>CM077151.1:268673108-268865728 GCA_039583875.1 Platanthera guangdongensis | reverse complement strand
GGACTTCGTTCGAACGCCGCCGTTCTCTCTTGTTCTTTTTTCGCGACTGCTTCCCCCTTCTCCTTCCTTCTTCCTATGGTTCGAAGGTTTCGACGAACGCGTCGGGGGTTTCCCCATCCCGGGCTCGTTTCGCGTTTCGCTTCCCGCGAACGTTCGTCGTGTCTCCGCATCCAGTCGTTGATCGCGATTCGTTTCCCCTCCTCCCTCCCCCTGTCGGCTCGCCGTCGCGTTTCCGCCCGTTCGCGTTCGACGATCGATTCCCGGTCCGAAGTTTTCGAACGATTCCGACCCCCGGTCGACGTTCGACGATCGATCCTCGGTCGACGATTTGCGACATCGATTCCTCGGTCGATTTTCCTTTTCCCCCCGACGATCGACCCGTTCGTTCCCGGTCCCGGTCCGACGTTTTCGTTCCTCCCCGGTCCCCCTTCGACGATCGTTTCCCGGTCGCGATTGCCCGCTCGATTCTTTTTCGGTTTTCGTCGTCGATTTTTTTTTTTTTTTTCCCGTCGACGATTCGCATTCGACGTCCCTCAGTCGTCCATCGCTCAACGATCGCTTTCCCGTTCGCCTCTTCTCCCCCAGTCGTCGATTGGCTTTTCCAGTCGTCGATCGCGCTTCCACGTCGGGCTTCTTCCACGTCGGATGCCGTCTCCACTCTTCCCTGACGTTGGAGCCGTCGCCTCTTCCTGCCCTTGACTCTTCCGGCAAGGTTGCCGATCCAGTGGAGATCCTCTCTACTCTCTGCCTATTTCCTGTGAAGCAATGAGGAACTCCCAGCTTCTCCTCTCCTGCCCATGAACAAATTGGAGAAGTTCACGGCCTCCAGAGTTTCAACGATTGAAAGTTGAACACCCAGTTCGGGATGAAATACTTGAACGTCTTCTATACCATCAAGTCTACTCGTGTTGACGTTGCTGGGACTGAAGATGAGGCGCATTGGGGTCGAAGATGAGAACGTTCTGCAAGGATTACCTGCTGAACTGCCTCTTCATCCAGCCTAGCCAAGAACTACATCAAGATGCAGTCTGCTAAGGAGATCTGGAAGCACTGGAGGAGCACTTCAAGTAGGAGGAGGACCTCTCCAAGGCTCATCTGGTGGACAAGTTCCACTCCTTCAGCTTCGACGAGGAAAGCCATTTTCCTTCCCTCAGGTATCCGAATTTGAAATTTTGGTTGATTCCCCTGCATAGTGAGTCTATTAGTCTGCCAGAAATTTTTGTTGCGGGCACAATTGTTTATAAGTTGCCCTCCTCGTGGTACAATTTCAAAACGGAGATGTACCACAAAAAGATATACGTTTGTCTGAGCGACCTCAAGCGTTCATACGCATTGAGGATGAGAACAGGACGAAGCACGCCTTGGAAGCTGTTGGCAAGCAGAAGGCTGCTGCCAACATGATTTCAAGCTCTAAGCGTGCCTCCTCCCCTTCAAGCCCCCCTTCACAAGGACCAAACCGTCTCATAGTAGCCCTCAGGTTGTAGGACCGAGTAGACCCTCTAAGAAATTTAAGGGTAAATGTTTTAACTGCAAACAAGTGGGGACACTGTGCATCTGACTGCAAGTTACCGAGGAAGGAAAGAACTAAGGCACACACAAGAGGGCAACCAGGGCCCATCTGGTTAGCCAAGCTGAGCCATCCGACTTTGTTGCCATGGTCGGACACGAGCAAGCCAGCACAGAGTGGTTCCTGGATTCTGGGGCAAACGTGCCATGTTTGCAACAATGCTAATCTCTTGACAGGGTTGAAGAATGCAAAGGAATCAGTGACTGTAGCAGATGGAGGAACAACTGACGTATTGAAGGTGGGGAACGCAACTCTGATGTTCTCCTCAGGTAAGTCTTTACTTTTAAAGACGTAAAATTTTTCCTTCTTTATCTGTTAACTTAGTGTTTATTAGTTTATTGTGTGATGCTGGTATGTCAGTTAATTTTTGTAGCGGTAGAGTGACTCTGTCAGTCAACTCTCACTACTTTGGATGTGCTTACGTCCAAAATAGGATGTACCGTCTGAGTCTAGCAAATAAGGTAGTGCAACAAGTTCAATTGAATTTAGTTAGCCCTAGGGCTCTACATGAGAGACTAGGACACGTAAACTACAGGAAAATTTCCAAGTCGCTAGAACTCACACAAGATCACATTAAACACTAAGTCTCCTCTTGGAAAATGTGAAGTGTGTGCTCAGACTAAGATCACTAGGAAACCTTTTGGGCATGGTTACTAGGAGCACAACACCTCTTGAGCCTATACATTCCGATATTTGTGTGACTTTAAGAGTTTTGTCACTAGAGGTGGAAGGAAGTATATGATCACGTTCATAGATGACTGCACAAGGTTTTGTCATATTTTCGTTGCTTAAAACTAAAGACGAAGCGTTTGAAAAATTTTGTCTTTTTTTCAAAACCAGGGTAGAAAACCAATTAAGCATGAAAATAAAGAGATTTTAGGAGTGATAGAGGAGGAGAATATATGTCAATGAGTTCAGATGCTTTCCTTGGCTTCACGGGGCTCATAGCAGAAACCACTGCTCCTTACTCCCCCCAATCTAACGCATAGCCGAGCGTAAGAATAGAACGTTAACAGAAATATTGAATTCTATGCTGCTCATTGCAGGCATGCCCTCCGCTTATTGGGGAGAAGCAGTCTTGACTGCGAATCACATTCTGAATAAAGTTCCTCATGCAAAGTTAGAGGTTACACCCTACGAGCTTTAGTTTAAGCGACCCCCGTCTTTAACTAGACTTAAGACCTGGGGTTGTATAGCCTATGTCAGGGTTCCTGACCCTCGACGGTCTAAGGTTGGACCTAGGACCAATACATGTGTCTACTTAGGTTGTGCTGAAGATAGTGCTGCAGATAGGTTCCTTGATATTTCTAATAATATCATAATAGAATCTAGGGATGCAGTGTTCTTCGAGGATAAATTTCTCAAAGATAAGAACCTAACGATCCCAGGTATGCAAGCAACTATTACTGAGGAAGATCCTGCATCAGTACCGAGCACCTCCTATTCCGTTCTGGTAGATAACTCTGGCCTAGAGTCTAGGAGGACTTCAGTGAGAGAGAGAACCCCGAGAACCTTCGGTAGTGATTTTATCACTTACCACGTTGAGGATGATCCATCTACCTTTAAGGAAGCGATGAGATCAAGGGATTCCCTACTATGGAAAGAAGCAATTGAGGATGAGATGAACTCTCTCCTTCAGAACGACACCTGGACGTTAGTTGATAAGCCAACAGGGGCTAAAACTGTAGGGTGCAAGTGGGTTCTGAAAAGGAAGCTAAATCCCGATGGTAGCGTAGCTAAGTATAAAGCACGCCTGGTGGCTAAAGGTTTCACACAAGTAAGCGGAGTAGACTATTTTGATGTATACTCACCCGTGTGTCACTTAGCAACCATTAGGGTTCTTCTTGCTATTTCGATCATTGAGAACTTTATTGTTCATCAAATGGATGTTAAGACTGCGTTCTTGAACGGAGATCTGACCGAAGAGATCTACATGAGTCAACCTGAAGGTTTCATTGTAGACGGTCACAAAAACAAGGTCTGTAAGCTTTAAAAATCGCTATACAGATTAAAACAAGCACCAAAATTATGGCATGAGAAGTTTGACTATATTGTAAAGAACATGGGATTCATGTCGAGTCTCTCGGACAAATGTCTTTACATACGTCATAGATCAGACAAAGTCGCTATAATATGTTTGTATGTGGATGATATGCTGATTCTTGGTTCTGATCAATCCGTGGTGGATGACGTTAAGTCAGAACTAATGCAGACATTTAGCATTAAAGACCTCGGTGTAGTTGAAACTATACTAGGTATGCAAGTGAGCTTTGGGAAACATGACATTTCCCTAAGTCAAAGCCACTACATCCAGTCCATGTTGGACACGTGGGGATACAGTGAACGTAAAGCGGCTGAGACACCATACGATTATTCTAACCGCTTAAAGCCCAATGCTGGAGCTGCGGTTCGACAGTTAGATTGTTCTAAACTGCTTGGTAGCCTCATGTACGCTATGGTCTGTACGAGACCTGACATAGCCTTTACGGTCGACATGTTAAGTCGGTTCACTAGCAATCCTGGCCAAGACCATTGGGATGCCCTCGATAGGCTGATGCAGTACTTAAAGCACACCCGTCAGTATGTTTTATGTTATAATGGTCATCCTTCAGTTCTGGAAGGATATTCTGATGCATCTTGGTGCTCAGACGTAAACGACAGTAAGTCCACCAGTGGATTCCTCTTCACACTAGGAGGAGCAGCTATAGCCTGAAAGTCCAAGAGACAGTCGTGCATTGCACTCTCATCTATGGAATCTGAACTCTATGCTCTAGCTTCAGCTGATGAAGAAGCAGAGTGGATAAGAGATTTGGTGATGGACATTCCACTGTCGAGCCTGAAACTGAGTTCTGTTGCAGTTTACTGCGACAATCAGGCTACTAAAATGATTGCTACGAACACGTTGTTCAATAGCAAAAGAAGGCAACTACGGATGAAACAGGCCTGGTTGACCTCCCTTACGAGTCAAGGTATTGTGAACCTCGTTGATGTGAGGTCAAAAGATAATGTTGCAGACGCCCTTACTAAAGGATTAAATAGAGCTCTCACAATCAAAACATCAGGGGAAATGAGATTAAAGTTCATAGAAATATGAAACTTTCCTCCAACGTTTATGTTTTGATACGTACGAGCCTATAGCTGTTAACATTCAAGCATCTAAATAGTAACAGACTGAAAATCCCAAATAATTTCTTGATGAAAACCCAAGATGGTTGGATGCTGGTTATTCCACACTTGATAACCTAACGTCCTCCCATTGTAAGTTGATTCAAGAGTTATTCAACTGGGAATTGAAAGTCGTTGTAAATGTTAACCTAAACATTATTGGTCATAGCACATTATTCCACATTCGATAATGTTGCACGTGATGTGTGCCCACATGTGTTGGTGAGGCACATATTGATCCGTAATGAGTAAGGTAACATGACTAGTCCTAGTTAGACTGGATGAGATGCTGACAGAGTTATTTCACCGTTGCTAGAAGTGCTAAGCTCATTTAGTAAGAGCTAGTTTACTTTAAATGTTACTGCATATGTTTATGAATTCATAGAGTCTGACTCATGAAATTCCTTGCAGGCTACGATGGAGATTTTGGAGGAGCTGTAGACCTGGACATAGATGACGATGATCTACTAGATGAGTAGAATCATCAAACGTTCAATTCATGTCTTTGTTTTGTAATAATTATTCAGACTATGTTTTGGACAGCATCTGTGTGTTGGTTTGTCGTTTAGGCAAAACCTTTATTTTGTTTTATTAGTATGATCTGTCCTGAGTGTTTTGCTTAGTTTGGATTATTATTTTTGTCTACACTCCAGCACCCCGAAACGTCACCGTTATTTGTCACGAATATAGGAGGAGATTGTAAGTGTATATTCGGACGAATAACGGGCTTGGGGCTTTGCGCGTATTAAACCCTAGGTTTACCCATTTATATACCTAGCTGGGGGCAACGGAGAGCAGGTTCCACCTTGACCTTCCTCCGGATGTTTCGAGCGCCTTTCACACAGACTTATTCCATTTCAGGACAAGTTAATGTGTAAGCGGTTTGGACTACTACATTAATTGTTTTTATTATATGATTCCATATACAGTACTTTAAGGCTGTTGGTAGATAATATATTGCAGCATTGTGTCTGCTTAATCCTATTGTTTATACAGGAGAAATATATTTGTGTTCTTTGCCTAATTCAAATACGGTCCGAAATTGAAAATACAGTCTTATCGTGTTGAAATACGACAATAATATTGTATAACATGGTTGTATTTGTTATCATTATTCTGCAAATAATGATCGTAATGAGTACTTATCATTCAATATTTTGCAGGCAGATGAAGTGAAATGTTTGTCAAAGCATAAGGTGCAATAAAAGAAGATTACAATGGCTTGGGGTGGATGAATTACGTCCAAACAATCAAATGATTTCTATTGGAGATAACCGTTTAATTTCATATGACAATATTTTTATGAAATTGTGTTAATGACGAAAATAATTATTATGATAATTGTGTCACTGCGGCATAAATACTGACGTATATGGGAATTGAAGAGCTGTATTTCTGCAAAATTAGTGAGATTTATGTTATAAATCTCGCGTAATGAATTTATTGTCATAATGAATTTTGTTATTTATGCTGCATATTGATTTAGTTTACATGAAAAGTTATCCATTTGATAGAAAACTTGATCATAAAAGTTGCTTCAGAACATAATAACTTATACATTAGTAATAGTTCACCATTTGAACACATCAGGAGTACATGAAAAGTTTAATGGTACATTAATGGAAAAGTTAACATTTGTAGAAAATTCATCATTCAAATCATCATTTGATGGAATGGTGTTCAAATCAATCTCAAAAGTAATGTGCATGAAATTATATTCTTTGGGTTGCTCATCAGCATCAGAAGTAGTCGGGTCCTTCCCTTTAGCTCCACGGGACCTCTCTGTTCGACAAAAAAAGAGATAAAAAATAATTCAATACATTTTAAGTGCATAAAAAAAATATTTTTGGCAATCATACTTGATTTTTTGGAGGTGGCCTCCCAATAATTCTTCAAACGAGTCTTTGGTGCTCCTTTTGGTCGCATAGACGGTGGATCTTTCAAAACGCCTTGTGCAAGCATATTCGAAGTACATTTTGCAAGCCTCTTCATCATCATAAACTGTGGGAAAAACTACTCCCTCCTTACGCACCTGCAAACCCAGTTTATCCTGATAAGGGCAAACACTTTAAAAAACGATGGTATTTCATATAATACTATCGTATTTAGTAAAATACGGTTGTATTCTATTAAATATGATCGTATGCGCAATTATAAAATTGAAAAACGGCATATTGCAGAAAATAACATTAATTATTATTCTTTTGTAACATCTTGTATTTTTGGTATGCTTGGTTGGCTAGGATGAATTTAGAAATATTGTAATTACTGTGTAAACGGCAGTTTTATTATGATTGGTTGGCTAGGAGGAATCTAGGGAGAAAGTTTAGGAGTGATTGACATTGCTAAGTTGTATATAGGTTAGCCTGTGTATTGAGAAAGCAGAAGTAAGAGAAAACAGTTTTCTTCCACAATTTGTTTTTGTTATTCCTTCTTTCACGGCAGTATCTTACGATGTTTATCTCATCATTCACTAGAGCAGTCGACATCTCCTCCTTTGACTTCTCAGATGGCAGATTGATGTTCGACATGCGACTATATTGGAGGATTAAGTTTTGCCTTAAGCTTGTAAGACACCTATCAATGGAGGATACAATGATCTGGGTAACAAAAGCCCATGATTAAGCACAACGACCGAATGGAAGGAGTTATACGACATGCCCTCACAGCAACTTTCCGGCGCCGTAGATCTACAGACCTAACAATGATCGCAAGGTGCTAATTGTTTTTGCCGGTTGCAGAGCTCTGCTATTTCTGGCGGCGTGGAGGAAGCGAGCTCGTGTCGCCTTAGGTTAGGTCATGTGAGTGTTTCTTCTTCTAGCACCAGCCTCCATGTTCTGTTTTTCCGGCTGTTTCAAATGTAGAAGGCGGGGAATTGCGAAATTAGTGGAGGGAAAAGGCGGGCCCGTGATAAGGAGAAGTATTTATAAACGTACAAAAGAATAGGTGCACATACATACTAAAAAAAAATTTCTCGTTTGGCGGGGCGGTGGGGCTTTTGCGGAAATCACCGCGTCGCTGGACTGCCGCCGCGGTTTCCGCACCGCAGTTGATTTCGGCTGAAATCGCGCGGTTTTTTACGGCGGAGCGGAGCCTCGCCGCTCTACCACGAAATTTTCAAACCCCGCATTTCACAGTGGGGCGGTGATGGGCGTACAGCCGACATGTATCCATCCCGCCAAACGAAGCCCTGGTCAGCTGGTCTCCACTCCTCTCAAGCTCATGTTGATCATCAATGTAAGAACTTGATGCAACTTTTCTTGTCTAGTTTAACTATTCTTTGAACGGTGATGACTTTTGACCTTTGTCTTTTTGTGAAATGCAAATGTTTATCGGGATCTGTTTGGCCCGCAGCATTTGTGTATTATAATTGTTATGATTAATATAAACATTGTTAGCATTAATGCTAATATTAGGATTATTAAATATGTTTTCAAGGAATTTTCGAACTCTGCAGGTGTTACTACATGTGCTAACGGAAATCCTCCAAGAAATCTCCAAGCTTTGAAGGAGATCTTTGAGCGATCTTCGAAGCCGAATGAGGTCATTGAAGGAATCTTCAACCGCACAAGAGGAATTGGGGGAGATCTTAGAAAGAATGCTCTGGAGCTCTCTCGGACATAGAAGACAAGGTATCCTAAACAAGAGTTCTAGCTAGACCCTCTTTTATAGAATTGAAGAATAGCATTTTGGTAATAAAGTTGCTTGGTACTCTTATTATATTTCAATATACGCACGCCTATGATGGAGTATTTCGCTATATGCACACACATGATAGGGTATTTCGCTATACACACATCCATGATGGGGTATTTCACTATATGCACACTTATTGTGGGGGTATTTTGTTATACGTACACTCATGATGAGGTATTTCGTTATACACACACCCATGATGGGGTATTTCACTATATGGACACACATGATGGGGTTTTGGTAAATGCACATTCATGATGAGGTATTTCATTATATGAACACCCACGATGAGGTATTTTTGTTACACGCACGCCCATAATGGGAACTTCGCTATGCCCACCCCCATAATGGGTAGTTTTACAAATATCGGGGCGACGACGATGGTACGGAGGCGGTCGCAGGGAGGTGCGCCGACGATGGTACGAATGTGGTCGTCGGGAGGCGAGATGACGTGCGCGTGCGGCGGAGGCTGGGCGGCGGTGTACGGCTGAACGACGAACCGGTCGCACAGTCAAATGAATCGATGCAGCCAGGCACCGGCAAGCGGACGATCGCGCACTCGGAGAGGGGCTTCGCAGGTGATGCATGGACATGTGGCCGCGTGGGCGATACATGGTCACGCGGCCGACGTACACTCATGATGGGGTATTTCATTATACACGCACCCATGATGGGGTATTTCACTATACGCACACACATGATGGGGTTTCGGTATACGCACATTCATGATGGGGTATTTCATTATATGCACACCCATGATGAGGTATTTTCTCTACACGCATGCCCATAATGGGAACTTCGCTATGCCCACCCCCATAATGGGTAGTTTTACAAATATCGGGGCGACGGCGATAGTACGGATGCGGTCGTAGGGAGGTGCGCTGACGATGGTACGAATGTGGTCGTAGGGAGGCGAGATGACGGGCGCGTGCGGCGGAGGCTGGGCGGCGGTGTACAGCTGAACGACGAACCGGTCGCGCGGTCAGATGAATCGATGCAGCCAGGCACCGGCGAGCCGACGATCGTGCACTCGGAGAGGGGCTTCGCGGGTGATGCATGGACACGTGGCCGCGTGGGTGATACATGGTCGCGCGGCCGACGTGGCCACGCGGCCATGCGACCGCACAGGTGGTGAATTGTCGTGGGGCCGCCGCATGACCGTGCTGCTGGTGAATCGTCGGGCGACCGAGCGGCCGGCCTGGCAGGGTGGTCGCGTGGCTAGATGCCCGTGCAGCTGGCGTGGTTGCGCACCCGGGATATCACACGAACACTCGGTTGCGCCCTACGGTTGCATATATGCCTGGGGAACCATGTTTGTGTGCCCATGATTTGACGTTCGGGCGATCATCTTGCCCTGTTGTTTGCTCCACCGTAGGTCTGTTCGGTGTAGTGGCAATGTTTGATTTCGTACCGAGTTAAATTTATGTGGATACATTTATTAACTTGCGATACACCGGTTTCTCAGGTACCTAAACGGGGCGCTTGAGGGAGGTTGATGTGATTGTGCTCCACCCTTAATGGTAAGCGAACCGATGTGTCGAGGAAGCATTATGGATTACCTGCAAGCATGGAGGTGAAGATCCCGCGTCCCGAGGAACATGCCAAAATCCTCCGATTGGATGCGCCACACTTTGCAAGGGTCACTTTAAATAGGGGTTCCACATTCCACCTTCGGAGGAGGCGGTTAGTTATTATGTTTTGTCTCAGTCGAAAGTTGTTTAGAATAAGCCAGACTCTTTCTGAGAATAATTGGCTTCAGTCCATACGAGATTGTTGACTTGCGCTCGGTGATCACCAAATGGAGATCCAAATATTGACCAATAATCCTCCGGTCGAATATTCATTTGCCAAATAGATGTCCTTCATCGACTGGTCATTCACCGACCAGAAACCCGAATTCTGACCATGCTCAAAAATACTTACCCTCAAATCTCGAGTATTATTTTTGTTGAGCGACTTGAACTCTTTTAGTGACCGTTCATCGAACAAACTCAAGAACGTCAACCACTTTCCCCTTTCTACTTGCGGTCCCAGAACCCACCTTACTGCTACGAAAAAAAGATTTGTGACTGTCGTTCGCCGACCGTGTGATCTGATATTGCCGACCGAGACAACCCTTTATCAACACGCATAGAAGGAAGTTCATCCTTATAAAGAACAAGATCAGCAATCGTCATTCGCCAACTAAAGTCTTGCGATCACTGAACAAGCTATCTCTACATTAACACTCATCGCATGAAGAATCCTCCTAATCGAACAGAGATCTCTGTTTACTGTTTGCAGACTGTACATTCAACAATTGTTGATCAAATTTGAAGTTTTTTCCAGATTCAAAAAGAGCCATTATTGATGCAAAAAAAGGAAGGCACAACTTTATGTAGCTCATCCTTTTTAGTACTTGTGGAGGAATCAAATTGGAGGACTATATGTAGTCTTTATAAAGTGACAGAACTTATTTCATTCCTCGATTCTTTTCTTAAACCTGATTTTCTTCTTTGTGGATTGTATATTTGATGGCGAGGATGCCACGCCATTTGCTCGTGCCGATATGGATCTCGTTTTTGATCGCCGCCGCTACATGTTCGTGGACATTGATGATCGTTGTCGCAACTGTGGTCGCCGCCGCCGCCGTTACTTCACATCATTTTGATTATAATGTTATAACATTATAATCATAATAATTTTGTTATAAACGATTTTTGTCTTAAGATTTATAAGTTTATAATTTATAAATTTATAAATCTTATTAGGAGTTTTTTTTGTTGTTTTTATTAAGCATTAGTGAGTAGGATTAGCCTTGATTTGGATGAAGGGTGGATGGAGAGATATATGTTGCTATATATATATATATATATATATATATATATATATATATATATATATATATATATATATATATATATATATATATATATATATATATATATATATATATATATATATATATATCTTTATCATATAAAACAATAAGCATATCTCAAAGCACACCGTGAAACTCATCTGGACCGTCCGATCAAGCTCCATCAAACACGGGCCGTTGGATTCAACAAAGGAGATCTGCAAATATCCAAATCCACTCCCCTGGCACTGTTCACAGCCGAAAAAATCCCGATGTCCCTTTCTCCCTCCCGCCCCCTCACGGGCTCACCCCCGCCGCCGCCACCGCGGCGGAGCCGCCGGCGGCCTGCCCGGCGCCCACCGGCGGGTTCGCCGGCCTCCGACGAACCCGCCGGGGTTTGTCCGGCGGCGAGCGGGCCGGGGGAGGGCCACCGCCGGCGGTGGCCCTGCCCGTGAGCTCCAGTTTTGGACCGTTCGATCTCCAGAAAATCAAATCTAATCGTTGGATTCAAGAGAGGAGGGCTGCCATTAAAAAAAACTCAAAAACAGACACTGTTCATACCAGGAGAATTCCCGATATCCCCGGCTTCGGCCAAACCGTCCATCGCCCCTTCTCTGTCGCCGGCGGCTCCGCCGCCGGCGGTCTGCCTGGCGCCCACCGGCGGTTTCGCCGGCCTCCGGCGAACCCGCCGGGGTTGTCCGACGGCGAGAGGGCAGGGCCCCCGCCTCCTCTCTAATTTCAGATTTGGGTAACAAATTACCTTCACCTAAAACTTGTGTAATGATTCGTCTTGGATTGTGAGTTTGGTGGAAATCTAGTTATCAAATTTCATCCTAAATTTTGATTCCAATTTGCATTAACAAATCTGAATTTACATTGCTTTCATCCGATTTTCGCGAAGGTTTTGCAAGGATAGGTCTCCTTGGACGTTTGCAAACCGAGGTTGGTTTAGCCTTTGGTTTTGAATGGATCAAGAGGATTTGGTATATCCTCGGTTGATTTTGTTTTGAGGGCTGCATTTGGACTCCTTTCCGAATCGAATTCTTAGTCCGGATCACTCTCTATGTGGATGGAAATGCTGTGATGTGACACTAGATGCATGGCTAGGTTATGAAAATTGTATATGTGAATGTTCGTGCAGGTTTGGATGAGAATTTCCCACTTGTGAGATCGCAACATTATAGACGAAACTTTGCCGAAATTTTGAGTTTTGCGCGCACACCAAGTGTTCGCTTAAATTCCCCGTAGGATTCCCTTTGCCATTTCGTGCCTTAATCTCATTCCCGGGAGTGGCCTGCATCAATATTCTATGAAAATTGAGTCTCTTTTCCCTTGAGACTCAATTAGAATCACCTCTTCTTCATGTTAATATCTCCTCTCGAAAAATTGTTGTAAAGAGTTATTGAATTTGTCTGCAAAAAAATCTATGTTGTGTATAGCTGTCACGGTTCCGGTTCTATTAAGATCATGCACCGAACCGCTAAAGTAATTGTTTTTCAAATTAGAATCAAAATCTCATTTGGTTTGGCCTGATGTGGTTTTAGTTCCAGCATAATTTTTGGAAGTATCGTGTCAATGGTTTTGGTTCTGGTTTAACAAGAACCAAAAACAAACCGCTCACTTACTGTTCGGTCCGGTTTTATGCAGTTTAATCCGGTTCCAATCAGTTCCATGTGTCATAGTATTAATCATTTTATAACTCTATAATTTGAATCATTAGACGCAATCAAAACATTATTATTTTTTTAAAATGCACATATAACTTATCCTGGTCGAACTCTAACTTGTTAAGATAACTTATTTCCTCTAATCAAATAAAAATATTTGAATCAATTACATAATAATATGCACACAAAATGCATTCACCATCGCTATAAAATATACGACATCAATTCATCAACCAAACATAATGATAACAATTCTTTCTATATGAGAATTATAGGCTCCATTTGGGGGGCTTATTTTGCCTGGTCAGACGGTTATGATCGCATGAACCAGACTTTAAATTAAGGTCCGTTCATGCGGTCGTAACCGCTTGACCGGGGAAAATAAGCCCCCCAAACGGGAGTAAATTTTAGGTGTGTTTCTCCCACCTAAAATCAGGATGGGAGCACGCATCAAACCGTTGATACTTGTAAAAATAACGGTTTTGATCGAAATACTGACAATACTGACAGTATTTTTTCAATACTGCAGTATTCCACGGAAGAAAAATGTTTGAAATTTTAGAAACAAATACTAGTGGTAGAATAACTTGGGCTTTGGAATTAGTAGGCCAAGACAAATCTGAGATTTTCGAAGGGCGTAGATCTGAAGATCGACAAATGCATGGCGACAATCTAGAGGAACGGAATGACTAGTAAGGAAGATCGATCAAAATTTTTGGATGAAGAAATTTAAATGGAGGCACATAAAAAATAAGTGTGCAATGCAAAGTGCATAAACCATTCATTGGAGGTCGGGGGAGGATATTTGGGGTGAGAATAAGAAGTCGGTCAATCCGCGCTTGCTGGTCTTCCACGATGCTTGTTTCAAGGTTGAGAAGAGGAGTGAGGAGAAGAGGCGACAATGGATGTTGAGCAAACTTGAAAGGAGGATGTTTATAGAAAAAAAAGAGATACCTAGAGTTGAAGACAGAAAGATCTTCTGGGACAGTGGCAAAAATTTCCCAATCTCGGCGATAATTATAGATTGCTTCGTCGAAGGCTAACTGTTGTGGTCGTTTGTGTCACTCTGTCTATAAGGGGTCAACAAGGAGGCCTCTAATGAGGGGCAGAATGACTAATAATGAAGAATATAAAACTTGTAAAGCCCTAATTTGTGCAGAGAGGAGCAAGAAAATGAGAGAATTGTGTGGGTACCATTCTTTTGCGGTGAGGATTGTTTGTGATTGGATAATGTTACACAAAGGAGAGTACTTTTATGTATATATAAGTATGAATATTATATATAGATTATAACAAAGTGATAATATTATAATATTATTAATAATAAAAATATATTATATAATAATAATAATAATAATAAATGGATTGCAGTTAGGTTCTATTTCGGTCCGGTCCGGATCTGTTCTAAAAATCCTGAAATCGCTCGAGATTTCCATGTTACAGTTGCGGTTCCGGCCCGGATAATAAAAATAAAAAACCGCACTCGGACCATTATTGTTCATGGCTCTAAAATTCAAACTTGAACTTGAATAATTCACGAACAGTTCGACCTGTCTCTTTGCGGTTCCAGTTCGACTCTGATTCGATTTACGATTTTAAATGACAGCTCAAATGCAGTGACTATAATCTCTAGTGTAAAAAAACTTCTCAAAATTTTGGGTCTATGTCCTCGATATGACAGTTCTATCCCACATATCTTCTAAGATTGATTTTAAATAATCTATAAAAATTAAGAACATGATTAAATATTAAAAAAAAGGCAAAACTCATAAATCAGTCCCTAAACTTATCATGCTTTTAGAAATCAGTCCTCATACTTTTTTTGCATGATTTCAGTCCCCCTACTTTATTAATTAACTGAAATCAGTCCCTCCAGACAATTTTTCATTAATATCATAGGATTAAAGGACTAAGTTCTGTTTTTTAAAAAAATTCGGTAACATCTTCATCTTCATCCACTGTTGAAATTTGTGAAGTGAAAGTGGTTGATGGGCAAGCCGGGCGGTCTGAGCAGACAGAGTCCGCGGACTGGACGGACTAGGCGGACTGGGCGGACAGCTGTTGTTATGCGGCCTGGTGATAGGCCTGGGACCTGGCTGTTCTTCTGAGCGGTCTGTGCGGACTAAGTCCGCGGCCTGGGCGGATTGTTGTCTGCGGATAGGGCGTTGGCTGTCTTGCTGGCTTGGCTGATTAAGGAGCGGCCTGAGCAGATAGAGGTTCGCGGACTGTAGGCAGTGCCTTGTCCAGTGACCGTGTTGCAAGCTTGTGTGTTAACCGGCGGATTGGGTCCTATCCACGGGAGGGTTGCGGACTGACGTGTCCCCGGTGTTCGCTGTTGCGGACTGGCCTTAGAGTTTGGTGTACAACCCCGTATTCGCGAAGAGTGGGCCCAAAACAAGGCAAGCCCGTTTTTAAGCTTTTTGGAGATTTTGCACTCTCGGTGGTCAATTTTGGCCCTGGCTTGGAAACATACTAGTAGGGGGAGAAAATATTTCTCCCCCAAGGCACTCCGGAGAAGCCGGCCCTAGGCCGCCTAAGCCGCCTCAGCCCGGCCCTAGGCCGCCTAAGCCGCCTCAGCCTGGCCCCAGGCCGCCTAAGCCGCCTCAGCCCGGCCCCAGGCCGCCTAAGCCGCCTCAGCCCGGCCCCAGGCCGCCTAAGCCGCCTCAGCCCGGCCCCAGGCCGCCTAAGCCGTTGTGCCAGCTCGCCAGGCCGCAGCTCGCCTTGCCCCGTCTCTCCAAACCGCCGCCTCGCCCAGGTTGCCGTCTCGCCGAGGAGGCTAGCTCGCCGAGTAGGCCAGCTCGCTAGGCCGCAGCTCGCCTTGCCCCGTCTCGCCAGACCGCCGCCTCGCCCAGGTTGCCGTCTCGCCGAGTAGGCCAGCTCGCCAGGCCGCAGCTTGCCTTGCCCCGTCTCGCCAGACCGCCGCCTCGCCCAGGTTGCCGTCTCGCCGAGGAGGCTAGCTCGCCGAGTAGGCCAGCTCGCCAGGCCGCAACTCGCCTTGCCCCGTCTCGCCAGACCGCCTCCTCGCGCAGGTTGCCGTCTCGCCGAGGAGGCTAGCTCGCCGAGTAGGCCAGCTCGCCAGGCCGCAGCTCGCCTTGCCCCGTCTCGCACAGGCCGCCCCAGCCCGTAGGCCGCCCAGCTCGCAGGCCGCCCCAGCCCGTAGGCCGCCCAGCTCGCAGGCCGCCCAGCTCGCAGGCCGCCCAGCTCGCAGGCCGCCCAGCCGCCCAGCTCGCAGGCCGCCCCAGGCCGTAGGCCGCCCAGCTCGCAGGCCGCCCCAGCCCGTAGGCCGCCCAGCTCGCAGGCCGCCCCAGCCCGTAGGCCGCCCAGCTCGCAGGCCGCCCAGCTCGCAGGCCGCCCCAGCCCGTAGGCCGCCCAGCTCGCAGGTCGCCCCAGCTCGTAGGCCGCCCAGCTCGCAGGCCGCCCCAGCCCGTAGGCCGCCCAGCTCGCAGGCCGCCCCAGCTCGCAGGCCGCCAGCTTGCCCAGCCTTCTCGCCCTTCCCCCTTGCTTTTACCGTCTTGCCCTCGGGGGGGGGGGGGGGGGGGAGGGGGGAATTACCTCTTTGCCCCCCGGCGTGGCTGCTTTCTATTGGCCCGAGACCTTTTGGCCGTAGGGGTATTTTGGTCATCTTTACCCCCAGGACTTGGAAAAACTATAAATAGACCCCCTTGGGTGCCTTGGAGAAGATCCTTTTCTTAGTTTTCTCCTCCCTTAGCTTCTTCTTGGTAGAGTTGAGAGAGCTCTTCAAGGCGCCCTAGCTCGAGCATTGGCTAGGGAGGGGAAGTGCTCAGGTAGCCTTCCGGGTGTGAGGTGGGACCTCCGCGCTAGAGCCGAGGGTCTGTTCCTAGTTTCCCAAGTCTTCGGTCTGTGACGTTCCTCCGAGTGTAGTAGGTGTGAGGTCACCCCTCTTTTGGGACCCCGAACTCCACGAGAGACCAAGTTTTTGGTTTCAACATTTTGGTGCGGTGAGCGTGGAGAGTGACCAGCACAGAAGATCTCGGGAGAGTGTCATGACGGGAGGTCAAGGAGGTAGTGACGATCTCGGCGAGCTCCCCAACCCAGGACCCTTTGTAGGGAGGCAAGAGTTCATGACCTCCATCCAGGGTATCATGGAGATGTTGCGAAGCATTGCTCCTCAGGGTGGCAGCTCCACCCCGACCACCCAGGAGCTAGCTCCCCCCCCTCGACGAGTCGACTCCCAGGGGTCTAGGCGAGATGACCCCAGCAGGGGGAGAAGGAAGTGTCCCAGGAAGAAGGCCCGGGAAGGAGAGGATGGGCGATGGGGTCGAGCGAGACCTCACCGGCCGGGAGCTGTTCTCCATCCCGGCGAGTGCCAACCTCCCAGGCGAGCAGGTCACGCGAGTGGAGGTGGCGAGACCACCCCTTAGGGGGTCACCCTTCAGCGAGCTGATCATCTCAGCTTCCGTTCCCGAGGGGTTCAGAGAGCCAGACATGGCTTACTATACGGGGAAGGATGACCCCGTCCATCATCTACAGTGGTTCGAGGATGCCGTCTCCATCAGACCGATGACGGATGCCTTCAAGTGTCGCCTCTTTGCGATCACGCTGAAGGAGAAGGCAAGGGACTGGTTCCATCAACTCCCTCTGAGGTCGATCTATGGGTTCGAGGACTTGAGCCGAAGCTTCCAGCTCCGCTTCTCCACCTCCAAGAAGCGGAAGAGGAGTCCTGAGTCCATCTTCTTGATAAGGCAGGGGGCCGAGGAGTCGCTGGCCCGCTACGTAGACAGGTTCCAAGAGGAGATCTTGGAGGTCCAGGAGATGCCAGGGTATGCTCTCCAGATGGCCTTCACCGTTGGGCTGAAGGAGGGCTTCTTCAAGATGAGCTTGACCCGGAAGGCCCCCCTTTACTTCGAGGAGATGATGGAAAGGGCGGCAGAGGAGATTGCCATGGAGGCAGCCAACCCGGCATTTGTCAAGAGGTTGGAAAAGTTGACGGAGGTGGAGTCAAAGTGAAAGATATGATACCTAAACACCTAGAGGGGGGGGGGGTGAATAGGTGACCTAATCCTTTTCTAACTTTGTTGGCAGCCAAACAGTTATATCACAGATTTCTGACTACTTTTGCACAGCAAACAGCAATAACAAAACATACACAGCTAATCCACAGCACAATCACAGCACAGTACACAATGTTTTATAGTGGTTCCCCAAGATGTGGGTACATCCACTTTCCCTCTTCGCCTATCTAGCAGTGTACTAGATTCGGCCAAACTTCTCCACTGTCTCAGAACCCAAATTGGTTCCTACCTCAGGCCCAAAGCCTTACAACTCAGCTTTATCCCAAAGCCTACAGTCAGCCAATCAAGGCCTACACTCAGCCAACCAAGGCCTACACTCAGCCAACAAGGCCTACACTCAGAGATCTCTATCTCCTACACTCAGGCTAACAAGCCCTACCCTCAGTCTTTATAAATATAGGCTTACAATCACTCAGATCCAATGGATCCTACAAGTTAAAATTGCAATACAAATAATAACTCTACAACTCAGAATTAAAGGAGGGGAGTTGAGAGATTCTTGATGAGTTCTTGGAAGAACTCAGCTGGATTCACCCTGACTTAGCTTTCTTCAAAGCTTCTTGAGTAGAACTGAATAAGGCTGAATCCTCTGCAGTTGTTCCTTGACCTCTGCCACTTAAGATCCAGACTGAATCTGAATCCTTCTTCTCAGCCTAGTTCCAAAGGCTGATTTCTTGGATGGAGCCCTCTCTCTCCAACTTCTTAGATCTGCACTTGGACTGCAAGATCTTCTTGTATTGATACTCTATGTACTACTTTTCTGATTACTTGAACAATAATCTGTACCACTTGTTAATCACTTGATCAACTCTTTCAACAACTTCAACAATTCTGAACACACACTTTCTGTAAACGGTAGGTGCCTATTTATAGGCTTTCTTCATGGTAACCGGCTGGTCCGGTCCATAACTGACTTCTGATATCTCTGACAGGTGCTGTAGACCGGCTGGAACGGCAGCTGTCAAATCATCCAGTCACTTCTTGAAAATCTCTAACTGTCTGTAAGTGTCGAGACTTTCTGTCTTTAAGTGTCGACACTTATAGTCCAAGTGTCGACACATGTTGTGTAAGTGTCGACACAAGTCTATAAGGTGTCGACACAACTCCTTGTATGTCTCGATACAGATTCTTCTGCATGTGTCGACACTGAAATTGAGTGTCGACACAAGTACTTGTTCTTCTAGCTTTTGCTGAATTCTTCTATGTGTCGACACATCTCCTTTATGTCTACACATCTTCTTGTGTTGAATCTGTCAAGTGTCGACACTGCTTCGACACATAGTCTTCTATGTTGAATCTTGCTAAGTGTCGACACAGCTCCTTGTGTCGACATACCTTCTTGTTGTTGAGACTTCAGCTGAGTGTCGACACATTCCCATAGTGTCGACACTTGTACTTAGAATAATTTGTTGTTCTTTCTGTTCTTTGCTAAGTGTCGACACAGCTCCATGTGTCGACACTTTCTTCCAGTGTTGAGTCTTCAGCTGTGTGTCGACACATTGTTCTGAGTGTCGACACATACTTCAAATATTGACTCTTCTGGTTGTGTGTCGACACATTGTGTTGAGTGTCGACACATACTTCAAGTGCTGACTCTTCTGCATAGTGTCGACACATTGTGTTGAGTGTCGACACTTGTACTTAGACTCTGCAGACTTTTGCTGAGTGTCGACACAGCTCCAAGTGTCGACACTTTCTGGTGTAGACACAGCTTCACTGGGTGTCGACATAGCTCCTTGTGTCGACATAGCTTCTCTGCACTTTTCTACACTAAGTGTCGACACAACTCCAAGTGTCGACACTTTCTGTCTGGTGTCGACTGTGCATCCCAGGTGTCGACACAATGACTCCAAGTGTCGACACTGCTTGTCTGGGTGTCGACACAAGCTTTCTTAAGTGTCGACACTTTCCCTCTGGGTGTCGACACATGGACTTAGAAACTTTTTGCTTCAGTCCAGTGATTTCTTAACCTGCACAAGTAACTCAAACATACATCAAATACATTATGATGTATATCATTGAGTTGGGTGAGGCTTCTTCAAATCAGGTACATTTGACCAATGTACCCAACAATCTCCCCCTATTTGGAGAAGTCATAACCCTTAGTCAATGATATACACCATTCATAATTAAAAATTACAGAATGATGTAAAGCAGTTATAAACAGCAGGGTAAACATAAACATGTAATATTTCACACATGTATACACATTCAACATTTCAGAACAAACAAGAAATAGACAAATTCTCAGAACAATCATGAAATAGATTTATCATTTATTGTTCTAACATTTTTCTAATACATCTTCAATGGTTTACAAAAATGTATTTCATTCAAAAGATTACAACAATCTTCAAGTCAATTCCTAATCTATTTCTGGTCTGGTTCTTTGATAACAATGCCTTTGCCAGATTGGACTTGAGCTTTGACAGTGGCTTCAGCAGTTGCAGCATCAGCAGGCTTCTTGCCTTTTAAGTCCTTCTTCTTCAGCTCTTCTGCTTTGATTTTCTGCCTTTCAAAATAATGATATGGCTTAGGGAAGTACTTGCTAGGCTCCACTGCAGTAGGAGGTAGCTTTCCCATCTTAGCCTTTCTTCTATATTGAACAATGACCTCCTATCTTATTTCATGTTTCCTCCATTCTGCTTCAGAGAACCACTTGTTCCTTTCATGAGCATTGTCCTTGGCAGCTTTCCAGGCAGTTAAAATTATATTTCTAGAGGTAGGGCTCCACTGTTCAAAATCTGGCTTTTGTTCTGCTTGTTCCCTAAACCTCTTCTTTGACAGCCTTGTCTCTTCTTCTTTCTCTAATGCCTCTTGCATAGCTGCAGAAAGAGGTTGAACAACCTTTTCCAGAACAACATTTGACTTCCCTGCAGTTGGGCTATACATTGTGCTTACATCTGCTTGAACCATATCAAAGTCAGGAGGTGGATATATCACTTGAGCTACTTCTGCTTGCTCACCTCCAAGATATGCAGTTTGAATTCCTGATTCAGCAACATTGTCATCATCACAGAGTGGAGGATAGCCCAGTATAGCTCTGATGGAGTTAGATATCCATTTGGCATGGTCAGAGCTAGCTTTGACTAATACTCTCTCCCCTTTTATGACTTCTCTGGCCATATGGTCTCTGACATCATCCTTTTGAAACCTTATCTGACTGTCCAAGTATCTGATGCCCTCTTTGAAGAATGGTTTGAGCTTAGTGAGCTGTTCAGAGATGGCCTTCTGGGAATCTTGAATTGCAGTCTTGACAGCAGTAATCTCAGCTTGGAATACTTTATCAAAGTCAGCATTAACTGCAGCAGATGTAGAAGGTTCATCAGTCTTATTCTTCAATTCTGTGAGTAGAGCATTATGTGACTCAGTCAGATTGTCATTCATTCTGATTTGGTTTTCCAGCACATATCCTTGCTTTAAGGCTATATCATCTACCTGAGCCTTTTATCTTCTCTTGGTGTGTTGCCAGATACATCACAGCATTTCCACCCTTGTGGAAGCATTCATTCATCTCCTTCTTATTAAGGTTCATCTCAAACCTTATAGACTTTATTTCTTGGGCCAGGTCAAACTGTAAAGTCTTATGCCCTTCATCAACATAAGCCTCTATAGCTTTCCTTTGTTCATCCATTTTTATCTGCAGTGCTATCAGTAAAGCACTATAGTCAACAGTTGGAGCTTGTTGAACTATAGGCTGTGGGGCAATGGATTGCAAGGCTTTCTTATAACTCTGACTTCTCCTCTTGAAGACATAGAGTTTCTTCTTCTTAGCCCTAGCACTCTCCTCATCTTCAGAGGCAGAAGTGCTGGCAATATCAACCCTGTCCTTAGGGCTTTGATGCTTCTCAGTTTGCACATCAGGTGCTTGCTCAGTTTCTGGCCTTAAAGGCTCTTCCAGAACTGTCAGTTGCTCCCCCTCAGCAGCAGTACTCTTATCTTCAGCAGCAGCATCCTTGTCCATGTTAAAATCTTCTTGATCTAGATTTAGAAATAGATCTTCCATGGTGAACTCTTGAGGTGATTGAGCTGGAGATATTCTGTGCTCTTCAACCACTGGAATAGCAGATGTGTCTTTGATAACAACATCTGGTTCTTGGCTAGGCAACTGAATTTGCTGAGGAACATCAGACAAATCAGCATCTTCTATAAGATATTCTAAGGTTTTTAGGTCAGTGAGTACCTCTTGGATGAAGATGGTGGCTTGCTCACTGTCCAGTGTAGATGGTTCCTCTACAACTGGATGCTCCCCCTGGCTTTGATCCCTGTGGATGGGGCTAGCTGGAGGCAGCTCTCCCTGGATCTCAGCTACATCTTGAGCAGCAGGGGTCTTCTCTGCAGCCACTTCCTCTTGAGCATCAGGAGTGAAAACAACTTGTTCTTCACTCCCTGAACTGCTGGAGGACTCCTGTGTCACAGCAGTTGTCTTCCTTTTCTTCCTTGGAGGAGAATCTTTCTGAGTAACTGGCTTCTCTGGAGTTGGCATTTCCTTGGACAATACCCTGTCCCATCTGGAAAAGATCCTTTGATCCATCTTTCTCATGTGATTGATCTTACTTCCTGCAGCTGTATTCATTACCTCTGGTATAGTACCAGCTAGGTAGAGACTAAGTATTCTGCCCAGGTTGGGCTTCTTCAGACTCTCCTTGATTTTCTCATACACCACTTGAGACCAGTCTGTTCTTAGAGTAAAGATTATTCTTGTCATAATTTCAAACATAGAGGCAGACAACCTGTCATGCCCTCCTGGCTTACTGAGAATAACCTTGCTCACAATTTCAGACATGAATTTTCCTTGACTGTTCATACCTTTCCTGTGAAAGACAGATCCTATCTTCATCTTAGGATCAAGACCACACCAGGTTAAAGCTTCCCTGGTCTTTGAAGCAGTTACTTCTTCTTCATCTTGAGTTTTGGGTAGCTAAAGTACCTTCCTCAGACTTTTTGGAGAAATCTTGACCT
Organism: Platanthera guangdongensis; assembly: GCA_039583875.1. Lineage (NCBI taxonomy): Eukaryota > Viridiplantae > Streptophyta > Magnoliopsida > Asparagales > Orchidaceae > Platanthera > Platanthera guangdongensis. The sequence goes on along the minus strand of CM077151.1, from coordinate 268,842,799 downwards.
TAGATCCATGAACTCTGGATTTGATTCTGTATCCAGATTCATCTACAGCAGCTCCATTAAGGAATTCAAGAACTTCCTTCTTCCAAATCTTTGTTGGTTCTGAAACCAAGTATTCTAGTCCAGAATTGGCGACTAGGGTTATCACCGATTGGATTTCTTGATCTGCGTCGTCGAACGCGCCGCGCACTAGCTCATAGCCCTCGTTAACATTCTCCTCAAACTTAGGAGCCATTAGGGTTTGGAGAATTAGTCTTGAGAAAAGAGAAGTGTCGACACAATAGTTTTGGTCTCGAAACTTTGAAAGTGTGTCGACAAACAAAGACAGAACCCTATTTATACCTTTCTGATTTTGAAGATGAACAGGCGGGACAGCTATCTTAGGATATGTCGACACTGACAATAAGTGTCGACACTGACTTATAATGTCTCGACACACATGTGTCGACACAAGTTTAGTCAACAGATTTTATGTGTCGACACTTGGTTATGTGTCGACACAACACAACTCGACACATTGTCGAGACTTTACTTAGAAAAATATTGAGTAAAACTTAAGTGTCGACACCATATTGGATGTGTCGACACCTACTTGACATGTGTCGACACTAACATTCTGAAGTGTCGACACCACATTCCTAGATGTGTCGACACCTTTTTCCTGAAGTGTCGACACCACTATTCTGTGTCGACATAGACTTGTCTATGTGTCGACACAGTTTTACTTAGTCAATTTTCTATTCTGTAAACTTAGTTTAAGTTTATCATTCCTAGTTCAATTTTGAATCTATTGAACTTAGCTTCTTCTAGGGGCTTAGTAAACATGTCAGCTATCTGATTATCAGTTTTAACATATTCAAGTGAAATATCTTCTCTTTCTATATGTTCTCTAAGAAAGTGATATTTAATCTCAATATGTTTTGTTCTACTATGAGATACAGGGTTATTAGCTATTGAAATAGCACTTGTAGAATCACAGTAAAGTGGAGTTCTACTTACCTGAAATACATAGTCCTCTAACTGATATTGAATCCACAGAAGTTGAGCACAACAACTTCCTGCAGCCACATACTCTGACTCAGCTGTGGAGATAGCCACACTGGTTTGCTTCTTGCTGCTCCATGAAATTAGTCTCGCTCCTAGGAATTGACAGGTTCCAGTAGTGCTCTTTCTATCTTCTTTGCATCCTGCAAAGTCTGCATCTGAATAACCTGTTAGATCAAAATCTCCATTCCTAGGGTACCAGAGGCCTAGATAGGGAGTGCCCTTTAGATATCTCAATATTCTTTTGACTGCAGTCAAATGAGACTCTTTAGGGTAGGCTTGATACCTGGCACAAACACATGTAGCATACATGATGTCAGGTCTACTAGCAGTCAAGTATAATAGGGAGCCAACTATCCCTCTATACAAGGTTTCATCTACAGGTTTCCCTGTATCATCCTTGCTAAGAGACATACTTGACCCCATAGGAGTCTTCATGGTACTGGATGAATCCATACCATACTTCCTTATGAGTTCTAGGGTGAACTTTGACTGACAAATGGACAAACCACTCTCAGTCTGTTTAACTTGGAGACCCAAGAAAAACTTCAGCTCTCCCATACTACTCATCTCAAACTGACTTTGCATAAGCTTTGCAAACTTTTTGCAAAGGCTACTTTCAGTAGACCCAAATATAATGTCATCTACATATATTTGGACAAGTATGACTTTGCCTCTAGATTCCCTAAGGAATAGAGTCTTATCTATTTTCCCCCTTGAGAATTTGTTCTCAATGAGGAAACTAGATAGGGTTTCATACCAAGCCCTAGGGGCTTGCTTTAACCCATATAAAGCTTTCCTAAGTCTATAGACATAATGAGGTAGAGTTGGATCAACAAAACCTGCAGGCTGCTCCACATAGACTTCTTCTTTCAAATTACCATTTAGGAATGCTGACTTGACATCCATTTGGTATACCTTGAATCCTTGATAGGTTGCATAGGCCAAGAACATTCTTATGGCTTCCAGTCTGGCTACTGGAGCAAAGGTTTGATCAAAATCAATACCTTCTTCTTGCCTATATCCTTTAGCAACCAGTCTAGCTTTATTCTTAATGATGACACCTTGTTCATCCATCTTATTCCTGTAGATCCACTTAACTCCTATTACATTGTGGTCTTTAAGTTTAGGAACAAGTTCCCAAACCTTGCACCTCTTAAACTGATTAAGCTCTTCTTGCATTGCTTCAGTCCATTGTGGATCCATTATTGCTTCTTCAAATCTTTTAGGTTCAACTTGAGACAAAAAGCTGGAATAGATTGCAGCATTCATGTTTCTACTCCTGGTTTGTACTCCTTGTCTTGGATCTCCAATAATCAGCTCTACTGGATGATCTCTAAGATGCCTGTGTGCTGGAGGCATCCTCACTTCAGGTTGAACCACTTCAGCATCTGCATCATGCTGTATTCCTTGGATTTCTTCAACAATTGGCACATGTAGTTCTCCCCCTGGACAGCAGCTACTCTCCTCTCCTTGCTGTCTTGCAGCAGGCACCTCTTCTATAGTAAGCTTGTCCATTGTCTTTGTCAAACCTGTGGGGCTGCATACATTGCTAGACAACTCATTATTAATAAGTTTTGTCTCATCAAAAACTACATGCACTGATTCTTCTACAACTTGTGTAGTCAAGTTGTATACTCTATAAGCCTTACTATTGTTGCTGTACCTAACAAAAATTCCCTCTTGGGACTTGGTAGCAAACTTAGTTAAGTAAGAATTCCCATTGTTAAGTATGAAGCATTTACAACCAAAGATCCTAAAATAGGATAGGTTTGGTTTCCTGCCTTTCACTACTTCATAGGGGGTCTTGTTTAGCCCTTTAGTGATGGTAGCCCTATTTATAACATGGCATGCAGTGTTAACTGCTTCAGCCCAGAAATACTCTGGCAGTGATGTATCACTTAGTAGGGTTCTACCAGCCTCTATCAAGGTCCTATTTTTCCTTTCAGCAATGCCATTTTGCTGAGGTGTTCTAGGTGAAGAGAATTCTTGAAATATTCCAAAGTCTTCACACAGTTTTGTCATACTATCAGACTGAAATTCAGTACCATGGTCACTTCTAATTTGACCACAGTACTATTTAGTTCATTCTGAATTTGCTTGACAAAGCTGTAGAAGACACTAGGTGTTTCAGATTTCTGTCTTAAGAAGAACACCCAGGAAAACCTTGAGTAGTCATCTACAACTACAAGAGTATAGACCTTCCTACCTAAGCTGTGAACTGGCATTGGACCAAAGAGATCCATATGCAAGAGGTATAAACACCTCACAACATCTTTGTTATCTATGCTTCTAAAGGTGGATTTAGTCTGCTTGCCCTTCTGACAAGCTGAGCAAATGTCATCTTTAACACACTTAACTTGAGGACCATTCCTCACTAACTCTTAGCTAAAGAGTTTGCTAATTGTCTTGTAGTTAAGATGGGCTAGCCTCTTGTGCCATTTGACACAATGAGAGACTGTCTCATCAGCTACAAGACAAACTGGAGAACCATTGTTCTCAATCATAATGTCTAGGCAGTAGACATTCCTCTTCCTATATCCTGTCAAAATGATCTCTTGATCACTTGACCTCTTGATATGACAACCATTTTTAACAAATGAGATGTCATACCCTACACCACTTAATTGACTTATACTTATTAGGTTGTGTTTCAACCCTTTAACATAAGCCACTTGAGTAATGGTAACTAAGTTTGAAGAAATGTTACCAAACCCTTTGATGATTCCTTTTTCAGAACCACCAAAGGTCACTTTAGGACCATTTTTGATTGGAATGTAGTCCTTCAGTAGTCCCCTAGTTCCAGTCATATGTCTGGAACATCCACTGTCCAAGTACCATGTAGGGGTTTGGCCACTTGGACTCACCTGCAAAACAAATTAATGAACCTTAGAACCCAAAGTATTCTTGGGTCCTTGGTGATTGTTAGTTTGCAATTTGACAAACCTACCTACTGGCTTTCCAACAGGTAGTCTGGAACTCACTTTGGCACTCACATTGTGCCAACAGTCTACTGCAAAATGGCCAACTTTGCCACAGCACCAACATTCAAATTTATTGTACCTTTGCTTAGGTACAGCCTTGGCTGTCTTGACTACATCAGGCTTGTTGAATGTTGGGGCTTTGCCCTTGGACTTATACTTGTACTGCTCAGTCCCTGCAGGTCTAACAAAGCCCAGTCCAGCCTTGCCTTTATGATGAACAAATTCATCAATTAAAGGTAGCACTGATTTAGGTTTTGAAAACCTAGCAACCAAGTCCTTCTCCTTCTGAAGATTGTTCTCCAGACACTTAATTTGATCATTCTTAAAAGTGATAGTTCCCATCTGAATCACAGTAATGTGTTTCAGCCTGGCTACCTCATTCAGTTTTTGATCAAATTGCTTCTCAAAATCTGTTGCAGCAGCTTTAAGATCAGCAATTTTCTTTGTCTGAATTTTGGCTAGGGTCTTGCTTTTCTTGTAGGCTTGCAACAGCACTCTATATTCATCTATAAGTTGATGAATATCTTCCTCAGACTCAGATACATTCTCATCACTTGATGAAGAAGAATCTGAATCTGAACTAGAACAAGAAGCTGAATTTAAACTTGAACTTTGTACCTGACTGGGTCCTGCCTGCTCCAGGATTTTGGCACTGTCTGTCAAAGCCATTAGCCCTTGGCAATGACTGTCTTCTTGTTCATAAATTGACTCCAAGATCTGCATGAATTCTTCCTCTTCTTCTTCAGCAAACAACCCTATGTAGGCTTCAGCCTCAGACTCAGTTTCTAAAGAAGAGATATCTGATAGAGTCTTCTCCTTCTTAGCAACAAAAGACTTTTCTTTCTTCCCTTTGAAGTGAGTCTTTTTCCTATCACCAGATTCCTTTCTCTTCTCTGGACAATCTGCAATAACATGACCATGTCTATTGCAGCAATAACAAACAATCTTTGAACCAGTTGCCTTGCTTGATTTTGTCCTTTTCTTGTCATTCTTTGAAGACCTCTTTTTTTGATAAGAGTCTTCCTTTCCTTGTGATGTAGAAGACCTTGACCTCCACTGTTTCTTTTTCAAAAACTTCTGAAAGTGTCTAGTGAAAGCAGCAAAGTCTTCATCACTTTCACTGCTCTTAGACTTTGTGCTGACAGACTCATCAGACTCTGATTCAACTACCTCTGGAGGAGGAGTTGAAGACTTATTCCTGCACTTTCTGGGAACTTCTGTCTTGAAAGCAACAGTTCTTTCTTTGTGCTCAGTCCTTGTTGATTTCTCCTCCTCTTTTCTCACTGTTAACTGCATTTCATAAGACAATAGCTTGCCAAACAGTGTGGGAGGAGGAATTTCCCCCAACTTAGCCATTTCTCTTATGTCACAGATCTTGGTGTCCCAATCTTTGGTTAGGGACCTTAAGAACTTGTCATTTAGTTCATAGTTAGTGAACTCTCTTCCATAAGACATGAGTTCATTAACTATTCTGTAAAATTTCTTATAGCACTCAGTGATGCTATCACCCTTTCCTTGCCTGAAAGCTTTCATACTCCTGATTTAGCAAGGACTTCCTATCTTGCCTAACTTCTTCAGATCCTTCCATATAGACAATGAGAGTATCCCACATCTCTTTTGCTGTCTTACAGTGAATTAAGTTCTGAAAAGTGGCATCATCAATGGCACTCACTATTATGTTTTGTGCCCTCTTGTCCATGGTGGCCAAGACAATTTCATCCTTAGTCATCTCAGAGAAATCCTTTGGAGTTCTCTGATTTGCATCCAAAACTGAAATCTTCATTGGCACATAAGGCCCTTCCTTTACTGTGATGTAGATTCTAGGGTCAGAGGCTTCCATAAATAGCCTTACCCTTTCTTTCCAGATCCCAAAGATCTCCTTCCTGCATATGGGTAATTTCATGGAACCCAATTCCTTGTGATTCTCATAGGAACCCATGTTTCTTGATTTTCTTGAATCTGTGTTTTCCCTTACACTGAATCTGCCAAACAGGATCTCCTCAGACTGTTAGTCCTTGTTTTGAGGAACCTGCCTCTGATACCACTTGAAAGATATGGTACCTAAACACCTAGAGGGGGGGGGTGAATAGGTGACCTAATCCTTTTCTAACTCTGTTGGCAGCCAAACAGTTATATCATAGATTTCTGACTACTTTTGCACAGCAAACAGCAACAACAAAATATACACAGCTAATCCACAGCACAATCACAGCACAGTACACAATGTTTTATAGTGGTTCCCCAAGATGTGGGTACATCCACTTTCCCCCTTCGCCTATCTAGCAGTGTACTAGATTCGGCCAAACTTCTCCACTGTCTCAGAACCCAAATTGGTTCCTACCTCAGGCCCAAAGCCTTACAACTCAGCTTTATCCCAAAGCCTACACTCAGCCAATCAAGGCCTACACTCAGCCAACCAAGGCTTACACTCAGCCAACAAGGCCTACACTCAAAGATCTCTATCTCCTACACTCAGGCTAACAAGCCCTACCCTCAGCCTTTATAAATATAGGCTTACAATCACTCAGATCCAATGGATCCTACAAGTTAAAATTGCAATACAAATAATAACTCTACAACTCAGAATTAAATGAGGGGAGTTGAGAGATTCTTGATGAGTTCTTGGAAGAACTCAGCTGGATTCACCCTGACTTAGCTTTCTTCAAAGCTTCTTGAGTAGAACTGAATAAGACTGAATCCTCTGCAGTTGTTCCTTGACCTCTGCCACTTAAGATCCAGACTGAATCTGAATCCTTCTTCTCAGCCTAGTTCCAAAGGCTGATTTCTTGGATGGAGCCCTCTCTCTCCAACTTCTTAGATCTGCACTTGGACTGCAAGATCTTCTTGTATTGATACTCTGTGTACCACTTTTCTGATTACTTGAACAATAATATGTACCACTTGTTAATCACTTGATCAACTCTTTCAACAACTTCAACAATTCTGAACACACACTTTCTGTAAACTGTAGGTGCCTATTTATAGGCTTTCTTCATGGTAACCGGCTGGTCCGGTCCATAACTGACTTCTGATATCTCTGACAGGTGCTGTAGACCGGCTGGAACGGCAGCTGTCAAATCATCCAGTCACTTCTTGAAAATCTCTAACTGTTTGTAAGTGTCGAGACTTTCTGTCTTTAAGTGTCGACACTTATAGTCCAAGTGTCGACACATGTTGTGTAAGTGTCGACACAAGTCTACAAGGTGTCGACACAACTCCTTGTATGTCTCGACACAGATTCTTCTGCATGTGTCGACACTGAAATTGAGTGTCGACACAAGTACTTGTTCTTCTAGCTTTTGCTGAATTCTTCTATGTGTCGACACATATCCTTTGTGTCGACACATCTTCTTGTGTTGAATCTGTCAAGTGTCGACACTGCTTCGACACATAGTCTTGTATGTTGAATCTTGCTAAGTGTCGACACAGCTCCTTGTGTCGACACACCTTCTTGTTGTTGAGACTTCAGCTGAGTGTCGACATATTCCCATAGTGTCGACACTTGTACTTAGAATAATTTGTTGTTCTTTCTGTTCTTTGCTAAGTGTCGACACAGCTCCATGTGTCGACACTTTCTTCCAGTGTTGAGTCTTCAGCTGTGTGTCGACACATTGTTCTGAGTGTCGACACATACTTCAAATATTGACTCTTCTGGTTGTGTGTCGACACATTGTGTTGAGTGTCGACACATACTTCAAGTGCTGACTCTTCTGCATAGTGTCGACACATTGTGTTGAGTGTCGACACTTGTTCTTAGACTCTGCAGACTTTTGCTGAGTGTCGACACAGCTCCAAGTGTCGACACTTTCTGGTGTAGACACAGCTTCACTGGGTGTCGACACAGCTCCTTGTGTCGACATAGCTTCTCTGCACTTTTCTACACTGAGTGTCGACACAGCTCCAAGTGTCGACACTTTCTGTCTGGTGTCGACTGTGCATCCCAGGTGTCGACACAATGACTCCAAGTGTCGACACTGCTTGTCTGGGTGTCGACACAAGCTTTCTTAAGTGTCGACACTTTCCCTCTGGGTGTCGACACATGGACTTAGAAACTTTTTGCTTCAGTCCAGTGATTTCTTAACCTGCACAAGTAACTCAAACATACAGCAAATACATTATGATGTATATCATTGAGTTGGGTGAGGCTTCTTCAAATCAGGTACATTTGACCAATGTACCCAACACAAAGGAGCAGGGTGGCTCAAGGCATCAGGAAGGAAGAAGGAGAGAGGAGCAGAGAGCTCAGGGGTTCCAAGGACAGGAGGGTCTGGAACCAGGCTGGAGGCAGCAGGGAGGAACTGCTCAAGGTCCGGGAAGAGCTCTCATCCAAGGAGGGGGGAACTTTCATGGGGGCCAAGGGAGGTATAACTTCCATAGACAATCCCCAAGGCAGCTCTTACCCCCGTCGCAACAAGCCTTGGCGATAGGAGGGGGAAGAGGTAACAGGAGAGAGCGTCCAGCCCGCCGAAAGAGGGGAGGAGCGCTACCGTACTGTGACTTCCACCAGGTGGAGGGGCACGCCACAGCTACCTGCCCCGAGTTCTTGGAAGTGAGGGGCGCGAGAGGCCCTGCGCAGCCGCAGCTGCCGGTGCGGGTAGAAGAGGTTCTACCCGGAGAAGGGGGTGATGATATATGCGAGGACCGGGTCGACGTGGGAACCCGAGGTGGTATATGAGTGATCCACGGTGGAGTGGGGGTTGAGGCCACTCGGAAGGCAAGCCTCCATGTCATGTACCGAAGGAGCATTGCCTCAACCTCCCAGACCCCGCCCCCAGAAGAAAAGATCACCTTCTCGGTGAAGGACCTGCCGGATCATGAGGATCCGTTCTGCGATGCGCTGGTCATCCAGACGGCCATCGAAGGCTACACCATCTCCCGGATCTTGGTTGACAACGGGAGTTCCGTCAACGTTGTTTTCAAGAAGGCGTTTGACGAGATGAAGGTGGAGCCACGGAGGGTGTTGGCCTTAGACGGACCCCTGTTCGGATTCTCCGGGGAGAGAAAGGAGGTCGAGGGTGGAGTGGGGCTCCAAGTAAAATTGGGAGGAGTCTCAAGGAACTGCCGGTTCGTTATTGTTGACGCTCCAAGCAGCTACAACGCCATCTTCGGAAGACCCCTCATCAGCGCCTTCCATTGCGTGCCGTCTTCATTCCACCAATGCCTCAAGTTCAACTCAGGAGGGATCCAGGTCAGAGTCAAGGGAGACTCCAGGATGGCAAGGCAGTGCTACGTCACGGCCGTCAACACCATCTCCTGGTGGGCCAAGGCAGAGGAGATGGAGGAGATCATGGAGAGCCTGAGCATGATGGAAGTGTCCGGCAAGCAGGAAGCGGATGAGGACCACCGGGCCCAGACCCCCTGAGGAAGCCTCGCCCCGACAGAGTCCTGTATGTATTTTATCTTGTAATGAGTCTAACCCCCGACCAAGTGAGTCGAAGGGATCATGTAACCCATCTATTTTCCCCGTTTGAGGATGTAGGATTTGGTAAGGTCTGATTGTGGTAGCCTAAGTCCTTTGCTCCGATGACGATTCCGCCGCCAGGCTCCCACTAGCTTGCTGGGTAGGTTGATCTCTCGTGGTAGCCTAAGTCCTTTGCTCCGATGATGATTCCGCCGTCAGGCTCCCACTAGCTGGCTGGGTAGGTTGATCTCTCGTGGTAGCCTAAGTCCTTTGCTCCGATGACGATTCCGCCGTCAGGCTCCCACTAGCTGGCTGGGTAGGTTGATCTCTCGTGGTAGCCCAAGTCCTTTGCTCCGATGACGATTCCGCCGCCAGGCTCCCACTAGCTGGCTGGGTAGGTTGATCTCTCGTGGTAGCCCAAGTCCTTTGCTCCGATGACGATTCCGCCGCCAGGCTCCCACTAGCTGGCTGGGTAGGTTGATCTCTCGTGGTAGCCCAAGTCCTTTGCTCCGATGACGATTCCGCCGCCATGCTCCTACTAGCTGGCTGGGTAGGTTGATCTCTCGTGATAGCCCAAGTCCTTTGCTCCGATGACGATTCCGCCGTCAGGCTCCCACTAGCTGGCTGGGTAGGTTGATCTCTCGTGGTAGCCTAAGTCCTTTGCTCCGATGATGATTCCGCCGCCAGGCTCCCACTAGCTGGCTGGGTAGGTTGATCTCTCGTAGTAGCCCAAGTCCTTTGCTCCGATGACGATTCCGCCGCCAGGCTCCCACTAGCTGGCTGGGTAGGTTGATCTCTCGTGGTAGCCCAAGTCCTTTGCTCTGATGACGATTCCGCCGCCAGGCTCCCACTAGCTGGCTGGGTAGGTTGATCTCTCGTGGTAGCCCAAGTCCTTTGCTCTGATGACGATTCCGCCGCTAGGCTCCCACTAGCTGGCTGGGTAGGTTGATCTCTCGTGGTAGCCCAAGTCCTTTGCTCCGATGACGATTCCGCCGCCAGGCTCCCACTAGCTGACTGGGTAGGTTGATCTCTCGTGGTAGCCCAAGTCCTTTGCTCCGATGACGATTCCGTCGCCAGGCTCCCACTAGCTGGCTGGGTAGGTTGATCTCTCGTGGTAGCCCAAGTCCTTTGCTCCGATGACGATTCCGCCGCCAGGCTCCCACTAGCTGGCTGGGTAGGTTGATCTCTCGTGGTAGCCCAAGTCCTTTGCTCCGATGACGATTCCGCCGCCAGGCTCCCACTAGCTGGCTGGGTAGGTTGATCTCTCGTGGTAGCCCAAGTCCCTTTTGCTCCGAGATGGTCCCGCTGCCAGGCTCCCACTAGCTGGCAGGGTCGGTGGTACCTCTCGTGGAGAGTAAGTCCCTTTTCTCCGAGGTGGTCCCGCTGCCAGGCTCCCACTAGCTGGCAGGGTCGGTGGTACCTCTCATGGAGAGTAAGTCTCTTTTCTCCGAGGTGGTCCCGCTGCCAGGCTCCCACTAGCTGGCAGGGTCGGTGGTACCTCTCGTGGAGAGTAAGTCCCTTTGCTCCGAGGTGGTCCCGCTGCCAGACTCCCACTAGCTGGCAGGGTCGGTGGTACCTCTCGGGGAGAGTAAGTACCTTTACCCCGAGATGGTCCCGCTGCCAGGCTCCCACTAGCTGACAGGGCCGGTGGTACCTCTCGTGGAGAGTAAGTGTTTGCACCCCGAGGTCGTCTCGTCACCCAGGCTCCCATTAGCTGGCTTGACAGGTTGACCCCTCGGGGAGGCTAAGTGTTTTCACCCAGAGGAGGTCTCGCCACCCAGGCTCCCATAGCTGGCATGGCAGGTTGACCCCGAGGGGAAGTTACACTCCGCGAATACGTTGGGTTGGATGTTTCTTTCCGAGCTTATGCCAACCTCGAAAAGAGCGGGGATTGTGTACAACCCCGTATTCGCGAAGAGTGGGCCCAAAACAAGGCAAGCCCGTTTTTAAGCTTTTTGGAGATTTTGCACTCTCGGTGGCCAATTTTGGCCCTGGCTTGGAAACATACTAGTAGGGGGAGAAAATATTTCTCCCCCCAAGGCACTCCGGAGAAGCCGGCCCTAGGCCGCCTAAGCCGCCTCAGCCCGGCCCTAGGCCGCCTAAGCCGCCTCAGCCCGACCCCAGGCCGCCTAAGCCGCCTCAGCCTGGACCCATGCCGCCTAAGCCGCCTCAGCCCGGCCCCAGGCCGCCTAAGACGCCTCAGCCCGGCCCCAGGCCGCCTAAGCCGCCTCAGCCCGGCCCCAGGCCGCCTAAGCCGTTGTGCCAGCTCGCCAGGCCGCAGCTCGCCTTGCCCCGTCTCGCCAGACCGCCGCCTCGCCCAGGTTGTCGTCTCGCCGAGGAGGCTAGCTCGCCGAGTAGGCCAGCTCGCCAGGCCTCAGCTCGCCTTGCCCCGTCTCGCCAGACCGCCGCCTCGCCCAGGTTGTCGTCTCGCCGAGGAGGCTAGCTCGCCGAGTAGGCCAGCTCGCCAGGCCGCAGCTCGCCTTGCCCCGTCTCGCCAGACCGCCGCCTCGCCCATGTTGTCGTCTCGCCGAGGAGGCTAGCTCGCCGAGTAGGCCAGCTCGCCAGGCCGCAACTCGCCTTGCCCCGTCTCGCCAGACCGCCGCCTCGCCCAGGTTGCCGTCTCGCCGAGGAGGCTAGCTCGCCGAGTAGGCCAGCTCGCCAGGCCGCAGCTCGCCTTGCCCCGTCTCGCACAGGCCGCCCCAGCCCGTAGGCCGCCGAGCTCGCAGGCCGCCCCAGCCCGTAGGCCGCCCAGCTCGAAGGCCGCCCAGCTCGCAGGCCGCCCCAGCCCGTAGGCCGCCCAGCTCGCAGGCCGCCCCAGCCCATAGGCCGCCCAGCTCGCAGGCCGCCCCAGCCCGTAGGCCGCCCAGCTCGCAGGCCGCCCAGCTCGCAGGCCGCCCCAGCCCGTAGGCCGCCCAGCTCGCAGGTCGCCCCAGCTCGCAAGCCGCCCAGCTCGCAGGCCGCCCCAGCCCGTAGGCCGCCCAGCTCGCAGGCCGCCCAGCTCGCAGGCCGCCCCAGCTCGCAGGCCGCCAGCTTGCCCAGCCTTCTCGCCCTTGCCCCCTTGCTTTTACCGTCTTGCCCTCGGGGGGGGGGGGGGGGGGGGGGGAATTACCTCTCTGCCCCCCGGCGTGGCTGCTTTCTATTGGCCCGATGCCTTTTGGTCGTAGGGGTATTTTGGTCATCTTTACCCCCAGGACTTGGAAAAACTATAAATAGACCCCCTTGGGTGCCTTGGAGAAGATCATTTTCTTAGTTTTCTCCTCCCTTAGCTTCTTCTTGGTAGAGTTGAGAGAGCTCTTCAAGGCGCCCTAGCTCAAGCATTGGCTAGGGAGGGGAAGTGCTCAGGTAGCCTTCCGGGTGTGAGGTGGGACCTCCGCGCTAGAGCTGAGGGTCTGTTCCTAGTTTCCCAAGTCTTCGGTCCGTGACGTTCCTCCGAGTGTAGTAGGTGTGAGGTCACCCCTCTTTTGGGACCCCGAACTCCACGAGAGACCAAGTTTTTGGTTTCAACATTTGGCTCTGGCCTTGCCGAGCCCTGGTAATACAATAGTGTTGTTGCTGTAGCGGATTGGTGTGTGGAGTCCGGCAGATGACCGTTGTGTTTGGCAGACGGGCGAGTAGCTTGCAGACTGCCTTACTCTGGTGAGGTGTTGGCGGTCTGTGTTTTGGTTGATTGGCAGACGGAGCTATGCCCGCTGAGCTCGTGTTGGCCCTATGGTGTTTTACTGGACTTGGTCACATTCTGTGACAAGTTCAGTGTGTTCGTTGTATTCGCCAAGTTCGCTGTTGACCGGGAGGACTGCCCTTGGTCGTGGATTTGTGGCGGATAGAAGCGTTTCTCTGGTGGTGTGCAGACTGCCTCTTGTATGTGCGGACAGTTTCTGAAGGGGGATGCTGTCCTGCGGTGTTTGTGGGCTCTGCGTGTTGGTGCCTAGTCCACACAGTTTGGGCGAACTGATGAGAGTTCGCCTAAAGGTGGTCGTTATTGCTCCTGGCGGTTTGTTCCTTGGAATCAGGCGAAGTCCTTGCGGACTCAGCGGATGGGTGTTTAGTTAGCGCACGGGCTGGGGCGATGTCTCTATCCACTAGGGCGGTGACCACACTCCTCACCTCGCCTATAAATAGAACCCCCCGACACGTCTACAGTAACTGAGTGAACAGTAAGTGGGGGCTCGTCAAAGTGATGCGGTCTCAGTTTTTCTATCCGCGCGCATTGAATCAGAGTTAAATGTTGTTGTGTGCAGGTCGCGCGGCTAGCTTCAAGAAGCCAGGAGTTTGGCTTTGACTTCGGTCAAGTACTTTAAGTGTGCGGTCTCTGCGGTCTCAACAGGTCGCTCTGCGGCTTGTCAGTTCTCTGCTTCAGTTTTGCCAAGTTCCAATAACATGTACTCCGGTCTCAGGCGGGTAGGAGGTCTGTTCATCAGTTCATCAGCAGTACGCGAATAACGGAGTGTCCGCACGGTCTTGCGGTCTCAGGCGGTCTCCGTGTTCTATTCGGCGTGTAGCAGCTAGAGTTCGGGCGGTTTCAGCGACTAGGCGGACTCGGCGGTCTCGGCGGTCTGCAATTATGTTCGCTCAGCTTGTTTTGGACTTTCTGTTTTGTAGCTTGTGTACTGGCGAAATCATGTCTCGTCACGTATGTCTCGTCTTGTAAAGAAGTTAATGAATAAGATCTGTTTGTTCTTCCATGTGCATGTTGTGTTAAGTGTTGCTCCTTGAGATTTCCGCTAGATTAAAGTGTGAACTGGGTAGTGCCGAGAATATTAATTTGGCTTTGGGTTATCTTGCTGACCACTTTGAGAAAATTCAACATGGTATCAGAGGGAGGTTCAGTTACTTGAGCGGTGTTCAACCAGTGTTGTTGCTCTGTGCTTGAGTGGTGATCAACCTGTGTTGGTGCTCTGTGCTTCTGAAGGCTTAACCAATCGGTTGTTGCAATGGAAGGAAGCTATATAAGGGGTCTTGGCATTGAACTCTTGGCCACGACTAACTACAAAAAGTGGAAGTCGTACATGAAGAGTTACCTTCTTGGTGAGGAGCTATGAGAGGTCGTCGGTGGTGACGACAGACAGGAAGTGACTGCTGCTTTCGGAACTGCTGAGCAGGTGAGGCTCTGGAGAAAAACCAATGCTAAGGCAGAGTTTGTTCTCAAGAGAGCTGTGTCACCAGAGCTGTTTGATCACATCATTGGATGCGAATCAGCTGCTGATATTTGGACAACTATCAATGAGTTGTTCAATAAGAAGAACGTGGTGAGGCTCCAGTTCTTGGAAAATGAGTTGACAAGGGCAACTCAAGGAGACCTGACCATCTCAAAATTCTTTCTGAAGATGAAGAGCTTGCGTGCTGAATTGTCAGCTCTTGATCCTAATGAGCCTATTTATGAGGCTAAATTGAAGAGGCACATAATCTGCGGCTTGCGGAAGGAATATGTTGCTTTTGTTACGTCAGTTCAAGGCTGGGCCACTCAGCCATCTTTGGTGGAGCTTGAAAATCTGCTTGCTTCGCAGGAAAGTTTGGCAAAACAGATGGCTGGTGTCACTGTCTCTGTGGAGAGCAGTGAAGCACTCTTCATGGGAAAGAAGAAGAAGAGGTGGGAAGGGAAGAAGAAACAGGTCGCTGGTGAGAAAAAGCCTTCAACGTCTTATCAGTCGGAGAGGAGCGCTGCTCCAAAGAAGGACTGGAAGAAGAACTTGAAGTGCTACAGGTGTCATCAGCGAGGGCACTTCAAGCGGGACTGTAAGGTCAAGCTGCAGCCTGGGCATGCTGCAGGCAAGGAGGAAGCTTGCTCTAAGAGTGTGGAAGCAGAATGGGGTGGAGCCTTCATGACAGGCACTTGTGTCCGTGTCTTGTCTGCTGAGGACTTCAACGGCGAATGGATCGTGGACTCCGGGTGTGGTCATCACCTCACCGGAGACAAGTCGAAGTTCTCTTCCTTGTAAGCATACTCAGGTAACGAAGCTATCATAACTGCTGATAACACTGTTTATGCAGTAGAGAAAGAGGGGGTTGTGTCTTTGGGTAGTGATCAGGGGCCACTCACATTAAGGAGTGTGTATCACGTACCGGGCATGAAGAAGAACCTCTTCTCTGTGACCAATGCAGTAGATGTTGGTTATCACGTTCTGTTTGGGCCAACAGACGTGAAGTTCCTTCGCAACGTATCAGCAGTTAAGGCTGATGTTGCTCATGTAGGAAGGAGAGTTAAGAACTTGTTTGTTCTTGCAACTAATTCTTATGTTGATCGTATGAGAGCCAACGATAGTGCTGCTATCTGGCATGAGAGACTGGGGAATGTAGGAATGGACAAGCTGAAGGCTATGGCTAGTAGAAGTTTGGTGAGAGCCTTGCCTAAGTTGTCCTCCTTTGGTGACGGGCATGTTTGCGCGGGGTGTCAATACTGTAAGGCACATCGCCTTCCGTTTGATAAATCACAAACAAGGAGCAAGCAACCATTGGAGTGCATTCATGACGACTTGATGGGACCAACTGTCACTGCCAGCCTTGGTGGAAGCAGATACATGCTTGTCCTGATTGATGACTACTCAAGATATACTTGGTTTATTTCTTGAAGGAGAAGTCTGAAGCCTTCCGGTTGTTTGTAGAGTTCAAGGAGCTAGTGGAGTGCCGGCTTGGCTTGCAGATCAAGAAGCTTAGAACAGACAACGGTGGTGAGTTTATCTCCTCCGAGTTTTCTAACTTCTGCAGGAAGCACGAAATCCAACGAGAGCTCACTTGTGCTCACACTCCACAACAAAATGGAGTAGCGGAGTGGAAGATTCGTCATCTGACGGAGACCTGCAAATGCTGGCTTCATGCGAAAGACATCCTAAGGTCCTTTTGGGCGGAGGGGATGTCTTGTGCATCTTATGTCATCAACCGGATGCCGCTCAGCCCGATCAACATGAAGACTCCTATTGAGTTGTTGCTGAAGGAGAAGCCTTGTGTGGGACACCTTTGGGTGTTCGGTTCAACTTATTATGTGCATGTCCCGGATGCTTCACGAACTAAGCTAGATGCAAATGCAAGGAAGCTTGTTTTTGTTGGCTACGATGAGCAGAAGAAGGGATGGAAATGCATGGATCCTGCGATGAAGAAGTTCGTTGTGTCAAGAGACGTTGTCTTTGACGAGCTGATGTCGTATAGAGGTGGCTCGGTTGAGCTAACCGGAAGCAAGGTTGATGAAGAATCGATGGTGGCTGCTGAAGGCCTGGAAGAGGAGCTTGTTGTTTCACCAGCAACTCCTGTTGCTTCAAACTCTGAGGCTGAGCCTTCTGGCTTAGGAAGCAGGGGGAGCATTGCTCAAAGCTTGCCCCAAGTAGGAGTTGAGCCTGAAGAAGCAACAGAGGTAGTAAGCAAGGAGCAGACCCTTCGGATATCGAAGAGGGTTATTAAGCCACCGGCTCATTACTGTGATGATAGTGCAGTGAGCTTTGTCTCCTGCTTCTTTGCAGGTCCTCTGGATGAGCAAGAGCCTGCAAACTCCAATGAGGCCACTGGAGTCAAGGAGTGAGAAGATGCCATGAAGGAAGAAATTGCTGCTCTCAAGAAGAATGAAACCTGGGATCTTGTGCCCAAGGTTGATGGCATTACTCCAGTGACTTGCAAGTGTGTGTTTAAGTTGAAGAAGGCTGATGGGAGCATTGATAGATATAAAGCTCGCCTGGTCGCTCGAGGATTATCACAGCAGTATGGAGAAGACTATGAGGAGACGTTTAGTCCGGTTGCAAAGATGACTTCAGTTAGAGTGGTGATCGCCTTGGCTGCTAGCAAGGGATGGAGGATGTGACAGCTTGATGTGAAGAATGCTTTTTTACGGAGAAATTGACAAAGACATCTTCATGGATCAACCACTTGGATTTGTTTCTGAAGATCATCCGGACTATGTCTGCAAACTAAGGAAAGCTCTCTATGGGTTGAAGCAAGCTCCTAGAGCTTGGTATGGGAAGATCGCAAAATATCTCCAATTCTGCGGGTATCATGCGTCCAACTCAGATTATAGCTTGTTCATCAAGAAGAAGGGAGAGCTTCAAGTCTTGATCCTGCTGTATGTGGATGATATGATCTTCACAGGGAATTCAGAGGGGGAAGTAGCAAGGCTCAGGGCTGAGCTTGCTATACGCTTCGAGATGAAAGACTTGGGAGAGCTTCATCACTTTCTTGGTCTTGAAGTGGAGAGGAAGAAGAGCGGTATACTCATTTGCCAAAGAGGATATGCAGATCGCATTGTGAAGCGGTTCGGCATGGGCGAAGGAAAGAGTTGCTCTACTCCACTGGAACATGGGATGAAGCTTCGACGAGATGAGGGAAGGATTCTTCCTGACCCCTTGGTGTTCAGAGCTCTTGTTGGAAGCTTGATCTGCCTGATGATTACAAGCCCAGACATTGCTTACGCAGTTGGCCGAGTAAGTCGGTTTATGGCTGAACCAAGTAAGTCTCATCTAGTGGTGGCAAAGAACATTCTGAAGTATGTCAAGACAAATTCTGATATGAGACTTCTCTATAAAAGGGACTCGGATTTTGCCTTGCTTGGGTACACAGATGCTGACTATGGCGGTGATTCAGATGATCGAAGGTCAACTTCAGGTTATGTGTTCACTTGTGAATCAGCTAGCATCTCGTGGTGTAGCAAGAAGCAGGACTCGGTGTCCATCTCAACTATGGAGGCAGAGTATAAGGCTTCGGCCTTGGCTGCTCGGGAAGCCATCTGGTTGAGGAGGCTTATAGAGATGTGCATGAAGAAGTGCAAGTGCCAACTTTACTCCGGGGTGACAATGAGAGTGCTCTCAAGCTGGTAAACAATCCAGTGTGTCACGCTAGGGCCAAACATATTGAGATTGATCACCACTTCATAAGGGAGAAGGTGTTGGAGGGATCTCTTCTGGTCGGGCATATTCGGAGTGAAGATAATCTTGCTGACATCTTCACGAAGCCACTGTCGAAGGCGCATTTTGAGCGGTTGCGCAGCTTGCTGGGCTTGATCACCACTTCTCACTTCAAGGGGGAGTGTTGAAATTTATGAAGTGAAAGTGGTTGATGGGCAGACCGGGCGGTCTGAGCGGACAGAGTCTGCGGACTTGGCGGACTAGGCGGACTGGGCGGACAGCTGCTGTTATACGGCCTGGTGAATGGTGATAGGCCTGGGACCTGGATATTCTTCTGAGTGGCCTGTGTGGACTAAGTCCGCGGCCTGGGCGGATTGTTGTCTGCGGATAGGGCGTTGGCTATCTTGCTGGCTTGGCTGATTAAAGAGCGGCCTGAGCAGATAGAGGTTCACGGACTGTAGGCAGTGCCTTGTTCAGTGGCCGTGTTGCAAGCTTGTGTGTTAACCGGCAGATTAGGTCCTATCCGCGGGAGGGTTGCGGACTGACGTGTCCGCGGTGTTCGCTATTGCAGACTGGCCTTAGAGTTTGGCTCTGGCCTTGCCGAGCCCTGGTAATACAACAGTGCTGTTGCTGTAGCGGACTGGTGTGTGGAGTCCGGCAGATGGCCGTTGCGTTGGGCAGAAGGGCGAGTAGCTTGCGGACTGTCTTACTCTGGCGAGGTGTTGGTGGTCTGTGTTTTGGTTGATTGGCAGACGGAGCTATGTCCGCTGAGCTCGTGTTTGGCCCTTTGGTGTTTTACTGGACTTGGTCACATTCTGTGATAAGTCCAGTGTGCTCGCTGTATTCGCCAAGTCCGCTGTTGACTGGGCAAACTGCCCTTGGTCGTGGACTTGTGGCGGATAGAGGCGTTGCTCTGGTGGTGTGCAGACTGCCTCTTGTATGTGCGGACAGTTTCTGAAGGGGGATGCTGTCCTGCGGTGTTTGCGGGCTCTGCGTGTTGGTGCCTTGTCCGCACAGTTTGGGCGGACTGATGAGAGTTCGCCTAAAGGTGGTCGCTATTGCTCCTGGCGGTTTGTTCCTTGGAATCCGGCTAAGTCCTTGCGGACTCAGCAGACGAGTGTTTAGGTAGCGCGCAGGCTGGGGCGGTGTCTCTATCCACTAGGGCGGTGACCACACTCCTCACCTCGCCTATAAATAGAACCCCCCCCCCCCCCCGACACGTCTACAGTAACTGAGTGAACAGTAAGTGGGGGCTCGTCAAAGTGCTGCGGTCTCAGTTTTTCTGTCCGCGCGGATTGAATCAGAGTTAACTGTTGTTGTGTGCAGGTCGCGCGGCTAGCTTCAAGGAGCCAGGAGTTTGGCTTTGACTTCGGTCAAGTACTTGGAGGTGTGCGGTCTCAACAGGTCACTCTGCGGCTTGTCAGTTCTCTGCTTCAGCTTTGCCAAGTTCCAATAACCTGTCCGCCGGTCTCAGGCGGGTAGGCGGTCTGTTCATCAGTTCATCAGCAGTACGCGAATAACAGAGTGTCTGCACGGCCTTGCGGTCTCAGGCGGACTCCGTGTTCTATTCGGCGTGTAGCAGCTAGAGTTTGGGCGGTTTCAGCGACTAGACAGACTCGACGGTCTCGGTGGTCTGCAATTCTGTTCGCTCGGCTTGTTTTGGACTTTCTATTTTGTAGCTTGTGTACTGGCGAAATCATGTCTCGCCATGTATGTCTCGCCTTGTAAAGAAGTTAATGAATAAGATTTGCTTGTTCTTCCATGTGCATGTTGTGTTAAGTGTTGCTCCTTGAGATTTTCGCTAGATCAAAGTGTGAACTGGGTAGTGCCGAGAATATTGATTTGACTTTGGGCTATCTTGCTGACCACTTTGAGAAAATTCAACATCCACGATAAGATGGGTGAGGTTTTGCAGCATCCTGTTTAAGTCTGCGGGGAGTTTGCCGACGAAGTAATTGTCGGAAATGTCGAGCTTCTGCAATGAGGAGCAGTTATACAGGAAGGATGAGAATTCTCCGGAGACATAGTTGTAGGAGAGGTTGAGACTTGTCAGAGCTTTAAGGTCGCAGATGAAGGAGGGGATGGGGAAGGAGATGTTGTTGTTGTAGAGGCTTATGCCGACGACATAACCCTTGCCGGAACAACTAATTCCGGCATATTGGCAGTTGTCTCCGGCGGAATTCCATGATATGAGCGATGCGGGGCTGCCTCAAGCATTTTTTAGGTTGAGGAGGATTTGTTTCTCGTCCGGCCGCGGGGATTGGGAATAGGAAACAATAAAGTAGGCAAGGGAGAAGAAGATGAAGAAGAGGACATGAGGTTTCAGCTCCGCGTCCATTGGAGAGGTTCTCGTCAGAGTAGGGTGGCTGCCGGCAATCAGAGAGTGGGTAATCTGCTTAAAACGATAATACTTGCCTTGGATGAGGAGAAAGATGTTACCAATTTTTTTTTTAAAACAGAATTTAGGCCTTTAATCCTATGATGTTAATGAATAATTGCCTAGAGGGACTAATTTCAGTTAATTAATAAAGTAAGGGGACTGAAATCATGCAAAAAAAGTATGGGGACTGATTTCTAAAAGCATGATAAGTTTAGGGACTGATTTACGAGTTTTGCCAAAAAAAAATCACCCGGACCAAACGGCCCAACTGTGAATTAAATCCAACCATCCACTTTAATAATATCAGTCATCTGACGCTTCCCAATTATTATCTATTAATTATTTTTATTAAATGTTGTATCTGTTGAATTTTCTCGAGATGATCAGCGAGACAGTCTGACGCCAAATTAATATTCTCAGAGCCATCAAGATCACAACTTAATCAAGCGGAACTAGAAAAGCAAGCTCAGACACCAATTGCAAGAAGAAGGAACAATCAGATCATATATTTATTTACTTCTTTACATGGCGAGGTATACGTGGCGAGACATGATTTCGCCAGTACACAAGGAAAAACAAAAAGAAACAAATCAATCCGGGCGAACAGAACTGGAGACTGACGAGACCGCCCAGTCCGCCGAAGTCGTCGAGACCGCCCGAACTGCTGCTGCTTGAAGAAGAATAGAACCACCAAGAGCCTGGCACGAGCTCGACAGACACAAAAACCAGAGTGCCAATCACCATGGTCAGTCTGCCACCATGAATGCGGCTAACACTCCCTGCATCGCCGGAGACCTTGGCAAGGACCTAAGCCGATCTCCAAAGCCAGTCCGCAAAAAGTGAACTCCGTGGACGCTAACCAAGTCCGCCACATTCCGTGGATAAAAACTTCAAACCGCTCGGCTACTACATGAGCAAGAATTGCAAAACCGCAGGCCGAGCTGAGCACTGCCACCAGACCGCCACAGACAGACCGCCAAAGATAGAACGCCCAGGCCGCTCCACTAGACGCCCAAGCCGCCAAGTCTTCTCTGGCCACCGACCACTCAGGCCGCAACACCAGTCCACACAGGCCGCGGACTCAGACCGCTCAGACCGCGCGGTCTGCTCCATCACCCACTTTCACTTCAGAAATTTCAACACTCCCCCGTGAAGTGAGAAGTGGTGATCAAGCCCAATAGTCCCCATAGTCGTTGAAATGACCCCTTCGACAGCAGCTTCGTGAAGATGTCAGCAAGGTTGTCTTCACTCCGAACATGCCCGACCATAAAAGATCCCTCCAACACCTTCTCTCTTATGAAATGGTGCTTGATCTCTATATGCTTCATCCTTGCATGACAAACTGGATTGTTCACCAGTTTGAGAGCACTTTCATTGTCACCTCGGAGCAGAGTTGGACCTTGCACTTCCTCATGGATGTCCTCAACTAGCCTCCTTAGCCAAATAGCTTCCCAAGCAGCTAAAGTCGAAGCCTTGTACTATGCTTCTGTAGTCGAGACAGACACCGAGTCCTGCTTCTTGCTACACCACGAGATGCTAGCTAATCCACAAGTGAAAACATAACCCGACGTTGATCTTCGATTATCCGAGTCACCACCATAATCAGCATCCGTGTATCCTAGCAAAGAAAAGTACGTGTCCCTCCTATAAAGGAGCCCCATATAAGAAGTAGACTTGACATAATTCAAGATATTCTTTGTCGCCGCCAGATGAGACTTCCTTGGCCATGCCATAAACCGACTTACTCGACCAACAACGTAAGCAATGTCTGGCCTTGTAATCGTTAAGTAGATCAATCTCTCCACTAGAGCTCGGAACACCAAGGGATCAAGAAGAATCCTTCCTTCATCTCGTCGAAGCTTCAACTCATGATCTAGAGGAGTAGAGCAACTCTTCCCTTCCTTCATGCTGAATCGATTCACAATGTGATCCGCATATCCTTTGTGGCAAACGAGTATCCCGCTCTCCTTCCTCTCCACTTCGAGACCAAGAAAGTGATGAAGCTCTCCCAAGTCTTTCATTTCGAAGCGCATAGCTAGCTCAGCCCTGAGCCTAGCTACCTCCTCCTCTGAATTCCCTGTGATGATCATATCATCAACATACAACAGGACCAAGACCTGAAGCTCCCCCTTCTTCTTGATGAACAAGCTTGAATCCGAGTTGGAAGCAAGATATCCAAGCAGCTGATCCATGAAGATGTCCTTATAAATCTCTACGTAAAGAAAAGTGTTCTTTACATCAAACTGTCACATCCTCCATCCTTGGCAAGCAGCCAAAACGACCACCACCCGAATCAAAGTCATCTTTGCAACTGGACTAAAAGTCTCCTCATAGTCCTCTTCATACTGTTGTGAGAATTCTCGAGCAACAAGACGAGCCTTGTATCTTTCGATGCTCTCATCGGCCTTTTTCTTCAACTTGTACACCCACTTGCAAGTCACTGGAGTAATGTCATCAACCCTGGGCACAAGATCTCATGTTTCATTCTTCTTAAGAGCAGAAATCTCCTCCTTCATGACATCTTTCCACTCCTTGACACCAGTGGCCTCATTGAAGTTTGCAGGCTCTCGCTTATCCGGAGGACCTACAAAGAAGCAGGAGACAAAACTCATTGCATTCCCTTCACAGTAACTAGCTGCTGGCTTGATAGTCCTCTTTGATCTCCAAAGGGTCTGCTCCTTGCTCACCACCTCTGTTGATTCTTCAGGCTCAGTTCCATTTCCGGGCACACTTTGAGCAATGCTCCCCCTGCTTCCTGAACCAGAAGCCTCTGGCCCAGAGCTTGAAGCAACAGGAGCTGCTGGTGAAACAGCAAGCTCCTCTTGAAGATCTTCAGTAACCACCTTCTGCTCTTCATCAACCTTGCTCTCTGATAGCTCAACTGAGACTCCTCCATACGATGTTAGTTCATCAAAGACCACGTCTCTTGATACAACAAACTTTTTCATCGCAGGATCCATGCACTTTCATCCCTTCTTCCACTCATCATAGCTACAAATACAAGCTTTCTTGCCTTTGTATCAAGCTTTGTCCTTGAAGCATCCGGGACATGCACGTAGCAAGTTGATCCAAACACCCGAAGGTGTTGCACGCTTGGTTTCTCCTTCAGCAACATCTCGAAGGGAGACTTCATGTTGATCGGACTAAGAGGCATCCAATTGATGACATAAGAAGCGCAAGACATTCTCTCTGCTCAGAAAGATCTAGGAATGTCTTTTGCATGAAGCCAACACTTGCAGGTTTCCGTCAGATGACAGATCTTCCGCTCCGCTACTCCATTTTATTGTGGAGTATGAGCGCAAGTAAGCTCTCTCTGGATCTCGTGCTTCCTGCAGAAGTTAGAAAATTCGGAGGAGACAAACTCACCACCATTGTCTGATCTAAACTTCTTGATCCGCAGGCCAAGCCAGCCCTCCACCAGCTCCTTGAACTCCACAAAAAATGGAAAGCTTCTGACTTCTCCTTTAAGAAATATACCCAAGTATATCTTAAGTAATCATCAATCAAAACAAGCATGTATCTGCTGCCTCCAAGACTAGCAGTAGCAGTTGGCCCGATCAAGTAACCATAGATACACTCTAATGGTCTCTTGCTCCTTATTTGTGATTTATCAAACGGAAGGCGATGAGCCTTACCATACTGACACCCAGCGCAAACGTGACCGTCACTAAAGGATGAAAGTTTAGGCAAGCCTTTCACAAGGCTCCTATTTGTCATAGCTTTCAGCTTATCCATCCATACATGCCCCATCCTCTCATGCCAAATAGCAGCGCCATCGTTTGCCTTCATCCGATCAACGTAAGAGTTTGTTGCAAGAACAAACAAGTTCTTTACTCTCCTCCCAACGTGAACAACATCAGCTTTCACCACTGATACGTTGCGAAGAAATTTCACTTCTGTTAGCCCAAACAGAACGTGATAACCTGCATCCGCCGCATACAGAGAAGAGGTTCTTCTTCATGCCCGGTACATGATACACACTCTGTTGGAACACCCTATTACTAATTTGGGTCAGGATCACTATGTCTCTAGGAAACCTGTTTTTGACCTCATTGTATAGATCTAAAGGTCAATTAGGATTGAGTCTAAGGGTTAGTAGTTAGGTTTGGAAGCTGCCCTCAAGACCAAGGTTTTTCTGTTTGGAGACTAAGTCATTTTGTCGAGCTCAGTACGACGAATCGTCGAACTCCAATCGACGATCGTTGAGCTCACTTCGACGGATCGTCGAACTCCATTCGACGATCGCTGAGCTCAACTTCAACAAATCGTCGAACTCCATTCGACGATCTTCGAGCTCAGTTCGACGATCTTGACTCCAGTATTGATTCTCTATCTCTGAGCTCAGTTCGACGATAGTTGAGCTCAGATCGACGATCTCTGTTGCTGTATAAGTCCAAATCGCTGAGCTCAGTTCGACGATAGTAGAACTCAGTTCGACGTTTTTCTGAAGAGTTAAATGACTTTCAAGACTCAAATTCAGAACAGTTAAAGAGTTATTGTCAGCAATTAATTCAGAAGATTTTCTAGCCGTTTTCATTTATTCTGGACCAAGTTTCAAGAGATTATCAAGGAATGTTTCTTTGGACTTTCCCCCATAAGACAATTGCAATTAAGGAGTCAATTAATGACAGGCTAACGACTATTCTTGACAGAGGATCATTTTCTATTCAGAACAAAGGAATAAAAGACAAGATTTTTTAATTCTGATTAAGAATCTGTAGAGAGTGCACAAGAACAAGAAGAAGAACAAAAATATTCTCTGCTACAACTTTTCTCTAGAACAACATCTTTCTCAACAACAATCAGTCAAGAGAAAAAGAGAAAGAGCTGTAGACATTCTCTGTCTAAAAGAATTCATACAAGAACACACAACCAAGGAGATCAACCAAATGAAATCTTTAGATCTCTTGTGATTCAAGTGTTCAAGGCCAACATCATTCAAGACTCCAGACACCTAACATTTCAGTTGTTGCTGAAATCATCAATTGCTGGAGATCAACTTTCTGAAGGCCTATCACCCTACATCAAAGCTTCATTTCCTGAACATCTCAAGAACTCAGGGGGAGCTTTAACAACATCAATATCCACATATTCTTCTCAGCTGCTTTGAGAAAGAGAAGACTTCCATAACTCTCTCATCCCCATCTCTGTAAAGGGTTTTTCAAACTCCCTTCAAAAGTTTATGTGTGGTTTTTGAGCACCTTATCAAAAGCTCATTGGTGGCAAGACACTTGATCAAAAAATCTGATTTGGTTTTTGAGCACCTTATCAAAAGCTAATTGGTGCCCAGGACACCTAATCAACTCATCCTGCAGTGGATTCCTACCTAGGGTGGTAGAAGAGTGGATGTACCCAAGTTTAGGGGAACCACTATAGCTCCTTGTGTCTTCTGGCTTGCTTGTCTTTATTTTTGTTTCTGGTTGTGATTGATCTGTGATTAGTTTCTTTTGTTTTGTGATTAGATAGGTTCTGTACTATTTGCTTCCCTGTTCACTCATATTACAACAATTGTTGTAAAAAATTTTTAAGCACCATACTCTATTCACCCCCCCTCTAGAGTATATCAGATCTAACTCGCACTTTCAATTGGTATCAGAGGGAGGTTGGTGAAACATACCACACCTTGGTGATTGAACAGGCTAACACCTGAACCCAAAGATTCCTAGTTAGATCTGTTTTCTTTTGATTTTGTTATTAGATTATTTCTTCACAAATCATGGCCCAAAACAAAGATTATGCTAGCACCAGACCTCCAGTGTGCAATCTGTCCAAGTTTGCACTTTGGAAAGCAAAGATTAGACTTTACATGAATTCTATTGACGAGGACATTTTTAATTCTGTTTTGACAGTTTGTCCAAGACCTCCAGAGAACACAAGCACAAATGTTGTTCCACTTCCATCAGGAACAGATGCTGATATTAAGAAGTGGAAGGTTGCAGATGCAAAGGCTATGAATATCTTAGCCCAGACCATGTCTGATGACATCTTCCAAAAGGTGACTGAATGTAATTCAGCAAAGGAAATCTGGGATAAGCTAACTGAAATAGTCTCAGGATCAGCTGATGAAAGAAAGGACAGGAGATCTCACCTCATATCCCAATATGAGAATTTCAAGAAAGGAGAAGCTGAGCCAGTAGTTGAAATGTATAACAAGCTCAGTCTGATAGTCAATGAACTCAAGACTTTGGATAAGGAGATCTCACTGACTGAACTAAATGATAAAATCCTAATGTGCTTCCCAAGCACTTGAGACTCAAGGATCTGGCCAATCAAGGATGCCAGAAGTCTGAATGAGATTACAACAGAAGCTCTTTTGGGCAAGCTCAAATCTTATGAGCTGCTCATCAAAAATAGAGAAGAAGAGCAGAAGGCTGCCTCACCAGCCACAAGGAAAGAAAAGACAATAGCCTTCAAAACAACTGAAGATCAGCCTGAAGACAAAGTCACAGGCAATGATGAGCTGCTCAGTCTATTGGCCAAAAGATTTTACAAGATGGCCAGAAAGGACTTCAGAAAGAGATCATACAAGGAGCATGATAAGTCAAGGTATGATAGATCAAATAATAAAGAAATTGTTTGCTTTGCTTGCAGTAAACCAGTACACATTGTACCTGACTGTCCAGAAAACAAAAACAAGGATAGAAATGATAAGAAAGAAAGAAGAAGAGATAAGGACTTCAAGAAGAATGGCAATGACAAACCCTCCTCCAACAAGAACAAACACACAAGGAAGGGATTTATTGCTGAATCTTGGAGTGAAACTGAAGAGGAATCAGAAGCTTCATCCAGCTCCAGTGATGATGAAGATGATGCAGAAGATGAGTTCTGCATGATGGCAATCAATGCCTCTCAACACAATTCAGATGCAGAAGACTCAGAGTCAGACTCAGAGACTGAACTTGAAGAGGACCAGGTAATTAGTTCTTTTGATTTCAATTCTGAGGACTTCAAGTATGAATTTAAAGCATTATGTTTAGACTTACTAAAATCTGAGAAGGAAATTATTTCTCTCAGAAATCAACTATCTGAACATAGTATTTTAAAGTCAGAAAATCTCAAACTTTCTGAGGAGTTGGAGTGTTGTAGGGAGCAGATAGCTTCACTGAAAGGTGAGCTATCAGAGGCCAAGAAGCTTGAAGAATCCCTTAATGGGAGAAGTATCAAGCTGATGGACATCACAAGCACAGTGAACTCCAGATTCAATAGTACACTGGGCTTAAGTGCTTCATCCAGCCAACATATAGTTCTAACAACCCCAATCAAGTTTATTTCTGATAAAGGGAAGGGAGTTGTAGAGGTAGCTAGGAAAAATTCTGATCTGCCTAAGAAAACTAAGTTACAGCAGAAATCGTCGAATGGAGATTGACGATCGCCGAACGCAGATCGACAATCTCAGGCAAAATCGTCGAACTCAGGTCGACGATCTCCAATTCCTGAACTCTGCCACAGTCGACCGTCGAACGGAGCTCGACGATCTGACCCAAGATCGTCGAACGCATCTCCACGATCGTCGAACAGAGATCAGAGCTTTGGAAATTCTTTTAAGGGCAAATAAAAATCCAATCCTAGGGGTCTTTCATCCCAAAGCTTTAACTCTTATACTGAATGGATAATACCTCCAAGGAGATATCATCCTGAAGGTTATAAGAGTCAACCTGGGATGTCTTTTATTTCTGAGTTTAAAGGTTATCAACCTAGGCCCAAGGTAAACTGGGTCAAAAATAAATGAATTATTTCATGTGCAGGTGAAGACCTATCCAACATCAAACCAACAATGGTACCTGGATAGTGGGTGCTCTAAGCACACGACAGGAAATAGGGACAACCTCACATCCTTTAAAGCTAAGATTGGACCCAAAGTCATATTTGGTGATTCAAACTTTGGACAAACTAAAGGATATGGTGCAGTCCAGATTGGGACAGTGACATTCAAGAAGGTAGCCTATGTGAAAGGACTGAAGCACAACCTGATCAGCATTAGTCAGCTATGTGATGAAGGCTACCAGGTGACTTTCAGCAAAGCCTTATGCAAGATAAAGTCAGAGGACAACACAACTGTGTTGATAGGTAAAAGGAAAGGTAACATCTATTTAGTAGATTTTCTTTCAACAGATGTAGACATTTGCCTGTTTAATTCTGTCTATAGACCAAATGTTTTATGGCATAAGAGACTAGGGCATTTAAACCTTAGAACCATTGCTAGGCTATCCAAGGACAACCTTGTTAGAGGACTACCTTCTGGCCCCTACAAGAAGGAAGGACTCTGCAGAGCTTGTCAATTAGGCAAGCAAACTAAAAATAGTTTCAAGTCACTTAATAAGAGTGATTCACCTAGGATCTTGTATCTGTTACACATGGATCTTTTTGGACCCATTACAGTACAAAGCCTAGGAGAGAAATCTTACACTTTAGTAGTTGTAGATGACTTCTCTAGATTCACATGGGTGTTCTTTCTGAGGAAGAAGTCTGATAATTTTAAGTGTTTGACAGAGTTTCTCAAATGTATACAGATTGAGTTCAATACTCACATTGCCCTAATCAGAAGTGATCATGGGACAGAGTTTGATTCTCTTCTTATGCAAGAGTTCTGTCAGAGTGAAGAGATCAGACATACTTTCTCAGTTCCTAGAACTCCTCAACAAAATGAGGTAGCTGAAAGGAAAAATAGAACCCTTATTGAATCTGCCACTACATTGTTGTCAGATGCTCACCTTCCTCTATCTTTTTGGGCAGAGGCAGTGAACACCTCCAACTATGCGCTGAATAGAAGTTTAATACATAAACTAAAGGGAAAGAATCCCTATGAATTACTCAAAGGGAAGAAACCTAAAGTTGATTATTTTAGAATTTTTGGCTGTATTTGTTATATACACAATAATGATAAGAGATATTTAGCAAAATTTCAAGCTAAAGCTGATGAAGGAGTGTTTCTGGGATACTCCATGATCAGTAAAGCTTATATGGTTTATAATAAATCATCTCTTAAAATTGAGGAATCTGTTCACATCTCATTTGATGAATCTAACATGTCTTTCAATGAGAAGAATACTTCTACCATAGAACCCTTGCAGGTACATTCTCTTGCTGAAGATTTGGACAGATTAGAAATTAAACAAAAGGATGAAAGCAGTGAAGATGAAGAAAACATTCAACATATTGAAGAGAAACAACTTGAAGAGCCAGTTGTTGTACAACAAGAGGAAACAACAACACAGGTTGATGAACAATCAACACCCCCTGTTGATTTAGTAACATCAAGAGACCATCCAATTTCCCAAGTAATTGAAGACATCTCAGCTGGTGTGCAAACCAGAAATCAGGTCAACCAAAACATGTTGCACACTTGCTTCCTATCTCAAATTGAACCTCAATCCATTCAAGATGCGGAGCAAGATCCACACTGGATCATTGCAATGCAAGAAGAGTTGCATCAATTTGAAAGGAACAAAGTTTGGGAACTAGTATCAAAGCCTAAGGATCACTCCATTGTTGGAACAAAGTGGGTGTTTAGAAACAAATTGGATGATCAAGGAGTAATTGTAAGGAACAAGGCAAGGCTAGTTGCTCAAGGATATTCTCAAGAAGAAGACATAAACTATGACCAGACTTTTGCACCAGTTGCAAGAATGGAAGCCATCAGAATCTTCTTAGCATATGCTGCACACAAAGGCTTCAAGGTATATCAGATGGATG
This sequence comes from Platanthera guangdongensis, assembly GCA_039583875.1. Classification (NCBI taxonomy): domain Eukaryota; kingdom Viridiplantae; phylum Streptophyta; class Magnoliopsida; order Asparagales; family Orchidaceae; genus Platanthera; species Platanthera guangdongensis. Next base: position 268,812,481 of record CM077151.1, on the reverse strand, counting down.
TAAAGAGTGCATTTCTAAATGGAGACTTCAAAGAAGAAGTCAATGTCAGACAACCTCCAGGTTTTATCTCTCCAACCTATCTTGATTATGTTTTTAAGTTGAACAAAGCATTATATGGTCTCAAGCAAGCTCCTAGAGCATGGTATGAGACCCTAACATGTTTCCTTCTGGAAAATGGATTTATAAGAGGTAGAGTAGACCAAACTCTTTTCATTAGAACTCATAAGTCTCATACCCTACTAGTACAGATTTATGTAGATGATATTATTTTTGGCTCTACTGATTCAAAATTGTGCAGAAGGTTCTCCAACCTAATGCATTCCAAATTTGAAATGAGTAGCATGGGTGAGCTATCCTTCTTCCTAGGATTGCAAGTCAAACAACATGCTGAAGGCATCTTTATTTCTCAAACCAAGTATGCAAATGAATTGGTTAAGAAATTTGGTATGTCTGAAGCATCTTGCATGAAAACACCTATGCCTACTAATGTTGTATTGGATGCTGATGAACATGGGAAACCTGTTGATCAGACAACATATAGAGCAATGATTGACTCTTTACTGTAGCTTACAGCTAGTAGACCAGATATAATGTTTGCTACATGCATATGTGCTAGATTCCAAGTAAGCCCTAGAGAGTCACACCTAACATTAGTAAAAAGGATTCTCAGGTATGTTAAAAGTTGTCCAAATCTAGGTCTCTGGTATCCAAAAGATTCAGCATTTGATTAAACTAGATTTTCTGATGCTGATTATGCTGGATGCAGAATTGACAGGAAAAACACCAGTGGAACTTGTCAGTTCCTTGGTGACAGACTTGTCTCTTGGTTTTGCAAGAAACAAACATCTGTGTCAACTTCAACTGCTGAAGCTGAATATATGGCTGCAGGTAGTTGTTGTTCATAAATATTGTGGATTCAAAACCAACTCCTACACTATGACTACAACTTAGAGAAGTCAAAAATCTTTTGTGATAACACCAGTGCTATTTCTATAGCTCAAAATCCAGTCCTCCATAGTAGGACAAAACACATAGAAATTAGACATCACTTCTTAAGGGATAATGTTGAGAAGAATAAAATTGAACTTCAATATATCCCAACTGATTTGCAAAGGGGAGATATTTTCACCAAACCCTTGGATGAAAAGAAACACACCTTCTTCCTAAATCAGTTAGGAATGTTAGATGTAGGAAGTCTAAAATAATATCCAAGATTTTAAAACTTTAAAAATTGACCAAGACTATGCAAAGATCTTGATTTTTCTAAGTGTATACAGTGTATTTCTGGTCTCTGAACTGCGCTCGACGATTTTCCCCCAGATCGTCGAACGGAGATCGACGCTTTCTGAAATCATCGACCTGAGTTCAGCGCTTCTCAGATAGTCTGAACTATCTCTTCAGGTCAATGATCGTCGAACAGCGCTCGACGATTTTGTTCTCTGAACTATCGTCGAACGGAGCTCGACGCTCTCCAATATCGTCGAACGGAGATCGACGATATTGAAGACCTTTCAGATTCCTTTAGAAGCCCCGATCGTCGAACTGCGTTCAACGATCTTTCCTTTTCTGCGTCGAACCCTAATATAAAATTCATTTTTCGGTCATCGTTCTCCTTTTGCGCTTTCAATCTCTCTGCAAAAATTTCTCTTTCCCTCCAAGCATCTCTACACTTGGTCGTTTTGTTTGTTGATTTTTGCAGGTAACCATGGCCGTCTCTGTTGCTGTTCTAGCCGCAATGAAATTCGATGCTGGATTTGATATAGACATGGAGTCCTTCAGCACCAGTGATCAGGTTTTTCAAGATATTCTGGAACTGTTCAAGGAGCAGAAGCTTGTTACCATTATGACCACCAGAATTAAATTGGCTGCTAATGAGATTAAGGAGTGGGTCTATACTGCCCATAACCAGGACCAAAACACTGTGGTTGGTTCAATTTCTGGAACCCAGGTACCCTTGAATCCTGCTATTCTGATAGAGGTTTTTGAATTAAGTTCTGGAAGAGATTCTGCTGAATTGTCTGGAGAGGAATTTTTTGATTTACTTGCAAGAATGGGTCACTCTGATGCAAACCCTAGCAAGCTACTGAAAAAGAACCTAGCTGTGGAATACAGGTTCTTAGCTGATGTAGTAGGAAAGGTTTTACTGGCCAAGCATTCAGCACATGATACTATCTCTAAGTATCAGCTGTGCTTGATGGGAGCCATTGTGGACAAGAAACAATTGAACTGGGGAGAGGTCTTCTTTGACCTGATTAAAAAGAAAATAAATAAGAATTTTGTTAATTATGGAAGGATACTAGGGCTCTTTCTTCACAACAGATGCCCTGCCCTACTAGTCTCCTCTAAGATGCATATCAATGCTTCAAAGAGGCTGTCCTGTGCCCTCTTTGGCAAATGGGAGAGGCAGATAACAAAGCCCAGCAGACCTTCTGCAAGCACAACTTCAGGCACAAGGACTGTAATAGTCTCTTCCCCTCAAGTCTCTGCCCCTGTAGAAGACTTGCCTACTGCTTCTTCTCCTCCTCCAACTCTTATTCCATCTCCACCAGTCACCTCCACCATTCAAATTTCATCCATAATCATTATTTCCATCCCATATCCAACATCAATTCCATCTCCAATCCCAACTCTTCCAATAACAGAAGAAATATTCCACCCATTACACCACTACCCTCAACCAGACATTGACACATCATCCACCATTCCATCTTTCAATCTTTTAGATGATTCCTTCATGGATGATTCACCCTCATCCCCTCCTGAGCTACCCTCCTCTTCCACATCTTACCAACAGCTTCTACAAGACATTATTGATCAACCCTCTTTCACACCCTCTATCTTCATACCACTATCTTCCATTTCCACAATCCCCACACATCAACATTCACTTCTACCATCCACCAGCTCTCCTCCAACATCACCAGTTGCTCCACCATCCTTCTCTACCTCTGCTCAAGTCCCTGCTGAGCAAGTAGATATTCCAGCCCTAGCTGACCAACTGTATGAACTGATAGCTCCCAGGCTTTCACTTCTATTGGAGACCTCCTTGGCTCCATTATTCAAGTCAGTTGTAGAACTTTCTGCCAGGCTATCTTCTCTCATTCCTCATGCAATCCCTTCATTTGGGTGCCTTGATCCAGCTCTCTCTGAATCCAGACAGGGGGAGATGCCTCATGAAGATGTGAGATTGCCTGCTGCTGTTCCTGCTGCTGCCATTTCTTCAGTCTCTGTTGCTGCTGCTACTGTTGTTACCTCCACTCAAGCTCCAGTTTCAACACCACCTCAAGTTGCTGTCTTCTCAGTGGACCTCAGGTCCTTATTATCAGTTTTTGATTCAGTTTATTTCAGCTGTCTTCCAGTGAGTAATGCAGTCCAGCCCTCAGAGGATCTCTCCAAGGCCATTGTGCCCTTCTCCAGCTGTGATTCCAGCTTAGTTAGCTCCTATATATCCTCCATATATACTGCTGAGCCTTCTGGTTCCAGTGATGCTGCTGTTACTCCTGCTGAAAATATTGTTGTTGTTTCTGTTACTGCTGCTGTCAGTGATGCTGCTGCTGATGTTCCAGTTCCTGAGGATATGCAGACAGAGGCATATGATTTTGAGCCTACTGCTAGTGCTGATGTTAGTGTTTCTGAAACTGTTTTATCTGAATCTGTTGCTACTCCAGCTGCTGCTGTCATTACTGCTGCACCCCCTGCTGATGCTGAACCTATTGTCTCTGAAAGTAGTATATTTGAAACTGCTGATGTTTTTGTATCTGAAACTTCTGTATCTGTTGTTACTACTTCTACTGCTACAACTGCTGTTGTTACTAGTGTTGTATCTGCTACTGCTACAACTGCAGTTTCATCTGCTCCAACCCAACTTCAGAAAGATTATCTGAAAAAGATTGATGCTTTATATGATGAGCAAAGCTCTGAGAGTGATGAATTTAGGACTGATTCTGATGATTCCTCAGCTACCATAGCCAGGAAAAGAAAGGCAAGGAGCAAAGCTATGAAAAGGGTGCATCCAGCCAAAGTAAAGGACACTAATGATATTCCTTATTACATTTTTCATGACTGCCCCATTACTGAACATTGGATGCAGTATTCCAAGAACCAATTGAAAGCCATGAAGAAGAAGAGGAAGTATGAAAAAGGATCTTCTCAGTTTCATCATCCTCCTCCACCTCCTCCTCCTGATGCAGGTGCAGGTGGAAGCTCAGCTACTCATCCTTCTGCTAAAAGCCAAACCCCCTATCAGGCTCATGTCAGATCTCAATATAGGGGAAGCCAGTCCAGAGGTTCTCAATCTAGAAGAGGAAGTTATAGAGCAAGCCAAAGAGAATTCCAAGTCTACTCCAAAGGCTATTCTAGACAACACCCTTACTCTAGGGAAGGACAAGCTTCATCAGATACAACTTCAGGTCCTTTTCCCTACAAGTTGAAAGAAGTAGTCTCATCTAGAGCTCCTCAAGATAATCCATCCAACAGATATGAGCCTCCAGTGCCCTTTGAAGATCCAGAAAATAATCCTACTGCTTGGACTGCCAGAATGAAAGAATTAGCTGCCCTGGATCAAATCAAGAAAGCCAAAGAGCAAGGCAAAGACACCTCAAGCTTTACTACATTGTCAGAGCAAAGAAAGAAGGAACTGGAAAGATATGCCTCAAGCAAATTCTTTGATTCAGAAAGATATATGGAGCTGCACCCTGAAGCTGTGGTACCAAGGCCTAAATAACAAACTTCTCTAGGTGCAGCAGATGACAGAAGGTCAAAGAAAGAAGCTCTTAATCCCAATAGAGAAATCAAACTTATAAAGAGCAAGGAGAAAGAATAATTCTGTAAGGTGACAATTATTCTGATTTCTGATTTCTGTCTGGGATAATATATCTGTGATTCTGCTATGTTATTGTTTATTGTTGCTTTGTATGTTATTTTTTATTTCAATTTCTGTAAATAGTAATCCTAACCCAAATAGGGGAAGATTGTTGGAACACCCTATTATTAATTTGGGTCAGGATCACTATGTCTCTAGGAAACCTGTTTTTGACCTCATTGTATAGATCTAAAGGTCAATTAGGATTGAGTCTAAGGGTTAGTAGTTAGGTTTGGAAGCTGCCCTCAAGACCAAGGTTTTTCTGTTTGGAGACTAAGTCATTTCGTCGAGCTCAGTATGACGAATCGTCGAACTCCAATCGACGATCGTTGAGCTCACTTCGACGGATCGTCGAACTCCATTCGACGATCGCTGAGCTCAACTTCAACAAGTCGTCGAACTCCATTCGACGATCTTCGAGCTCAGTTCGACGATCTTGACTCCAGTATTGATTCTCTATCTTTGAGATCAGTTCGACGATAGTTGAGCTCAGATCGATGATCTCTGTTGCTGTATAAGTCCAAATCGCTGAGTTCAGTTCGACGATAGTAGAGCTCAGTTCGATGTTTTTCTGAAGAGTTAAATGACTTTCAAGATTCAAATTCAGAACAGTTAAGGAGTTATTGTCAGCAATTAATTCAGAAGATTTTTTAGTCGTTTTCATTTATTCTGGACCAAGTTTCAAGGGATTATCAAGGAATGTTTCTTTGGACTTTCCCCCAGAAGACAATTGCAATTAATGAGTCAATTAATGACAGGCTAACGACTATTCTTGACAGAGGATCATTTTCTATTCAAAACAAAGGAATAAAAGACAAGATTTTTTAATTCTGATTAAGAATCTGTAGAGAGTGCACAAGAACAAGAAAAAGAACAAAAATATTCTCTGCTACAACTTTTCTCTGGAACAACATCTTTCTCAACAACAATCAGTCAAAAGAAAAAGATAAAGAGTTGTAGACATTCTCTGTCTAAAAGAATTCATACAAGAACACACAACCAAGGAGATCAACCAACTGAAATCTTTAGATCTCTTGTGATTCAAGTGTTCAAGGCCAACATCATTCAAGACTCCAGACACCTAACATTTCAGCTGTTGCTGAAATCATCAATTGCTGGAGATCAACTTTCTGAAGGTCTATCACCCTACAACAAAGCTTCATTTCTTGAACATCTCAAGAACTCAGGGGGAGCTTTGACAACATCAATATCCACATAGTCTTCTCAGCTGCTTTGAGAAAGAGAAGACTTCCATAACTCTCTCATCCTCATTCTGTAAAGGGTTTTTTAAACTCCCTTCAAAAGTTTGTGTGTGGTTTTTGAGCACCTTATCAAAAGCTCATTGGTGGCAAAACACCTGATCAAAAAATCTGATTTGGTTTTTGAGCACCTTATTAAAAGCTCATTGGTGCCCAGGACACCTGATCAACTCATCCTGCAGTGGATTTCTAGCTAGGTTGGTAGAAGAGTGGATGTATCCAAGTTTAGGGGAACCACTATAGCTCCTTGTGTCTTCTAGCTTGCTTGTCTTTATTTTTGTTTCTGGTTGTGATTGATCTGTGATTAGTTACTTTTGTTTTGTGATTAGATAGGTTCTGTACTATTTGCTTCCCTGTTCACTCATATTACAACAATTGTTGTAAAAAGTTTTTAAGCACCATACTCTATTCACCCCCCCCTCTAGAGTATATCAGATCTAACTCGCACTTTCACACTCCTTAACGTAAGTGGCCCCTTATCACTACCAAAGGACACAACCCCCTCCTTCTCTACTATGTAAACAGTATTATTAGCAGTAATGATAACTTCGTTACCTGAGTAAGTTTGCAGCGAGGAGAACTTTGACTTGTCTCCGGTGAGGTGATGACCACACCCTGAGTCCACGATCCAGTCGTCTTCAAAGTTGATGGCGGACAAGGCACAGACACAAGTGCCCGTCATGAAAGCTCCACCCCAGCCAGCTTCCTCAGTACTAGAGCAAGCTTCCTCCTTGCCTGCAGCATGCCAAGGCTACAGCCTGACTTTGCAGTCACGCTTGCAGTGACCCGACTGATGACACCTGTAGCACTTCAAATTCTTCTTTCAATCCTTCTTAGGAGCAGCGCTCCTCTCTGACTGATAAAAGCTTGAAGGCTCATTTTCAACAGCGGTCTTCTTCTTCTTCCCTTCCCATCTCTTCTTCTTCTTGCCTGTGAAGAGCGCTTCACTACCTTCCTCAGAGACAGTGACTCCAGCCATCTGTCTAGCCATGCTTTCCTGCGAAGCAAGCAGGTTCTCAAGTTCCAGCAGAGATGGCTGAGTTGTCCAGCCTTGGACAGAGGTTACAAAGGCAACATACTCCTTCCGCAAGCCGCGGATTATGTGCTTTTTCATCTTAGGCTCAGAGATCGGCTCATCAGGATCAAGCGCTGATAACTCAGCACACCAAGCTTCATCTTTAGGAAGAACTTAGAGATGGTCAGGTCTTCTTGTGTTGTCCTAACCAACTCATTCTCCAGGAACTGTAGTCTCGCCACATTCTTCATGTTGAACAACTCATCAATAGTTGCTCAAATATCAGCAGCTGACTCACATCCAATGATATGATCAAACAACTCCGGTGAAACAACCCTCTTGAGGATAAACTCCGCCTTTACATTAGTTTTCCTCCAGACCCTGACCTACTCAGCAGTCCCAAATGCAGCTGTAACTTCCTACATGTCATCACCATCGACGACCTCCCATAGCTCCTTGCCCAAAAGATAACTCTTCATGCACGACTTTCACTTTTTAAAGTTAGTCAGCGTTAAGAGTTCAATACCTAGACCTCTTGCGTAACTCACTTCCATTGCAACAACCTTGGTTAAGATTTCAGAAGCACAGATCACAACACAAGTTGATCACCGCTCAAGAAACTGAACCTTGCTCTGATACCATGTTGAATTTTCTCAAGATGATCAGCGAGACAGTCTGACGCCAAATTAATATTCTCAGAGCTATCAAGATCACACCTTGATCAAGCGGAACTAGGAAAGCAAGCTCAAACACCAATTGCAAGAATAAGGAATAGGCAGATCATATATTTATTTACTTTTTTTACAGGGCGAGGTATACTTGGCGAGACATGATTTCACCAGTACACAAGGAAGAACAGAAAGAAACAAATCAATCCGGGCGAACAGAACTGGAGACCGCCAAAACTGCACAGTCCGCCAAAGTCGTCGAGACCGCCCGAACTGCTGCTGCTAGAAGATGAATAGAACACGGAGTCCGCCGAGACCGCGAGGTCGTGCGGACACGCCGTTATTCGTTGACTGCTGCCGAACTAAAGAACAGACCGCCTAACCGCCCGAGTACGACAGACAGGTTATTGAACTTGGAAAAGCTGAAGTAGAGAAAACTGACAAGCCGCAGAAGCGACCTGCTGAGATCGCCGATTGTAACCGCAAACTTCACTGATCCTGACCGAAGTCAAAGCCAAACTCCTGGCTTCACAGTGCTAGCCGCGCAACCTGCAAACAACAATCAGTTAACTCTGATCAAACCGCACGGACAAGAAAACCGAAGCCGCAACACTTAACCAAGTCTCAACTTACTGTTCCCTCAGTTACTGTAGACGTGTCGGGGGGGTCTATTTATAGGCGGGGTGAGGAGTGTGGTCACCGCCCTAATGAATAGAGTCACCACCCCAGCTCGCAACTAGCAAAGCCCAGTCCGCCAAGTCCGCAAGGACTTAGCCGGACTTCAACCAACCCGCCAGGAGCCAAGCCAAGGACATTCCACCAGCAGGCGGACATCGTGCCAGTCCGCACACACTATGGGGACAAGACAACAGCTCGCATAGCCCGCAACACAGCACCAGTCCGCCATACTATAGCACATGGACACAGCCACAACCCACACTACATCAGTCCGCACGCCATATGCGGACATGACGATAGTCCACACAGCTCGAGAATAACTCCACAGCTCGCCACAAGAGTCCACGACCAACAGGCAGACCGCCCGGTCAACAGCGGACTCTGCGGACACTGCGGACACCCTGGACTTGTCACAGAGTGTGACCAAGTCCAGCAAACCACCAAGAGCCTGGCACGAGCTCGGCGGACACAAAAACCAGACCGCCAATCACCATGGTCAGTCCGCCACCATGAATGCGGCTAACACTCCCCGCATCGCTAGAGACCTTAGCAAGGACCTAAGCCGATCTCCAAAGCCAGTCCGCAAAAAGCGAACTCCGCGGACGCTAACCAAGTCTGCCACATTCCGCGGATAAAAACTTCAAACCGCCCGACTACTACATGAGCAAGAACTACAAAACCGCAGGCCGACCTGAGCACCGCCACCATACCACCACAAACAGACCGCCAAAGACAGACCGCCCAGGCCGCTCCACTAGACGCCCAAGCCGCCAAGTCTTCTCTGGCCACCGACCACTCAAGCCGCAACACCAGTCCGCCTAGGCCGCGGACTCAGACCGCTCAGACCGCGCGGTCTGCTCCATCACCCACTTTCACTTCAAAAATTTCAACAGTATCATTAGTATTATGCCTATAAATAGGCTTGTTAATGTATGTATAATGTATTAAGAAGTAAAATCTTACAAGTAAAAACTAAATCCCTCTCATTTGTTTCTAGTTATTGCCTTTGTGATTCTACTTGCGGTATCAGAGCCATGGGAGGCAAATCACGATCGAGTAATCGCATTCATGGGATCAATATTTTCCAGCGATGCATCCGCCAAGTCTCGCTCATCCATCCTTATCTTCTCAGATGAGCTATATGAGTTTTGGAGTGACAAAATGGAGACCATGTTTTTTGTTCCAGGACCTCTGGGATGTCGTCCATCTCGGCGTCACTCCCTCCGGGAAGATGATTGATGGCAAAGATCCGACTATCTCAAAAGAGGAACGAATGCTGGACTCTCGTGCTTTGTATCTCATTCAACAAGCAGCCACAAACATCTACTAGCCCATAATGGGCTCAAAATTTGCCAAGAAGCTTGGGAAATAATCAAGAATGAGTATAAAGGATCGAGAAAGGTAATTAAGATGAAACTTCACAACCTCTATCGTTGTCTGGATGCTCTCCTAATGAAGGAAGAAGAAAACATTAAAGATTTTTTTACAAAAATTATAAACTGTTAGAAATGTTAGAGATATTAATATTTCTAACACAAACCTTGTCAATCGAATTTGAAATCTCTGGGAAAAATTGGACGACCAAGAAGTAGTGGAGAAGATCCTTCGATCTCTACCCAAATCCTTCAATCATGTTGCCCATGCCATCCTAGAAGCATGAGATTTAGAAATGCTGCCCATCACCGAACTCATGGGTTCGCTGCAATCTCATTAGGAACTACTTATACACAATCAACCCCTCCCTCCTCGATCAAGCTTTTCACACTAAAATAAGCTTCACAAAAACGGATCTTACAACCAAAGATGGATAGATAAAGAAAAAAACTCAGAAAGCATTTCTTGGTAAAAATAAACCCATTAACGGGAAAGGGACATTTGTCGAGAGAAACAGTGAGAACACCCTTCAAACCTACTGTATTATTTGCAAGTAAAAAAACCACGAAACTAAAAGTTATTTCTTTAGATATACAAAAATGTAGGCTTCAAAATCACTCAGATCAAAAATGTAGGCTTCAAAATCACTCAGATCAAAAATGTAGGTTTAGGCCCAACAAGGAAGCCAAATATACAAAAACTGAAGTTGATCACTTCTTATTCACTTGTAATACCGAGGCAAGGATTGTTGAGTCCATTGCCCACAATGTACTAGATTTGAGGAAGTCAATCTTATCAATGATATACATATATAAGTAGATGACAGTGATGAGACAGATAGCCTATGTGGCTAAGTCAGGAAAACTCTTACCTAAGATTTGGTTTGAGAAAATTGACTAAGTCCAATTTCGTCGAACTAAGTTCAGAGTTCGTCGAGCTGAGCAAATCGTTCGTCGAACTAAGCTTAGAGTTTGAGAAATTTGGCCAAGTCTAAATTCGTCGAACTGAGCTCAGAGTTCGTCGAGCTGAGCTCACTGATCGTCGAACTCAGTTCTGCATTCGTCGAACTCAGTTCAGAGTTGTGTAAGGCTGGCTGAGATAGTCAACGCCTATGGTTTAAGAGGCAGAAATTTGGCTAAGTCCACTGACGTTGAGTGAAGGTCATGTTGAAAATTATGAAGTGAAAGTGGGTGATGGAGCAGACCGCGCGGTCTGGACGGTCTGAGTCCGCGGCCTGCGCGGACTATTGCTGCGGCCTGGGTGGTCTACGACCAGAGTAGACTTGACGGCTTGGGCGTCTAGTGGAGCGGCCTCGGCGGTCTGTCTTTGGCGGTCTGATGGCAGTGCTCAACTCGGCCTGCGGTTTTGCAGTTCTTGCTCTTGTAGTAGCCGGGCGGTTTGGAGATTTAATCCACGGAGTGTGGCGGACTTGGTTAGAGTCCGCGGAGTTCGCTTTTGTGGACTGACTTTGGAGATCGGCTTTTGTCCTTACCAAGTTCTCCGGCGATGGGGTGGGTGTTGTCGCATTCATGGTGGCTGTCTGTTCATGGAGTTGGCGGTCTGGGTTTAGTGTCCGCCAAGCTCGCACCAGTTGTTTGGTGGGTTGTTGGACTTGGTCACACTCTGTGACAAGTTCAGGGTGTTTGCAGTGACCGCAGAGTCCGCTGTTGACCGGACGGTTTGCCTTTTGGTCGTGGACTCTTGCGGTGAGCTAAGGCGTTGTTCTCGAGCTGTGCGGACTGTCGCCATGTCCGCGTATGGCGTGCGGACTGATGCAGTATATGTTGTGGCTGTATCCGTGTGCTGTGCAGTGTGGCGGACTGGTGTCGTGCTTGCGGGCTGTTGTCGTGTCCGCATGTAGCATGCAGACTGATGCAGTGAATGAAATGTTGTTGTGTCCGCGTGTTGCATGTGTGCGGACTGGCGCGGTGTCTGCCTGGTGTGGACTGACCTTGACTTGGCGCCTGGCGGGTTGTTTGCAGTCCGGCTAAGTCTTTGCGAACTCAGCGAACTAGTGTTTACTAGCTGCGAGCTGGGGTAGTGACTCTATTCACTAGGGTGGTGACCACACTCCTCACACCGTCTATACATAGACCCCCCCGACATGTCTACAGTAACAGAGTGAACAGTAAGTTGAGTGTAGATCAATTGTTGCGGACTTGGTTTTCCAAGTCACGCAGTTTGAGATTAATTGGTTGCTGTTTGCAGGTTGTGCGGCTAGCACTGTGAAGCTGGGCATCTGGTTCTGATCAAGGTCAGGAAGCAGTGAAGCTTGCGGTTTACAATCAGCAGTTGCAGCAGGTCGTAGATGGCGGCCAACCAGTTTCTCTCCTCAATTTGATCTAAGTTCAATAAACAGGTCGCCGGTCTAGCCGGACTTGGCGGTCTGTTCATTCAGTTCGACAGCGGCTTGTAGAGTAGATGTCAACAGAATAACGGGTTGTCCGCGCAGTTTGTGCGGACTCCGTAGAATCAGAGTAGCAGCAGCGGCTTGGCGGTCTCGGCGGACTTAGTGGTCTTGGAGGCAGTCCGCCCGGCTTGAAATTTGTTCTTGCTTGTTTTCTTCTCTTTGTACTTGAAGAAATCATGTCTCGCCCTATATACCTTGTCTTGTAAAGTTGATAGTGGATTAATGCAAGATCTGTGTGTGCTCTTCATTGTCACTGATATATTGCTCAATTTATGGTTGGAGTGTTCCTGCGCCTAGTTCTCATTTCCACTTGATCAAGTGATCAACTTGATAGTTTTGGAAGTATTTACTTGATACTAGAACTACCAGTTGATTGACTTGTGAAATTTCAAAATGGTATCAGAGTTAACATTGGCTTGAGCAGTGAGCTGTGATCAACCTCAGATAGTGCTTGACGTTTCTGGAAGCCTTGTGATCAGTGGTGATTTACAATGGAAGGAGCCTATGGAAGAGGTCTTGGCATTGAGCTTCTGACAGCGACTAACTTCAAGAAGTGGAAGTCCTGCATGAAGAGCTATCTCTTGGGTGATGAGTTATGGGAGGTCATCGGTGGTGACGACAAGCAAGAGGTTACTGCTGCTACTGGTACTGCTGAGGAACTGAGAGTTTGGAGACGAACTAATGCTAAGACAGAGTTTGCTCTCAAACGGGATGTCTCATATGAGCTCTTTGATCGCATCTTAAGATGTGAGTCTGCTGCAGAGATTTGGACAACCATTTGATGGGTTGTTCAACAAGAAGAATGTGGCTAGGCTGCAGTTCCTGGAGAATGAGTTGGCTAAGACAACTCAAGGTGATCTTTTCGTCTCTAAGTTCTTTCTGAAGATGAAGAATCTGTGCACTAAAATGCCAGCATTGGATTCTGATGAGCCCATCTCTAAAGCAAAGTTGAAGAGGCACATAGTCCGCAGGTTGCGGAAGGAATATGTGGCCTTTGTGACTTCCGTGCAAGGATGGGCAATTCAACCTTCTCTGCTAGAGTTGGAAAACTTGTTAGCGTCACTAGAGAGCTTGGCCAGGCAGATGGCCGGTGTGACTATCTCTGAAGGAGATAGTGAAGCTCTCATCACTGAGAAGAAGAAGAGATGAGAGAAGAAGAAGAAGCTTGCTACTGAAAAAGGGCCTTCAACCTCTTATCAGCAAGAGAGGAGCTCTGCTCCTAATAAGAATTGGAAGAAAGAGTTGAAGTGTTACAGATGTAATCAGGCAGGCCACTTCAAGCGCGACTGCAAGGTTAAGTTGCAACCTGGGCATGTTGTAGGCAAGGAGGGAGCTTGTTCCAGTTCTGAGGAAGCCGGGTGGGGAGGAGCCTTCTTGACAAGCACGTGTGTTTGTGCTCTTGCCACTGTTGACTACCAAGATGACTGGATAGTAGACTCAAGGTGTGGTCATGACCTCACTGGAGACGAGTCGAAGTTCTCATCTCTGCAACTGTTCACAGGTAACGAAGCAATTATTACAGCTGATGATTCTATTCATTCTGTAGAGAAGGAGGGCGTTGTTTCTTTGGAGAGTGCTCATGGTCCGCTTACTCTAAGGAGTGTGTATCACGTACCCGGCATGAAGAAGAACCTCTTCTCGGTGGCCAATGCGGTCGACGCGGGCTTTCATGTTCTGTTTGGCCCAACAGAAGTAAGGTTTCTCCGCAACGTATCAACGGTAAAGGCTGACGTTGCTCATGTAGGGAGAAGAGTAAGAGACTTGTTTGTTCTATCAACAAGCTCTTATGTTGATCGGATGAGAGCCAATGATAGCGCAGCTATCTGGCATGATAGACTAGGGCACGTGGGGATGGACAAGCTCAAGGCTATGTAAATAAAGAGCATGGTGAGAGGCTTGCCGAAGTTGTCCTCCTACGGAGATGGTCACGTTTGTGCGGGATGTCGGTATGGTATGGCTCATCGTCTTCCGTTTGATAAGTCTCAAACGAGGAGCAAGGCACCATTGGAATGCATTCATGGTGACTTGATGAGGCCAACAACCGCTAGTCTTGGAGGCAGCAGATATATGCTTGTGTTGATTGATGATTACTCAAGATACACTTGGGTGTATTTCATGAAGGAGAAGTATGCAGCTTTCCAATTGTTTGTGGAGTTCAAGGAGCTGGTGGTGGGCCGGATTGGCTTGCGGATCAAGAAGTTCAGATCAGACAACGGTGGTGAGTTTGTCTCATCTAAGTTCTCTAGTTTCTGCAGGAAGCACAGGATCCAGAGAGAGCTTACTTGTGCTCATACTCCACAACAAAATGGAGTAGCGGAGAGGAAGATCCGTCACTTGACGGAAACTTGCAAATGTTGGCTTCATGCAAAGGCATTCCCAGGTCCTTCTGGGCCAAAGGAATGGCCTGCGCAACATATGTCATCAAGCAGATGCCTCTAAGTCCGATCAACATGAAGTCTCCGATTGAAATGATGTTTAAGGAGAAGCCGAGTGTGGAACACCTTCGAGTGTTCGGATCAACCTGCTATATTCATATCCCGGATGCTTAGAGGACCAAGCTTGATGCAAATTCAAGGAAGCTTGTCTTTGTGGGCTATGCTGAGCGGAAGAAGGGGTGGAAGTGCATGGATCCTGCGACAAAGAAGTTCTTTGTTTCAAGAGACGTTGTCTTTGATGAGCTGATGTCGTATGGAGGTGGCACCGTTGAACTGCAGGAGAACAGGGCTGATGAAGGGCAGGTGGAAGCTGCTGAAGATCTTTAGGTGGAGCTGCTTGTGTCACCAGGAGCTCCAGGTGTTTCAAACTCGGGGGCTGAAGCTTCTGGTTCGGGTAGCAGGGGGAGCGATGGTCCAAGTGTGCCCGGGAACAGAGTTGGTGTTGAAGAAGCAGCGGAGGTGGTGAGCAAGGAGCAGTCTCTTCGGAGATCAACGAGGATCATTAAGCCACCAGCTCGATATTGCGAAGGAAACACGGTGAGCTTCGTTACTTGTTTCTTCGCAGGCACCTTGGATGAGCGGGAGCCTTCAAAGTTTGAAGAAGCCGCTGGGGTAAAGGAGTGGGTTGATGTCATGGATGAGGAGATGACTGCCCTCAGGAAGAATGAAACTGGGGACTTTGTTCCCAAGGTGAATGGTGTTACTCCTGTTACTTGCAAGTGGGTCTACAAGCTAAAGAAGAAGGCAGATGGAAGCATCGAGCGGTACAAGGCTCGGTTTGTAGCTCGGGGGTTTTCGCAACATTAAGGCGAGGATTATGAGGAGATGTTTAGTCCAGTGGAGAATATGACTTCAGTACGAGTGGTGATCTCTTTGGTGGCTTGCCAGGGTTGGAAGATGTGATAGCTGGACATAAAGAACGCTTTTCTTTATGGAGAGATTGACAAGGACATCTTCATGGATCAACTGCTCGGGTACATATCTGAAGAACATCTGGACTACGTTTGCAAGCTCCGGAAAGCGCTTTATGGGTTGAAGCAGGGTCCTCGAGCCTGGTATGAAAAGATTGCAGAATACCTCCAGTTCTGCAGGTATCTGACTTTAAACTCAGATTCGAGCCTCTTAGTCAAGAATAAGGGGGAGCTTCTAGTACTGGTGTTGTTGTACGTGTATGACATGATCATCACGGGAAATTCCAAGGAGGAGGTAGCTAGGCTCAGGGCAAAGCTAGCTATCAGGTACGAGATGAAGGATCTGGGTGAACTCCACCATTTTCTTGGACTTGAGGTGGAGAGGAAGGAGAGTGGCATACTCATGTCCCAGAAAGTCTATGCGGAATGGATCGTTCAGCGATTCGACATGCAGGAGGGGAAGAGTAGCTCTACTCCATTTGATTCTGGCATCAAACTTCGGCGGGATGAGGAGAGGATTCTTCCGGATCCTTTGGTGTTTTGGGCTCTAGTTGGGAGTCTTATTTACTTGACGATTACAAGACCAGACATTTCTTATACAGTTGGTCGCGTAAGTCGGTATATGGCAGAACCCAGGAAGCCTCATCTGATGGCGGCTAGGAATATCTTGAAGTACATGAAGGCCACTTCTGACATGGGTCTCCTATATAGGAGAGGCACGGAGTTTGTTCTTCAAGGGTACTCGGATGCTGATTACGGGGGAGATTCAGACGACTAGAAGTCAACATCCAGTTACGTCTTCACTGGTGGATCAGGGAGTATTTCTTGGTGCAACAAGAAGCAAGACTCGGTGTCCATCTCTACTACGGAAGCGGAATACAAGGCCTCGGCCTTGGCAGCTCGGGAAGCCATCTAGCTCAGGAGACTAGTAGAGGACGTCTATGAAGAAGTGTGCGGTCCCACTCTACTGAGCAGTGACAATGAGAGTACCCTGAAACTGGTAAACAATCCAGTTTGTCATGCTCGGACCAAGCACATCGAGATTGAGCACCACTTCATACAGGAAAAAGGTGTTGGAGGGATCTCTGATGGTGCATCATGTGCAGAGTGAGGATAATGTCACGGACATTTTCACGAAGCCATTACAAAAGGCGTCGTTTACTCGGTTACGAGGATTGCTGGGCTTGATCACCACTTCTCACTTCAAGGGGAGTGTTGAAAATTATGAAGTGAAAGTGGGTGATGGAGCAGACCGCGCGGTCTGGACGGTCTGAGTCCACGGCCTGGGCGGACTGTTGTTGCGGCCTGGGTGGTCTACGACCAGAGTAGACTTGGCGGCTTGGGCGTCTAGTGGAGCGGCCTGGACTGTACAACCCCGTATTCGCGAAGAGTGGGCCCAAAACTAGGTAAGCAAGTTTTTAAGCTTTTTGGGAGTTTTGCACTCCTAGGGGCCAATTTTTGGTGAACTTGAAAGATATACTAGTAGGGGGAGAAAATATTTCTCCCCCCAAGGCGCTCTTGGCAAGCCGCCGCAAGCCGCCCAAGCCGCCTCAGGCCGCCAGGCCGCAAGCCGCCTCAGGCCGCTAGGTCGCAGGCCGCCAGTATTTCGAACTCTCGGCGACTTAGCGGGGCGAGACCGGCCTGGGGCCAGGGTCTCGCCCCCGCCTCTTCTGGCTCGGCGACTTAGCGGGGCGAGACCGGCCTGGGGCCAGGGTCTCGCCCCCGCCTCTTCTTGCTCGGCGACTTAGCGGGGCGAGACCGGCCTGGGGCCAGGGTCTCGCCCCCGCCTCTTCTGGCTCGGCGACTTAGCGGGGCGAGACCGGCCTGGGGCCAGGGTCTCGCCCCCGCCTCTTCTTGCTCGGCGACTTAGCGGGGCGAGACCGGCCTGGGGCCAGGGTCTCGCCCCCGCCTCTTCTGGCTCGGCGACTTAGCGGGGCGAGACCGGCCTGGGGCCAGGGTCTCGCCCCCGCCTCTTCTGGCTCGGCGACTTAGCGGGGCGAGACCGGCCTGGGGCCAGGGTCTCGCCCCCGCCTCTTCTTGCTCGGCGACTTAGCGGGGCGAGACCGGCCTGGGGCCAGGGTCTCGCCCCCGCCTCTTCTTGCTCGGCGACTTAGCGGGGCGAGACCGGCCTGGGGCCAGGGTCTCGCCCCCGCCTCTTCTGGCTCGGCGACTTAGCGGGGCGAGACCGGCCTGGGGCCAGGGTCTCGCCCCCGCCTCTTCTGGCTCGGCGACTTAGCGGGGCGAGACCGGCCTGGGGCCAGGGTCTCGCCCCCGCCTCTTCTTGCTCGGCGGCCTAGTGGGGCGAGACCGGCCTGGGGCCAGGGCCTCTACTTGCAGTTTTACCTTCTTGCCCTCGGGGAAAATTCCCCCTTTTACCCCCCGGCGTGGCTGTTTTCTATTGGCCCAAGGCTTTTTGGGCGTGAGGGTATCTCGGTCATTTTGGTCCAAGGGGTTTTGGAAAACTATAAATAGACCCCCTTGGGTGCCTTGGAGAGGGGCTTCAGCTTCTTCTTCTTGCTTTCTCCTCCCTTGGTTTCTTCTTGGTAGAGTTGAGAGAGCTCCTCCAAGGCACCCTAGCTCGAGCATTGGCTAGGGAGGGGAAGTGCTCAGGTAGCCTTCCGGGTGTGAGGTGGGACCTCCGCGCTAGAGCCGAGGGTCTGTTCCTAGTTTCTTGATCCTTTGGTCCGTGACGTTCTCTCGAGTGTAGTAGGTGTGAGGTCACCCCTTCCCCGAGGGACGAACTCCACGAGAGACCAGGTTTCTGGTTTCAACATTTTGGTGCGGTGAGCGTGGAGAGTGACCAGCACAGAAGATCTTGAGAGAGTGTCATGACGGGAGGTCAAGGAGGTAGTGATGATCTCGGCGAGCTCCCCACCCCAGGACCCTTTGTTGGGAGGCAAGAGTTCATGGCCTCCATCCAGGGCATCATGGAGATGCTGCGAAGCATCGCTCCTCAGGGTGTCAGCTCCACCCCGACAAACCAGGAGCTAGCTCCCCCCCTCGACGAGTCGACTCCCAGGGGTCTAGGCGAGATGACCCCAGCGGGGGGAGAGGGAAGCGCACCAGGAAGAAGGCCGGGGAAGGAGAGGATGGGAGATGGGGTCGAGCGAGACCTCACCGGCCGGGAGCTATTCTCCAGCCCGGCGAGTACCAACCTTCCAGGCGAGCAGGTGGCGCGAGTGGAGGTGGCGAGACCACCCCTTAGGGGGTCACCCTTCAGCGAGCTAATCATCTCAGCTCCCGTTCCCGAGGGGTTCAGAGAGCCAGACATGGCTTACTATTCCGGGAAGGATGACCCTGTTCAGCATCTGCAGTGGTTCGAGGATGCCGTCTCCATCAGGCCGATGACGGATGCCTTCAAGTGTCGCCTCTTTGCGATCACGCTGAAGGAGAAGGCAAGAGACTGGTTCCATCAACTCCCTCCGAGGTCGATCTATGGGTTCGAGGACTTGAGCCGAAGCTTCCAGCTCCGCTTCTCCACCTCCAAGAAGCGGAAGAGGAGTCCTGAATCCATCTTCTTGATAAGGCAGGGGGCCGAGGAGTCGCTGGCCCGCTACGTTGACAGGTTCCAAGAGGAGATCCTGGAGGTCCAGGAGATGCCAGGGTATGCTCTCCAGATGGCCTTCACCGTTGGGCTGAAGGAGGGCTTCTTCAAGATGAGCTTGACCAGGAAGGCCCCCCTTTCCTTCGAGGAGCTGATGGAAAGGGCGGCAGAGGAGATAGCCATGGAGGCGGCCAACCCGGCGTTTGTCAAGAAATTGGCAAAGCTGACAGAGACAGAGGAAAAGGAGCAGGGTGGCTCAAGGCATCAGGAAGGAAGAAGGAGAGAGGATCACAGAGCTCAGGGGTTCCAAGGACAGGAGGGTCCGGAACCAGGCTGGAGGCAGCAGGGAGGACCTGCCCAAGGTCCAGGAAGAGCTCTCATCCAAGGAGGGGCGAACTTTCATGGGGGCCAAGGGAGGTATAACTTCCAGAGGCAGGCCCCAAGGCAACTCTTACCCCCGCCGCAGCAAGCCTTGGCAATAGGAGGGGGAAGAGGTAACAGGCGAGAGCGTCCAGCCCGCCGAAAGAGGGGAGGAGCGCTACCGTACTGTGACTTCCACCAGGTGGAGGGGCACGCCACAGCTACCTGCCCCGAGTTCTTGGAAGTGAGGGGCGCGAGAGGCCCTGCGCAGCCGCAGCTGCCGGTGCGGGTAGAAGAGGTTCTACCCGGAGAAGGGGGTGATGATATATGCGAGGACCGGGTCGACGTGGGAACCCGAGGTAGCATAGGAGTGATCCACGGTGGAGTGGGGGTTGAGGCCACTCGGAAGGCTAGCCTCCATGTTATGTACCGGAGAAGCGTCGCCTCAACCTCCCAGACCCCGCCCCCAGAGGAGAAGATCACCTTCTCGGTGAAGGACCTGCCAGATCATGAGGATCCGTTCTGCGATGCGCTGGTCATCCAGACGGCCATCGAAGGCTACACCGTCTCCCGGATCTTGGTTGACAACGGAAGCTCCGTCAACGTCATTTTCAAGAAGGCGTTTGATGAGATGAAAGTAGAGCCAAGGAGGGTGTTGGCCTCGGATGGACCCCTGTTCGGATTCTCAGGGGAGAGGAAGGAGGTCGAGGGTGGAGTGGGGCTCCAAGTAAAATTGGGAGGAGTCTCGAGGAACTGCCGGTTCGTCATTGTTGACGCTCCAAGCAGCTACAGCGCCATCTTCGGAAGACCCCTCATCAGCGCCTTCCGTTGTGTGCCGTCTTCATTCCACCAATGCCTCAAGTTCAGCTCAGGAGGGATCCAGGTCAGAGTCAAGGGAGACTCCAGGATGGCAAGGCAATGCTATGTCACGGCCGTCAACACCATCTCTTGGTTGGCCAAGGCAGAGGAGATGGAGAAGATCATGGAGAGCCTAAGCAGGATGGAAGTGTCCGGCGAGCAGGAAGCGGATGGCGACCACCAGGCCCAGACCCCCTGAAGAAGCCTCGTCCCGGTTGAGTCCTGTATTCTCCTTATGTTGTACTGAGTCCAGCCCCCGACCAGCTGAGTCGGGGGGGTCATGTAACTCATCTTTTTCCCCGTTTGAGGATGTAGGATTTGGAGTGGTTTGATTGTGTAGCCTAAGTCCTTAGCTCCGATGACGATTCCGCCGCCAGGCTCCCACTAGCTGGCTGGGTAGGTTGATCTCTCGTGGTAGCCCAAGTCCTTAGCTCCGATGACGATTCCGCCGCCAGGCTCCCACTAGCTGGCTGGGTAGGTTGATCTCTCGTGGTAGCCCAAGTCCTTAGCTCCGATGACGATTCCGCCGCCAGGCTCCCACTAGCTGGCTGGGTAGGTTGATCTCTCGTGGTAGCCCAAGTCCTTAGCTCCGATGACGATTCCGCCGCCAGGCTCCCACTAGCTGGCTGGGTAGGTTGATCTCTCGTGGTAGCCTAAGTCCTTTGCTCCGATGACGATTCCGCCGCCAGGCTCCCACTAGCTGGCTGGGTAGGTTGATCTCTCGTGGTAGCCTTAGTCCTTAGCTCCGATGACGATTCCGCCGCCAGGCTCCCACTAGCTGGCTGGGTAGGTTGATCTCTCGTGGTAGCCTAAGTCCTTAGCTCCGATGACGATTCCGCCACCAGGCTCCCACTAGCTGGCTGGGTAGGTTGATCTCTCGTGGTAGCCTTAGTCCTTAGCTCCGATGACGATTCCGCCGCCAGGCTCCCACTAGCTGGCTGGGTAGGTTGATCTCTCGTGGTAGCCCAAGTCCTTAGCTCCGATGACGATTCCGCCGCCAGGCTCCCACTAGCTGGCTGGGTAGGTTGATCTCTCGTGGTAGCCTTAGTCCTTAGCTCCGATGACGATTCCGCCGCCAGGCTCCCACTAGCTGGCTGGGTAGGTTGATCTCTCGTGGAGGCTAAGTCCCTTACCCCGAGGCCGTCTCGTCACCCAGGCTCCCATTAGCTGGCTTGACAGGTTGACCACTCCGGGAGGCTAAGTGTTTTCACCCCGAGGCCGTCTCGTCACCCAGGTAGCCCAAGTCCTTAGCTCCGATGACGATTCCGCCACCAGGCTCCCACTAGCTGGCTGGGTAGGTTGATCTCTCGTGGTAGCCTTAGTCCTTAGCTCCGATGACGATTCCGCCGCCAGGCTCCCACTAGCTGGCTGGGCTGGTTGATCTCTCGTGGAGGCTAAGTCCCTTAGCTCCGATGACGATTCCGCCGCCAGGCTCCCACTAGCTGGCAGAGCTGGTTGATCTCTCGTGGAGGCTAAGTCCCTTACCCCGAGGCCGTCTCGTCACCCAGGCTCCCATTAGCTGGCTTGACAGGTTGACCCCTCCGGGAGGCTAAGTGTTTTCACCCATAGGAGGTCTCGCCACCCAGGCTCCCATAGCTGGCATGGCAGGTTGACCCCAAGGGGAAGTTACACTCCGCGAATACGTTGGGTTGGATGTTTCTTTCCGAGCTTGTGCCAACCTCGAAAAGAGCGGGGATTGTGTACAACCCCGTATTCGCGAAGAGTGGGCCCAAAACTAGGTAAGCAAGTTTTTAAGCTTTTTGGGAGTTTTGCACTCCTAGGGGCCAATTTTTGGTGAACTTGAAAGATATACTAGTAGGGGGAGAAAATATTTCTCCCCCCAAGGCGCTCTTGGCAAGCCGCCGCAAGCCGCCCAAGCCGCCTCAGGCCGCCAGGCCGCAAGCCGCCTCAGGCCGCTAGGTCGCAGGCCGCCAGTATTTCGAACTCTCGGCGACTTAGCGGGGCGAGACCGGCCTGGGGCCAGGGTCTCGCCCCCGCCTCTTCTGGCTCGGCGACTTAGCGGGGCGAGACCGGCCTGGGGCCAGGGTCTCGCCCCCGCCTCTTCTTGCTCGGCGACTTAGCGGGGCGAGACCGGCCTGGGGCCAGGGTCTCGCCCCCGCCTCTTCTGGCTCGGCGACTTAGCGGGGCGAGACCGGCCTGGGGCCAGGGTCTCGCCCCCGCCTCTTCTTGCTCGGCGACTTAGCGGGGCGAGACCGGCCTGGGGCCAGGGTCTCGCCCCCGCCTCTTCTGGCTCGGCGACTTAGCGGGGCGAGACCGGCCTGGGGCCAGGGTCTCGCCCCCGCCTCTTCTGGCTCGGCGACTTAGCGGGGCGAGACCGGCCTGGGGCCAGGGTCTCGCCCCCGCCTCTTCTTGCTCGGCGGCCTAGTGGGGCGAGACCGGCCTGGGGCCAGGGCCTCTACTTGCAGTTTTACCTTCTTGCCCTCGGGGAAAATTCCCCCTTTTACCCCCCGGCGTGGCTGTTTTCTATTGGCCCAAGGCTTTTTGGGCGTGAGGGTATCTCGGTCATTTTGGTCCAAGGGGTTTTGGAAAACTATAAATAGACCCCCTTGGGTGCCTTGGAGAGGGGCTTCAGCTTCTTCTTCTTGCTTTCTCCTCCCTTGGTTTCTTCTTGGTAGAGTTGAGAGAGCTCCTCCAAGGCACCCTAGCTCGAGCATTGGCTAGGGAGGGGAAGTGCTCAGGTAGCCTTCCGGGTGTGAGGTGGGACCTCCGCGCTAGAGCCGAGGGTCTGTTCCTAGTTTCTTGATCCTTTGGTCCGTGACGTTCTCTCGAGTGTAGTAGGTGTGAGGTCACCCCTTCCCCGAGGGACGAACTCCACGAGAGACCAGGTTTCTGGTTTCAACATGGACGGTCTATCTTTGGCAGTCTGGTGGCGGTGCTCAGCTCAGCCTGCGGTTCTGTAGTTCTTGCTCTTGAAGTAACCGGGCGGTTTGGATATTTAATCCGCGGAGTGTGACAGGCTTGGTTAAAGTCCGCGGAGTTCGCTTTTGCGTACTGACTTTGGAGATCGGCTTGGGTCCTTGCCGAGTTCTCCGGTGATGCGGTGGGTGTTGCCGCATTCATGGTGGCGGACTGTCCATGGAGTTGACGGTCTGGGTTTAGTGTCCACCAAGCTCGCACCAGTTGTTTGGTGGGTTGCTGGACTTGGTCATACTTTGTGATAAGTTCAGGGTGTTCGCAATGACCGTAGAGTCCACTGTTGACCGGGCAGTCTGCCTTTTGGTCGCGGACTCTTGCGGAGAGCTAAGGCATTGTTCATGAGCTGTGAGGACTGTCTCCATGTCCGCATATGGTGTGCGGATTGATGCAGTATAGGCTGTGGCTGTGTCCGTGTGTTGTGCAGTGTGGCGGACTAGTGGTGTGCTTGCGGGCTGTTGTTGTGTCCGCATGTAGCATGCAGACTGACGCAGTGAATGGAATGTTGATGTGTCCGCATGTTGCATGTGTACGGACTGGCGCGGTGTCCGCCTGATGTGGACTGACCTTGACTTGGCGTCTAGCGGGTTGTTTGCAGTCCAGCTAAGTCTTTGCGGACTCAGCGGACTGGAGTTTGCTAGCTGCGAGCTGGGGTGGTGACTTTATTCACTAGGGCGGTGACCATACTCCTCACCTTGCCTATAAATAGACCCCCTCGACATGTTTATAGTAACAGAGTGAACAGTAAGTTGAGCGCAGATCAATTGTTGCGGACTCGATTTTCCAGGTTGCGCGGTTTGAGATTAACTGGTTGCTGTTTGTAGGTTGTGCGGCTAGCACTGTGAAGTGGGGCGTCTGATTCTGATCAAGGTCAGGAAGTAGTGAAGCTTACGGTTTACAATCAGCAGTTGCAGCAGGTCGCAGGTGGCGGCCAACCAGTTTCTCTCCTCAATTTGATCTAAGTTCAATAACCAGGTCGTCGGTCTAGGCGGACTTGGCGGCCTGTTTATTCAGTTCGGCGGCGACTTGTAGAGCAGACGTCAGCAGAATAACGGGTTGTCTGCGCGGTTTGTGCGGACTCCATAGAATCAGAGTAGCGACAGCGGCTTGGCGGTCTCGGCGGTCTCGACGGACTCAGCGGTCATGGAGGCAGTCCGCCCGGCTTGAAGTTTGTTCTTGCTTGTTTTCTTCTCTTTGTACTTGGCGAAATCATATCTCGCCCTGTATACCTTGCGTTGTAAAGTTGATAGGGGATTAATGCAAGATATGTGTGTGCTCTTCATTGTCACTGATACATTGCTCAGTTTATGGTTGGATTGTTCATGCGCCTAGTTCTCACTTCCGCTTGATCAAGTGATCAGCTTGATAGTTTTGGGAGTATTTATTTGATACCAGAACTACCAGTTGATTGACTTGTGAAATTTCAACAGGTCATTCACTCTACTCCATAGTCTCTTAAGTGTTGAGTAACACTCAGTCAGTCAAAGCCAATACTTTTATAGAATACAGAAATTTGACTAAAGCAGAAAGCGTTGAGTGAGGCATGGTTACTCAACGCTCTCAATGGCATAACGCAGAATTTGTTAAAGCAAAAAAGCTATGAATATGGCACACCCACTCAACACTATCAACGCTTATGTTGCTGAAGAAGCAGAAATGGATAAGACAGATGACGTTGAGTGAGAAATGTTCACTCAATGCTCTCAACGCCATGCTTGTAGAAGAGTCTGCTGAAGGGGTTAAGGCAAAAAACGTTGAGTGTGTTTTACTCACTCAACACTATCAACGCCTAGTGAAGATAAAATTTTGTCTAAGTAGTTTGGCGTTGAGTGATGCTCACTCACTTAATGCCAAGCAGCAGAAAGATGAGAAAGCAAGTTGGCGTTGAGTGAAGCAGAATTACTCAACGCCTAGGAATAGATTTATAATCTAAGTAGTTTGGCGTTGAGTGAAACTAACTCACTCAACGCCAAGAGACAGCAAAATTGTCTAAGTACCTTGGTGTTGAGTGAAACTCACTCACTCAACGCCTATACCACTGATACTTGAATTTTGAATAAGTCCTCAGGTGCTGATGTCCGCAAGTCAAAAAGTCAACAACATTCAAATTATTAGCCAAAGTCACAGTACACGACAAACGGCGCGGCAGGTCTACAGTACGATAAATAGGCGTTAAAGCATGATGCAGCTGGACACTGCAGGTGGGGCCCACTGATCTCTAAGAGTTGTTGATCAACGGACTACAAAAGAAGGAGATGGGGCAAGACACAACTTAACATTTCTAGGGCTTCATCTACAAAAAGAGTTAGCAACCGACTTCATCTTCCTCGCCATTGCTGCATGTGAAAAGCTTGAAGCACTCCAGAAGAAAAAGTTCAGATAGCTGTGCCGTCTTCATCTGGCATAGTAGGATCAGATACAGTTTTGAAGAAAGAAGAACCTTCTGCCTGAGGGAGGTTCAGTTAGCTGTTTGAAAACTGAAGATCAACAAATCTTTAGTCTTCTAGAGCAAGTTCAGGAGTAAGCTCCTGAGTTCCTCTAGCTAGTTTTCTCTGTTGTGGGGAGAGTTAGAGCAGAAATTCCCAGCTCTAGTTGTCGAAACACATCAATTTCTCCGTGTTAAAGATTACTTAAATTATTTCTTATTGTAGGATCTTTCTAGATCTGAGCTGAATGGCCTTTTGGCCTGAGGTAGGTGATAAGTGTGTCACTAAGCTGTAGGTGCCTGGAAGGGCACTGAGGTAGGTACCTGGAAGGGTACTGAGATGTAGGAGTGTTGCAGTACTCTGAGAGTAGGGTCTTGTGTCTGAAGTTGTAGGGCTGAAAAGCCTGAGCTGTAGGCCTTATAAATAAGGCTGAGGTAGGTGGTTTGAGGACTACTGAGTTGTATGAGCACTGCAGAGCTCTGAGGTAGGAACCTTTGTGGTTCTGAGGTAGGGTTCTGAAGAGAACCTGAGTGTGAGGCTGAGGGCCTGAGGTGTAAGCTCTGAAGAGCATTTCAGAGGAGCTTGGGCCTTGACTAACAGGAAGTTAGCAAGGTGGGAGGATAGTGGATGTACCCGTAATTTTGGGGAACCACTATAAAATACTTGTGTGCTTTCTGTGTGTGTTTTCTGTTTATAGATGCATAAAAAGCTCTAATCACATAAAAACTCAAGAAGAAATAAAAGAGATAACAAAAGACCTAGACAAACCTATTCACCCCCCTCTAGCTTGCTAGCTACCTTATAAATAATAACTTTCAAGTGGTATCAAAGGGAGGTTGCTCAAAAAGGATTTAACAATCTTAGTGATCTCCAAAGGTAGCTACAGTTAAGTGATCATGAGATCTGGAGAAAACCAGAGAGAGCTAAGTTCCATGAAACTCCCCATCTGCAAGGAGTATTTTGGAATATGGAAAAAGAGGGTAAGGCTATAAATGGAAGCCTATGATCCCAGGATTTTTGTAATAGTCAAGGAGAGACTTTTCATCCCTATGAAGGTCTCTGTTCTAAATTCTAATGACCAGACTCCCAAGACATACTCTGAGATGACCAAGGATGAAATCATTCTTGCTGGACTAGATAAGAGAACATAAAATATTATTGTTAGTGTTGTTGATGACTCAACCTTTCTAAATCTAGTTCACTGCAAGACCTCCAAAGAGATGTGGGACACACTTGTAGTCTACATGGAGGGGACTGAAGAGGTAAGAGATGATAGGAAGTCTCTGCACAACCAAGAGTGTGAGGTTTTCAGGCAAAACCTGAAGGAGAACATAATTGCCTGTTATGAAAGATTCTTCAGGATCATAAATGAGTTGAAAACCTATGGGAGAGTCTTCAATAATTATGAAATAAATGATAAGTTTCTCAGATCTCTCACTAGAGACTGGGATACCAAGATCTGTGACATAATAGAGGTGGCTAAGCTTCCTGATACTCCTCAAATTTTGTTTGGAAAGCTGCTCTCCTATGAGATGCAACTAGCTGCCAGGAAGGAGGAGGATGCCACCAGCAAATCCCTAGCCAAGGAAAAGTCCTTGGCCTTCAGAGCAGAAAGGACAAAGAAGGGTAATGAGAGGATTCCTTCTCCACCAAGACGACCAACTGAGTCAGATAGCTCAGACTCAAAGGCATCATACATCAACATGTCTGATGAAGACTTTGTTGCATTCTTCAGGCAACTCCAGAGGCTGATGTAGAAGAAGCATTGGAAGAAAAGGTCTTCCAACTCCACTCATCACCGGAAGAATCAGTCCAAGACTGATAGGTATGGTTCCAAACCTAATAAATATAATTCTTCTAAAGTAGTTTGCTACTGTTGCAACAAGCCGAAGCATATGATAGCTGACTGCCCAGAGAAGAGGAAGGAGGCTGAGGAGAAGAAGCAACACCAACACAAAGGAAAGAAGAAGAATTCCTTCATTGCCAAGAAGTAAAAGAGCTGGATAGACTCATCATCATCTGAGTCTGAAGACGAGGAAGCCTATATTGGGCTAGTTGTTGCTGCTACTTATGATAAAGTTGTTACAACAGAAAAAGTTAATCCTCCAGTGAGGATAGGAATCAAGGCCCCTCTGACACTATCAGATAGTGACTCGGAGGTGGATGAAGATGCCCATAACTACAGAGGGTTGATGACAATGACAAATGAAGAGGGCAGCCAGGATCAGCCTGCTCAAAGCAAGGTACATTCATCACCTAATTCTACTTCTCGGTCTGAGTATGAGACCAATCCTTGCTTAGAAGCCTCTTCACCCAGTGGTGAAGAAGATTCTGCATCTGAAGGATATGTCAATCAATTGATTGACATGTATGGATAACTTTTGAATGCCTTCAAGAAGGTCAAGAAGTTGTCTAAGAAGCAGGCTAAAGAAATTTCATCTCTTAAGCTTGCAGTTGCCCAGCAGACTGCAACAACTAATCTGCTAGACCAGAAAGCTCGATAAATAAGCCAATTAAAATCCCTCTTGGACATCCAGATAACCTCCATCAAGAGCAAGAATTGTCTCATCAGGGAGCTTGAATATAAGCTTGAGAAGGAGAAAATAATAGTGGATAGCTTTTCTAAGCCAAGTACAGTACTACCCTTGATAGACACCTTCTCCCCTAAAAAGGGTAAGAAGGGGTTGGGATTCAAGGGAAGCACAAGAGTTGCCCCTTCCCAAAGGAAGGGCAAAGCTCCAACTCCACCTCAACCTATTGCTTCCAAGCCTCCCATTCTTTTTAGAAAAGTTTTGTTACCTCCTAACAGGTATAACCAAGAAATCTCATGTGGTCACTAGGAGAAGGGTTGTTCATCTGGGGTGTACAAAGATGTTCACTGCCATGGTGAAAGCTCTAGCCGGGTGAGTGCCTTTGTAGCTACTCATGAGAAATTTCAGATGGCCCAACCAGGACCATTTGTTTTTGGTGCTTCAGCACCAACACTCAAGAATATAGCTACAAATAAGACTCTAAATCTAACAACTAAGGGTCAGACTAAGGGCAAGTCTTACAGTCAGGCTGATTTGGGCATTTCTGATGCCATCAAAAGCATGCTATCTGAAAAAAGTGTGCTGCTGATAACACTCAGAAAAGACCAAACAAGCCAGTTAGAAGACTTACCTTCAGTCAAATTCTAGTTGAAAGAAATCAGAAAAGGGCTGCAGCACATCTTCCTCCAGTTAGGACTGTTGCCAACCAAGATGCTTGGCCTACACAGAAGAGAAGATATAACATACATGACTGTTGGTGCTGTGATAAGATTGGGCATTTTGCCATTGATTGCTGGCACAATCCCAAAGTGGCCAGTGCTAGGGTCAGTCCACCAGTCAGAAATTCTGCTGGTAGACATGTTCATTTTGATACTAATAAGCACCTAGGACCCAATAGATATTGGGGTCCTAAGGTAAAGTAAATTATGTATTGCAGGTTAGTCCGAGTTGTCATACCCCTATATGGTACTTAGACGGTGGTTGTTCCAGGCACATAACTGGAACAAGGAGAAACTTAAAGGAATTTACTTCATTAAAAAATGGACCCAAAGTCATCTTTGGTGGTTCAGATAGAGGTGTAACCAAGGGATATGGTAAGATCACCAATGACACAGTCACCATCACTAAGGTAGCTTATGTTGAAGGGTTGCAACATAACCTTATAAGTATAAGCCAACTTTCTAATCTTGGCTATGTTATTGTCTTCCACAAGGATGAGTGCCTAATTAGGAGGTCAAGTGACTAAGAGGACATCTTGACAGACACTAGGAGTGGAAATGTTTATTTCTTAAACTTTTTATGTCTAGATACAAATTCTCCTACCTGTCTAGTGATAAATGAGAAAGTCCCCTACTGTGTCTAGTGGCATAGGGGGCTAGCTCATTTAAATTACAAGACTATTGGTAAGCTCTTTAGTCAAGAGCTAGTTAGGAATGATCCCAATATGAATTGCTCAAAAGAGGGCATTTGCTCAGCTTGCCAAAAGGGCAAACAGACAAAAGCCTCCTTCAAGTGCATTGGGGCCAAAGATTCTGTGAGTGCCTATACCTCCTGCATATGGACTTGTTTGGCCCTATACCAGTTCATAGTTTTGGTAGGAAGGTCTACACCCTTGTGGTGGTTGATGACTTTTCCAGATTTGCTTGGGTATTCTTCCTAAAGAGAAAGAATGAAACCCTTGATATCTTCACTAAGTTTGTCAAGCAAATTCAGAATGAGTTAAACAACTCTATGGTCAAAATCAAAAGTGATCATGAGACTGAATTCCAGTCTGATAGCATGACAAGATTCTGTGAAGAACATGAGATTCTTCAAGAATTCTCTTCACCTAGAACATCCTAGCAAAATGAGATTGTTGAGAGGAAAAATAGGACTCTCATAGAGGCAGGTAGAACACTGTTGAGTGACACATCTCTCCCAGAATATTTCTGGGCTGAGGCAGTTAATACTGCATGTCATGTCCTCAATAGGGCCTCTATCACCAAAAGCCACAAGAAGACTTCCTATGAGATCTTGAAAGGCAGAACACCAAACCTGAGCTATCTCAGAATCTTTGGTAGTAAGTGTTATGTGCTTCATAATGGGAAGTCTTATGTGACTAAGTTTGCTGTCAAATCCTTTGATGAAATATTTATTGGGTACAACAATCATAACAAAACCTATATGATCTACAACTTGAAGAGTCAAGTAGTATAAGAATCAGTTCATGTAGTCTTTGATGAGTCTACTAAGAATCCTGTCTCCCATAGCAAGACTAAGCACATAGAGATTAGATATCATTTCATTAGGGAGCATGTGGAATGTGAAGACATCACCATTGAGTTTGTTCCAATAGACAAGCAAGTGGCTGACATATTCACCAAGCCACTAGATGAAGCTAAGTTTAACACCTTCAAATTTGAGTTAGGCATGTTAAACTTAGTATAGCTTTAGTTTCTCCCCATCTTTTTGAAAGATATTTGGTATTCTACAAATGGAGTTGTTCTTTAAAGAAATAAAGGTTCTCCAATTGAGGGGGATCATGTCCAGCACAATTCCAACAATTCTCTGCTGTCTAATTAAGGGGAAGCAGATGATAAGATGATCAGGTGATCAAATGAACCCTAGCAGCTATTTACTGATGTCAAAAGGGGGAGGAAAAGATGATCAGATGATTAGATTAATGCTAGTAGCAGCAATTCAGAGGAAGCAGGTGCAGTGATGTTCCACTCTACAGGCTGGGAAGTGTGGTAACTATTGTTCACTTCTCAATTTCATAGTTTTCATGTTTATTGTTGCATGGTTCTGTGTATATCATTGACTCACTTGCTTGAGAGTTTTGAATTCCTCAAATAGGGGGAGATTGTTGTGTCCATTGCCCACAATATCCTAGATTTGAGAAAGTCAATCTTATCAATGATATACATATATAAGTAGATGACTGTGATGGGACATATAGCCTATGTGGCTAAGTCCGAAAAACTTTTACCTAAGATTTGGTTTGAGAAAATTGACTAAGTCCAATTTTGTCGAACTAAGTTCAAAGTTTGTCGAGCTGAGCAAATCGTTCGTCGAACTAAGTTAAGAGTTTGAGAAATTTGGCCAAGTCTAAATTCGTTGAACTGAGCTCAGAGTTCGTCGAGCTGAGCTCACTGATCGTCAAACTCAGTTCTGTATTCGTCGAACTCAGTTCAGAGTTGTGTAAGGCTGGCTGAGATAGTCAATGTCTATGGTTTAAGAGACAGAAATTTGGCTAAGTCCACTAGCATTGAGTGACGGTCATTCACTCTACGCCATAGCCTCTTAAGTGTTGAGTAACACTCAATCAGTCAAAGACAATACTTTTATAGAATATAGAAATTTTGCTAAGGCAGAAAGGGTTGAGTGAGACATGGTCACTCAACGCTCTCAACGTCATAACGCAGAATTTGTTAAAGCAAAAAAACATTGAGTATGGCACACTCACATAACGCTGTCAACGCTTATGTTGCTGAAGAAGCAGAAATGGCTAAGGCAGATGGCGTTGAATGAGAAATATTCACTCAACCGCTCTCAACGTCATGCTTGCAGAAGAGTTTGCTGAAAGGTTTAAGGCAAAAAGCGTTGAGTGTGCTTTACTCATTCAACGCTATCAACACCTAGTGAAGATAGAATTTTGTCTAAGTAGGTTGGCGTTGAGTGATGCCCACTCACTCAACGCCAAGCAGCAGAAAGATGAGAAAGCAAGTTAGCGTTGAGTGAAGCAGAATTACTCAACGCCTAGGAACAAATTTATAATCTAAGTAGTTTGACGTTGAGTGAAAGTAACTCACTCAACGCTAAGAGAAAGTAAAACTGTCTAAGTGAAAGTGAGGGATAGATCTGACTTAACTCTATAGGGGGGGGGGGTGAATAGAGTATTTAAAAAACTTTGATTAGTTTTTAAAGAGAAATTAAAATAAGTGATATTTATATGTATAAAGAGAAATAAAAATAAAAGACAATCACAACACATAAAAATAAAAAATAGAGCAATCCAGACGATACAAAGAATTTATAGTGGTTCCCCTAAACTTGGGTACATCCACTCTTCTACCACCCTGGTAGTAATCCACTATAGGTTTTTGATCAGGTGCCCTGCTACCAGAATATCTATTTTCTAAGCG
Organism: Platanthera guangdongensis; assembly: GCA_039583875.1. Classification (NCBI taxonomy): domain Eukaryota; kingdom Viridiplantae; phylum Streptophyta; class Magnoliopsida; order Asparagales; family Orchidaceae; genus Platanthera; species Platanthera guangdongensis. The sequence continues at coordinate 268,780,093 of CM077151.1, read as the reverse complement.
ATATATAGCAATCATTTGAGCTTTTGACCAGGTGCCCAAAAACCAAATCAAGTTTTTTGATCAGGAGACTTGACAACCAAAAGGAATAACTTTTGAAGAGAGTTAAGTAACCCTTTGTACAATGGTGAAAAGAAAGTAAAAGATGATGTCTTATCTGTCAACAGTCAGAGAGAAGACTAGTAAATTTGATATTGTTAAAGCTCCCCCTGAGATGAAGATTAGTTCAGGAGAAGAGCTTTGCTCAGGATGTAGGTCTTCAAATGATGAATGATTTTTAGGAAATTGTTAGACTGATGAAGATTTATTGTCTCTTGAAATTCTTGAAGCAAAACTGAAGAAGAACTGAGAATGTATTAAGGTTGTGTTCTTCTACAATTTTTTGTATTGTATCTGTATATCACCCTTGTTATTGAAAAAGAAGAAGAAGACCTTATATATCCTTTTCAAAAAATAATCTTTTGAATTTTGAATCTTAACCTTGATTTCCTGCCAAAATCCTGGGAGTTGAACGGCTAGAAAAAATCATTAATTTGTTTCCATAACTGTCCCAGTAAATACGCCAATTACTCTGTGAATACCATAATTAATGCTGCCTTGGAATGGATATATTCTTGAGAATATGTATCATTAATTATCACAGTACTATAGGCGTATAATAATAAATTTGAAACCAAATTGCCTTGGAAAGTACTTGAAAACTGTATGGAAAATAGTCGAAGAGAATCTGTCATAGAATAGTTGAACTCAACATATTTCGTCGACCTGAGATCCAATATCGTCGAGCTGAATAAGGCCGACAAGCAGTATAAAAATCGTCGAACGAAACCTCTCTTTCGTCGAGCTGAGCTCTAAGATCTCTGAACAAAGAATTCACTTCCTAATCTGAGCTCCAAAATCGTCGAACTGAGATAGTCATTTCGTCGAGCTAAACTTCTGGGAAGAGATGGAAGTTCGTCGATCTCAGCTAAGATTTCTTCAAACTCAGCTCAAGGAAGTAGTCTGAGTTCGTTGATCTCAGTAAGGATTTCTTCGAACGTAACTCAAAGAAAGAACTGAGTTCGTCTATCTCCGAAAAACGAAAGTCGAGCTTAGTTCAGCAATCTTCAAATGACTTTTCTGCTCTAAGAAAAACTGCATTTCTCTGAGTCTTCTGTCTCTATGTCTTCTGAAGGTTGATCCAACCAACTAAGTTTGTTGACTTGACCTAGACCTAAAAAAGACTTATGACCCTAGACTATACATGTGGGTCATCAAAGAAAACTAATAGTGAACCTAGCACAAATCAACCGTAAATGAGGTGAGGTTCCAACAATCCTCCCCTATTTGGGTGAGGTCACTATTTATACAGAAACATAGCAAAAAAAGATACATCATGCAGAAATAACACATTCAACAGATATATTATAGAACTATGAAAGTTTTTAAACAGATAATAAAAACAAATAATTCAAAACCATAAATGAGTCAAGGATCTTTCTTAGGCACTTCAGAAGAAGAGACAGAAGATGGATTAGTAAATATAATTTTTCTTGTAGGATCTTCTGTTTCTCTTTGAGTCATCTTTAGGTCTTGATGCCAAGAAATTTCTGAGTAAAAGCTCTGGGCACAACTGCCTCTGGATGTAGCTGCCTATAAGCATTAGGATCAAATAAGGTTTTCTTTACCTGGAATTTATCAAATTCCTTTTGCATATATGAAGACATTGTTGTGAACTGAGAAATATCCTTTCCTTTGATTTGGCTTTGTTAATTTGAGATAGACCAATGAGTTCCTTGAATCTTGTCATTCTGTAATCTGGATCTAGCTCTGGATCATAAGTAGGAGAAAAAAGGCCTTTCTAGGCTTGATCCTTGCTTTTGCTGAGAGCTGCTTTGAGATGTTCTCTGTTGCTGCCTTGAGATTAAAACCTAGAAGGTCTGTCTTGTTTTTGAGAAGATTTGGAGGGTTGTGAATAAGATGAAGACCTTTGATACTGAGAAGCATTTTCTGAAGCACCTGCAGTTGGAGGAGGAGGAGGTGGTGGTCCTCTCCAAGACTGCTTAGGTGGAAAATCATATCTCTCTCTTCTTCCTTTCCTTTAGCTCATTTTTTGAGTATCTCATCCAGATAGGAGATTCTGGAGTGAGCTTTATATTGTGGAGAACATAGTAGGGAATATCTGCTGTAGGATTTGGCTTAGGGGCAGCTTTTGCTGGAGCCTTCTTCTTGGCTTTCCTCTTCTTAGAAGTAGTATCTTGAGAATCATCAGATTCCTCCTCCTCATCATCATCAGAAGAGGAGTTAGCTGGATTATCATATAAATTATGAATCTGTTTGAGCATATCTTCAGAAAGAAGAGGATGAGGCTGAGGCCCAATAAATTCAGCCTGAGGCTGTACTAGAACAGCAGGCTCTGCTTGAATTTCTAAAACAATTTGATCCTGAAAAGACTCATGTTCTTCTTCCATATCAGCAAACATAATCTCATTCATGTCTGACATTGGGGATTCACACCAGCCATATGTTGGTGTAGAGAATGCCCGAGGCTCAGTTATTGGCTCTATAACATTATTAGAAACTAATAAGCTTGACCTGAGTTGATCCAAAATTTCAGAATTTATTGGGGATGAATAACACACTATAGCTTTGGACATATCTGAAACTGAAACAATTGGAACTGGAAGATTGTTGCTATATACAGAATCAAAAGATTATAATAAAGAAACCAAATCAACTATGAGATTTATCATGAAATCACCAACAGTGCTTATGTCATTATCTACATCACAAATCATATCAGTATCTGAATCATCATCAATAGTATCAATAATTTCTGTTGGAACTTCTGCTTCTGGAGAAACTGCTGCTGCTGCTGCTGCTGGAGGAAGAGCTGGAACTTCTTCATTGAACATCTTCCCATGCCTGGTTTCAGAGAGTCCTGAAGCCAGGCCCCTAGAAGAAGGGACAGAAGACATGGAGGCAATTTGAGCAGGTAGATGAGAGATGGTGTAGTAAGAGTTGCAATGACTTCATTTATGAGTTTTCTGAGAGTAGGAGTAATGAATTTTAGCAAATCATTTGAAATATTAGAAAAACTCAGATATAGCTGTTCTGGATCAGGAGTGGCATAGGGGTATGTATGTCCACATTTGGGACAGAGAGAAAATCCTGACTGGATATCTGTAAAAGGAATGTCAGGTAGATGGAAGGGATTATCTGAGGATGAAGGGATGTCCTGAGTGGATGAATGAATTGGGCATAGTGTTGGAGATGGAATGTTGGATGGAATTATAGTAGGAATAGTGGTAGTGATGGTTTCTTGGATGGGGGATTGAATTGGAGAATGTTGGATTGGAGAATGATGTAGAGATAGTTGAGGTGGTGACAACAAGTTGAAATTTGGTTGTGAAGAGGTGGATGGAATTTCATCCAGATGATGATGAATAGGTGATTGAGGAGGTGGAGATGATGTATCCTCATGGAAATGACTGGTGAATGTGGAGGTGATGGTGGTGGAAGAGGTGAAGTAGGAGGGATGATAGTGGATGGTTGTTGTTGAGGAGGTGAAGGAATTCTGGTGGATGGAAGAACTTATTCTGGAGGTGGGGGAGTGGTTATCACTGCCCTTGTGTCCTCTAAAGTTCTGGAGGAGGAGGCCCTGGATGGCTTTAGGATAGTCCTCTTCCATTTTATAAAGAGAGCTGATGTAATCCTCTTGGAAGCATTGATGAAAATGGTCTGGGAGACCAACAGTTCTGGGCACTTAGACTAAAGGAAGATCCCTAGGATCCTTCCATATCCTCCAAATTTTCCTACTAGCTTCTTCTTGATAGAATCAAAGAAAATTATTCCCCAGTTCACTGACTTCTTATTGACCAGGGCACACATCAGGTTGAATTGGTGCCTGATGATATGGTCATGAGCAAAATGTTTGCCCAATAACACATTGCCTACTAAATCTGCCAAAAACTTGTATTCTATAGACATATTATTCTTGAGTAAATGGTTAGGGTTTCCCTGGGAGTGACCCAACCTATCTAGCATATCAGTAAATTCACTACTAGATAACTCAATATCATCTTCCCCATTAACAAATCCAAAAACCTCAGTTAAAACATCTAGAGTTAAGATAACTTGATTACCAGAAATGGTGCCAACAATGGTTGGGGTATCCTGAAGCTTTGTAGTAAACATTCATTACTTTATCTCTGAAACTGGGAGTTTGATTCTGGTTGTCATGAAGTACTGCAGATTATGAACTTCGAACAACTGAAGAATATCCTTGAATATTTGATCCGAGTGGCTGAAAGATTTAAGGTCGATATCAAAACCAGCATCAAATTTCATGTTTGAGAGGAGGGCTGGAGAAATCGTCATTGCTATGCAAAAAGAAACAAGAGATCAAGTGCAAGAGAACTGAAGAGCGCGGGATGGAGTTCGATGAAAACCCTATTATAAGTTTTCAGAAGGCGAAACGGAGAACTCCGTCCTGCGAAAAAGAAAAGCTTCGAGCTCAGGTCGACGGAAAAATTTCATGAAGAAATGATATCGTCGATCTCAGTTTGAAGCGGGGGAAAATAGATCGTCGATCTCCGTTCGATGAAATATTTTCTGAAGCAAGATCGTCGATCTCCGTTCGACGAAAATGACTTCACAGAGAGATTTCGTCGAACTCAGCTCAGGGAAGTAGTCTGAGTTCGTCGATCTCAGCAAGGATTTCGTCGAATGCAGCCCAAATAAAGAACTGAGTTCGTCGATCTCCGATCGACGAAAGTCGAGCTTAGTTCAGCAATCTTCGAACGATTTTTCTGCTCTAAGAAAAACTGCATTTCTCTGAAAGTCTTCTGTCTCTATGTCTTCTAAAGGTTGATCCAACCAACTAAGTTTGTTGACCTGACCTAGACCTAGAAAAAGACTTATGACCCTAGACTATACATGTGGGTTATCAGAGAAAACCTAATAGTGAACATAGCCCAAATCAACCCTAAATGAGGTGGGGTTCCAACACTAAGTACTTTGGCGTTAAGTGAAACTCACTCACTCAACGCCTATACTATTGATGCTTGAATTTTGACTAAGTCCTCAGGTGCTGATGTCAGCAAGTCAAAAAGTCAACAATATTTAAATTATTAGCGACAAAGTCACAGTACACGACAAACGGCGCCGCAGGCTTACAATACGACAGATAGACGTTAAAGTATGATGCAGCTGGACACTGCAAGTGGGGCCCACTGATCTCTAAGAGCCGTTGATCAGCAGACTACAAAAGGAGGAGATGGGTCAAGACACAACTTAACTTTTCTAGGGCTTCATCTACAAAAAGAGTTAGCAACCGACTTCATCTTCCTCGTCATTGTTGTATGTGAAAAGCTTGCAGCACTCTAGAAGAAAAAGTTCAGATAGCTGTGTCATCTTCATCTGGCACAGCAAGATCAGATACAGTTCTGAAGAAAGAAGAACTTTCAGCCCGAGGGAGGTTCAGTTAGCTGTTTGAAAATTGAAGATCAACAGATCTTTAGTCTTCTACATCAAGTTCAGAAGTAAGCTCCTGAGTTCCTCCAATAACTTTTCTCTACTATGGGGAGAGTTAGAGCAGAAATTCTCAGCTCTAGTTGTTGACACATAGAAATTTCTCTGTGTCAAAGATTACTTAAATTATTTCTTGTTGTAGGATCATTCTAGATCTGAGTTGTAGGGCCTTTTGGCCTGAGGTAGGTGACAAGTGTGTCTCTAAGTTGTAGGTGCCTGGAAGGGCACTGAGGTAGGTTCCTGGAAGGGTACTGAGCTGTAGAAGTGATGCAACACTCTGAGAGTAGGGCCTTGTGCCTGAAGTTGTAGGGCTAAAAATCCTGAGCTATAGGCCTTAAAGATAATGTTTAGGTAGGTGGTTTGAGAACCATTGAGTTGTAGGAGCACTGCAGGGCTCTGAGGTAGGAACCTTTGTGGTTCTGAGATAGGGTTCTGAAGAGAACCTGAGTGTAAGGCAGAGGACCTGAGGTGTAAGCTCTGATGAGCATTTTGGAGGAGTTTGGGCTTTGACTAACAGGAAGTTAGGAAGGTTGGAGGAGAGTGGATGTATCCATAATTTTGGGGAACCATTATAAAATACTTGTGTGCTTTTTGTGTGTGTTTTCTGTTTACAGGTACATAAAAGCTCTAATCACATAAAAACTCAAGAAGAAATAAAAGAGATAACAAAAGACCTAGACAAACCCATTCACCCCCCTCTAGGTTGCTAGCTACCTTATAAACAAGAACTTTCAAGGATTACAGCTCATTATGGTTTATAGACTTTGGTTGTTCACGACACATGGTCAACAACCAAGTGTTCTTCGCCATGCTTAGTGATACATATAAATATGGAGTGATACAAGGGTTGGGAAAGTATAAAGAATATAAGGGAAGGGAATAATCTTTGTTCTCACTGATTCGATAAAACAAAAATTCATTGTTAATGTGCAGTACGTACCTACACTTACACAATCTTCTCAGTGCTGGGCAATTACTCTCAAGAGGATATAAGGTAATATTTGATCACAATGTATGTCATATTATTAACAAAAACACCAGCACATTTGTATCTTCAATAAAGAAGAAAACAAACATCGTCTTTACTCTCAGTTTAAAACCCTCCAAATCCAGTGGCTACTCCTGCTAGGAGTTCCTCAATCCAAAATTGCTCTCTGGCACCATAGACTGGGACATGATCTTGTTGATGGCTTGCCAAGAATTGAACTCACCCAACTGCATTGTGACTCATGATCCCGTAGAGAAATCGCATTGTATTTTGTTACCTCAAATTACTACTGGAGGGACGCATGCCCTTCAAGAAGTTGCACGTTGAACACTAGGGCTCCGTGAGCTCACCATCACTGGGAGGGAGACGGTACTACATGCTTTTAGTGGATGACTTCATCCTCTACAAGTGTCTTTATCACTTGGAGTGGAAGTCAACTCCTTTCAACATTTCAAAGATTTCAAACAACAAGTTGAAACTCGATTTGACAGGAAGATTAAATCATTCAGAATGGACAAAGGAGGTGGATTCCTATCCACTAAGGGCGTGTTTGGTAAAGCAGCAGGAGTGTTGCACACCGCTGCAGTACATGAAGCAGCGCCAAACACAACAAATATGGATCGCGGTGGAACAGTGGTGCGGGTCGCGGCTCGTGAAAACATCGGCAGGCATGATTTTACGCATCTTTTCTCTTCCCGATTTCTCTCGCAAGCCCTAGGTACACCGCCGATCTTCCTCCTGGCGATTTTTCTCCCAAGCTCTAGCTACACCGACGATATTCTACACCGGCGGCGCGTGCTTCTACACCGAATCCTGTTCATCTTCTCCGGTGATTGCCTTGTTCTTCCCGGTTCTAGTCGCCAAATTTGCTTAGGGTTTCAACATCTCCGGATCTGCCTAGGGTTTTGACGTCGCTGAACACTTGCTGGTGCTTCGTCGTCTCTGGATCTGGTTCCACTCCAAACAGGACCTTCTTCTTTTGTGTAAGCTCTAAGGTTGTCGGTTGCTTCTTCTTTCATGCCCAGAGTTTTGTTTTGTTTTGAGATGTTGATGTTAGGATAGTTTTTGCAGTGTTAGTTCAGGTTTTGTTCAGATGGCCTTTATTTTTTCCCTTCCCGCAGATAATCGGCCGCCGGACATTCGCCCAGATTTATTGCAGCACTTGGTGAATAGGGTATAATTTTATTTTGCTCATTTATTCAGATTATTTCAAGTAGGGTTTGTGCATTTATTCTGATTCGTTTTTTTGTTGGTGTAATTTTTGTTTGGTTATAAAGATGTCTCGTTTCATAGGGATGGATTGTAATTTTTGTTTTTTTGTTTGGATTGCGATGACCGGGAAGAGGGCACATGCTGCCGCTTTTTTTATTCTCATGTTTGAGCTATTGTAGCTTTTGTTGTTCTCGTTTTCCAAGGATGCAATGTTTTGTAATGTTAATCTTTTCCTAAAAATGCACTTTGGACTCTAGCATTGTTGTTTATGTTGACCAATGAGCCTCTTGTTATGATTATTTAAATAGTTAGCTGGTATTAGGATTGTTGTATGTTCATTTCTTAGCATTGTGGTATGTTCATTTAAATAGTCTTGTTATCAGGTATTTTCACCATGTAAGAGCAGAACAATGATGATGATGTTATGTTTAAGGACGAACAAGTCATGTTAATTCACCAAAATAACCAGAAATGGAGCTTTATTATTTGCCAAAACCTCGTTGCGGCGAGCGCTTTGGTAATAAGCAAATACATACTTCAATCTCCTATTAAAATACCATGCATGACCTCAAAGCAAACTAGGGAGAAATGGATGGCAGAATTATTAACAGGGCATCCAGACAGATTTTTCGATAATTTTCGAATGTCCAAGAAAATCTTTTTGGATTTATTGATGTTACTGAAAGAATCATATGGTTTAAAAAGATCTAGAAGGACTGCAACTAGAGAGGTTCTGGAAATGACACTTTACATTCTTGGTCATCATGAAACTCTACGAAAGACATCAGAACGATTCCAACATTCAACTGAGACAGTTAGCAGATTTTTCGAGGAAGGTTTACGTGCACTTACACGACTTTCAATGGATATCATAACTCCAATCAATCCACAGTTCGAAGGAATTCCCGTGCATATTCAAAATGATGATAGATACATGTCGTTTTTCAAGGACTGCATTCGAGCAATTGATGGGACACACGTGGATGCTTGTATTCCGATACATGAGCAAGTAGCATATATTGGTCGACATGGATCGCCGAGTCAAAATATAATGACAGTGTGTGATTTCAATATGTGCTTCACATATGTTGTGCCAGGATGGGAAGGTTCAGCTCATGATATTCGCATTTATCATCGAGTTGTGCGAGATAGAAGGTGTAAATTTCCATATGCACCTCCTGGTAAATTTTAGCCCGCATTACTAATCAAAGTTTTTCCCCTATTACAATTTTAACTTGTGTTTTACAAAATATTTCAATACAGGAAAATATTATCTGGTGGATGCCGGATATCTGTTAGAATTTGGACTGTTAAAACCATTTCCAGAAATAAGATATCATTTGACGGATTTCGTTCGAGGCAATCGATATATTGAAGGCCGCCGTGAAATATGTAACCAAGCGCACTCATCACTGTGTTCTGTTATTGAACGAAGTTTCGACGTTTGGAAAAATAAATGGCGCATCCTTAGGAAAATGTCACAATATTCCTTCTCAAAGTAATGTGTAATTGTGGTGGCTACAATGACCCTTCGTAATTACATAAGAAGACATCCATCTAGGGTTGATCCCGAGTTCAGAGCATGTGATCTTGATGAGACTTTTGTGCATCCGGAGGCATACGAACATAGGGCACAACGACGAGGAATCGTCAGAGTCACAACTCCGAACATAGAGCCGATAATATATGATGGGACAGGTGCACCTGAGATGTCTTCTTTGAGAGAGTTGATTACAGACCAATTGGAAAATGCTCGCGGGTAAAATTCAATCATTTGTAGTTTAGCATATACATTATTTACTTTATATTAAATTCATCTACTCTGCCGTAAATCTCTTTTGCAGATGAGAATTATTCGCATTGGAGAAAAGAGATCATCAGGGCTTTCAATTATATTTATGTAATATTTTGCGTCGAGCAAGTTGTTTAATGCGGAGTTGAACATTTAAAATTATGCAAACTATTTATTTTAATTCATGTTTAATTATTATTGACGTGAAATTTACATTACAATTTAATTATGCACAACTGTTTAATTTTCATTTTTGTTTTGTTCTGCACCACTATTTCACACAGCAATGGAAAAACAGTTTTCCAAACAGTTTCATGAATTTTTTCACCACTGCAAAACAACAGATTCCTACACCACTGTTTCCCACCACTGCTTCCTGCACAGCCACAGCTTTACCATCATTTAGATGACAAGTTAATGATGCGTCACAAATCCTTCTCAAAATTCTTGTGGGCAGACACAACCTCAACAACGATTTACATACTTAATTGAGTAACCACAAAAGCCTCAAATCCTCCACTCCCTATCAGAAGCTCTTCCATCACAAACCAACCATTTCCTATCTAAAAGTATTTGGATCTATTATTATACTCATAAAAATAAAGAAAAAGTCAGAAGAAATGAGTCAAAAAATGCATCCTCCTGAGGTACCGCGATCAAAGCAAGACATATTGACTTCTTAATCCCATCACAAAGAAAGTCATCATATCCAGAGACATAACATTTGACGAAGAAGGAAGTTGGGACTTGGGCTCAGAATCTACTCAAGAGGAAGATTATCCCTTGCCGCTGATTGGGCTTGAACCTTCTCCAATTTCCATCCAAGGAAACTTTCTTCTATATGAAAATAAGGACACAGATTTTGACTGATCGCCGCCCCACAAAACTTGTTCTCTCAAGGAAATATGCAATCAAGGTGAATTACATTACTATAAATCAATCCCCTCAGATTTGAAGAAGCGGTCAAACACAAAAATTGGCAGCAAATAATGGAAGAAGAAATGTCTGTTATTGCATCAAATAAGACTTAGGCTCCGTTTGGGGGGACTTATTTTCAGCGGTCAAGCGGTTACGACCGCATGCACCGGACCTTAATTAAGGTCCGGTACATGCGGTCGTAACCGCTTGACCGCTGAAAATAAGTCCCCCCAAACGGGCTCTTAGTCACTTTTACCCGGGCCACCTAATAAAGTGGTAATAGGACTCAAGTGATTATATAAAGCAAAATAAAATGAAGAAGGAGATATCGTAAAGTATAAGGCCAGGATTGTTGCCAAAGGATACTCTCAGCGAGTCAGGGACGACTATAGCAAAACTTTTGCACTCGTCGGCCGATTGACCGCAATCCGACTACTTCTTGCTGCGGCAGCTCAAAATCAATATCATTTTTCACTTAGATGTAAAACCAGCCTTCCTCAATGGGAAGATAAAAGAAGAAATATATGTCTCTCAGCTCCCTGGGTTCGCAAATAACAGAGAAGAAAAGAAGGTTCACAAATTATATAAAGTTCTATAAGGAATTAAACATGCACCAAGGGCATGTCACGATAATATCTATTCCTTCATCGGAGAAGGTTTCAGTCCCAACAAAAGTAAGCCCCCACTCTACCTGACATAAGAACTCAATGCCACGATGATAGTATGCATATATGCCAATAGCTTGATGATCACTGGCCCAGATCCCTCTATGATTAATTCTCTCAAAGCTAAAATGATGAAGAACTATGCAATGCTTGATTTAAGCTACCTAAAGTTCTTTTTTGGGCATGCAAACCAAACAACTATTGGACACTATATTTATCTCACAAGAACAATATACCTGCACTCTCCTCAATATGTTTAAACTCACACAATGCAACCCAACATTAACCCCTTATGTCCACCACCGACAAGCTTGCATCAAAAACTGATGAGGAATGAGTAGATAAAGAAGCATACAATAGTCTTGTGGGTTCTCTAATCTACCTAACGAATACTTGGCGAGATATTACGAAAGCAACAAACATAATTTCCCGCCTTGTTAGCAATCCAAGCAAAGCTCATTTCATCGTGGCTAAACAAATTCTACGATACCTTCAAGGGACCAAGGGCAATGGTCTACTCTGTCAGAAAGAAGAATAAGACGTTCTGGCCAACTTCACTGACTATGATTGGGCAGTCAATCTACACGACAAAAAAGCAGCGAAGAATTTCTTTTTTTTCTTCAGCACCAAACTGATTTCCTGGTCTTCCAGGAACAACAAACAATAACACTTTCAACCACCAAGGCCAAGTATATGACACTCAAGTCTGCTGCATGTGAAGCTCTGTGGCTTCATTGTCTTTTGCCGGAGATTTGCAAGGTAAAGGTGAAAGAAGAGAGAGGTTGAGCAAGCATATAGATACTTGGTTCCACTTCATTAGGGAACTCTTGGAAGAGAAGAAGATTGATCTCAACTTTGTTCCTACAAAGCTCCAGCTAGCCGACAAATGACCAAATTGTAATTTTTTCTGATTTTGTGTGGAATAATTTAATTGAGTCATCTAGATCAGTCATATGCATTTGTTTGAGTTCATTTCAAAATCCTCTGTAGGCGGGGTAGACGATTTTGGACTTAAGTTGCACGAGTTTGGTCTCGCATCTGACACGCTATGAAATGACCAAATTCATTTCATGTATGCACTTAAGATATTGGGATGAAATGGACTTGAGTTGCGCCAGTCAATTTAATTCTCCAAGAGCATGAACATGAGGGACAAAACGAGCGGTTAATGTGGCTCTTCCCAATCCCCAAATCGAATCCATCTTCTTCCTCATATTTTTGTCCTGCGGTTACTGTTGCTCTACCATCGCTGAACTGTACTCTTCTTTTAGAAATTTGAAGAGATATGAAGGATGACTTGCTTCTTTTTGTTGTCTTGCTGCCATATTGATTCTATCTTCCTCCTCAACGGATGAACTGGTAGAAAGAGCAAGACATATCGTTGTTTTGCACTTTCGAGGAGTCCATTCTCATGTTTCTTTCTGTTGTTTTTCTTCATCAAGAGAGACATGGCAAAGAAATAGAACTTCCAATTCTAATCTAAAAGTGATCCTACAAGATCATTGAAGGTCCAGTTTTCTTCTTCAAAATATCTGTTTTGGAAATTATAAATACCACTTGGAAGAGAGCATTATTTAACAAAACTTATTCAGAAAAGTTTTCTTGATCATTGAGAAAGAAAAAGGAATTTTCTAGCATGTAATTTCGGTCCCAAATCATAATATTGTTGTATGTTAGATTCCTCATCAAGAGCAAATGACTTTATCCGTAGAACTGTAATCACACTATTAAGATTGTCAGCTACAATCAGACATGAAACATAGTCCAAAAATGGTATGCACTTGATTTTTTTCTCGCGTTTAATTTATTGCATACTACATTTCAATTTAATTATCGAAATCTTCATATAAAAGTAGTCGCATAAATATTATGTGATTAATTATATCATTTGATTACACCGTAATAGAGGAATTGGTTAATTGTGTTCAAGCCGATCCTGCTCGCATATGCCACACAAAATTATTTGTTTTTGAAAATATCATTTTGTGCATGTTTATGACGTAAGTATTTAATTTAAATTCTAACAGCTGGTATCAAAGCGAACTTGAAAATATTAATTAGTTTCATCCATTGCTGTTGTAGTTGACTTGAATTAATCACTAGCGATCATACAAATAAAATATATCAATTCATTTAAAAGAATATTAATATGATAGAGACTTGTGAAGTGCATTAATTTTAAGTTCTTAAGCGGTCGTGATCTTTAGACATTTCAGTGCCCTTTGTTACTAAATATTAGAACACACCGCTTAATTTGAGGGTACCTAAGAGAATCCCAGCGTAGGGGTCTTGTGGGTTAATTAAACTGTAACCACCATAGTTGTTTGTTTGATTGATTTGTGAGATTTCTGTTGGAGTTACCATGGTGATCTAGAAGTGGTCAAACATGTAATCTCACTGCCAACGCGATATGAGCCTGCAGGGTCGCACATAAGAGATGTGGAGAAGTTGGATGATTGACTGTGTTGGTAAAGGTTACCAATCACCGACCTGAATGGGGTTATGGACAAAGTGTTGCCTTAAAGGATCGTCGGGTTGGGCAAATGTTGCCTTGAAGATTTGGTAAGAATAGTCGACCGAGGGTCGACGTGAATCGTCGAGTATCGTACTCTGATTCTCGCCGACTCTAGGTGATTCTCGCCGATCCTAGGTGATTCTCGTCGATTGATTCTCGCCGATCCTAGGTGATTCCCGCCGATCCTAGGTGATTCAATCCACGTTCGACGTGAATCGTCGAGTATTGTACTCTGATTCTCGCTGATTGATTCTCACCGAATCTGCTGGGTGATTCTCGCCGATTGATTCTCACCGAATCTGCTGGGTGATTCTCGCCGATTCTGGAACCCTAATTTTCTGGGTGGTCTGCGGATAGCGATATTCCTAAGTCTATTTATGCCTTTGGTATAAATAGATACTTAGGGTTTTTCGGGAACGTGCTCGCTCGCTGACCTGAGCTGATCGAATCGACGGAACCGTTCCGCCGCTCTTCGTTCGCCGATCCCGAATCCCGTCGACGGAAGAGTTCCGCCGCCGTGCTCGCTCCGTCGACCCCCTCCTCTCCGGCGATTGTCGCTGGTGTTGCTATTCCTGGCGCGGACCTAGCAGTCCGTGGAAGAGCAAGGTGCGGTCTCTCTCCTTCTCGATTATCCGTGCGACGGATAGGTCGGCGTTCTCCCGCTCGTGTGGATTTCTGCAGAGACGTGGATATCATTCCACGTAGAACTCGCCACCAGCAAGAACACGAAGCTTGGAGCATCTCCGTTGAGTTGTGACTCAACACCACCGAGGTAATTTTTGCCTAGTTGTATGTTTACTTCTTGATTCAACTACCATGGCCCGATCCCATCTCTTTTGGGTTTTCTTGATGTTTTGTTCTTCCGCTGCGTGCACAAGTGTTGTGCCATCCTCATAGAGAAACCCAACAGTGGTATCAGAGCCGAGGTTTCGGCCATGATTGTTGTATTGGAAGTTTTGTTATTCCAGTGCGTGTAAACGTAGGGATTTAGAAGTGTTCTAAATGTCTAGATTTAGTCTTGGTACCCCGCCAAGAACGTCTGAGATTTCGTGGAAATTTCTAATTGTTAGAAATTGTAGTCTCCTTAGCAGTAACCATCCCTCGAGTTTGTTTTGGATTTTGAATCCAACATAGAGAGATGAGCTTGTCTACTGCTTTAAGTTGAGTTGTCTTTGCTTTTGTCCAATGCATGTAAATCTGAGGATTGAAGTTTTTGGATGTTCAGATTTAGCCCTTCCTTCTATCAAATGTTGATGGTATCAGGTTGTGCACATAAGGGATGCATGTGGTTTTAGAAAAATTGTTTTTCTTTGGATGTGCACATTGATCAAATGTTGATCATGGTTAACTGTTAACCTATAATCAAAATCCCTTCATTAAATATTAAGTGTTCGGATGCCTTCCGATGGATGACACTCTTCCTGCCTCGATCGATGAAGTGTGGGCTTGCCAAAGCAAGGTGCATTAATCTATCTTGGTAAGGGTGCGAGCGGATAATTGTGATATCCCACTGTCGACATCGGGTCCAGCTTAACTAGGTGACCTCAAAGGTTGAGTGCCTAGAGGCATAGGGTTGGCATGCACCATATGATGGATGCGAGTAAGGAGTTATTCACCAACCATACAAGAATTGCATGAGGATGCAATTGACAAGCGTTGCCTACCTAAATAACCGCATCGTGAGAGGAAAGCCAAAGCTGACTCATTGTGTTGGTGAAATACGGATCTTGTCCACTAAGAGAGTAGCTCGCATGAACTCTTCGAATTGTTAGTGAGGACTATCATTTCGAATAAAATAGTGGGAGTGTTTTAATTGAAGTCCAAATTAAAATAAATTATATTTGAAATTTTGGTACTGATTTTATTCTGCATAAATTCTTGTAGAATTCCATGGCAAGTGTTTCACACTCCACGTTGTCTCTGAGAGCCATCCTTGAGAAGGATAAGCTCAGTGGGACTAATTACATGGACTGGTATAGGAACCTGAGAATTGTTCTCAGGCAAGAGCGAAAGCTCTATGTCTTGGAAGAAGAAGCCCCCGAGGTGCCGACCGGGAACTCTTCCCGTGTTGAGAAGGATACTTATAAGAAGTATACTGATGATGCTTTAGCTGTCGAATGTCTTATGCTTGCTACTATGAACTCTGAGCTTCAGAAGCAACATGAGAACATGGGGTGCAAGGAGATTGACGAGCATCTCAAGAAAATGTTTCAAGGGCAGGCTCGTTAAGAGAGGTTCGACGTCACAAAAGCGTTGTTTCAGTGCAAGATGGGAGTTCGAGACTCAGTAGGGACTCACGTACTCAAGATGATTGGGTATATAGAGAACCTTGAAAGGCTGGGTTTTCCTCTTGGTCAAGAGTTGGCCACAGATCTGCTCCTGCAATAGTTGCCGGACAGTTATGAGCAGTTCGTCTTGAACTACAACATGAATGAAATAGACAAGACACTGCCCGAACTCCTAGGCATGTTAAGAACTGCCGAAATCAATATAAAGAAGGCCAAGCCTGCCAGCCCCATACTGATGGTGCATAAGGGCAAGGGCAAGGCCAAGGTCTCTAAGAAGACGAAGGTGGGACCTAAGTCATATCTTGAGCCCAAGTCTTCTGCACTGATGAAAAAGAAAAGCACGGTGAAGGAAGGGAAATGCCACCACTGTGGCAAGGCTGGTCATTGGAGGAGGAACTGTCCTTCGTACATTGAAGGTCTGCAGAAAATGAAGGGAGGTATGACTTCCGCTTCAAATATTCACGTTATAGAGATAAACCTTTCTGTTCCTTCATCTTGGGTATTGGATACCGGATGTGGTTCTCACATTTGTACAAATGTGCAGGAACTGGGAAGGAGAAGATTGCTGAGTAAAGGGGAGGTGGACCTCCGCGTCGGCAACGGAGCAAGAGTTGCTGCTGTAGCCGTAGGGGTTTACTGTCTTTCTTTGCCTAGTGGGCTTGTAATAGAACTAGATAATTGTTATTTTGTTCCGGCCATAAATAGAAATATTATATCTATTTCATGTTTGGACATGATTGGATTTTCTTTTATAATTAAGAACAACTGTTGTTCTATATTTAAGAATGATGTTTGTTATGCTGTAGCCCAATTGTTTAATGGTCTTTATGTTTTGAACTTGGACCATCTGATCTGTAATGTAGAAAATAATAAAAGACTAAAAATAAATGACTCGAACCCTACATTTCTCTGGCATTGTCGTTTAGGTCATATCAACGAGAAGCGCATATCCAAGCTCCATAGAGATGGACTTTTGGACTCATTTGATTATGAATCATTTGAGCGATGCGAATCTTGTTTGTTAGGCAAGATGACTAAAGCTCCTTTCACTGGTTATACTGAGAGGGCTGAGGATCTCTTGGGTGTTGTACATAGTGATGTATGCGGACCCATGAGTTCCATGGCTAGAGGTGGGTTTTTCTACTTTGTTACATTTACTGATGATTTCAGTAGATACGGATATGTGTATCTTATGAAGTGCAAATCTGAGACCTTTGAAAAGTTCAAAGAGTTCAAAAATGAAGTAGAAAATCAGTTGGGAAAAGAGTTAAAGCACTCCGATCTGATCGAGGTGGCGAATACCTGAGTCATGAGTTCCGTGATCATCTGAAAGAGTGTGGTATTGTATCACAGCTCACTCCACCTAGAACACCACAACATAATGGTGTGTCTGAGAGGAGAAATCGTACTCTGTTAGACATGGTACGTTCGATGATGAGTCATGCAGACTTGCCTGTTTCCTTTTGGGGTTTTGCTTTAGAGACTGCTGCAATGACATTGAATCGCGCTCCAACGAAAACGGTTCTGAAGACACCATATGAGATATGGACTGAGAAGCGTCCTAGTATGTCGTTCATTAAAATTTGTGGCTGTGAGGCATACGTGAGACGTCAAATGCCTGACAAGCTGGAACCCAAATCGGATAAATGTTATCTGGTGGGATATCCTAAGGAAACGAAAGAATATTACTTTTACCTACCGTCTGAGGGCAAAGTGTTTGTCGCAAGGACTGGTGTCTTCTTGGAGAAAGAGTTCTTATCAAGAAAGACTGAAAATGTAGAGCTTGAAGAAGTTCAAGAACCACATGTAGTGAATGAACCGGAATTGGATTCTGAGACAGGACTACAAGATGTTGTAGCTAGAGAACCTGCTCAAGGAACACAAGTCCTACGTAGATCTGGTAGACCGAGGTTTGAGCCTGAGATATATGGATTTCTCGTGTCTCAAATAGGTAATGTGTTGCTTATGGATCATGATGATGAACCAGCAACCTACCAAGAGGCTATGAATGGACCAGACTCCGACAAATGACTTGAGGCTATGAATTCCGAAATGGACTCCATGTATGCAAACCAAGTTTGGAACTTGGTGGAACCACCTGAAGGGGTACGACCCATAGGGTGCAAGTGGGTCTTCAAGAAGAAGACCGACATGGATGGGGATGTACAGACATTCAAAGGACGACTGGTGGCTAAGGGTTTCAAGCAAATTCATGGTATTGACTATGATGAGACCTTTTCCCATGTTGCCATGGTAAAGTTCATAAGGATATTGCTTGCTGTTGCTGCGTATTATGACTACGAGATCTGGCAGATGGATGTCAAAACGGCTTTCCATAATGGAAGCCTCCTTGAGGAAGTGTATATGACACAACCCGAGGGTTTTGTATCCCCAGATGAAGCCACTAAAATATGCAAGCTGAATAAGTCCATCTATGGACTGAAACAGGCCTCTCGAAGTTGGAATCTTCGTTTTGATGAGAAAATCAAAGAGTTTGGTTTCATCAAGAATGAAGATGAGCCTTATGTTTACAAGCGAATCAGTGGGAGCATTGTTGTCTTCCTGATATTGTATGTAGATGACATACTGTTGATTGGGAATGACATTCCTACCCTGAAAGTTGTTAAGAACAACCTAGGGAACTGCTTTTCAATGAAAGATTTAGGTGAAGCGACTTATATACTTGGTATTAAGATCTATAGAGATAGATAGAAGAAGTTGATGGGTTTGACCCAGAGTACGTACATCGAAAAGGTGTTGAAGCGGTTCAACATGCTTGAGTCCAAGAAAGGATTTTTGTCCATGTCTCATGGTGTGAATCTCTCTAAGGACCAGTGTCCAAAGTCTTGTGAAGATAAGGACCGCATGAAGTTGATTCCATATGCTTCGACAATTGGATCAATCATGTACGCGATGTTATGTACTCGACCTGACGTCTCCTTTGCTTTGAGCATGACTAGCAGGTATCAGTCAGACCCCGGTGAGTGTCACTGGATTGCAGTCAAGAATGTCCTGAAGTACTTGAGAAGGACTAAGGATGTGTTCTTGGTGTATGGTGGAGAGGAAGAGCTCGTTGTAAGTGGTTACACGGATGCTAGCTTCCAAACTGATAGAGACGACTCCAAGTCTCAGTCAGGTTTTGTGTTTTGCCTGAATGGAGGAGCTGTGAGCTGGAAGAGTTCCAAGCAAGTGACAGTTACTGATTCTACAACAGAGGCCGAGTATATCGCCGCAGCTAATGCGGCGAAGGAGGCTGTATGGATTAGGAAATTCATCGGCGAGCTTGATGTAGTTCCTAGCATTGTTGGTCCCGTAGTTCTCTACTATGATAACAATGGTGCAATTGCACAATCTAAGGAACCTAGATCCCATCAGCGCTCCAAGCACATACTTCGGCGGTTTCATCTTATTCGTGAGATTGTCGAACGAGGAGATGTGAACATTTGCAGAGTGCCGACTGAGAAGAATATTGCGGATCCACTGACAAAGCCTCTCGTGCAGAGAAAGCATGATGGTCATACTAGATCGATGAGTATATGATACCTAAATGATCAACTCTAGTGAGAATCTTGTGGATTGCATGTAAACATGTATTTTGTTGGCCATTTGTTCATATGATGAACAGTGTACATAGTTTTTCTCTTACAATTAATGACAAGTCCTTTTATTATGAGTTTTTTCTATATGATAGTTAAATGTTAACATAATAGATACCCTTAGAATGTTCGCTTCCATGAGACATCAAGTACGTGACTTGAATGTGAGAGCCTATGATTTATTTGAAGCTTCATTCTTAAAAGGTCCCTGGTCGAGTATCATCATAGAAGCTAAGGGTGATGATGGTACATGAAGGCTAACACGTGCGTTGACTGATGACCGGTTCTCACAGGTCATGATATTGTGATATCAAGTCATCACGTGGGTACTTGTTAGTGAATAAGTTGTACTGGACAGACCCAACTTGAGACTACTCTGTGGATTGTCATCCAATCATGTCACGAGTAGGTCTCAATTGACAATGGTGTTGTGGTCCTTTGACCTGAAGTCACAACATTCATCAAGTGAGGAAGAGCGTGCTTTGATGCCATCTAAAGTCTTCCTTGAGAAAGGTTGATGATAAGGGTGGTTGTTGGGCATGTTACGAATTATTTGGGTGTTTGTATGTGAGCAAATATGGGATTTGTCCTCCTGTATGACAGGAGTTGCATCCATGGGCCCCTTGATGGAACTGGACTGAGAAATGCATGACCATGCTTGGTTGAGTCAATATGTGATATTGGACTCACCATTCTCTGGAAGTCCGTCCTGGATCAAGAAACTTGGATTGAGCTATTACGAGGGTGACACGGTCCATGCCTCTAGTTCTTTCCGGATGTAAGGGACAAAGGGACAAAGACAACGCTGATACATTGGTCATAAAGGCTTATGAGTTATAAACTCTTATTGCTTGGGGAGCAATGATGCATTGCTAGATGCCGCTCATTGTTTGTGAGGTTTTTGGTTTGATATTTTCAAGATCAAGTGGGAGTCTGTTGGAGTTACCATGGTGATCTAGAAGTGGTCAAACATGTAATCTCACTGCCAACGCGATATGAGCCTGCAGGGTCGCACATAAGAGATGTGGAGAAGTTGGATGATCGACTGTGTTGGTAAAGGTTACCAATCACCGACCTGAATGGGGTTATGAGCAAAGTGTTGCCTTAAAGGATCGTCGGGTTGGGCAAATGTTGCCTTGAAGGATTGGTAAGAATAGTCGACCGAGGGTCGACGTGAATCGTCGAATATCGTACTCTGATTCTCGCCGACTCTAGGTGATTCTCGCCGATCCTAGGCGATTCTCGCCGATTGATTCTCGCCGATCCTAGGTGATTCCCGCCGATCCTAGGTGATTCAATCCACGTTCGACGTGAATCGTCGAGTATTGTACTTTGATTCTCGCAGATTGATTCTCACCGAATCTGCTGGGTGATTCTCGCCGATTGATTCTCACCGAATCTGCTGGGTGATTCTCGCCGATTCTGGAACCCTAATTTTCTAGGTGGTCTGCGGATAGCGATATTCCTAAGTCTATTTATGCCTTTGGTATAAATAGATACTTAGGGTTTTTCGGGAACGTGCTCGCTCGCTGACCTGAGCTGATCGAATCGACGGAACCGTTCCGCCGCTCTTCATTCGCCGATCCCGAATCCCGCCGACGGAAGAGTTCCGCCGCCGTGCTCGCTCCGTCGACCCCCTCCTCTCCGGCGATTGTCGCTGGTGTTGCTATTCCTGGCGCGGACCTAGCAGTCCGTGGAAGAGCAAGGTGCGGTCTCTCTCCTTCCCGATTATCCGTGCGACGGATAGGTCGGCGTTCTCCCGCTCGTGTGGATTTCTGCAGAGACATGGATATCATTCCACGTAGAACTCGCCACCAGCAAGAACACGAAGCTTGGAGCATCTCCGTTGAGTTGTGACTCAACGCCACCGAGGTAATTTTTGCCTAGTTGTATGTTTACTTCTTGATTCAACTACCATGACCCGATCCCATCTCTTTTGGGTTTTCTTGATGTTTTGTTCTTCCGCTGCGTGCACAAGTATTGTTCCATCCTCATAGAGAAACCCAACAATTTCATCCTCACACGACTTTGGAAATACTCTAGTTCTACCACATTATCATTCACCCAAAGGTGGTGGTTGCGTGATAAGATTAGATAATTGCACACGAGCATTTGAGCGAGAGTGTGAGGGTTCTAGTGATCTATTCATCAAAAGGTGGCAGTTTTGCAAGAGCCTAAACACTTTCGTGTCTCGCTCGGTGATGTATTCTGCCAAAAGATGTTGCGTGTTGACGCATCTGAATTCTCATATGTGTGTTTATTTAAGGTTTTAGAACACGTGTACTCATTGCTAAATATTGCATTATTTTTTTCCAATCATCTTCACTATGCATAATAATTTGGGGACCATTGAAAAACTTGCTGGGTCAAACTTTATGAAGTGAAAGTCTGATATCATGTTCGTCGTGCAAATGACGAACATAGATTTAGCCCTGACATCTAATAAGCCAGATGAGTTGACTACGAACATTACTCATACTCAGAAAGAACATTATGTTGCATGACATAAGTCCAATAAGATATGTCTGTTGGTCATGAAGAGATCCATTCCTGAACACTTGCTTAATGGACTACTAGAGACTGTTGATGTTCTGGATTTTCTTATTGTTGTGGAACAAAGGTATAAAGTATCCTTTAATGCAGAGATTAGGGCTCTCATACAAGATCTCTTTACTATGAGGTACACTGGTGATGGAGGAGTTTGTGATTATATACTGAAGATAATTTACTATCAAACAAAGCTCCAATAGTTGGATATAATTCTTCCTGAGACCTGCATAGTGCATGTGACACTTAATACTATGTCATCTGAGTTTAGTATCCTCAATACTACAAATAATTCTCAGCATAAGGCTTGAAAACTGAATGATTTGATCACTCAATTTGTTGCTGAGGAAGAGAGATTGAAAAATGAAAAGACTCACACCGCACTGTACGCTTCAAAGACATCATTTAAGAAGAAGAAGAAGTATAAGGCTCCAATTAAGGTTTAGGAAGACCAGTCCAGTAGAACAAGGGATTTTGCTGGTGTCATTAAGAAAGTTCTGACATGTTTCATTTGCAGGAAGAAAGGACACGTGAAAATGAGTGCCAAAAATTCAAGGTTTGGATAGAATAACATGAGCTTGCACATAAAGATAATCCACTTGCACTCGTCCTATATAAATTTAATTTAATTGAAGTCTCATCTAGTTCCCGATGGCTTGACATTGTATCAATTAATCATGAGGAGGCCAAACAAGGATGAGTGTAGCCTCACAGTGGGAAACAATACTAAAGTTAAAGTCAAGTTCATAGGGGATGCTTACTTGATTTTAAATTTTAATTGTAAGCTTTTCTTAAAAGATACTTTCTATATTCCCACATTTCGAAGAAACTTAATTTTTGTTTCTACATTAGACAAACATAATTATGGCTTCAATATTATGGTGGCTTAATTTAGTTGTTTTATGAATAGTATGTTGTTAGCCATTGAACTTTGTCTAATAGTTTATATAAAATTTGTCTTGCTCCTAATGATATTATGCAACTTTATTTAGTATTGAAAATATTGTTTCTAAAAGACCTCTAATTAAGAAAATATCTTTCATGCTGTGGAATAAAAGGCTTGACCACATCTCTAGAGATAGAGTAGATAGATTGATCAAGGATAACATTCTTCCTACTTTTAACTTTAGTGACATAGAGACGTATGTTGACTGTTGTAAAGGTAAAATGACCAAGATAAAAAAGAGGCGCGCTACACATAGTCTAGACTTGTTGGAGATTTTTCATACGAACATTTGTAGTCCTTATTCATCTACGCTCTGTAAAAACACATACTTCAATACTTTCATTAATGATTTTTTTCCGCTATGATTATTTGTTTTTGGTTAAGAAAAATTCACTCTTGATAAATTCAAGATATTCAGGACTGAAATCAAGAAACAATTTAGAAAAGTTATTAATATTGTTAGGTCTGATAGAAGAGGTGAGTATTTTGACAGACACGGTGTTTTCGGGCAGCATAAAGGTCCTTTTGCCAAGTATTTGGAGTTTATGACATTGTCTCCCAATACACCATGTTGGGAAGTCCTAAACAGAATGATGTTGCTGAAAGGTCCAATCGCACCCTTAAGGATACGATGAGGAGTATGATGTATGCGACAAATCTTCATAAATTTCATTAGGGAGAAGCTCTTAAGACGACAATTTGCATACTTAATAGAGTTCAGTGTAAATCAGTGCTCAAATTAACTTTTAAATTCAAGATATTTAGGAATGAAATCATTCATCTCTTGATAAATTCAAGATATTAAGGACTGAAATCAAGAAACAATTTAAAAAAAGTTATTAATATTGTTAGGTCTGATAGAAGAGGTGAGTATTTTGACAGACACAGTGCTTTTGGGCAGCATAAAAGTCCTTTTGCCAAGTATTTGGAGTTTATGACATCGTCGCCCAATACACCATGTTGGGAAGTCCTAAACAGAATGATGTTGTTGAAAGGTCCAATCGCACCCTTAAGGATACGATGAGGAGTATGATGTATGAGACAAATCTTCCTAAATTTCATTAGGGAGAAGCTCTTAAGACGACAATTTGCATACTTAATAGAGTTTAGTATAAATCAGTGCTCAAAATAACTTTTAAATTATGGACCGCTAGATGACCTAGCCTAAATCACTTATTTGTTTGGGGTTTTCCTACGGAATTTCGTTTATATATTCCATCAGAAAATAAGATTGTCGCTAGGTCTTCTCGGTGCTACTTCATTGGCAACCCAAATCATTTGAAGGGGTTTAAGTTTTATTACCCTTCAAGAGGTTCTGGAATCATTGAGTCGCAGACATCCAAGTTTGCACAAGACCTGAGATTGCTTTTGTACTGGGTCTTCTAGGAGGATATCAGTGAAACTTGGGACCTGATCATTGGGTGGGTGTCAGGATGATATTGATGTATTTAAAGAAAATAAAGAGTTTAAATTGGTCTACTATATAGAATAAAACCTATAATTAGTGAGCTTCACGGAATCAGATTTTATGGGTTGTGAGGATGAGCGAACGTCAATATCAGGATACATTTTCAAGTTGGTTGGAGGGGTTGTTTCATAGAAGAGTGACAAACATACACTTATTACTTCTTTCACTATGCATGCAAAGTTCATTGCTCTTTTGGCGTCGTTACCCATGTAGTTTGGCTCAAAAACTTAATTATTGAATTAATGGTTGTTGATACAGTTGTTGGGCCTATTTGTTTATTCAGTGATAATAATTCAATAGTGATGTTCTCTATGAACAACACAAATATCACATGGCCTAAGCACGTGAAGATTAAGTTTTTGATCGTGAAAAAGCTGGTTAAGAAGGGTAGCATCATTGTGGAGCATATTGAGATATATGATATGATAGCTGATTCGTTTACTAAGGGACTTTGACCTAATATATTTAAAAAGCATGCCTACAGTATAGGGCTTGTGGAGTCCATTGATGTACTTGATTAGTGGAAGATTATATTCATAATTCTATTTAATATAACTTTTCATCTGCCATTTTATTTTCCAGTTCAAATTTCATATATATGCATTAATTTTGCAAATGAATATAATTTGAATTCGAACATAAATTATTTATTTATATGTGGTATCATTCAGTTGCGATACTCACACCTTCATGTGATACGTCTCAATTCATAAACAAGTCTTGAAGCATGTGCCAATTTCAAACATAAAGCTTGTGATATTTATTTAATTCATTAAGCCTTGAATGCATGTCTCATGCCACATTAATAAAATTTTAAGATATTCATTTAAGAGACATGCACACTATTTTGAGTGTTAGAATTTCTCAAAGCATGATTTGGCACATTCAATAAAAAAATCATTAATCACTGAGTTAAAAACAACAATTTATGATCACATTTCATTATGCTGTTTTGACTCTTTATGACCGCACTGTGTCCATATTGATGGAATTTGTAAGCTTTCATGACCATGGAAGGTCCCGTGTAGCATAATGATGTGATTTCCCATATGATTCAGAGTGAATGTTTCAGTTGGATCGGATTGACGTATGGAGAGAACTCAATATGCAAGCCTTACTGTGGTGCTCTTAATTAAGTAAGGCGATTTGATTTGTGATCAACCTAAATTACGATTGCAATATTTCAAGTGGGAGAATGTAAATTTTCTTGATTATGTGTTGACAATTTTTGTTATGTGTTGACAATTTTTGTCGAGTTATCTCGATCAGTCAAAGGCATTAATTTGAGTTCATTTGTGTCTACCGCGAGTGTGCACAAATTTAATTTGCTCGAGTTCTCAAAACCCTTTATAGGCGGGCTAGACAATTTCAAACTTAAGTTGCGCGAGTTTGGTCACACTTTTGGCACGTTATGAAAATGACCAAATTCATTTCATGTATCCATTTAAGATTTTGAGATGAAATGAATATTAATATATACTAAAGAGTATTTTGAGAATTGACCCTTCAATGGTCCTTACCCTTCCTATAAAGGTCAATGAGGAGCCAGTAACTTTAATTCTCCAAGAGCATGAACAGAGGCGACAAACGAGTGGTTAATGTGGCTTTTCACAATCGCCGAATCAAATCTATCTTCTTTTTAATATTACCGGCTTGCGGTTACTCTTGCTCTGCCATGATTGAACTTCTTTTGAAGGAACAGTGAAAAAGCGGAAAAAGCTTTCAGAGAGATCTGCGCCACCTTCCCGATCACAAATTGCGCTCTTCTACTGGAAAATTGAAGAGAGATCTGAAGGACGACTTACTTTCATTTGCTGTGTTGCTGTCACAATGAATTTATCTTCTTCATCCTCAACAGATGCTGACAGAGAGAGACAAGACATATCACTATTTTGCACTTTTGAGGAATCCATTCTCACATTCTCTCAGCTATTTTCCTTCACTGAGATAGACAAGACAAAAATATGACTTTTGATTCTGATATAAAAGTGATCGTACTAGATCATTGAAGGACTGGTTTTCTTTCTCAAAATATGTGTTTTGGAAATTAAAAATATCACTTGGAAGAGTGCATTATTTAACAAAACATATTCAAAAAAGTTTTCTTGATCATTGAGGAAGAATACAAAATTTTCTAGCATATAGTTTTTGACCCAGATCACCACATTGTTGTATGTTGGATTGCTCATAAAGAGCAACCGATTTTATTCGTAGAAACGCAAGTGCATTATTAAAAATGTCAGCTATAATGAGACAAAACTTAGTCCAAAATTGGCACGCACTTTATTTTTTCACGAATTTAATTTATAACCTACTACATTTCAATTTAATCACCGATATCTTCATATCAAAGTGGTTGCATAAATATAACAATTGATTTATTTTATCATTTGATTACACCATAATAGAGGAATTGGTTAATCATGTTCAAGTTGATCCTGCTCGCATATGCCACACAAGATTATTTATTTTTGAAAATCTCATTTCGTGCTTGTGTGTGACCCAAGTGTTTAATTTAGATTCTAACACAAACCCTGCCATTGGATCGATTCCTTGGAACTGAAGCTGAAGATTGGACTAAAGGGCGGTTCAGATTTAGAAGGGGTGTCCGCTTTAATAATAGAGAGATATTTATGTGCTTAACTCACACAGTGAGAAATGATATACAACCGTATGATAGCTCGTCAAAAATGTGCTGAAAAAGAGATGTTGAGATATACGATCGAATTTGCTTGTAAAATTATGTTCGCACAATGATCCTCGTGTGAATAGCGCACCTTCTTTTGAGTCTAACATTGGCTAGGGGTACAACTCAGATCGGTTCCGTTCCACCAAAAACCAGGAACCGATCCATGTAAGGTCAGTTCCATTTTTTTTGGAATCGGAACCGACCCGCGGTTCTAAAATAGAAAACCGAATCTGAACCAAATGGTTCGATTCAATTCCGGTTTAGTTCGATTCCAATTCGATTCTCAGTTCTACTCATCATTTGAAATATTGAATCAAATGAAACTTTGTTTTAAAAACCACGATTAATTACAAGTTAGCAGCCAGTAACACACAAGGTAAAAAAAAACATAGCAGCAACAAACAAATTTCTAATAGAAAAATGACATACAATAAAAACACTTTGTTTTAAGCAAAGCATATGCGATTTATACTGAGTACAATATCAGGATTTGACGATTGAGGATAGCGGTAGGTTAGGCTGTATGGATTGTTTTAGGAGCCGGATGTTTGCAAGACAAGTAAATGAATGCTGTTCTCACTTCCAGGGAGTGATATAAAGAGTTGCGCTCGTATTTTGAGGGTGGGAGAGTGGGGCAATGATATTCAGGTTGCTGGAATGAATTTCCTACAACAGATTTCTACAGAGGAAGTCTCATTTAGATGACTAGAAGGATGGGAGATGCACGTAGAGTGATTGAGTTCAAGAAATAACTGCTAGGAGAATCATGGGTTGGGTATATATGAGTTAGACAAGTGAGATTTAATGTTCAAGGACTGGAAATTAGGGTAAAATGAATATATAGTAGTAATCAAATATGATTTAACCAAGTATTAGACATTAGGTTCTAAATTTGGTTTTCGGGTATACAACCACAAGAACTGATTCAAAAGGTCGGTTATTGCCGTTTCAAAAATCATATCTGAACCAAGGACTATTAAAACCGTCTCGAATTGATCAGTTCAGTTTGGAGTCGGTTCTTAATTCTTTTTGCACACCCTTGTCATCAGCCATCGACGCCTCCCAACTGCTATTGGTTGACTGTTTTTATTAAATAATGTGTCATTAGTATTATACCTATAAATAAATTTGTTAATGTAAGCGCAATGACGTATAATCTTAGAAGTCCCTCTGCGATTCTATCACTAACCCTTCTCCGTACCAAAACAAAGCGTCACCAGCTCGTTCTCTCGGCGAAGCCGGGGGCCGTCGGATGGCCAATGCGCTCCGTCGCTGCATCTGTGGGCCGGCTGCTTCCTGTGGCCGCGCCACCAATCCCTTGCTCTTCGCCGGCCACGGCCTCAGATACCGGAATCGGAAGCTCGAGGTCATCCTTACCACGGTCAGTCTTTCATAGCTCATCTTAAGACGAAAGGTAACGCTCTTTTTCCGCTTCTTCTTCGTCTAGGTTTTCTCATTATATCTTGTTATATTGTGATGATTTTATTAGACGATCGACAAGCTGGGAAAAGCTGGGGAGACGGTGAAGGTGGCGCCTGGGCATTTCCGCAACCATCTGATGCCCAAAATCTTAGCCGTCCCCAACATACCCATATATGCGTTTCTAATTAGGGAACAGCGCAAGGTCAGATACTTCTATTTTTAGTTGTGCCGCTTTCTAGGAAGATTTTGAGAATTTCTACGCGACAATGCTCAACAATGAAGTGCTAACATGTAAAACAACTTTTAAGTTTCCGTTTCTTTGGAATATATTGAAAGGGCCCAATTGGTTTAGGTTTAAAACTAAAACTCATGTGAATTGGAATTGGGAGCCAATTCCAATTCTTCTGTTCTGTTGCCTTGTAAGAAGGTCCTCAGTTTTGGGCTGAATTTAGGGTTGAAGTAGAAAAGTTTGAAAAATAAGAAGTTTGAGGAAGAAGGAGAAAGAGAGGAAGGAGAAGCAAGAGAATTAGAGAAGAAGAAGAAACACAAGAAGAAGGAGAGTCGATCGGGATCGGCTGGAGATGGGCTTTGCGACCCGAAAAATGCCAAAATCCATCTAAATTGGTCGGTTTTCATTCACACCATATTTTCAAATGAAGGAAATCGACGGTTTTACACTAGCGTCAATTCTAACCTGGTAAAGGTGCATATGAACATATGAATTGGAATTTAGAGATCAATTTCAATTCATATCTCCCAGCATACACCAAACGAATGTACCCTAATTGATTTTCCCGCGCTTGGTATACATTAAAATGATGATGTAGACTAAAATTATTGAAGCGAGATTGATGATATACGGATTGTATTTTTAAAAATAGTGGAGTAAAATCATCCAAGCTATTTGCTTTGAAATTGGAAGTCTAAATCACTAGAGATTCATACCAAGTGTTGCAAGATAGAGTGAACCTATTCTTCATAAGTTTTTGACTTTTATCTATGTTATCTTAAATTTACTCTTGTTTCCTTCCTAATCATTCTTAGTTCTTCTGCCCATTCAATGATAACATTTCTATCCTCTATTGACATGTATATACAATTGAAGTCTATTTTCAACTATTTTCTCATTCTAACCATATCTTGATATAATCATTGTATTGGATTATTCTAGTTTTCCCACACATCCATCACAATAGTTTCAATTTTGTCCCAATTAATTTAGCTTTCAGTATCTTTTTATTACACAATGCCCAAATCCATATATCGTAGTCAGCCTAATTTTAGTTCTATAAAGTTTATCGAACATATCCATGCTATTCTTTTATTATATAATATATTTTCTCTTCTTTATTCATCCAATTTTAGCCTTAAATATTTGTGTTTATGTATATTTAATTCTTGTATGTAATAGATCAACAAGATTGAAACATATATTCATCTTTTAAGAATAGTTGATAATTAATATCAAAGTGTTGCATTTTAGTAGAAGCATTGTTTTAAATGTCCTCTTACATGTCCGACATGTTATTTTTATGGGTAAAATGATATTATTTTTTCTAAAAAACAGATTATTTCATTTTGTAAAATATAAGACATGTCCGTTTTTTTCCGATATATCGACTGACACGATTTTTAAATATATCGTCTGCTATTTTATTTTATGTTATATTAACATACTAATAATATAGTTTAAATCACATATATAGTATATTATGTATGTTTAAATCGATTATACTTATTGTCTCGTTTTTTTTGACGTTTTATTCTTACAACCAATTTTGTATAATTGTTCCACTAAATTTTAATTTCATATTAAAAAAAATAAAAACATTTAATATATTTATTAGTTAATTGTTTCCATGTATTTAATATAATTTTATAAATTTAAAAAAGCTTATGATCAATCATGGATTTTTAACTTTTAAATATTATTGATTTGCAATAAATTTATTGTCATCAACTAAAATTATTGTATACTTTTAAATATATTTTACAATGTTTTATTTTGTATTTGTTAATAATATTTTATCTTGGATACTATTCGATTTTATTTCGTATTATAAATGACTCATTTTTTATTTATTTGTTATATTATTTTTCTATTTTTATAACATGTAGTTATAGTTAGTATACATAAAAAAATAAAAATTTATTTATAAGACGGGAAATATATTTTAAAATATTCCCGACATGTCTCCGACTTCTGACATCTGACATTTAAAACCACAATCCGATATGTCACTGACATCCGATATTTACAACATTGAGTAGAAGGATTATAGCTGCTCTGTTAATGGAACAATTCCTTTAATATTTTTCTCTTACCTCATGTTGATTTATAGTTTTTCTTGGGTTTCTGTGGTAGTTGTTCTTTTACCTCAACTTCTACTATGATGTTAAATTGTTTTGGATGCTTGAATGAATGTCTAATTGAACTTCAATTTTTCTTCTATTTTGACAAAGCAATGTCTATCTAATACAAACATTTATTGAGTTTTATGTTTAAGGCAGAGTAATACATTAGTTTTTTGGGCTCATTTGGTTGCTTGAAGTAAAAAAGTAAATATATTTTTTTTATAAAAGGGTGTAAGTTGTTAAATACATCATTTGGTTGAACCTCCTCAAAACTCCTTCAATCATGACAGTTATTTCACACATGAAATGAGGGAGAAAAAAAATCACTATTTCTAAGACTTGATTTGCATCTACAAGCAGCAAAATGAGCCCGTATATTTAAGTACATGATATGGTGAACAACCTCTTTGTTTGTAAAGCTTGCTTGGGGTTTATATTGAGGCACCTCGTAATTATGATACCATGTCATTGCATATGTATGGTTGCAGGTGTCTATATATTATTTAAACTGTAAGTTTTTTGAAAAAATTATCAGTGGAAATCTCTCTACATATGCTTGTGCCCACTAGTTGAAGTGCGGCCTCAATAATGTTTCTAGTCATTTCAAAAAGTACACCATGCATTGCCTTAGACTGTCCCACAGCTTAGCCAGCTGATCAACTTAATATATGGAATAATATAACTATGTGATTTTTCTTTCTTAATAAATTTCTGATAATTTATTTTTGAAGAGGCAAGAATCTGTAATTTTTCCCACCAGACCCTAAATTTACAAATCTTTGTGCACAAGAAGGCTGTTTTAGAAGTTTTATGCTTTTCCAAGTTATTGTCTCTAAAGATGCATGAGCATATTCACCTATCTTGTTTGATTTTGACTTCTATTAACTCGGTACTTGTTATCCCAGTTTTACATGTATATTTTAATCATCGTATCTATATCATTTCAAATTAAATTGATGTTATGTTGTACTGTAAGTAAAGAGACTGATAATAATTCTAATATGCGAAACAACATAATTTTAACTTTTCCAACATGCCTTTTAATTGCTATTACATTGCTTTAAACTTTTATTATGTAATAACTTTATGGCAACTAAGCTGTAAAAAAGTTAGTTTTCTTGATGAACATGGTCTAGATTTCCATTGTAAGATTTCTGCTATTTCTTTAATATCCCTTTTTGTGAACAGCTTTACCAACGTGATGAGGAGGAATCAATAAAAGAAGCATCTAAAGAAAAAGAAGACATTAGCCAGGTGGGTGATTTCTAAAAATTCTCTCATACTTATCATTGTGTTTGCGAAATGTTTTTACTGAGTTGTAATTTTATAATTCCTTCAATAATGGCTCTTTGCACTTGGCTTCTTATTAAGAAATTAAGGATTATATCCTCTTTATGTATGTATTTTTTATCACTTTATAATGTGTTGATAGCCTGATACAATTATGACTCCCTGGACCCACAGGCTCCTCACTGGGTGCTGTCACCTTATACCTTAGTGATTGATAATATTGATGTATGACAGTTCTCACCTATATAAGAGAGTGGAGGAGAGTCTTAGGATTTATCTTTTGGATTTTCTAGGTTTGAGCTCTCATTTGGAGAGGGGCTTCAAGAGGGAATCAATCCTCAAAAGCTAGGCACGAGCATACCTCGCGAGTTTTTATCTCATTTTCCATTTATAGCGCAATTTATTTCTTCGCTATATATCAATTGATTCAACCTGCTAGTCTTGGCCGACTGCCTAGCATCCCACCTCATTAGGGTTCTGTTAAGAACCCTAGATTTCTGGATTTGCATCTGCAACGATTGACCTGCACCTACCATGCCTCCTTCCGATTGTTGTACACACAACAACTAAACGCTAGGGCCCATCAATGCATTACTTATCCTCACCACTACATACCAACACCATAACCTCCCTATTCATCCACAATCGGGCTACCGTTTCGAATCCTATGCCCCATCCTCGCCTAAATGTCTCGATCGATGCTTACATTGTCTGCAGTCAACATCGACACGCTTCAGTCGCCAGATCTCACACGATCTACCTGTGTCGCCGTTCAGTGTTCAGGACCGCCTCAACAACTTTACCCTCTTATCAACCCATAGTCTCCATTTGGTCGCACCTAGTTCCTCGACTAACTATAGGCCACCGTGTCATTATGTCCCCTCCTCATCTCCTTTTCATGGTCATGCTCACGATCTCCTTACTGACGAGGATGCCTCCGCTTTGGCGTCCACTGGTTCCACGCGCTTGGATCGTCTGGAAGCTCGGTTGGAAGATCTCGTGTTCCTCCTCCGCAAGCTGTGTAACATTCGTAAGTTTTGACGCGGAATTTATTTTAATTGTAGGGTCAAGTCGCGACGAATTTTGATTGAGGCAGCGCGTCGTCGAGGTACGATATTAGTGTGGTCAAAAGTCGCATTTATTAATTTGTGAATTATGTTAATTATATGATAGTGAGATGCATTTTAATTTAGTGACAAAGCGCGAAAAAAAATTTATGTTGAATAAGAGTTAAGATGAAATAAAACATTTTGGGGGTGCCAATAGTGGGTCTCAACCCCCCCCCCCCCGCGCCTCATGCGGTTATCGAAACCGCAAAACCATTAATTGTATCCAGTAACCTCATTTCACAGGAGAATAGAAAACCGAACCCATGCTTCTCGTCTCCCGACGTTTCCCGTTTCCGCACGCAGCGACGCCAAGCCGACGCCTCCCGCTGTCCTAGCCGGCGGCCAATCCCCCTCCAGAACCCCCCTCTCCGACCTCTCCTCCTTCCTCTACGGGCGCCGGTGGGTGTTTCTTTTCCTGCCTTGGCCGTGGAAGAACCGATTTCAACCCTAATCGGTGGAAGTTGAACGTTTTGGATCCGGTGAGTTCGTTTTCTCCCTTTTCTCCTTTCCTTCATGGAAAATCTTCGATTTGGAAGTAAATCTGAACTATGTTTTTCTTCCTCTTAGCCTAATTAGGTTTTGGAGTACGAAATCCACCGCGAAATTGGAGTTGGGTGCATTGGTAGCATCAATCCCTCCCACGTAAAGGTAATACGCTATGTTAGCCGTTATTTTTGGACTACCCTAGCATTTTGGAATTTTTTCAATGTAAACCCTAAGGGGAAAATGTGAGATCTAAGTGTTGCTTGGTTTGCAGAAGTGTGGTGGCCTTGAAACAAGGCTTCAGAAGCCCCAACAGTCGGATTTCTTTTGGAAAATCAAATGTCATCGCGCCGAGTGTACGAGCGCCGTACCACTACTGTAAGGAAACCTAATTCCTGTTAGTTAGACATAAAAAAAAAATATTTTGTATACGCATGTGTAGGCTTTGTACAAGTATCATGACCATGCATAGAAAGGTGTGGTGCTAGGAAAACGGTCGCGGAAAATGTGTAGGATGACACCCTTCGCCAAGACCAAAGTAGTCAGATCATGAACAATAACGTTAGATACGAAACATGTACCCGTATACGTAACCTTGAAGTTTGTCCAACCAAGGGCGTGAATGTCCCTTCTAGTCGACCACGAGAAAGTCAAGGGTCACTTAGTAGTACACTAAAAGAAATGTCCCATGCAGAGTAGCATCAGACCAAAAAGGTCGGTAAGCACGCATAAGTCTTTTCGTGGTAGGTAGATGCGCACTACCTTTCTCATAAGGCATATGGTACCCTATGAGCAATACAGTCTTGGGAGTTGACTTCCCTTTGAGACAGTTAGCAAATCCGAGACCGTGTCTGCACGACATTAGAACAATTGAGTTTGTCAGATGATCTCGGGTCGTCAGTTTCAGATGCGCGTTAGGAGCGTTAGGAGCTACTCTGCCTAGAACCTTCCAAGTAGATGTGCAGGCTAGTAACCGCCTAGAACTCGAGTATAGACCTGACGTGAGACAGTACACTAGTTAGTGAACGCCGGGACTTGGGTAAGTATAATGAAAGCTCATGAACGTAGAACGAGTAGCTCTGTTAACCAGGGAGCTTAGTAAGCGCATGCATATCATAGCATAAAGATTTTAATGAACAAAACCATTTTTCAAAATGCATGTATTCATCATTTAAGAAAAAGTTTTTAGTATCACTAGGAGAAGTTATTTTTCCTTACTCTGACCCCCCGTGGGCAATGTTTTTACAGGTGACCCAGGTGGGAAACTTCACCTAGGATGAGCGTTAAGTGAAGTCAGTTTGTAGTAGATTTCACTTTCAGTTTTCTCTTTTTCAGTATATATATATTTGTAAATGTGGACAATGTATCTTGTTAATGATTTATATGCCTTATATCAGACTTATGATATTATTTCAGAATTTCAGTCATTTCACTTTTATTCATGTTTAGTGGCTCTGTGAATCCAGATATTAGGTATGTGGTTACCCTTAGTTTACTTCCTTAGCTTCCATTGTAAGTTTTAAAATTTTTTGTAGCTTCTACTTTATAGCTGTTGTGTACTACTTTTGATTCTGTTTCATAGTTCTCTTTATATCGCTGACTTGGCCGGATGGCTGATTATTGAAAAACTGGAAAGGGGTGTTACAAATTGGTATCAGAGCCAGGTTTAGGATCCCTGGACCCAAGAAAGATTCACAGAGGCTTAGGAATGTGTAAGAGTAAACTCTTGTTAGTAGAGTATTTAAGTTGCGTTTAAGCCCTAGTTTTCGCAATAGTACGAAATAAATTGCTAATTCAAATTTCTCAGAGGCATGATATATAATTATATTTTTTTTCATATGTTCTTTCAGGCACCGCGAGTCAGCGAACCGGGTGAATCTTCACGTTAGGACCCTGTTCCTAACGCGACTATGGGAGATGCTGCCGTGCCACAGGTACCACCAGTTCCAGCAGCTCCAGAGGGCACTGACATAGCATCTCAGATTGCCAAGGCGGTTACTGCTGCCTTGATGGAGTTTCAGAGAGTACTGGCTGCAAGGTTTCCAGCTCCAGTACAAGTACCAGCCCCTGCAGCAGCTCCTGCCCCAACACCCATGGAGATGACCCTGGAACGCTATTTGGGGAACTTTAGAGAGCTTCAACCCTCGAACTATAGTGGATGAGACCCCGATGGACACAGATGATTGGATAACAAACACCAGAGACCTGTTGGACGTTTTGGAGTGCCCAGAGAACAAGAAGGTTCCTCTGGCAGTTTTCCTCCTTTGAGGTGAGACAAAGGTCTGGTGGGACAAGTACCGGGCGGATGACCACACAGGTAAATGGTTATGAAATTTCCTCTTACTTTTTTTGTGAACTGATACGTTCTTTTTAAATAGTATGACCATGCTTTTGGCCAGGTCGTACATCAGACATGTTTACGTAGGGTGAATTTTCTAGAGCCCTTGCAAGTTGGTTTGTGTCTCCTTTCGCGCGACGAGGTCTCCAGAAAAAATACCTTAGGCTTTTCCAGAGGGACAGGACTGTTGCTGAGTACGAACGAGAGCTTACCCATCTGGCTCGATATGCGGGCGTGATGCAGGGAGATCAGTCTGAGAAGTGCAGCCGCTTTGTGGATGGTTTGCGTGACTCGTTGAGGCAGCCGCTGATGACCATGATCAATGCTGACTACAAGAGCTTAATGGATACGGCTCGCAGGCTGGAGGCTGATCAGCAGAAAGTTCAGAGGCGAAGCAGTTTTTGTACGAAGCGATCTCAGGATTCGCATCAGCCGCAACAGAGCAGAAATGACCAAGGGAAGAACTGGAACAATAAGCTGAAGACTGATGCAAAGAAGAGTGGTCAGTCTAGAGACAAGAGCAAGGACTACCCCTTGTCCCAAGTGTCAGCGTTGCCATCCAGGAGAGTGTTTGGCCAGCGCGGGCGTGTGTTACAAGTGCCGTCAATCTGGACACATAGCTCGCTACTGTCAGGAAGTTGGTTCGAATCAGATAATCAAAACCTAGTTGTATTTTTGTACATTTATGAAATTACTGTAGATGACAAATGTAATTTGTTCCTGCAGTCGAAGTACGAGGTTGATGGCTCTAGCAGAGTAGACAAGGGAAAAGCGTTGATGATTACTGACGGAAGACCACAACATGGTTGAGATTTGGTGCAGCCTAGAGCTTATGAGCTTGGTCAGCAAGAGGCAAAGGATCATGAGGATGTAGTGACAGGTAAATGTTTACTTTGCTTAACAAGTTTATTTAATCCTTCGTGGTGACACCCTTTTGATCTTTGTAAATCATTCATGTATGCATCCTTATGATTCAAAATTTACCCTATAAGATTCTGTTTGATACGGGCACCTCACACTCGTTTATCGCAGAATCTCTAGTGCGTAAGCTGAATTTAGAAGCCTTCCCAGAGACAGTACCACTGGAAGTCATAATGCCGAATGGATGCCTTCTGCAAACCAGAGATAAGTGCAGGGTACCAGTACAGTTTGGTGACACCGAGATTATCGTGGAAGCTTTGCAGCTACCTATTGCAGGATTCAACCTAATCTTTGGAATGGACTGGCTTTCGGCAGTCAACGCCAAGATTGATTGTAAGGCGAAGCAAATACAGTTTGATGGCCCTGACCAGACTGCATTTTCTTTTCAGGGCTTGAAGAGAGTAGTGAAGATGATCATCTCCGCAGTCCAAGCTAGAAGGTGCATCAGTAAGGGTTGTGAAACCTTTGTAGTACTGATGAACGCGAAGGCTAAGGCTGACTTGTCAGAGATACCAGTGGTGCAGGATTTCCTCGATGTTTTCCCGGAAGAGCTCCCCGGTGCCCCTCCAGATAGAGAGATTGAGTTCCCGATAGATTTGCAGCCCGGGGCTACACCAGTAACCAAATCCCCCTACCGGATGACTTCAAGGGAACTAGCAGAGTTGAAGAGCCAGTTGCAGGAGTTGCTTGATTTGGGCTTTATACGTCCCAGTACTTCACATTGGAGTGCTCCAGTACTATTCGTGAAGAAGGATGGTAGTCTGAGACTGTGCATAGACTACCGTGAGTTGAACAAACAGATAGTAAAGAACAAATAAAGTGGATTTATTAATTTGTGTTAGGAGGGGAGATTTGTATCATGATCAGAAGCACATGTCAGTAAAATTCAGAGTTGGAGACTATGTTTATCTGAAGGTCAGACCAGTCAGAGGAGTCTCTAGAATAAAGCGGATGAAAAAGTTGAGCCCCAGATTCGTTGGTCCTTTTGAGATACTGAAAAGAGTTGGTGAGGTTGCTTATAAGTTGGCCTTACCTGAGGATATGAGTGGTGTACATGATGTATTCCACGTCTCCTATCTGAGGAGAACAGTCAGAGATTCCAGCCAGATCATCAGTACCGAGGAAGCACCAATCAGATCTTAGTATTGAGGTTAGACCAGTCAGAATCGTGGAATCAAGGATACAGAAGCTCAGGAATAGAGAGATCGCATGGTCAAAGTCTTTTGGATGAATTGTGGCCGACTAGTGTATACTTGGGAGCGAGAGGATGAGTTTAAGGGCAATGCAGACTATTCTTTCCTATTCAATTCAGGTATGGTTATCATTTTCGAGGACGAAATTTTTTGTTAGGAGGGGAGATTTGTAACATCCGTAAGTTTTGACGCGGAATTTATTTTAATTGTAGGGTCAAGTCGCGATGAATTTTGATTGAGCCAGCGCGTCGTCGAGGTACGATATTAGTGTGGTCAAAAGTCGCATTTATTAATTTGTGAATTATGTTAATTATATGATAGTGAGACACATTTTAATTTAGTGACGAAGCGCGACAAAAATTTTATGTTGAATAGGAGTTAAGATGAAATAAAACATTTTGGGGGTGCCAATAGTGGGTCTCAACCCCCCCCCCCCCCCACCCACCCCCGCGCGCCTCATGCGGTTATCGAAACCCCAAAACCATTAATTGTATCCGGTAACCTCATTTCACGGGAGAATAGAAAACCGAACCCGTGCTTCCCGTCTCCCGACGTTTCCCGTTTTCGCACGTAGCGACGCCGAGCCGACGCCTCCCGCTGCCCTAGCCGGCGGCCAATCCCCCTCCAGAACCCCTCTCCGACCTTTCCTCCTTCCTCTATGGGCGCCAGTGGGTGTTCCTTTTCCTTCCTTGGTCGTGGAAGAATCGATTTCAACCCTAATCGGTGGAAGTTGAACATTTTGGCTCCGGTGAGTTCGTTTTCTCCCTTTTCTCCTTTCCTTCATGGAAAACCTTCGATTTGGAAGTAAATCTGAACTAGGTTTTTCTTCCCCTTGGCCTAATTAGGTTTTGCAGTACGGAATCCACTGCGAAATTGGAGTTGGGTACATTGAGAGTATCAATCCCTCCCACGTAAAGGTAATACGCTATGTTAGCCATTATTTTTGGACTACCCTAGCATTTTGGAATTTTTCCAACGTAAACCCTAAGGGGAAAATGCGAGATCTAAGTGTTGCTTGGTTTGCAGAAGTGTGGTGCCCTTGAAACAAGGCTTCGGAAGCCCCAGCAGTCGGATTTCCTTTGGAAAATCAAATGTCACCGCGCCGAGTGTACAAGCACCGCACCACTACTGTAAGGAAACCTAATTACTGTTAGTTAGACATAGCAAAAAAAATATTTTGTATACGCATGTGTAGGCTTTGTACAAGTATCATGATCATGCATAGAAAGGTGTGGTGGTAGGAAAACGGTCGCGGAAAATGTGTAGGATGACACCCTTCGCCAAGACCAAAGTAGTCAGATCATGAACAGTAACGTTAGGTACGAAAGCTGTACCCGTATACCTAACCTTGAAGTTTGTCCAACCAAGGACGTGAATGTCCCTTCTAGTCGACCACAAGAAAGTCAAGTGTCGCTCAGTAGTACACCAAAAGAAATGCCCCATGCAGAGTAGCATCAGACCAAAAAGGTCGGTAAGCACACATAAGTCTTTTTGTGCTAGGTAGAGGCGCACTACCTTTCTCATAAGGCATATGGTACCCTATGAACCGTACAGTCTTGGGAGTTGACTTCCCTTTGAGACAGTTAGTAGATCCGAGACCGTGTCCGCGCGACACTAGAACAATTGAGTTTGTCAGATGGTCTTAGGTCGTCAGTTTCAGATGCGCGTTAGGAGCTACTCTGTCTAGAGCCTTCCAAATAGATGTGCAGGCTAGTAACCACATAGAACTCGGGTATAGACCTGACGTGAGACAGTACACTTGTTAGTGAACGCCGAGACTTTGGTAAGTATAATGAAAGCTCATGAACGTAGAACGAGTAGCTCTGTTAACCAGAGAGCTTAGTAAGCGCATGCATATCATAGCATAAAGATTTTAATGAACAAAATCATTTTTCAAAAGGCATGCATTCATCATTTAAGAAAAATTTTTAGTGTCACTAGGAGGAGTTATTTTTCCTTACTCTGACACCCCGTGTGCAATGTTTTTACAAGTGACCCAGGTGGGAAACTTCGCCTATGATGAGCGTTAAGTGGAGTCAGTTTGTAGTAGCTTCCACTTTCAGTTTTCTCTTTTTCAGTATATATATTTGTAAATGTGGACAATGTATCTTGTTAATGATTTATATTCCTTGTATCAGACTTATGATATTATTTCAGAATTTCAGCCATTTCACTTCTATTCATTTTTAGTGCCTCTGTAAATCCAGATATCAGGTATGTGGTTACCCTTAGTTTACTTCATTAGCTTTCGTTGTAAGTTTTAAAATTTTTAGTACCTTCTACTTTATACTTGCTGTGTACTAGTTTTGATACTGTTTTCTTGTTCTCTTTATATCGCTGACCCGGCCGGATGACTGATTATTGAAAAACTGGGAAGGGGTGTTACAAGCTGTCCGCTACCGCCGCCCATTGCCAACCGCCTCCTCTATCGCCTCCACCACTGCCCTTCTACTGGTCTATCGTCTACTACTTGGGGTTTTTACACTTTGTTGTGGACATTCACCTGACCCACTTCCGTCGCATTGAGATATTAATATTTGATGGGGACTGACCCCCGCGGTTGATTCGACTGAGCTAAACAATTCTTTGATCTAATCCATTCCCACATATTAGGTCATAATGACGACAACCTACATGGAAGGCTCCATGCTCCAATGAGTGAGTCGAATGCGCATGAACATTCCCAATCTCTCTTAACGCACACTCAAAGAGGAGCTACTTCGCCACTAAGACACTTGCCAGACTAGCAATGCGAACGAAGTCTATGAAACACCGATACTTGACGGATACAACTGCTATTCCAGTGTGCGGATAAGCTTAACTTGACAAATTGTTTTGCATTGTGTAATACGATTATGTTTTTCTAACGTTAACAAAAGAATTCATGTTTTTAGAAAAGAAAAAATATGACTCATAAATGCAACTAGCGTTGTTTATTTATTATAGTAACAAAATATGTTTTAGATTTAAGTTTCTTTTTATTGTTAGAACTACAAAAAATTCGATTTAAATTTAATTATTTTGTTAATCTACTGCATTTGAGGATTAAATGTTTTAAATTGGTTGTGTTTTTACTTATTCAATATTAATTTTTCTACGTTTTATATTGTCCCACTTTTTAAAAAGGTGGTGCACACACATTTTGCGTGTGTACACACACACACACATATATATATATATAAAGCAATTTAATTACGCTATACCCCGAGGGTGCCCGAATCTTTATTTTTTATTTTCCCGTATCATCCGCATTGTATAAAGTACTCATACCCGTACCAGTGCTTCATAGGTACAAACACATTAATTAAACGCATTGCTTTGTCCGCCAACCTGACTCTGTTGTGACATACAACTCCAAGTTCATCGAGGTCGCCACAAACGTTACCTCTCTCCTGATCATTGCTTTGGGGGCTTCCTAGTTGGTCTACAACCCACATTTGAGCGTGCCTTCATGTCCACAACCTATCCACCCTCTCCTGAGCTATGGAGCAAGCTCGCTGCCTCGACGAGGAATTCTACAGTCTACATGGCTCCTCCACCCCTCTTCCCGACCACCTCCGTTGCCGTTTCCACGTCCCTAACCCATCGTTGATTCCACCGACTGGATCTCTCAACTGCGGCTGGACCTCCGCCGATCGTCCCACCCCCCTCCACTAGTTCCTCTGATGACAGTACCTCCACCAACCCACTGCTTATGTCACCAGGAATACTCAGAGCTTTGCCGGTATGACCTTTGTTTTCGTTGCAAGAATCCCGACTCTCCAACACGCAATTGCGCTCTTAAGGAATTGTGCTTGTTGATCATGCTGACGATGATGGCCTAGACTTTGTGAACTTGGATTCCCTTGGTGTGCGTTCGTTTGGCAGGTTTTCAGAGGAAGGAATTGGTTTTGGGTATATCAAAACCAATCTTTGTGTTCACGTCGTGTTTTTAAAGGATGGAATTAATCCAATCGGTTTTGGGAGGAAGGTTTTGGACCAAAACCAATTTGCGTGTTCGTTTGGTGCTATTTATGGACGGTATTGGCTTGCCCAAAACCCATTGGTTTTGGGTCTTTAAAAATCAGTCTATCCCCAAAACCCACCTAATTTGGTGGGTTTTGCTACCGATCACCTTAATTGCCCGCCCGATCATCGT
The DNA here is from genome assembly GCA_039583875.1 of Platanthera guangdongensis. Taxonomy (NCBI): domain Eukaryota; kingdom Viridiplantae; phylum Streptophyta; class Magnoliopsida; order Asparagales; family Orchidaceae; genus Platanthera; species Platanthera guangdongensis. The sequence continues at coordinate 268,737,712 of CM077151.1, read as the reverse complement.
CCTCCTATCATCTTCCTCCCATTTGGCGATTTATGCCTCTTCGATCGTCTTCTTCCCCGAGCCTTGGAGCAGCTATTTATGCCTCTCGGTTTTCCATTAATCTTCTGTGAAATTTTACGAAGGAATGGGATCTGGAAGATTCGAATGCAGGGAAGACTTCCTATGATGCTGTTGCAAAAGCCTTTTGAGCTCGATTTCAATGCCGAGGGACTTTTACATAGACCCCAGCTTTTGTGCTTCTTGACGTTGTTTTTATTTAAAGATCCAAATGCTCTTTGATGAAATTAGCAAGTGGCTTTTTTATGTATCCTTTTTCTCTCAATTTTCTTTTACATTACTAACCATTGGTGTACAAGCCAGGATGAAACTGTATTCTAAAACTTGTAAATAGTAATGAAATAAGTAGCACGTGGTTTTTTATCTAAATTTTATTAATTTTTATTAATTCCTCCCTTTCAAATATCCCATGAAATTCTAACGATGGATTATGTTCTCCATTGCTGGAAAACTGAAATAAAGTAGTCTGTAAAATTGCACCTGAAAGAGGAATCTATAATTTTTTTTAAAAAAATACATTTTTCAAAACCTTCCTGCAAAACCATGAGTGCAAACGGACAAAAAAAATTGATTTTGGACCAAAATCAAAACCTACATATTTTTGGTTTTGGACCAAATCCAAAACTGTCCGTTGAAAACCCGCGAAATGAACGCACCCTTACGCTTGTTGACGGCCCCATATGGGCCTCAACTTTAAGGACATGGTTGATTTTTGAGAATGGAGTATTGATTCAATTCTGATGTTGTTATGGTCCTTCTTCGAAGGTGGCCGGATGTAGAGATGATGGTGGTGGAGATGGAAGAAGGCGGGGATACTACGGAGCCGTCACCGCGGCTGCCTAAGCGGGGTTGCTCGTCGGAGGAGAGAGCCACCAAGATCTCACAAGGAAGATGAGAACATAGAATATTTTTCTTGCTTGCTTCATACATACCCCCACATGCATTTATATAGGCTATACGTAATAATGACTCACCTAATAATTTCCCAACACTCACCTAACTCTCATAAAGACATAAATAACAATATTCATGACACATAACAATAACATAACCGACGTATAACATAACATAACATATTACATGATCGACACATAATACGACACATAACATCTCACCCGTCCTCCAAAAAAAGCTTGCCCTCAAGCTTTATCCGATGCCCTCGTCGTTAGAGTCCTCGACGTGTACGTAGCAAAGCCGGGTGCACCTGTGGCCGTGAGTGTACTGCTCGTCACAATTAAAACATAATCCCTGCGCGCGGCGTTGCAGCATCTCGGCCCGAGCTAAGCTACGGACCTGTGGTGCCCGGGGACCCTCACGTCGGTCCTGTGGAACAATGTTGGTCGCAAGTGGATATGCCTCTTGGGACAGCTGGAGGCGACGATCGCAGAGCCGGGCTAGACTCATATTAGTCACTAAGTCCGGAGGGGCCTCAAACTCAACTTCCAGTTGCAATCACCCGCGAAGTCTGGCTGTGAAAATGTCGACTTGCATATTCGGGGCAAGAGGGACATGTGCTAAGAGAAGCTGAAATTGTTCCATGTATTCGTCCATGGTACCCGTTTGACATAGAGATGTGAGTGCGCCTAACGGGTTACTACGGATAGGAGGTCCGAAACGCAAGTTGCAGAGCCGCTTGAAGTCGTTCCAAATCAGATTTGGCCAGTCAGTGAGAAGTCGAGAAGCCCTTAAAACAACGAAGTCGAGCATATGGAAGGATGCTAAATGGATCTGGTCGACGACCGGAGTTTGTTGGTGGCCGAAAAATTGCTCACACTTGGTGAGCCAGCTCAAAGGATCACTTTTCCCATCGTATGTTGGAAATTCCAATCTGGTATAGCGTGGTACGATGGCATCGTCGGGGCGCGTAGAGACTTGTGGTGGCGGCTCGTGAACGGTCAGGGGCGGCGGTCCCTGACGAAGAAGTGGTTGTGCCTGACTGCTGCTAGCATGATCGTGTGTCGGGGTGGAGGACAGATCATCGACATGCTTGGAGAGCGCAGTAATGGCCTTCTGATGTCGGTCCGCGAGATCAGTGTGCGCAGCTTGTTGCGCCAAGAGGTCATGTAGCATGGACATAATTTGATTGAGTTGCTCAGCTGCGTCGCCCATAGTGCGGGAAGAGGAGCGGGTGACCGGTCGGTTGGAGTGCGTCGAGACAGCTTGCTGGGAATGACCACGAGAGCCCCGGTGGCGCCCAATATTGGCGCCCCGCTGGAAATTATGAGAAAGAGGGCTGGTTTGGAGGTTGGGTAGAAATAAGAGGCTGTTGGAAGAAATAAAAAGGAGAAATGGTGGTGGGGTCCACGAGATAGGAAGAAAATTAAATTAAAAACTATAAGTGTGCGGCTCCAGACGAAGAAGTCAACAGACCGGCGTGCGGCCCGTGAAGTCCTCGATGGCGTGCGACTCGATGAGGGTAAAGGGCGCTGGTGTGCGGGCGGGGCTCGAGGAGAATGGAGGAGGCAGTGGTCGTTTAGCAGGGGGAAGAGGCTGCGGTTGTCGGAGCCTGGAGGAAAGTCCGCGTCGACCTGGACGCAGAGGTCGTTGACGACGTGCGTCGACCTGGACGCGGAGATGGCGGGTCGGATCCCGACGAGGAGCTGGGTGTCGGATCTTAGCGAAACTTCTGGTGTCGCAGGGACCCGCGGGAAGGGCCAATGCCCAGACTGGTTGCGATCGGGGGAAGCTGATGGAGGCAGAGAGACTGGTTGCAATCGAGGAGGTGAAGGGACTGGTTGCAATCGGGTGAAGCTGAGGGAGGGATGTTCGTCGGTGGAAGAGAACCGAGAGGCTCTGATACCAAGTTGTTATGGTCCTTCTTCGAAGGTGGCCGAATGTAGAGATGATGGTGGTGGAGATGGAAGAAGGCGGGGATACTACGGAGCCGTGACCGCGGCTGCCTAAGCGGGGTTGCTTGTCGGAGGAGAGAGCCACCAAGATCTCACAAGGAAGATGAGAAAATATAATATTTTTCTTGCTTGCTTCTTACATACCCCCACATGCCTTTATATAGGCTATACGTAATAATGACTCACCTAATAATTTCTCAATACTCACATAACTCTCATAAAGACATAAATAACAATATTCATGACACATAACATAACATAACATGATAACATGACCGACACATAATACGACACATAAACAGATGTCTCTGACCCAATGCCGCATTGTTGAGCACTGTCACCTTAGTATAACATGTTCTTTTTTTACTCATGTTGCCCTAGTGATATTTTGGTAATATTGATGTATTGCCCACTCTTACCTTTATAAGAGAGTGGAGAGGAGTTATTGGATCTTCTAAGCTTGAACTCTCATTTGGAGAGGGGTTTCAAGAGGGAACCATTCCTTGGAAGCTAGGCAAAAGCTACCTCGCGAGTTTGCATCTGAATTTACATTTTTAGTGCAATCTATTTCTTTGCCACGAATCATGTGCTGACATATTTGGTTCACATTGGTTTTTGGTTAGCGAAATTCTTGCAAAACTACCCATCTAAAATTGCCTGCATATGATTTTACGGTGAATAAAATGTATTTGTACTGAAATTCCAATGATAAATGTTCAATGTTTTACTGATTTGAATTTTTTGTGTCAAATCCATGGTTATATAACTTAAAAAGAGTTGATAATTTAGTTTTTTTGCTTTCTTTATTGGCATGAGAAGAGGGGCTTGTAATAATAGTTAAGTTGCTTCATCATGGCCTGAAGGTTTATAATTACAATTAACTTATCATGTATATAGTTTTCTACATTTCTGAAACTCTAGACTGACCTGACAATTACAATTCCCCTATCTTCTAGATATGATCATTTTCATGAATGCCTTTAACTAATAATACCAAAATAGTTTCTCGATCAAATCCTTCTTAAAAAATCCAAATAGTTACCCAATTTTTCTATATTACTGACTTAAGCGTGGAAAAAATCATTTAAAAACAATAAATCCAAGATTTTTATCAAGCAAATTCTTTAAATAGCCAGGTTAATTGTTCCACATTTATCCATCAATAGACCCTTAAGTGGCGGGAATCCATCTACATGGTATGATACTTTTCGTAAATGATTTCTGTTTGTAGAAGAATGGTTCAAACCTTGTATATCCTTATTGAATTACAAAATACAAGTATGAGTACAAATATACAGAAGAGAGGAGAGAAACAGACAACTATACAAGCAATGTGTGACTAAGCCAGAATCATACATGGGCCATAATAATGGGCCTTTACATCAACTTTTCCTAATATTCTCTAACACTCCCCCACTCCCCCGCAAGTTGGAGCGTACAAGTCATAGACACAAAGCTTGGATAAGAACTGATGGTACATTTGTCGAGGTAGCGCCTTGGTGAGAATGTCAGCAACTTGCTCTGACGCAGGAACATGCTCCAGCTCTAACTTCTTTAATTGAACTTTTTCACGAACGAAGTGACAGTCAACTTCAATGTGCTTAGTCCTTTCATGAAACAATAGATTTTTCGCAATATGGATAGCAACCTGACTGTCGCAAAGCAAGGTTGCAGGTGAGGATAAGGTGACCCCCAAATCACCAAGAAGACCCTCAAGCCAAGTGAGTTTAGAAACAACAGCCGTCATTGCACGATACTCAGCTTCAGCAGAAGAGCGAACAACCACAGACTGCTTCTTGCTACGCCAAGTAATAAGATTCCCTCCAAAGTAGATACAAAAATCCGTAGTGGAACGTCGATCATCCAGGGAGCCCGCATAATCTGCATATGAATATGCAATAAGAGATAGAGATGAGGATGACTTATATACCAATTCTTGTCTAGTAGCTGTCTTCAAATATCTGAGGATGCGTTTCACTGTCTGGAGATGAAAGATCCGAGGAGCATGCATAAACCGGCTGACCACTCCAACAACGAAAGAAATATCAGGTCTTGTAATTGTCATATATATCTGTTTTCCTACAATGCGCAGATAATACTCGAGGTTCATAACCAGAGAATCAGAGTCATACCCCTGAGCACATAACTTGTGATTGACATCCATCAGAGTTTCCACAGGTTTGCACCCAAAGTAGCCAACATCGTGAAAAAGATCAAAGAGTACTTTCTTTGTGAAAGGACAAAACCATCAGGCCGTCTCGCAACCTCAAGTCCAAGAAACTACCTGAGATCCCCCAGATCTTTTGTTTGGAAGACGGAGTTTAAGTGTTGCTTGATTTGTTGTATCCCTGTGGAGTCATCGCCAGTAATCAAAATATCATTCACATAAACTAAGAGAATGACAGTCCCAGCTGGTTGATGATGAGTGAAGAGAGAGAAGTCCGCCGAGCTCCTCTTGAATCCAACTTCGCGAACAACCTTACTGAATTTATCAAATCAAGCTCCGGGAGATTGTTTGAGAGCATAAATAGATTTCCGAAGATGACATACACGAGACTCCCCCGCGGTCTCAAACCCGACAGGTTGGTTCATGTAGACCGTTTCTTGAAGGTCACCATTTAAAAAGGCTTTCTTTATATCCAGCTGATGGAGAGGCCAGTGACGATGAACAACAAAGGAGATCAACACCCGAACAGACTTTGACGAGAGAGAAGGTAATCATAATCAAGTCCCTGTTGTTGAGTGAACCCCCGAGCCACAAGTCGAGCTTTGAGCCCGTCAACCGTCCCATTCGGAGCATGTTTGATAGCAAACACCCACTTGCAACTGACACACGATTGTCCAGTAGGAAGAGGAACCGGATCCCAAGTGTGGTTAGATCAAAGAACGGTCATTTCTTCTTCCATAGCCACACGCTATCCTGGATGAAGTAGAGCTTCCTGCACTGAGTTAGGGATAGAAATGGAGGAGTGAGAGAGAGCAAACTTGCTTAAAGGTGGAGATAAGCGATGCAGAGAAACATAATTTGTCATGGGGTGAACTGCAGATGTTGATGCTGGATCGTCAGTCCGTGGGATAACACTGGTGGAGGAGGGCTGTTGTTGAGCTACAAAAGCCGAAGTACGACGAGTGTTGATACGAAGAAGAGTCGGTTTGGGTGATAGAGGTGGAACAGGTGCCAGAAGTGGAGTGGGAAGAAGGGGTGGTAGGGAAGACGAGACTGGAACGGTTGGACGAGGTATGGAGAGTAGAGGAGCAGAGTTTGATGGTGAGTCATAGAATGGTTGATCCTCACGAAAGATGACATCAGCAGAGACAATAACTTTGTCAGTAGTTGGAGAGTAACACAAATAGCCTTTTGTGTCCGAGAGTATCCGAGAAACATACATTTGATGACACGTGGGGCCAACTTATCTGTGGTTGGACCAAAGTTGTGAACATAGTAAGTACAACCGAACACAAGATGCGTGAGGGGGAATGGGGAGTGGGACGGAAAGAGGAGACTAATCGGAATTGCAAAGTCGAGCACAGAGGATGATATGCGGTTGATAAGGTGACATGCTGCAGACACAGCAAAATTCCAAAAACGAGTAGGAACCTGCATTTGAAGCACGAGTGATCGAGTGACATCAAGAAGATGTCGATTCTTTCGCTCGGCCACACCATTTTGTTGAGCCGTATATGCACAGGAGGTTTGATGTATAATGCCGGACTCTGTGCATAGGTTCGCGAATGTCCGACTAGTGTATTCCCGAGCATTATCTGTGCGAATGATTTTTAAAGGAGAGGAGAACTGAGTATGAGTTTCCGTAAGAAAGGCACAGAATGTTGATGTTAGTTCAACACGATCTCGAAGTAAGTATAACTAGGTTAAGCGAGAGTAATCATCAGTAAAAGTGACAAAAGAACGATAACAAAAAATACTATGGGTTTTATAAGGTTCCCAAATATCGGAATGTACTAATGATAAAAGAGTATCACTCCGAGTACAAGTAGGAAGAAAAGAAACACGATGCTGTTTGCCAAAGATACACGATGCACAAGAGAACTCATGTAGGGAGACATTCAGTAGAGCTTTCTTGAGAATCTGGAGGGGAACATGCCCAAGACGATGATGTCAGTCGGTAGTGGAGACAACGAAGAGGGCTGAAGGAGGAACATTGAGGAGGTAGAGCACATTTGACAGCCGCCCCTTACCAATGATATTCCGCGTCTGCCGATACTGCATAACAAATGTAGATGGTGAGATGATATCACAACAATCAAGATCTTGAGAAAGACGGCTATTAGAGAGTAAGTTAAATGGTGATCCTGGAGCATGAAGTGCAGAAGACGGAGAGAGAGAATGAGTGTGAGGGGTATATCAGTAGCACCGGATACGGGAGTGGAATCACTATTAGCCACAGTAATGAACTTGGGGTCGGCAGTCATCGAATATTTTGGAGGGCGCTGCAAAGTAATATGATGTGTGGCTCCCGAATCCACAATCCAGTGGGAGCTCTATGAGAGACAAGATATACCTTCATTCAAAATAGAGACAACAGATCCAGAGGAGCGAGAGATCACCCCTTGTAGTTGTTGTAGTTGAGTGCGTAAAACATTAATGTCATCCTGAGTAGAGGCTGCAGAAGCCGGGATAGGAGAAGTGGAAGGCTCGACCATAACATGAACAACAAGATGTGGAGGCAGACCATGTTTGTGATAGTAGGTGGCCTCAAGATGACCATCCCGACCACAATACGTGCACTTAAATAAAGATCTGCCAGACCGGCCACGTCCCGTAGACGTGTTGCGTCCCCCACGGGCTGATGACCCCCGAGCCGATGGAGCAGGTGTAGAAGAGCCGAGGAGAGAGTAACAGGGGCATCCTGGGGCGGTGTGACCTTCAGAAGCATAGAGCACACATCTGACAAAGATGGAATGGTAGTAGATGAGAGAATCTGGGCCCGAACATTGTGCAGGTGAGAGGGAACTCGGGACATCATCATCGCAATCCCGACAGCTTCTTTCTGGCCCCGTTGAATAACCAGATCTGTAGTAGGCGGCTGATGCTGGATCCAGGCTTCGACCAGGGTCTTGGATTTAGCAACATATGAAATCATATCACCGGGAGCCCCGGGATCAAGGTTTTGAAGATCAGAGATGGTGTCAAACAAGTTTTGAAGACTATTCTGCCCAGAGTAAAAAGAATGGAGCTCCTCCCACATGGCCTTTGCCATGTCATGATACATAGCCATCCGATAGGGCTCAGTGTCCATGGAGTTGAGCAGCCATGACTAGACCCGACCATCATCCCGAAGCCACTCATCAGTGGGGGCGGTAGAAGTGACCCGAGTCAGGTGATGAAAAAGGCCTTTCGTCTTCAGAACTCGACGAACAAAGTGCACTAATTCCACGAAATTCCGCTTCCCACTGAGGGAGATAGTAGTAATCCGGAGTTCATCGAGAAGCTCGGGAATCGGAGCCGCAACACGAGCAGGCAGAGTAGAGGTGACATTAGAATCCTCAAAAACCATGAGATCACGGTGGTTAGAAGAGAAGCCGCAGCGGTTAGAGGTACGACGACTAAAGCTCTGAGCCGCAGCGACAAGAGGGAGCCCGCCGCGACTAAGAGTCCGCGGTTAGAGGGAGCCCGCCCCGAGTAATAATCCGAGCTCGCAGCAGTTAAAGGTGAAGAGGCCGGTGAACTGTCGCTAAACCGCGCGAACAGACACAGACCGCGACGAAGAATCCACAGGGAGATCAAGCGACTAGGAATCCGCAGTGAGACCAAGCAGCGGGAAGACCGCGCGAATAGCAGAGACTAGTCCGCAATGACAAGATCAGGTCGGGCGACAAGAAGACGCTGTGCAAGAGCAATCCGCGACACAAAGAGACAAGGCGGCAACGGCTAGAGGAGACCGCAACGGCAAGGGCAAGAAGACTTCGCACGACAAGAAGTCTGCGCGACAAGAGTAGAAGGAGGCCGAGCGGATAGATTTGGCCGATAAAGGAGAAGAGACTGCAATGAATAGGGGCATACCACGACAGATAGACGCATGCCGGCGGTTAAGAGTCCGCAAGAAGCAAAGAGCAGGAGGCCGAGCGGTTAGGGTAGAGTTAACCGCAGAGAACGGCAGCCTGCGACAAGCACAACACGCAGAGAAGTCTCCGCGCGGCAAGGAGTCCAAGGGTCCCACAGGGAAGCTATAAAAACCGGTGGAGGGGTGGGGGGGGGGAAGAGAAGTGGAACCGCGGGAGAGGGCGGGTAAAGAAGTAGGGACTGGCGGTTAGAAATGCGGACAGAAGCAAGAGTCCGCCCGGGAAGAAGAAGGGGAGGCTGACAAAAAGCAGGTGTCTGCCCGGGAAGAGGTAGGAGAGGCGGTTAAAAAAAAGGAACTAGCCGCCCAAGAGGATTTGCGCTCTGATACCACGTAGAAGAATGGTTCAAATCTTGTATATCCTTGTTGAATTACAAAATACAAGTATGAGTACATAGAAGAGAGGAGAGAAACAAACAACTATACAAGCAATGTAAGACTAAGCCAGAATCTTACATGGGCCATAATAATGAGCCTTTACATCAACTTTTCCTAATATTCTCTAACACTATTAATGATAATATCCAACAGAGTGTTACAGATCCACTATGAGGGAGCAACTATATGAACTAAGATAACTCCATCTCGTATGATGCAATCACCGTAACCTATTGGGAGATTGACACATTTTTTGGGAGGATGACGGATCTTTGGTGGCCCATATATTTATTGGCCACTGACAAGGGTCTTTCGAATGGGTGCTGATCTCTCTTTCTATCCAGACCTTGATAAATTTATTCATTTCAGAACAGTCTTAGGATGTATTGGATGCCAATAACTCCTCTTGGTCCGCGATTCAGTGCAATCACCGTAGACTTTTGCGTGGGATCTTTTTTACACTCTAGTTTTGCAATTCTGAAGCCTGATGATGAATGAAAGCAGGGTATCGAATAATTGACTTAATTTCTCCGTTCATTCAGCCGACTACCCCAACGAGTGTAAACTTCATCGCCGGCACCCCCCTTGTCTCTTTTGCTCCCATCGCACAAGGTTGCATCCATCTCAGAGAGAGCCATGTTTATCGCTTCTTACTTATGGTCATCCTCTTCTAGTGTTCCTCCAAGTTTTCTAACGAGTAACGAACAAGAGGGAGGGTGAACTTTTCAAGTGAATTATATCCCATCCTTTAGAGATTGCGAACTCATTCCTAAACGCGTAAATAGTTTCTCATGCAAAATCTGTTACAATAGGGTTGTAATTGGATCTAGGAAACAAAGAACATTGCATTAAACAATAAAGATACAATCGAGACAAGTCTTGCCAAACATTCAGATGCTGGGTCCTCCTCGACGCTCCACTCTCCAAGAGAGCCAAAACATTCAAGACTCCAAGATAAGAAAGACTCTACCCATAGGGCTCCTTATATAGATGAAGCCCCTTACTACAAGACAAACATTAAAATAATACAATATGAAATGTACGATAATGCCCACGGGGCTACATAAACTCATAACAGAACGTGACAGCTGTGACGTATCGACACGCCCCACTAGAAAAACGACCTTGTCCTTAAGGTCAAGAGCCAAAGGGGTTGTCAAAAAGAGTCAGCGGGTCTAATTTCCCGGAGTCCGGATCGGTATCTTCAGATCCCAGCAACACACATAAATTCCTGAAGGGGCAGACGTGAGTGGGCGAGTAGGGTTGCTCGCAGCGGAAACAGAGGCCCTTGCGACGGTGCTCGACTTGCTGTTGGTACGAAAGATGATGGGGTCGTCGAGGGGCCGGTGGACGTGGAGCTGGCAGCTGTGGAGGTGGAAGCGGTAGCTGGGGCCCAGGTGAGGGCAGAGGGTCCACATGCAAAAGAGGTGACAGTAATGGCCGCGACGCTTGGGGCGGCCGCGTTGAGGAGAGTGGTTGATCTGGGTAGAGTTCCGCGTCAAGATACCTCACCTGCTCCATTGCGCGGGAGAGAGTGGTCAGATTGTGTACTCGCAGGCGCGCGCGGAGGTGGGGGTGCAGACCCGCCATGAAATAACCCAAGTAGTGGTCGGGGGCCAAGCCAGGAACATGCATAACGACCGCGATGAATTCGTCGATGTAGGTGGTCACGGTGTCAGACTGGCGAACAGAGTTGAGGCGCTCAAAGGCATTACCCGTTTGACAGCTGTCGTAGTGGCGGAGGATCTCCTCCTTCAATGTGGGCCAAGACATGTCAGGTGCTTGTTGGCACATCCAACGGACCCAATGGAGCGTTGAGCCTTCCATATAGATAGTGGCGAGGGGGGCCTTTTGGTCGGCGGTGGTGGCCTGCAAGTCGAAGAACTGCTTGGCACCGGCGATCCACCCGAGGGGGTCGGTGCTATCAAACACCGGGATCTCAATACGGCGGAGGTGGGCCGGGGCACAGTCGGTCGTAGGGTGTAAAAACCCCATGTGGTCGGGGACGGTTGGAATCGGTGGCGGTGGAGGGGTCAGATGGCGATTGATTGATCCATGCATTGAGAATCCGAGCTTGCCGCGGTGGAGGTGTTCTCGTCGGCGTGGGGGGGGGGGGGGGGCATGGCCCAAGTCTTGGGCATGAACCGCTGTGAAGAGGGGCGACAAAGGCCGCCAAAAGGAAGCAGAAGGTGGAGGAGTGTTGTCCGACTAGCGTAAGGGTGCGAGGAGAAACGACTGAAGCTGCGGGGGGGGGGGGGGGGGGGGGGGGGTCTCCGGAAGGCGTGGAAGACGCGGGAGGCCGTTGACCACACCAGGAGGAGCCGATGGAAACGCCCGGACTGTTGGACGACGTCGACGAAAGACAACGAAGGGCGGGGAAGGGAATGGCGACGGTTGGCGGTGCTCTGGTACTGGATCAGTCACGGAAATGGAAGCTCGGCGTCGCTGGAATGGCAGAGCCGATGCAATCAGTAGCACCGTAGCGGAAGGATACGATCCCCGCACGATCCGGCGAAGGCCGACGCTATCAGGCAACTGAGTCAAAGTAGACGAGGCGAGGCAGCGTAGTCGGAGTAGACGAGGCGAGGAGGCGGAGCAAACGCACATGGCAGCGAATTCCGCAATCCCTAGCGGCCGACGCAAGTGGCGGAAGCTCGAACCTGTAGCAGCGGGAGGAGGAGACCGATGTTATTAGGGTTCGGGAGAACCCTAATCGAGGCAGGTAGGACCAAGTTGTTACAATAGGGTTGTAATTAGATCTAGGAAACGAAGAACATTGCATTAAACGACAAAGATACAATCGAGACAAGTCTCGCCAAGCACCCGGAGGCTGGGTCCTCCTCGACGCTCCACTCTCTAAGAGCCAAAACATTCAAGACTCCAAGATAAGAAAGACTCCACCCCTAGGGCTTCTTATATAGATAAAACCCCTTACTACAAGACAAACATTAAAATAATACAATAAGAAATGTATGATAATGCCCATGGGGCTACATATACACATAACAGAACGTGGCGGCCGCGACTTATCAAAATCTTACATAATGTTTTTGCAACTCTACATATTTAGTTTTACGTAGAGTTATATTTTCTCTATTTCTTTACCAATTTATTGCTTCCACTTCCAATTTTTGGTTAAGTTTCTTGATTTTTTTATATATAAGAGACTCATCTTTCTTCTCATTGTAGTTTCTTAAAATGTTATTTTGTCAATACAGAAAAACAAAATGAAAGAATATGAAATGGTTGCAAAACGTCTTAAGAATGCTTGTTTGGTGAGTTCAGAATTTCTAATAACCTTTCTCTTTTCTTCTTTTCCTCGATATGGTCTAGTTTGTTTGAAGGGTTTTATTGACATAAACCTTGATAATGGTATCAATTATACTATGAAAAGTGTTTTTCTTTTCTAAGAGAAAATTTATTTAGAGAAACAATTTTAAATCGAGACAAGGGATTATGAAATCTCTTCAAAATTAATTCAAAATTTATGCATCAGAGTTTTCAAAGTTTCATTTTCATTGTGTAGTGTTCTCCATATTTCTTTTTCAGCCCATTATGTGCAACTCATGATCTCTTTTGTTAAATGTGTATTTCTTCGTAGGTAATTAAAATTGAACATGTAAGTTTATTGTTATATTTGTTTCCAGCGAATTATTTTATCTTTCAAGATCAAGGTTATCAACCGTGCAAGGCCCAATGCGGCATATGGATTCTTTTTTTTCCATAATAAATGCATAACACAGAAATTAATGATCTAGAACATAACATTATACTATTAGATAATCTTCATTCACACCAAAATTATGAAATGATTTATGATAAATCTTGACTGAAATATTAGCAAGAAAACATTTACCAAGTAGAAAGAAAAAAATAAAACTAAACTTGCGATGTTTTATGCAGTACCATTTTGAACAATTGAACAAGAGTTTTCAATTCTCTCATCAGAACACCTATAAATAAAAAATAAGAGTTAACAAAAATTGATAATAAATTAAGAAAATATCTAATAATTAAACGTCATAAGCAAACCAACTGAAAGGAATAAATTAAAGCCCATGCTTGATGGTCACTGGAAATGGGTTGAAACACCACAATGGAACACCTAAACTATAGAAGGAGAATGGGTAGTCCACCTGTCATGAATGTAAAATCAAGTCGATTGAGGGTTGAAAGTTAGAAATCTAAGTATCCAACTAATCAAAAGTCAAAGTAGGACTGATGTCGATGTAGAAAGTTTGTGATGTCTTGCTTGTGGCAAAAGTGTTGAAATCTTTAGTTTCTTGCATAATCAATTAGAATGAGTCTCACTCTAATATATATAAGTGAGGGGTAATGAGCAGAAATATATAAAAATAGAAATATATAAAAATAGAAAAATGCAGGAAATAACAACTAATAAATGCCAACACCCCCTCAAGTTGAGCGTGTAATGTTGACCACAACCAACTTGGTAATGATTCGTCCAAAACATTTATACTCGATCCTTTTGTGAGGATGTCTGTTAGTTGTTGTTCAAACGGAACAAACAAAGTACATACGATTCCTCTCACTATATTTTCTTTAATGAAGTATTTGTCAACCTCAATGTGTTTAGTGCGATCGTGTTGAACAAGGTTATAAGCAATGCTAATGACCGCCCGGTTAAGTGTTATCATAATATAGTCTGATTGACTCATTTTTCTCAAGGCCAAAGTCTCTCATAATAGTTTGAATGCACAATCCTTCATAAATTTCATGTGCTTCTGAATTCAGCTTCATCATTGGATCACCACATGTTTTTGCCCCTCACTGTAACCAAATTCTCTCCCAACAAAGTGCAATATCTTGAGGTGGACTATCAACCATCAATCAATCCAACCCAGTTTGCGTCTGTGTATGCTTCAATATTTAGCTCATCATTAGGTGAGAGTAGGATACCGCTCTCAGGAGAGAACCTGAGGTATCCGAGAATACAGTGGGCAACATCACGATGACAATTCTTTGGGGAGTTCATGGACTGACTGATCACTCTAACTGCATACGCGATATCTGGGCAAATATGTGACAAGTAAATCAGCTTCCCTACTAACCTTTGAAAACCTGGGGTGTCCTCAATGTTGAAGCCAGTAACCCGACTTCACCTAGAGTTCGGACCTGAAGTTGCAGCTCACACCTACTCTTCTCAAACCACCATCTCGAAGTGAGTCTCAGAACCAGAAATAGACCGAGCGTCTCAGCTCGGAGGTCCCACCTCTCACCCGGAAGAATTAGAAGTTCTTCCCCTCCCTAGCCGGTGCTGAGCTAGGTGCCTTGGAGGAAGAAGATAGAATGAGTTCAACAACCTTTTCAAGGCATCTTATCGGTCTATTTATAGACATTTGAGTTTGACCTGCCAATAACCAAACTGAACCGACCTGAAATTACCAGAATACCCTGGGCTGGGTCTGTCAACAGCCAAACTCCGCTGTTCTGAAGGGTTATACGCAGACCACAGAGGGTAAAAGGGGAAAATTACTAGGGGTAAAAGAGTAAAATCCCCCCTTGGGGGGTAAGAAAGTAAAAACACCTTTTTCCCCTATGGCGAGTGAGAAAATAGCCGGCGGGCAAGACGAGCCTATCTGCTCGTCTCGTGAGTCCCCCGCCTTGCGAGAGGCCCCTCACCATAAAGGGCCAGCGCGCATTGCGAGAGCCGTCTCGCCGTTCCGTTGTTCCCGTCTCGCCCATCATATTCTGCCCCTTTTTAGGATACCGACGAGTTGACCCTATGGTCCCACTCGCCCCTGCTGTCCTTTCACCGCTCTCGCCCCTAACTCAACACTCCTCGAGTTGCCTCCTGCAAGCCCGAGGTTGTGCACAATCCCCGCTCTTTTCGAGGTTGCCTCAAGCTCGGAAAGAAAGTCCAACCGAGGCTCGAGGCGTTGAAATTCATTTATGAGAGAATCTTTTGCGGGGCCCTCCTCTGGGGCCTATAAATATGCGACACTTATCTCATCGCGGAGATTGCCCCCTCTCTCATTTCCTCACCTCTTCTACCACCATGTCTCATAGTCAGAGTTTCCGCGAACGTCTCGCGATGGTCCGCAAGCAAAACAAGGCCAATGTGGCTGCCCTGGCCCCCCCTTTGGCTCGCACCCCCCGCTTCTTTACCCTCGTCGTCTCGCCTGAAGAAGACAAAAACCGTCGGCCCTCCCTTCTCGGCCGATGCGACTACTCGCGCATCCTTGGGAGTCAATGAACTTCCCCCCGCGTCCTCTGGAGAGAGACAGGTGATTCTCGACTCCTTCCCTCGTCTCTTTCTCCTTTTCTTTTTTCGTCTTGCTTAATGACTTCATGCTTTTCAGGGAAATCTCGCCTATTCCCCCCTGCCTGCGAATCCCCCTGACGCCACCGACAAACATGATCAAGACTTCGACTCGCCTGAGCGATCCACACCCCCTATTGCGAAGAATGACGACCTCTCGCGGCTTGTGGGGACTTCTTGCATCCTGAGTAAATGAACTAATCTTGCATTTTTGCTTCATATATATTTCCATTCCCTCACCAGGTGTATTCGAGGCCACTGGGCTAAACCTTCTCTGTACAGCTCGCGACCTCCAAGCCTTCTTGCGAGACCACCCTTCATTATGATCTTCGACTTTTCTTGTGTAGGTATCCAGATCGACTCGGCAGCGGAGGACTTCTCTCGGCGGCCCCCCCCCTCTCGCCTCTTCCTCACCCAGATGAGATTGAAGACTATCAGGGCGATCCTATGGATCCACTGGAGATGAAGCGCAGGACGGCTAGGAATGCTTCGAAAGTATACACATTATCCGCGAGATGGAATGGGACAAGCAGGCCACCGATCGGCGCATCAACTGGCTGGAAATTGAGTGCGCTTGCCTTTCCTCCGAGATTGATGCCGAGATTGAAATGGACGAGACCGACCCCCAGGCCATCATAAGCGAGGTCGACCAGCAGCTTCGCCTCGCGCTCCGCGGTCTTGATGCCGTTCGCGCCTTTCACATCCCTGGTCGGCCTCCATGAGCGTGGTCTCGCGGTGGTCTTTGGAGGTGGCACAAGAACTGAAGACCCTCCATCTCCTCTCGCTTGTTCAATCGTCTCGCTCCTTTAATTATGCTTTGTAATTCTGCTGCTTCTAATTAACTATCTCGCCTGTTTAATTATATTTAATTATAACTTGTTATTTAAGCCCCGTGGACATGATGCCTGCCTCGTGTGGAACAAAATAATTAATGATGCTATTCTGTTGACTTCTCTCATGCTGTGCTTTTATTATAGCTGTGTTAATTGATCTGTCTTTTTCCTTTTATTTTGGCTCATTGGAAAGATCACCGCGGGGCGCCGCACTTCGAGGTCAGGAGAGAGAGAGAGAGAGAACGAACCGTCGGGCTATCCCTTCAACTTCCCCCTTCATATTTTCCCGCCCATTTTTCTACTCTCACCATCCGCTATAAATACCCCCCCTAGACCAAGATGTTTCACACCTGCGTTGTCTTCTCGCCTACTTCCTTTCGCGACTTACTCTCGTCACCCCTTTTCCACCTCTTCTCGCTCTCGTCGTCTCGCCTTCCATGGGAAAGAAAAAGATTGAAGAGGGCGAGGGTCACAGCCATTGTGGCAGAAGATTCTCCGACCATGACTTTCCCCCTGGCAAGATCTCGGAGGACTACGACCGTCCCGAAGACTGCTCAAGCTCAACTTCGCGCCCTGGAGCTCTCGCACCGAGTCTCGCGCCGCCTAGTTTTCAACAGCAAGAAATGGAAGAATGCCGAGGCGGGCCTAGCGGCGGAGCGAGAGAAGTCAGATGGACTCGAGAAGAGGCTAGCGGTTGCCGACAATCTTCTCGCCAAAAGCAGGGCGGCGTGGTAAGCCTTTTAATCTTAGCTTTGACTAGTTTCACTCTTGCGTATGCTTTTGTCGACTGATGGGCTTCTCGCAGGATGCCGAGACGACAGATCAGATGCGTTCGCGCATAGCGCCATAGCGGCCCTGGAGGAGGAAAATAAAAATCTAAAGGCCCAGAATGCCCGTCTCCTGAACAGTGCCCTGCCTACCTCTCACCCGAATCCGCTTCGAGCACCCCCGCCCCCTCATTACTTTTTCGACGAGGTCGACGAGATTTGCCGGGATTCCAATATTAAGACGACCGAGCTCGTTTTGAAGATGATGGAGCTGGGGGTTGTTAGAGAAGACGCCAAGACGGTCACCGCCCGCGACCTGGTGCCACAACTCTATGGCGAGACGAATGAGGGTTCATCTTCCAGTGAAGAGGAATGAAGGGGCGTCAGCGAGACCTGAGACTTCTCCCCCCCTCTTTTTTTTGCTTCCATCCTTCACTTGTACTTTTTACTTGTTTTTTGGGACATTGAAATATTTCTTCATGGAAGAATACTTCCCCTTTTTTGTAATGAGCAAAGAAATTTTTGTTATAACCCCGCGCGCTATGTTCCCTTTATTTCATTTTATTTTGCTTTATTTGTCGGGGGGGGGCCTCTACTTTACTCCTACTCGCGAGGTAGAGCTACTTGCCGTCTCGCTTGATAATTCACTTAAGGCCCGTGTCCTTGGACTTCTCCTCGCTCCTTCCGTGCGCGCGACTGCTTGGCCCTCTCCCCTCATCCCGCCTCGAGACGAACCCAGCGCGAGTTGACCCAGGAGACCAACCCGCTTTTATGAGAAGTCACCCCTCTTTAATCTTTTATGCGAGACCTGTCTTTTGCCAACGAGCGCCTACTCGCTATGGGCGAGACCCTCTAGGCCGAGTGCCGGTTGGGGGTGTCCATCCTCATTTGCCTTGCACCAACCTCTTCCTCCCATAGGAGTTTTTCGTCTTCCACAAACCTTCTTCGTTCTCTGATACGTTTTGATATTTTTCTTTGGGGAATCTCACCATTTGTCTTGCCACCGAGTAAGCCTACAACCCCTTCCAGTTTGATGAGAGCCTGGCCAGCGGGTCTGCTCGGGGCCTGCTCTCCAAACAACCTCCAACCACCGAGTGATCCTACAGCCCTGCCAGCTAGGTGAGAGCCTGGTCAGCGGGTCTGCTCGGGGTCTCCTCTCCAACCAACCTCCAACCACCGAGTGAGCCTACAGTCCTGCCAGCTAGGTGAGAGCCTGGTCAGCGGGTCTGCTCGGGGTCACCTCTCCAAACAACCTCCAACCACCGAGTGAGCCTACAATCCTGCCAACTTGATGAGAGCCTGATCAGCGGGTCTGCTCGGGGTCTCCTCTCCAAACAACCTCCAACCACCGAGTGAGGCTTCAGTCCTGCCAGCTTGATGTGAGCCTGGTCAGCGGGTCTGCTCGGGGTCTCCTCTCCAAACAACCTCCAACCACCGAGTGAGCCTACAGTCCTGCCAGCTAGGTGAGAGCCTGGTCAGCGGGTCTGCTCGGGATCTCTTCTCCAAACAACCTCCAACCACCGAGTGAGCCTACAGTCCTGCCAGCTAAGTGAGAGCCTGGTCAGCGGGTCTGCTCGGGACCTGCTCTCCAAACAACCTCCAACCACCGAGTGAGCCTACAGCCCTGCCAGCTAGGTGAGAGCCTGGTCAGCATGTCTGCTTGGGGTCTCCTCTCCAAACAACCTCCAACCACCGAGTGAGCCTACAGTCCTGCCAGCTAGGTGAGAGCCTGGTCAGCGGGTCTGCTCGGGGTCTCCTCTCCTAACAACCTCCAACCACCGAGTGAGCCTACAGTCTTGCGATCCATCCTTTTCACTCTCATGGCATGAAAGAAGACACATGCAGTTTCATTATATTAGAAGGTCACAACAAATTTACAAGTATTGAACGATGAAAAAAGGTTATGGATAGAATTTTTTTAAGTCATCGCCGCTTCGGGCACGATCGAGGGATACCCCGTCCACATCCTGGATGTGGTACCCTCTTGACTTCAGGACCTCCTTCACTACAAAGGGGCCTTCCCAGTTGGGATTGAGTTTTCCCACCGAGGCTCCTCTGCCCGCTGCGTCTACTTTTTTTGAGAACCAAGTCGCCCTTCTGGAAATGTTTGACCCTTATATGTTTATCATAGTATCTTGTCATCCGACGCTTGACTTCTTCCTGCCGGATCAATGCTAAATCCTCGAGTTCCTCCACCAGATCAAGAGAGAGTTTTTGCTCCTACTCGTTCTCTGCCCTCCATCCTTCGTCTCCCTTCTTTGCAGCGGCTACTCTTGGAGATGTGACCTCGAACTTATTGGTATGATGACCTCCGAGCCATGAGAGAGTTTAAATGGAGTCTCCCCTGTGGCGGTGTTTGGTGTGGTCCTCAAGGCCCAGAGAACTGGAGGGAGCTGTTCCACCCAACTTTCTCTCAAGTTCTCCACTTTCTTCTTCAGAAGATTCATGATAATCTTGTTTGCAGCTTCCACATGTCCATTGCTCCGAGGATGATGAACCGAAGCGAAATGGAGGTCTATGCCCAGCCGAATACAGAAATCCACGAATTCCCTGCTAGCGAATTGTGGTCCATTATCAGTGACGATGGCCAGCGGAAGCCCATGCCTGCAGATAATCTCTCCCCATATGAAATTTTTGACCACTTGCGACGTCACCTTAGCCAACGCCTTCACCTCCAGCCACTTTGGAAAGTAATCCACCATGACCAGCAGAAACTTCCTTTGTCCACTAGCTTGGGGAAAAGGACCTACCAAATCTAGCCCCCATATCGCGAAGGGCCAGGGAGCCGTGATTGTACGTAGTCTTTGGGCGGGAAGGAGTTGGAGAGAGGCGAACTCCTGACACTTTTGGCATCTTTTCGCGAATTTTTCCGCATCCTTTCTGAGGGTAGGCCAGAAGTAGCCTTGCCTCAACACTCTCCCCTCCAAGGTCCAACTCCCCGAGTGACTCCCGCACTCTCCTGAATGAATTTTTTCTAGGACCCTTGGAACCTCCCCCTCAGATACGCATCAAGCCAGTAAACCTGATAGCGTCTTACGGTATAATGCCCCATCCTTCAGCAGGTAGTATGCCGATTTATACCTGACCTGCTTCTTATCGAGATCCCTCTCGGGAAGTTGCCCCGAGGTCAAAAAGATGATGAAGGGGTCCATCCAAGACCCTTGCTGGTCCACCTCCATTAATTCTCCTTCCTCTATGGATGGCCTGAAGAGTTCCGTCACCGTTCCTCCGGCCCGAGGGCCGTGTTTGGCGAGCAGGTCAGCCTGAGCACTTTCATCCCTCGGGACGTGTGGAATCGAAAAGCTGCGGAATTGCCCAATGATGTCTTTGACCTTCACCAGATACAACTGGAGGGTGAGTTCCCTTGCTTCAAATTCTCCTTTGATTTGTCCTGCAACCACCATAGAGTTCGTGGACACCTTAATATCCTGTATGCCCAGCTCCCGGGCTAACCTGAGTCCCGCGATAATCGTCTCATATTCTGCTTGGTTGTTAGTGATTGTGAAGTGGATCTTCAGAGCCTGCTCAATTCTGGTCCCTTCTGGACTTACCAAGATCATTCCTCAAAAAGAATTTTTTCCCGACGCTCCATCTACCAGTATCTCCCAAGCAGCTCGAGGGGGTGCCTCAGCCTCTCGGACCTCGACTACGTAATCTGTCAGGAAATCGGCAACTGTTTGTGCTTTGATGGCTAGCCGAGGAGTAAAAGTGAGGTCGAACTCACTGAGCTCTATCGATCATTTGGCCAACCTCCTAGAATGCTCCACCCCCTCCAGGATGCGGCGAAGGGGGTGATCCGTCACTACCTGAATCAAATGAGCCTGGAAGTATGACCCGAGCTTCCTGGTTGATATGATGAGAGCGAATGCCAGCTTTTCAAGAATAGGGTACCCGAGTTTCGCCTTCTTCAGGACCCTGCTTACGTAAAAAATTGAGAACTGCTTTTTTCCTTCCTCTCGTACAAGAACCGAACTCACGGCCCCGGTCCCCACTCCTAGGTACAGGAACAAACCCTCCTCTTCTCTTGGCCCTTGGAGTAGAGGCGTCTGGGTGACTTGTTGTTTCAGGGCCTGAAAAGCTTCTTCGCATTCGATGATCCACTCAAATCTTTGGCCCCCTCTTAGCATTCAGAAGAAAGGTGAGCACTTCTCCCCTGCTCGGGAGAGAAATCTGCTTGATCCGGCCAGCTTGCCGGTGAGACGTTGGACTTCTTTGGCTTTTTTTGGAGATTCTAATTCTAGGATTGCCTTCATTTTATCTGGATTGGGTTCTACTCCAGATGGGGTAAGGAGATGCCCTAAAATTTTTCCCTGTTGGCTCCGAAGACACATTTTAGGGGGTTAAGTCTCATCTTGTATTTCCTTAAGGTTCCAAAGGTCTCCTCTAGATCTAAGATGTGAGACCTGAGATCTCGGCTCTTGATCATCAGGTCGTCCACATAAACTTCGAGGTTCCACCCCTTCTGCTCCCGGAAGATTCGATCCATCATTCTTTGATAAGTCGCCCCCGCGTTCTTCAATCCAAAGGGCATCATGTTGAAATAGAAACACTCATCTTCCGTGACGAAGGTGACATCTTTGATGTCCGGCGGGTGCATGCGTATTTGGTGATACCCTGAAAATGCATCTATAAAACTCATTTGTGAAAACCCGACGGCTGAGTCAACCAGCGTGTCGATTCGAGGCAGTGGATAACAATCTTTAGGGCATGCTTTATTCAGGATAGAAAAATCCATACACATCCTCCATTTACCCTCCCCCTTTTTCACCATTACAACGTTACTCACCCACCCCGTATATTTACATGCAGATATGAACCCCGCCTTAAACAGCTTCTCTACTTCTACTCTGATGGGTCCGACCATCTTAGAGGCGATGTCTCTCTTCTTCTGTTGTACAGGACGAGCGTTGGGGTCGAGGTTGAGACGGTGGCACGCCACGTCTGCGTCA
The DNA here is from genome assembly GCA_039583875.1 of Platanthera guangdongensis. Lineage (NCBI taxonomy): Eukaryota > Viridiplantae > Streptophyta > Magnoliopsida > Asparagales > Orchidaceae > Platanthera > Platanthera guangdongensis. The sequence goes on along the minus strand of CM077151.1, from coordinate 268,715,516 downwards.
ACCCCGACATGTCGGCTGCGCTCCAAGCGAAGATGTCAATGTTCCTCTGCCGCACGCCCTGATCTCCTCCTGGTCCTCGGAACTGAGCTCTCCACTGATTTTTACCTTCTCTCTCCTCCTTTGGTGAGGACTTCCATCTCCAGCACCTCCACTGCCGCCTTCAGCCTCGACGGCTTCTCCTCTTTCTCCTGCTCCCCCAGCATACCCTTCTGTTCTCCGACCTCACAGTCTGCTGCCACGTGCTCCGCAACGGCCACAACCATTTCCTTCAGAAACTTTTCCACTCTTCCTCGCTTCGTATTCCTTCCTTCAACAATGAACTTCCCTCTTCTTCAGCCTGGCTTCCCCCCTGGACGACTCCTCCATTTCTTCCATCTTTCTTTTTTCTTTCCTCCCCCCTCCACTTTCCTTCGACTCGACCTCTCCTTTCTCCTCCTGTACCCCCATCTCTCCTTCTTTCTCTCATGTCGTTTTCGGCTCCACCGCAATGCCTCTCTCCATCGGCTCCACCGCAATGCCTCTCTCCATCTCTACTTCTCCTTCCCCTTCGACCTCCCTTTCTCCTTTCTCCTCCTCCACCCCCATCTCTCCTTTCTCTCCTGCCATTTTCGGCTCCACCGCAATGCCTCTCTCCATCTCTACTTCTCCTTCCCCTTCCACCTCCCTTTCTCCTTTCTCCCCCCTACTTCACCTCCAAACTCTTGTTCCCATCGTTCCATCCTCTTCTCCATTTCCTCGGCCTCTCCTTGCCAAGAAATGGTATTCACCGCTGTCATATAACACTCCTGGGAGGCCTTTGGATCTCCTCGTACTCTGATCTGGCTCCCCCCGACATTGAGCTTCAGGCATTGGTGGAAAGATGACGGGACACACCTAAAGGCACTGATCAAGGGGCGCCCAAAAATGCCGTTGTAACTGCTGGGGGCGTCCACTATGACAAAAAGACAATTCCTGGAGAACCCCCCCCCCCACCCCACCCCACCCCCCCCCCCCCCCCCCCCCCACCCCCCAACAGAGGCACCTGGAGTCCCACTCCCCCCGACTTCCTTCCTTTCTCCCAAGAATCCGAACAACGGCCCATCCGCTGCCAGCACCCTTCGAGCCTCCACCCTCATCTCGTTGAATGCCTTTTTGAAGATGACATTCACCGAACTCCCATTATCGAGCAAGATCCGCGACACCGTGAAGTTTTCGATCGCAGTCCGGATCACCAGCGCACCGCAAAAGGGATCTTCGTGGCCCGACATGTCTTTTCGAGAGAAGGTGATCTTCTCGTCCGAGGGAGGGGCTTGTGACGTCGAGGCTACGCTCCGACGGTACATGGTATGAAGGCTCGCCTTACAGGCAGCCTCAATCCCGACTCCCCCATGGATCACTCCGATCCCACCTCGATCTCCTACATTTGCTCGATCCACACACCGGTCCTCCTCCCCTGTCCCAGTCACCTCCACTATTCACACCGATAGTTGTTGTTCCCCGGCTCCCCTAGCTTTCTTCATCTCCAAAAATTCCGGGCAGGTAGCCGTTGCGTGACCCTATTCCTCATGGAAGTCACAATATGACAACGCTACCTCCTCCCCCCGTCTCCCCTCCTGAGGGTTCCTCCTTCTTCCCGCTCCTGCTCTTCCTCTTTCCCTGCCTCTACCTCTCCCTCGGCCGATGGCCATAGCTTGCTGAGGCGGGGGTAGGGGTGGTCTATGACCATATCCCCACCCCTGCTGGTTGAACCTTCCTGGTCCTCCTTGATGGTTCCTTCCTCCCTGGGGGTGACCTCTTCCCTGCCCTCAGGCAGGGCCTCCTTGCTGCCTCCAATCCAACTCCTGATACGCCGGTGCCCTCGACTCCTCCCTCCTTCTCCTTCTTGCTGTCTTCCCCCTCTTGATTCTTTTGACTCGACCTCCGTCAATCTTGGCAGTTTTCTAGCGAAGGCCGGGTTTGCCGCCTCCATCGCTATCTCTTTCGCGGCCTTCTCCATCAGCCCTTCAAATGATAGTGGCGCCTTCCAAGTTAGGCTCATCTTGAAGAAGCCCTCCCGCAGTTCAACGGTGAAAGCCATCTGGAGAGCAAATCCTGGCACTTCCTGAATGTCCAAGATTTCTTCCTGGAACCTGTCCACGTACTGGGCCAAGGACTCATCCTCCCTCTGCCGAATCAGAAAAATCGACTCGGGATTCTTCTTCTTTTTCTTTGAGGTTGAGAAACGCAACTGGAAGCTTCTACTTAGATCTTCAAAACTGTATATCGAGCCTGTTGGGAGTTGATGAAACCAGTCCGCAGCTTTATCCTTCAAGGTGATGGCGAAAAGACGACACTTGAACGCGTCCGTCATCGGCCTGATCGAGAATGCATCTTCAAACCATTGCAGGTGCTGGAGAGGGTCGTCTTTTCCCACATAGTAGTTCATCTCGGGCTCTCTGAACCCTTCTGGGACTGGAGCTGAAAGGATCAACTCGCAGAATGGGGATCCTCTCGCCGCTCCCACTCGCGCGACAACGTCTCCTGGCGAGACGGCACTCACAGGGCTTGGGAACAACTCCCTTCCCGCCAGGTCTCGCCCGCCTCCTTCTATCAGCACTTCCTTGCCGGGTCGCCTCCCGGGGGCGTCCTCTCCAACTTTTGCCGAGACGAGCTCATCCTGTTGCGTGAGAGCGGTCACCTGAGGTAAAGGAGTCGAGTAGTCTCCCTTCCTCGAGATCCCCTGTAACATGTCCATGATGCCCTTGATGGACGCCATGAATTCCTCCCTTCCTACGAATCCTCCCGGGTTCTCAGACCTGTCCCCGTCTCCTTCTCCATGACCTCCCGCCATGAGGTAGCTCAAGATTCTTCTGTGTAGGCTGCGGTCCATGCTCACCACACCAAAAATGTTGAAGCAAATAACCCGACTTCACCTAGAGTTCGGACCTAAAGTTGCAGCTCACACCTACTCTTCTCAAACCGCCCTCTCGACGTGAGTCTCAGAACCAGAAACAGACCGAGGGTCTCAGCTCGGAGGTCCCACCTCTCACCCGGAAGAATTATAAGTTCTTCCCCTCCCTAGCCAGTGCTGAGCTAGGTGCCTTGGAGGAAGAAGATAAAAAAAGTTCAACAACCTTTTCAAGGCACCTTATCGGTCTATTTATAGGCCTCTTAGTTGGACCTGCCAATAATCAAAATGAACCGACCTGAAATTACCAGAATACCCTGGACTGTGTCTGCCAACAACCAAACTCCGTTGTTCTGAAGGGTTATACGCAGACCACAAAGGGTAAAAGGGGAAAATTACATGGGGTAAAAGAGTAAAATCCCCTCTTGGGGGTAAGAAAGTAAAAACACCTTTTTCCCCTATGGCGAGTGAGAAAATAGCTGGCGGGCGAGACAAGCCTATCTGCTCGTCTCGTGAGTCCCCCGCCTTGCGACAGCGTCTCGCCATAAAGGGCTAGCGCGCGTCGCGAGAGCCGTCTCGCCGTTCCGCTGTTCCCGTCTCGCCCATCATATTCTCCCCCGTTTTAGGATGCCGGCGAGTTGATCCTATGGTCCCACTCGCCCCTGCTGTCCTTTCGCCCCTCTCGCCCATAACTCAACACTCCTCGAGTTGCCTCTTGCGAGCCCGAGGTTGTACACTCAACAGTTTCTCCATCATCTCTCCCTAGTCTATGGTTTGCTTCGATTGGGTTGCCGACAGGTCTACACCCACTCGTTTCTGATGGCTCAAGTAAATCAAGAATATACTTCCTCTGCGAGATGAGAATCCCATGCCTAGACCTAGCGACTTCAATGACCAAGAAATAATTGAGGTTTCTTAAGCCCTTTACTTCAAATTCTCTGGCCATCCTTTCTTTTAGAGTTTGAACTTCTTTTAGATCATCTTGTTTATTTTCTTTACCCCTGCGATCGCCATCACTTTGTTTATTTTCTTTGCCCATGCCAAAATACCTTGATGAAATTGATTTTGGAGAAGAGAACTGGTCAACCGACCCAACCCTATGCTCTGGTTTGATATATTTTTCCAGGTTTTAAAAATCGGTCCGGACCGGCCGGTTGGACATGTCAGACCGCCGACCGGTCCGGACCGGCCGGTTGGACCTGTCGGACCGCCGACCGGTCCCTTGGACGGTCCAATCCGGGTTCTAAAACCGCCCTAGCCAGGAACCGGCCAAGAACCTGTTAACCGTCCGATTGAATCGGCCAACCGGGAACCGTGGACAGTTCCTGGAAACCGGGCGGGTCTTCCGATCAGCTTTAATTTAAAAAGTCTAAAAATTAATACTGCGATGATTCGAACCGGAACCCTCCATGAGACACCAAGAGATGCAGCTGCTATACCAAGTGGGCAACCTGCTTATTACTGAAATATATTTTATATAATATAAAAGTATTCATATTAATTTATACAATAATATTAGTATATTACACATTATTATATATAAATATATGTATATATCATATTAATATTATATATATAATATTTATTTGTATTATTTTTAGGCGATTATTATACGCAGATCAATTTTATCTATTCACAAATTTTGTCTATATACCATTTCCTTAAATAAAAGTAATGATGAAAATCAAATAAAATCCAAGAGAATATTAGTAGACCTTCTACACCAATTGTAATCTATTATTTGACATTAATAGGAGAGAGGGGAAGAGAGAAGAGAGGGGGAGAGAGAGAGGAGTTGGCGGTTGAAATTTTCTTGAAAGAGAGAGGGAGAGAAGAGAGGGAGGGGAGAGAGGGGCGAGGAGAGAGAAGGAGAGGGGTTTAATGTGGGAGGATGAAAGAGAGTGGTGGGGAGAGAAAAAGAGAGGAGAGAGAGACCATCGTCTAAACAATTTTCTTAATATAAATTTTAAATTTTATTAAAAACTATGAGCGAATTTGCGAGCGACGGACGCGGCATGATCGAGGTACCGTCGAGATCAAGGTACTGTCACGCTTGACTGTAGGGGCGGAGCCCCGTGTCGGGCACTCGTGTGTGTGTGTGTATATATAATAGTTGTGAATTGTGATGGTTCTCTGCATATGTAGTTAGACCCGGTTCTACCGGTTAACCGGTTAAACCATGAATCTCTCCTTCCGGTTCAATGTCCGGTCTGGTTCTGAAAACCTTGGTATTTTTTCCTAATTTCTATAAAAATAATATAATTCAACCTAGCTCTTTTATCTACAAAAACAATTTAATTCTAATATAATACTGGGAATGTTGAATGGGAGCCTTGGCACAACGGTTGAGGTGTTGCCGTATGATCTTGAGGTCACGGGTTCGAGTCCTGGAAGTAATCTCTTGCAAAAATGTAGGGTAAGGTTTGCCCACATTTCACCCTTGTGGCGGGAAACTTCCCCGGGCTGTCGCTGCGCGGGGTTGCTTTGTGCACCGGGCTGTCCTTATATAATACTGAGAATGTTGATGTTACTGTTTTTGTGATCTTTTCTTTATGTTCATTGTTCAGCATTACCGCTTGAAGGTATATGCTATACTGATGTTTTTGTGAATTGAATTCCACTTAACCTATAAGCTGCTTTTTTGACATGTAAATTGGTTTGTTGGGCCCTAATGTTGATTCATTAGGGTTCCGTTTGGGAGGACTTATTTTCACCGGTCAAGCGGTCACGACCGCATAAATCTAGCCTTAATTAAGGTCCGGTTCATGCGGTCGTCACCGCTTGACCGGTGAAAATAAGTCCTCCCAAATGGAGCCTAAATCTCATTATTTATGATTATTGGTTCAGTTTTTTTTCCAGAATTTTTTTAGGTTGTTCTATATTGAGATTTTAGTGGTTGATTATATTTATTCTTCAGAGTCTGAGACGGCTGATTAAGGTTGATAATGAACTGAGGGAACCTGTGACTAAGGAAGAGCTTGTGGCTGAGGTATGGATGCTACATTCACAACTTATTTACTTTACGATATTTGGTTTTACATGAAATCTGAAGCAAACTAAATCTTGGGTGTATATCTGCAATCCTGCTCGAATTTTAGAAGACTTCAAATTGCACTATGGGAACCTATTTTAGTGCATGGAGTCAAACTGGAGATATTACCGAGGATGATAATGAGAGTGCAAAAAAGATTTTGAAGAGTATAATTGTTTTGCTTGTAGTGGGTTCTAAACCATCCTTTTCTCATATCTGGGCATTTACTCTACCTACATAGAGCCCATTTGTGGAATAATGTTTCTTGTTCAAGAGAATCAATGTTTTTTTTCTGTTCTCATTTCATGAGGACATCATTAAAGTTTTTGAAGGACCTTGACTAGAGCGGATATTTTTCTTTGATAGGGATTTATTGCCCACCAACCTATAGTGCTCAGTTTCCATTCCACCTATAGACCCACGAGATTCTACTACAATCCGAAAATTGCGAGTGTGTCATAGGTTCTCATTTGCGGACGTACATTACAATGGGGAAGAGCCAAAGGTTGTATTATGCGCATATGCTTGCAGAAATTATGTTGCTGGAATCTCCAAATAAAATAGACAATAAACCGAACTTATTTTATTGTCTAAGTTGCTTTGTGTCATTCCTCTAGCTTTCATCCTTGTACTTGTCCATCATTGATTTTGATTCGTCTTCGCCTTCAGATTTTGGGCTGAAGATTCCTTAATTTTAATCGTCATCGATGATTTTCTGGCTCCCGCTTACTTTCTTCCATGCATTATGCTATTGTTACTTGTGTAATATAAAATATTTATGCTAGTTTGGTAAATTTAGAAGTTCAAGAAATATTAAATTACTAATATATTAATAAATATAATTTGAAAATGATTATATTTATATATAATTATGTATGTAAATAATAAAATATTAAAATATGATATATGAAATGTCCTTGATATATCCTCAGACAAAACATGCCCTAGACATCTGACATTTGCAACCTTGCTACTCTGGATGCAATCCCTTGTGACCTGGGTTCATCCTATATGGATGGTCAACTTCCAAGATTTGGATACTTCCATTGAAGGGGTTGACATTTTGGATAAGGTAGAGCATGCTCCTTTGGAGTTTGCATTAATTGACATTGAAGTTGTGGTCAGTACTTATGATCTGAATCGGAAAATGCCAACACGTCTTTATTCTGTCAAGACGCATACAAATGTAGGAAGAGATTGCTAATAATCAATGTTTTGATCCGGTGTCTACTTTTAGTGGTCAACTTAATTTAAAATTGTAATCGAGTTGCACGATTGAAGGATGGTGATATTATTATGAACGTGGATAAGTTTCAGTCGACAATGAGACTCTCAGTGATCGTGAATAGGACGACCTTATGCAATTCATGGAAGAAAGGAGACATCCAAAAAGTTCGAGATGTGGATTAGGAGAAGAAAAAATGTCTTCTCCTTATGGTAAACCTACCTCTAGGTGGTGAACGGGAGTTACTAATTTATTATGTCAGCTTTAATGTGAAACGTTAGCTGTAGTAACTCTGTAGGGAGATGGTAAGATGTCCTCTTACATCTTTCTCGACATTGGTGCAGTATTTTTGCTATAGTTGAGACTAAAATATGAATATTAAGCTTAACTGTCAAGTTCCACCTGAGGGGATTTCTTTTAACAATATCCAGGAGCTTGGAGTAGTCAATACTTTGTACTATGACAAATCAGTGGGTTATTGTAAATCTTCATAGTTCTCTGGGTTCCGAGATTAGTGTTTGGTATTATTTATGGACACAGTCTGAGGTCTCAATGTTTTCCCATATTGACACAATCATCAAACAATCTCTACCATTTTGAGTGGGTGTCTGCCTTTTTCGTTCCGGAGGATTTTAATATTGTGTTAGGCTGGGCATTGGTGTTGTTTAAGGTCCCTAGAGGACTTCCGTTTTTGTCTGGTCCCAGCTATTCTCCTTCTATTATTGTGGGAAGGGGCATATTTTGTCTTGGAACAATCATTCTGTGTTGGATAGGATCTACAGTCAGCTGGATCATGCCTTTACTACTATTGAGTGGTTGGATGTCTGCCTAAATATGGGCAGCGTGTTTACCTGCTGGCATTAATGATCAGTCACCTCTTCTCCTTTGATTAATAACATTACTATATATCGCAAGCAACGTTTCCATGGTTGAAATCTTTTGTCTCGAGACTCGTATGGACGGCTATCATGAGGTCATAAAGTCTGCTATAGCTTCTGAAGTTATTGGCAATTTCATGCTTCATCTCGTTCCTGTGTTTAAGGCTATAAAATATTGTCTTACAAGTTCCCAACAACACTATTTTGGAATATTTCATTAGACTTATGCAATCCATCCTAAAAGTGAGCTTTTCAACGAGGAAAGTATTGGAACTGCCTTAGGCTAGATTTCAAGCAGAGATTCTCTGGGTTCAAGGATCGTAGTTTTCTCGACTCCAGGATGGTGATAAATGCACATAGATTCTTTCGCTCCTTGATCAAGACTCTAGATGGCTTAGGGACTCAGGGCGGTCGAACATGTGATCTACATGAAGGCGGTGTTTGTTTTTACAAAAATATGTTAATGATCTTGAATTTCATCATATTATCACTAGAAAATCAAGGGTCTGTTTGGCACTGCTTTTTTTTTTTCTCCGGTGAGTTCAGACAAGAACACCACTCATAAAATGTGTTTGACATGACAACAGTCATGACGGTCACCAAGAATAAAACAACTAATTTTAAAATAAAAGTAGATGAAGTTCCTTAGGTGAGGTTGGGCATTCACGACTGCTGCAACCGCGCCAAACAGACCCTATGTCCTGGGGCTTGACGTAATTCATATATTACTTGCATTATATAGAAATATAGAATATCATTTGGCGTGACACCATCGAGTTGATCACAGCCGTTGGATTTCTGGATTGCTTCATATTTGAGTCGATATTCATGCGCGAGGGAACACTATGCACCTTCCACTAGTGGAATAAGCTAGATTTGCGATGAGCATATCAACAGTATTTATTCCATGAACTCATCTTTCAAAACCCTCAATTTGCTTACCTCTTCCGTCGCTGAAACAGGTGGCGCGGCAGCTGTGCGTGAACATCCATCCCGATAATATTCACCTACCAACACCGCTCTCATCGGTCGGCGAACACGAAGTGGTTCTCCGTCTGCCCCGGGAGATTCCGCGGCCGCAGGGATTGTTGCAATGGACTCTAAACGTTAAGGTCAGAAAAAAATGAATGAACCGAGAAGCCGCACAAGCTCCAGAAGCTGCATTTGGTCATTGAGATTGTTTCACCAGCAACTGTTATGTTCATTTCAGTCCATTTCCTTTTTAAATTTTTGTGAATAATGTTAGGAAAGTAGAACTTCCAGGTGTTTTATTTCAATCATTTTTGAAGGTATGTCGAGCGAACCGAGCGGACGGCACCTGAAATTGGCTTGTTCGACGAGTAATAGTGGGATGGCTTCCGGAACATGCATCGAGATGAACTTGTTTTTGTTCTTTGGATTATTTATTTATTATAACTATTAAGAAATAATTACCCAAACCTCCCCTGTAAACTAGCATAATTAGTGAGAGCACCCCTTTTATTTTGGAAATTACAAAAAACTCCCCTTAAGTTTTCATTTCATTACCAAAACCTCCCCTGATCTTTTCATTTCATTGCATTCATGAAGAAAAATACCCCCTGGATACTGTTCACCGAGGGGGGTGTTTTTGTGCATGAATGTCATGAAATTAAATCTTCAGGGGAGGTTTTTGTAATTTTGAAAATAAGAGGGGTGCTGTCAGTAATTTATCAAAGTTAGAGGGAAGGTCCCGGTAAATGGCCCTAACTATTAATCACCTATATCTCCTATGAAAAGTTAGTATAATTATAGATTGCACCTCTCCATCTTTTGAAATTGCTAGAATCTCCCCTTCAACTTTACATTTTATACCATGCACGCTGCAAAAATACCACGATAAACACCCCTTTATTATAATTAGCACTATCAAAATATAGAAAGATGCAACATGTGATTTTGCAAACTTACATGAGAGGTTTCACTTTTATTATAATTATGATTTTTTCGCAATTTTGCCGCTCGCCGTGACCATTATTGTGGTAATTCGAGTATTATTGCATCCCATGTGGGCGTCTAGCAAAGATAAGCCGCTAGATGGGGTAGGTCTAACTATCAATTACCCAAATCTCTCATAGAAGTTAGCATAATTACATGCATAAAAATACATCCTTGTTAGCTAGATAGGTTTTATGCATGCATGTTATGGGATGTAAATGTATGAGGGAGTTTCTTGTAATTTCCAAGAAATGGAGGGGGTGCAACTTATAATTTATGCTTCGTTTGGCGCGGCGTTTGCGGCAAACGGCGCCGCACGGCGGGTAACCAAATGCCCGCTGTCTCCCGCCGCGTTTTCTTCTGCCGGGCCAGGAAAATGGGCAAAACGGTAATTTTTATCATAAATGAAAGAATATGAAACATCATTAAAAATCATTAAAAAATGTAGTTTAGGAAAAATATCAATGACAACTGCAAGAGAGAGTTCATCACTGATGCAGATTTTAAGGCTCTACTCTTTTAATTTAGGGGTTATATATTAGTAATTTTAATTTTAAAAAGCATTGTCTGAATAACAAGAATATCTGTATTTCCAAACAAAATAAATACATTATTAGATTTTTTAAAAAATATCAACAAAATATCTTATGTAAATTTAATCATTTGATAGCTTTTCAGTTCTAGCAAATCATGAGCAAAATAAAAGAATGAAAATTTGAAAGAATGCAACTTTGATCATCTTCACCGTCCGATGATCGGGGGGGGGGGGGGGGGGGGGTAGAGTTGATCTCAAGACCCAATTAACTTTAAAGACTAGGATGCACCCGACACTTGTGGTTACTTCCCAAATGCATATGAAATCGCCCGAAAATAACCACTATTATTTGTATCAAAATCTGACAAATAAGTAGGCGCTCTTCTTCTGCGCAGTTGACAAAAGAAAAGTGGCAACCACGATTGAATTATTCGTTCAAATACGACAAAAAAAATACGTTTGATTCTCGAATTTGCGGGCAACAATTTTTAATAAATGAAAGAATATGAAACATAGATTTCAATGACAAGAGGGTTCATCACTGAGGCAGATTTTAAGGCTCTACTCTTTTAATTTAGGGGTTATATATTAGTAATTTTAATTTCTAAATGCCAATAAATACATTACAGTTTTAATCAATTTGAGCCGATTCAAATCATATATCGAAAGAGTTGCAATACAGGTCTCTTCTTCCAAAGAGTTCCAATAAAGGTCCTTCTTCCACTCCACGGCAGAGTGCGCCTAGTGACGACATATATCCCTTCTACTTTAACCGCACAATCACGGATCTCAAGGAGCATCGAATGGCCGTAAGATCACCGAGCATCAGTATCAAAACCAGACAATTGTATCAGTAGGCCTGGATGCTTCCAGATGATACTTGTAGGTGAACCCAAGTTCTTTAGCTTTAACTGGGAGCACCTTCTGCCCCTCTAAAACCTGCACCACCAAATTCCCAATCAATACACTTAAGTAGAACATGTAAGCACTGAATAGAATCTGTATCACTCACTATCGTGGCCCCTTCCCCGAGCATAGCTTTGACAGCAAAATCTGGAACGGGAAGCCACGATGGACGGCCCACAGCTTGTCCCAGCTGATCGCACATCTCCGATAACCGAACCGGATGCGGCGCAGTACCATTAATGACACCTGAGAATTTATGAATTCCTAGCAGAGTCGTCCATTGTTGTGTTTTCGCTCTTCCGGTGAAGTGTATGATAGTCCATCATCAGCATGAACATTATAAGAAGGTTCTAAGAGAGCCCACAAGTTTAGGGTTGTTAATAGTGTGATGTTGAGCTGAGCCAATCCGGCTAAAGATGAGATCAATGCTGACCGAATTATGAAATCACTGTGCTTGACAAAGCAATTGATGAGCTTGATTTGATCCTAGTTTGTTACGCGTGCTTTACATCTGTATTGTGCCTTATCAACCATAAAGCGATAAGCTTCACTTTGCTGACATCCCGCACATCCCTGACCATCGCCATAGTATGTCAATCTAGGCAAGCCTCTCATGAGTCTTCTTTTCGCAATTGCTTTCAGCTTGTCCATCCGTACATGCCCCAGTATTTCATGCCAGATAGCTGCACTATTACTAACCTTCATAACTAAATGTTATTAGTTAGTAAATAAATAATTTACTAACTAATAACATTTAGTTTCTCTCCAACCTTGTATTACATAATCGGTTCATTCCGTTCAGTCCAAGCTTAATTCGTAAAGCACGACTGATGTTTTAGTTAACTTTGATTGTTAGAATGAAATTTAAGTATAAAATACAATTTTATTGGTGTGATACTACAACTTATTAACCATAAAGTGATATTTAGATTGGATTTGGTATATAGAAAAGAAATGTGGATATAAATGAGGACATAACTTCTAGAGCTATCCCTAGGTGGCTAAAATTGATGAGCGGCTTTAGGGGCTCTATAATTTTTGAAATGTTGTCCGTTTTTAGGGCTCCTATATTAAAATGCTCCCAGTTAGGTAAGGAACTTCCAATAATATTTAAGCATTGCCTTAAAGTTTGCGAGGTAAAGGTCTAATTTCGGCCAATGGGCATGTTTAACAGGAAGGGAAGCTTGCCTAAGTTAATTTATATATATCTAGAAATAATTATCAAAACTCTCTATGGAAGTAGCATAATTACAGGTTGCACCCCTTGTAACATCCCAATAATAATAATAATAATAATTTTACACGTCGAATCTTGTAGCTGCAGGATCTGATCGTCAAGTATTTTGAATCTTTGGAGCTTTGAATCGAAGAAATTATCCAATGTATGGTTAATTTTTCGCATCAAGTGGTAGCCTGGATTATGTCAATTATTATTCAGTTTAATTTCAGCACGACTACCAAGGGCTATGTTGCACCGACACCGACACGCGACACGCGACACGACACGCGGCTAGTCCATTCGCCTAAACTACTAATATTCGACACGTTTGTTAAATTCATATTTTATAGAAATTGTAAAATACTAATAAATAGACAAGAAATGAAAAAACTTAGCATATAAAATGTAATACTCATACTTACATATTATATATCATCGAAAAAGTTAACTAATTCCATGTACGGCTCATCCAGTGAGAGATTTGCAATTTCCAACATACCAACATCTTCGAATGTATTAAAAGCATCTCTGCCAATATCCTTCATCTTTGTTTCTCCTTGAGAATATTGTGGATTTTTCTTGAAAGTAGACGTAAATTGCTGTGTATGAAAACCAGATCTTCTGCATGTTTTGGTGTTATTCTATTTCTCTTCATTGAGTGCACAAAAGAATATGTACTCCAATTTCTCTCCGTACATGATGATGAGGATGGTCATGCAAGAAGTTTTAAGGCTAAGTTTTGTAGAATAGGAGCACTTCCTCCATGAACAACCCAACAAGCCTTGAGATACATAGAATATATGCTTTGAATTGAAACAAAATCTCTAAAATCTCCATTTATGTATGCAAAATTTGCATGCTCTAAATTCACCCGTGTTCAAGCGCTCCTCAATATCCGGAAAGTATTTCCTAAAATATTTCTTAGTTTCTTGAATTATCTCACTATCCTTATATGGAGAAAGTTTTGAAGGATCTTCATGGAACCATTGTTCACTATAATACCTAATTTATAAACAAACAAAAGTATTAATAACATAAAAATTAAACATTAATATAAATATAAAAAAACACATTAAAATTTAGATATTACTTTGGATTCAAGGCATGTGCTAAGCAATGAAGAGGAGTGTTATTTTTGACCAACGATCAAGTAATATTGCTTGAACAACATCATAAAAAGTTGATTGCTCATCTAACCTTTTAACCTCATGATCATAAATAGTTTTCTTCACTTTTTCAATCATAAAATCCCACATGTCATAGATTAAGTGAAGGCAAGGTTTATCCGTTTCACAAAACCTCAGTATATCATAAATTGGAGTCGTGAAGGATATGATGTAATCAATAGAGTCCCACCATGAATCATTTAGTACTTTTTCCTTCACAAACCTTGCTCTTCCTTGATTATCATCTCGATAAATATTCCATTTCTCGCAAATCACCATGCTTTGGAGAGCATTTTTAATGAGCTTAAATCTTTTCAACATCAGAATTGTTGGGTACATTGAGAATTGTGTACCTGATTTGAAAAATTCCTTTCAACTCAATGATATACACAAATTTGTATTTGATGTATGTTGAATTTACTTGTGCAGTTTCTATGTTGAAGAAAAAAATGAACTAAGTACAAAAGTGTCGAAACATTAGACAAGTATCGACACCTTTGTAAAAGCAGTGCTGAGACAAGGAATTAAGTTGTGTCGACACTCAGAACTTGTGTCGACACCCTTATCAAGTAGTGTCGAGACTGGAAGCAAGCTGTGTCGACACCCGGGACTTGGGTCGACACCGATAGTCAAGAAACCAGCTGTGTCGACACTCAGTACTAGTGTCGACACATTTCACACAAGTTATGTCGAGACTGGAAGCAAGCTGTGTCGACACTCAGGACTTGGGTCGACACCGTTAGTCAAGAAACCAGCTGTGTCGACACTCAGGACTAGTGTCAACACATTTTACACAAGTTGTGTTGAGACAAGAAGCTAGCAGTGTCGACACACTCGATTGTTGTCGACATTCCTATAAGAGAAGTGTCGACACCTAGGACTGGTGTCAACAGAATCTAAGTACAAAAGTGTCAACACTCAGAACTGTGTCAACACCTTCATGCAGAAGCTTTCAAGATAGAAAATTCTTCTAAGTCCAGAATTCGAAGCCTGAAGTTCTGACAACCGTCAGAACTGTCAGATGTCAGTGAATTAACTGGGGCAGCTGGTCACTCTTGTCAAAGCCTATATAAGGAGACCCACGCAACGGAAACAGAGATATAATTCTCATTCTTCTCGTTAAGTCAGTTAGAACAATTCAATTGAATTCTGAAGGTGGAGAGGAGGCAGATCGTGGATCAACTTCAATCTTCTCCAGCTAGATTCAACCCTACCTTCTCCTTCAAGAAACTTTGAAAAAGCTAAAAAGGGTTGAACCTTTTTCTTCACAGCCAAGAATAAGGGAGAAGATTTCACATCAAGATCTGAACAACAAGAAGAAGTCACAAATCTCTTTCTTCCTGTGTGACATTTCAAAACTCAAATTATGTCTATTATAATAATTTTTGTAAGATCTATTAGCAGATCTGAGGTGTAGGAGATTGATTTTCTGAGTTGTAAGCCTAAATTATAAAGGTTGAGGCAGGGCTGTGTGCCTGAGGTAGGAGAAGGGGCCATTTCTCTGAGTTGTAGGAACTAGAAGGTTCTGAGATTGTAGGGTAAGGGTGTTGAAACCGGAATCCGGTCTCCTGTGGAGTTCGACCCTTGGGGAAGGGGTAACCGCGCACCTACTACCCTCAAGCAAACGATCTAGGCACAAGACTAGGAACACAAGGGACAGACCCAAGGTATCAGCGTGGAGGACCCGCCGCATACCCGAAAGACTAACAAACTCTTCCCCTCCCAAGCCAAGGGCTAAGTTAAGGCACCTTCGGAGGGCTCTCTTGGCCGACCGGAACATCCAAGGAGGATCTCGAGATCCACTCCCAAACTAGAGGTGTCACCTCGGGTCTATGTAAAATATTCCCCGCCCGCCTTACTATTGGCGCAAAACCGTCCAGCAGCCCTACTCTAGGCAGCCCCAATTGGGCCGCTAATAGCGGAACTCTGCTACTCTGAAAGGATGACAACGGGCCATCAGGGGCTTCCCGACATCTATACCTCGGGGCCCACACGGGGGGAGCGGTTCACGAACACACCGCTCGCCCAAGACAGGAGGAGTAAACTACAATCACAGAGCATCACAGATATGAAAAAATATTACAGGAATATAAATTCCATACTCAGCACGCAGGCCGGCAATATAAACAAAAAAGGCCTTCGAGGGCCGGCACGAGCTCGGGCTTAAGCCCGTCATTCCCCGCATGGTACTGCAACACCTGTACGCCAACGTTTTGACAAGAGGCGACCAACTAGTCATCGGTCGGCTAATATAAGCGGGCCAAACATATTGCGTACACCCCCTTTTTTGGGGCTATGGTGCTCATTCCCTGCAAGCGGCTAATAAACAACTTCCTCGGAGTCTTCTCCGGGAACCCCAGAACATCACCAATCCGGCTCACACGTCCGGATGGGCTTCACACAGCATGCCTAAACCCGTACTCACGCTTCCGAGTACTAATGCAATTAACTGCGGGGACGTACACGTCAACCCGTCGGGAAGCTCCCTTCCCCCCACCCGTTGGTGGAGAGGGGCTTCCGTGCAAATATGTAAACTGAAGGCTTCACCTACCCAAGTTGAAACATCGTTACCCTTGTCGCGTGCTTGGAGGCGGGGCCGGGAGAGGAGCTCCGGGTTGATCCTACTGCATGCGGCCGCGTCGGTGGTCGATCTCCACTCCAGGCCGGGCCTCGCTCCAGGCCGGGCCGCGCTCCAGGCCGGGCCTCGCTCCAGGCCGGGCCTCGCTCCAGGCCGGGCTTCGCTCCAGGCCGGGCCTCGCTCCAGGCCGGGCCTCGCTCCAGGCCGGGCCTCGCTCCAGGCCGAGCCTCGCTCCAGGCCGAACTTGCCGCCGGGAGAAGGGGAGGTCGAGGTGTGCTGCTCCAGGTCGGGAAAAATAGTGGATCGGCCGGGGTGCTCCAGGCGGCTGGAAAAAGAGGGAGATCGGGGTGTGCTGCTCCAGGCGGCCGGAGAGAGAGAGAGAGAGAGGGAGAACACCCGGGGCTCTGCTGTTAGCCGATAGAGAGAGGGAGGGGCGGGGCTCTGTTGTCGGCCGAGAGAGAGAGGGAGGAGACGGGGCTCTGCTGCTTTGCCGCCGACGGGAGAGAGCGGGGAAGGAGGCCATGCCCTAGCCTGGGCGGTGGCCGGAGAGAGAATGTGGGCGGGAGGCGGCCGAGCCTTACTTTGCCGGCGACGGGAGAGAGGGAGTGAGGAAGGGGCGGCCGTGCCCTAGCCTTGCCGGCGACGGGAGAGAGAGGGGGAAGGCGGCCGGGCTGCTGCTTTGCCGGCGACGGGAGAGAGGGGGAAAGGGGCGGCGGCGGCTGGGCTCCAGATCGGCGGCGGCGGCTAGGGTTTTCCCCCGATTTCTCCCCTGCATCTATTTTTTTTCCTGCTTGCTGCTGTCCCGAGCCCCACCCGCCTTCCCCTTCTTTTATCCCCCTCCCCCTCCTTTTATCATATACCTATCTATAATATATATATCATATATTATATATATTATAAAATAAAATATATATATATATATATATATATATATATATATATATATATATATATATATATATATATATATATAAATCATAAAGCTATGCACAAAAAACCTCCGCGTGCACGCACGAGGACCAGCACGTCTTCGAACGGGGTCGCACCAACTCGTCGCTCACAACACGCCCCTAGGCTGATATTTGGGGAGGGTCCCACTCGCCCGGCTACGGGGTTGTACACAATTCCCGCTCTTTTCGAGCTTGGCACAAGCTCGGAAAGAATCATCCAACCCAACGTATCCGGCAAGTGGGAGCCGACCCCAAAAAATTTTTCGAGAGAAACTGAAATCTGCGCTTGGAGCATCAATCTCTCCATGACCTTTCTGAACCTTTTGAATCACTCGATACCCTTTGACTCACTGCTATTGAATTGCTCTTATACCATTACTTACAACGAGTATATAATTTTGCGTCATATCGTGAAACAACAAAGCCGTATCTTCTGTATCCTCTTATACACGCTGAGCTAATCCTTTCCCCCCAGGTGTGCTTACAGCCCTGCCAGCTAGTGAGAGCCTGACAGCGAATCTACCCGGGGCCGAGCAGCACTCGGGGACCCTTACCCCCCAGACGAGCCTACGAACCTGCCAGCTAGTAGGAGCCAGACAGCGGGTCTACCCGGGGCCGAACATCACTCGGGGTCCTGCAAAAAGTCTCCACAAACCAACCCTTTCCCCCCAGGTGTGCCTACAACCCTGCCAGCTAATGAGAGCCTGACAGCGAGTCTACCCGGGGTCCACTACTACCGCCAGCGAGTGACTTCCGGCCCTGCCAACTAGGTGAGAGCCTGACAGCGGGATCTGCTAGGGGTCCACTACTACCGCCATCGAGTGACTTCCGGCCCTGCCAGTTAGGTGAGAGCCTGACAACGGGATCTGCTCGGGGTCCACTACTACCGCCATCAAGTGACTTCCGGCCCTGTCAGCTAGGTGAGAGCCTGACAGCCGGATCTGCTCGAGGCCAAGGATGACACCGAGTGACTTCCGGCCCTGCCAGCTAGGTGAGAGCCTGACAGCGGGATCTGCTCGGAGTCCAAACACAATCCATCGAGTGACTTCCGGCCCTGTCAGCTAGGTGAGAGCCTGTCAGCGGGATCTGCTCGAGACCAAGGATGACACCGAGTGACTTCCGGCCCTGCCAGCTAGGTGAGAGCCTGACAGCGGGATCTGCTCGGGGTCCACTACTACCGCCATCGAGTGACTTCCGACCCTGTCAGCTAGGTGAGAGCCTGACAGCGGGATCTGCTCGAGGCCCACGGATGACACCGAGTGACTTCCGGCCCTGCCATCTAGGTGAGAGCCTAACAGCGGGATCTGCTCGGGGTCCACTACTACCGCCATCGAGTGACTTCCGGCCCTGTCGGCTAGGTGAGAGCCTGACAGCGGGATCTGCTCGAAGTCCAGGATGACACCGAGTGACTTCCGGCCCTGCCAGCTAGGTGAGAGCCTGATAGCGGGATCTGCTCGGGGTCCACTACTACCGCCATCGAGTGACTTCCGGCCCTGCCAGCTAGGTGAGAGTCTGACAGCGGGATCTGCTCGAGGCCCACGGATGACACCGAGTGACTTCCGGCCCTGCCAGCTAGATGAGAGCCTGACAGCGGGATCTGCTCGGGGTCCACTACTACCGCCATCGAGTGACTTCTGGCCCTGCCGGCTAGGTGAGAGCCTGACAGCGAGATCTGCTCGAGGTGGAAACATCCTGTTTACTTAAGAGGTGTTGGAGAGTTAATTGCACCGATGCTTTTACAAATGGAGGACGCATTCTTTTCGTAAGAGAGACGATCTGGAAGTCGTCAAATCGGGAAGCTGGCGTCCGAGCCTGTTCCTAATAATTCCTCCAATCGGAAGAGAGATGCAATCGGGGGGACATAGACCGACATGCAAGGGGGGAGCTGATCTCGGCCGTCAGTGCAGAGGCCCGGTCTTACAATAGCGCTTAGAGTCCCGAGGCATCGTCCCATCATCCGAACTGGGCTATTTAGAAGGAACGGGTCGGCGGCTCGTATCCTGATCTAATGACAAAGATCACTTTCCGCCATGTCACTTGCGATTGCTTGGAGAGATCGGCCCTTTATCAAATCTGGGAGGTTAGCGTCTAGGCTCGTTCCTGATAA
Source organism: Platanthera guangdongensis (assembly GCA_039583875.1). NCBI lineage: Eukaryota > Viridiplantae > Streptophyta > Magnoliopsida > Asparagales > Orchidaceae > Platanthera > Platanthera guangdongensis. The sequence goes on along the minus strand of CM077151.1, from coordinate 268,696,099 downwards.
TTCCTCTAGTCGGAGGAGAGGTGCGATCGGGAGGACATAGGCCGGCGTGCAAGGGGGGAGCTGATCTCTGCCGTCAGTGCAGATGCTCGGTCTTACAATAGCACTTAAAGTCCCGCGGCACCGTCCCATCGTCCGAACTAGGCTATTTAAAAGGAACGGGTTGGACGTTTGGCTTCTGGAGTCGATCGCGAGGCGAACCCTTGAAGCCCTCAGAAGCTCGAGGCGAATTGATAATAAAGAGAAAACTTGACCGCTACTGAATTACAAGGAAGAGATAACATATTACCGCTAGGGAGGGAACCCTTTCAGGCCACCCCGGCTCACAATACCTCTCAGCTGCTCTTGTTGGGTACATTGATCAAATGTACCTGATTTGAAGAAGCCTCACCTAACTCAATGATATACATCAGAATGTATTTGATGTTTGTTTGAGTTATTTGTGCAGGTTAGGTATACACTGGACTGAAGCTGAAAATTTCTAAGTCCATGTGTCGACACCCAGAGGCAAAGTGTCGACACTTGAGAAAGCTTGTGTCGACACCCAGACAAGCAGTGTCGACACTTGGAGTCATTGTGTCGACACCAGGGAAGAAGAGTCGACACCAGTCAGAAAGTGTCGACACTTGGAGCTGTGTCGACACTCAGTGTAGAAGGATGCAGAAAAGCTGTGTCGACACTTAGCAGAAGTGTCGACATCTTGAAGAGCTGAGTCAACACCAGACAGTGTCGACACTTGGAGTTGTGTCGACACTCAGCATAATTCTGCAGAGACTAAGTACAAGTGTCGACACTCAACATAATGTGTCGACACTCATTCAGCAGAGTCAACATATGAAGTTTGTGTCGACACTCAGCACAATGTGTCGACACACACTCAAAGAAGTCAACACTTAAAGAATGTGTCGACACTCAGCACAATGTGTCGACACATAATCAGAAGACTCAACACTTGAAGATAGTGTCGACACAAGGAGCTGTGTCGGCACTTAGCAAAGAACAGAAAACTTGTAAAATATTCTAAGTATAAGTGTCGACACTAATGGAATGTGTCGACACTCAGCTGAAGAATCAAGAATGAAGACTTGTGTCGACACCAAGAAGCAGTGTCGACACTTGACAGTTTCTACACATGAAGATGTGTCGACACAAAGGAGATGTGTCGACACTTAGAAGAATACAGAAAGAATGAAGTACAAATGCTTGTGTCGACACTCAATTTCAGTGTCGACACATGCAGAAGAAACTGTGTCGAGACATACAAGGGAATGTGTCGACACCTTGTAGACTTGTGTCGACACTTACACAACATGTGTCGACACTTGGTCTATAAGTGTCGACACTTAAGAACAGAAAGTCTCGACACTAACTGACAGTTAGAGAATTTCAAGAAGTGACTGGTTGACATGACAGCTGCCAATCCAGCCGGTCTACAGCAACTGTCAGCAAAGTCAAAAGACTGTTATAAACCGGATCAGCCGGTTACCATGAAGGAGGCCTATAAATAGGCACCCACAGTCTACAGAAATAGAGAGATAATAATTAAGAAGTTCACAAACATTACATGGTGTGATTGGAGTAGTTGATCAGACTAAATCAAGAAGTAATACACAGAAGATCAACACAAGAAGATCAGGCAGTCCAACTGCAGATCTAAGTAGTTGGAGAGAGAGAGCTCCAACCAAGGATTCAGTCTTTGGAACTAAGGCTGAGAAGAAGAATTCAGAGTCATCTGGATTTCAAGAAGCAGAGATCAAGGATCAACTGCAGAAGATTCAGACTAATTCAGTTCTACTCAAGAAGCTTTGAAGAAAGCTAAGTCAGTTTGGATCAAGCTGAGTTCTTCCAAGAACTCTCCAAGAAACTCTCAACTCCTCTCATTCCTTCTGAGTTGTAGAGTTAGAATTTGTAATTTCTATTATATCTTGTAAGATCCATTGGATCTGAGTGATTGTAAGCCTATTTTATAAAGGCTGAGGGTAGGGCTTGGTGCCTGAGTGTAGGAGTTGAAGAACTCTGAGTGTAGGCCTTTGATTGGCTGAGTGTAGGCCTGAGTGGCTGAGTGTAGGCCTTTTGGCTGAGTGTAAGGCTTTGGGCCTGAGGTAGGAACCTTGTTGGGTTCTGAGCTAGTGGAGAAGTTTGGCCGAATCTAGTACACTGCTAGATAGGCGAAGAGGGAAAGTGGATGTACCCAAAGATTGGGGAACCACTATAAAATTAGTGTGTCTGCTGTGCTGTGCTGTGTTGTGGCTTTTCTATGTGATTTCTGAAATTGCTGTTAACTGTAATAATCTGTGATAAACTGTTGTGCTGTCAAACAAAAGTTAAAAAGGTTTAGGTCACCTATTCACCCCCCCTCTAGGTGTTTAGGTACCATATCTTTCAAGTGGTATCAGAGGGAGGTTCCTCAAAATAAGGACTAACTGTCTGAGGAGATCCAGTTTGGCAGATTCAGTTAAGTCAGGAAACAGGAAACAGTTTCAAGAAAATCAAGAACATGGGTTCTTCAGAGAATCATAAGGAGTTGGGTTCAATGAAACTACCTATATGCAGAAAAGAGATCTTTGGGATCTGGAAAGAGAGGGTTAGGCTGTTTATGGAAGCCTCTGACCCTAGAATATACATCACAGTCAAAGAAGGGCCATATGTGCCTATGAAGATTTCAGTTTTGGATGCAAATCAGAGGACTCCAAAGGATTTCTCTGAAATGACCAAGGATGAGATTGTCCTAGCAACTATGGACAAAAGGGCACAGAACATCATAGTCAGTGCAATTGATGATGCCACCTTCCAGAACCTTATTCACTGTAAAACTGCAAAAGAAATGTGGGATACCCTCATTGTCTACATGGAAGGTTCTGAAGAAGTAAGACAAGATAGGAAGTCCTTGCTTAATCAAGAATATGAGAGTTTTAGGCAAGGAAGAGGAGATAGCATCACTGAATGCTATAAGAAATTTTATAGAATTGTAAATGAACTCATGTCATATGGAAGAGAGTTCACAAACTATGAGTTGAATGACAAATTCTTAAGGTCCCTAACCAAAGACTGGGACACCAAGATTTGTGCCATCAGAGAAATGGCAAAGTTGGGAGAAATTCCTCCTCCCACACTTTTTGGCAAGTTGTTATCCTATGAGATGCAATTGTCAGTAAGAAAGAAGAAGAAAAGTCAACAAGGACTGAATACAGAGAAAAGACTGTTGCCTTTAAGTCAGATGTACCTAGAAAGAGCAGGACCAAGTCATCAACTCCTCCTCCTGAGGTAGTTGAATCAGAATCTGAAGAATCTGAAAGTACAAAATCTACAAGCAGTGAAAGTGATGAAGACTTTGCTGCATTCACCAGACATTTTCAGAAGTTCCTTAAGAAGAAACAGTGGAGGTCTAGACCTTCATCTTCCAAAGGGAAAGAGGTTCAGTATCTGGAAAAGAAGCCTTCAAAGAAGGACAAGAAAAGGACCAAGACAAGTAAGGCAACTGGATCCAAGATAATTTGTTACTGCTGCAATAGACAGGGCCATGTTATTGCAGACTGTCCTGAAAGAAGGAAGGAATCCAGTGACAAGAAGAAAACACACTTCAAAGGAAAGAAGGAGAAGTCCTTTGTTGCAAAGAATGAGAAGACTCTTTCAGATATGTCTTCTTCAGACACAGAGACAGATGCTGAAGCCTATATTGGGCTATTTGCTGAAGAAGAAGAAGAGTTCATGCAGATCATGGAATCTATCTATGAGCAAGAAGACTGTCAAAGCCAAGGACTGATGGCTTTGACTGAAAGTACCAAAAACCTGGAGCAGCCAGGACCCAGTCAGGTACAAGGCTTAACTCAAAGTTCTGATTCCAGTTCAAGTTCAGAGTCAGAGTATTCTTCATCAAGTGATGAGAATATGTCTGAGTCTGAGGGAGATATTCATCAACTCCTAGATGAATATCAAGTACTATTGCTAGCCTATAAGAAAAGCAAGACCCTAGCCAAAAATTTGGCCAAGGAAATTGCTGATCTCAAGACAGCTGCAATAGATTATGAGAAGAATTATGATCAAAAACTAAATGAAGTGGCCAGGCTGAAACACATTACTGTGATTCAGATGGGTACCATTACATTTAAGAATGATCAAATTAAGAAACTGGAGATTAATCTTCAGAAGGAGAAAGAGCTAGTAGCTAGCTTTTCAAAACCTAAATCAGTGCTACCCTTGATTGATGATTTTGTTCATCATAAAGGAAAGACTGGACTGGGATTTGTTAACCCAGTTTGGACTGTTCAGAATCAGTCCAAGTCCAAGGGCAAAGCCCCAACATTCACTAAGACAGCCAAGTCTGTACCTAAGCAAAGGTACAACAAATTTGAATGTTGGTGCTGTGGCAAAGTTGGCCACTTTGCTTTGGACTGTTGGCACAATGTTAGTGCCAAAGGTAGTAACAAGATACCTGGTGGAAAGCCAGCAGGTAGCTATGTCAATTTGCAAACTAACAATCACCAAGGACCCAAGTTTACTTTGGGTTCTAAGGTTCATTAATTTGTTTTGCAGGAGAATCCAAGTAACCATACCCCTACATGGTACTTGGATAGTGGATGTTCCAGACACATGACTGGAACTAGGGGACTACTGAAGGACTACATCCCTATCAAGAATGGTCCAAAGGTGACCTTTGGTGGTTCAGAAAAAGGAATCATCAAAGGGTTTGGTAACATATCTTCTAACTTAGTTACCATTACTCAAGTGGCTTATGTTAAAGGTTTGAAACATAACCTCATTAGTATAAGTCAATTAAGTGATGTAGGGTATGACATCTCATTTGTTAAAAATGGTTGTCATATCAAGAGGTCTAGTGATCAAAAGATCATTTTGACAGGTTATAGAAAGAGAAATGTCTATTGTTTAGACATTATGGTTGAGAACAATAGTTCTCCAGTTTGTCTTGTAGCAGATGAGACAGTCTCTCAATGTGTCAAATGGCACAAGAGGCTTGCTCATCTTAATTACAAGACCATTGGCAAACTCTTTAGTGAAGAGTTAGTGAGGAATGGTCCTCAAGTTAAGTGTGTCAAAGATGGCATTTGCTCAGCTTGTCAAAAGGGCAAGCAGACTAAATCCACCTTTAGAAGCATTGACAACAAGGATGCTGTGAGATGTTTATATCTATTGCATATGGATCTATTTGGTCCAATGCCAGTTCACAGCTTAGGTAGGAAGGTCTACACCTTTGTAGTTGTTGATGACTACTCAAGGTTTTCCTGGGTGTTCTTCTTAAAGCAGAAATCTGAAACACCTAGTGTCTTCCACAGTTTTGTTAAGCAAATTCAGAATGAATTGAACTGTACAGTGGTCAAAATTAGAAGTGACCATGGTACAGAGTTTCAATCTGAAAGCATGACAAAACTATGTGAAGACTATGGGATATTTCAAGAATTCTCTTCACCAAGAACACCTCAGCAAAATGGCATTGCTGAAAGGAAAAATAGAACCTTGATAGAAGCTGGTAGGACTCTATTAAGTGATTCTTCACTACCAGAATATTTCTGGGCTGAAGCAGTAAACACTGCATGCCATGTGATAAATAGAGCTACCATAACTAAAAGGTTAAACAAGACCCCCTATGAAGTAGTGAAAGGCAGGAAACCAAACCTATCCTATTTCAGGATTTTTGGTTGTAAATGCTTTATACTTAACAATGGGAAGACTCACTTAACTAAGTTTGCTGCCAAATCCCAAGAGGGAGTGTTTGTTGGGTACAGCAGTAATAGTAAGTCTTATAGAGTCTACAACTTGACTACACAAGTTGTAGAGGAGTCTGTGCATGTAGTTTTTGATGAGACACTTCTTATTAACAATGAGTTGTCTAGTAGTGTGTGCAGCCCCACAGGTCTTTCTAAGAAGATGGACAAGCTAACCATAGAAGATGTACCTGCTGCAAGACAGCAAGTAGGAGAAGATGGCTTATGTCCAGGGGGAGAACTACATGTACCAGGAGCTGAAGAAGTTCAAGGAACTCAGCATGATGAAGATGATGAAGAAGTACAACCAGAAGTAAGGATGCCTCCAGCCAACAGGCATCTAAGAGATCATCCAGTGGAGCTGATCATTGGAGATCCAAGACAAGGTGTTCAGACAAGGAGCAGAAATCAGAATGCTGCAATATATTCAAGTTTTCTGTCTCAGATAGAACCAAAGAAATTTGAAGAAGCTATACAAGATCCACAGTGGACTGAAGCTATGCAGGAAGGCTAAACCAGTTCAAGAGGTGCAAGGTTTGGGACTTAGTTCCTAAGCCTAAAGATCACAATGTGATAGGAACAAAGTGGATCTACAGAAATAAGTTAGATGAACAAGGAGTCATCATTAAGAATAAGGCAAGATTGGTTGCAAAAGGATATAGGCAAGAAGAAGGTATTGATTTTGATCAAACCTTTGCTCCAGTAGCCAGACTGGAAGCCATAAGGATGTTCTTGGCCTATGCAACCTACCAAGGATTCAAAGTATACCAAATGGATGTGAAGTCAGCATTCCTTAATGGTAATTTAAAAGAAGAAGTATATGTGGAGCAACCTTCAGGTTTTGTTGATTCTACTTTTCCACATTATGTCTATAGACTTAGGAAAGCATTGTATGGGTTAAAGCAAGCTCCTAGAGCTTGGTATGAAACCCTATCTAGTTTCCTCATTGAGAACAAGTTCACAAGGGGGAAAATAGATAAGACTCTATTCCTTAGGGAATCTAGAGGCAAAGTAATACTTGTCCAAATATATGTAGATGACATTATATTTGGGTCTACTGAAAGTAGCCTTTGCAAAAAGTTTGCAAAGCTTATGCAGAGTCAATTTGAAATGAGTAGTATGGGAGAACTGAAGTTTTTCTTGGGTCTCCAAGTTAAACAGACTGAAAGTGGTCTTTCCATATGTCAGTCTAAGTTCACCCTAGAACTCATAAGGAAATATGGTATGGATTCCTCCAGTACCATGAAGACTCCTATGGGGTCAAGTATGTCTCTAAGCAAGGATGATGCAGGGAAACCTGTAGATGAAACCTTGTATAGAGGGATAGTTGGCTCCTTACTATACTTGACTGCAAGTAGGCCTGACATTATGTATGCTACATGTGTTTGTGCCAGGTATCAAGCCTGCCCCAAAGAGTCTCACTTGACTGCAGTCAAGAGAATCTTGAGATATCTAAAGGGCACACCTTATCTAGGCCTCTGGTACCCTAGGAATGGAGATTTTGATCTAACAGGCTATTCAGATGCAGACTTTGCAGGATGCAAGGAAGATAGAAAAAGCACAACTGGATCCTGTCAATTCCTAGGTGGAAGACTTATCTCTTGGAGTAGTAAGAAGCAAACCAGTGTGGCCATCTCCACAGCTGAGTCAGAGTATATAGCTGCAGGAAGTTGCTGTGCTCAACTTCTATGGATTCAACATCAGCTAGAAGACTATGGATGTCAGGTAAGTAGAACTCCACTTTATTGTGATTCTACTAGTGCTATTTCCATAGCTAATAATCCTGTATCTCATAGTAGAACTAAACATATTGAGATAAAATATCACTTTCTTAGGGAGCATGTAGAAAGAAATGATATTGCACTTGAATATGTTAAAACAGATAATCAGATAGCTGATATGTTCACTAAGCCCTTAGATGAAGCTAAGTTTAATAAGTTCAAAATTGAACTAGGTATGATAAACTTAGACTAAGTATACAGAACAAAAATTGGCTAAGTAAAAAGGTGTCGACACATAGACAAGTCTATGTCGACACAGAATAGTAAGTGTCGACACTTCAGAAAAATGGTGTCGACACATCTAGGAAGTTAGTGTCGACACTTCAGAATGTTAGTGTCGACACATGTCGAGTAGGTGTCGACACATCCACTAAGGTGTCGACACTTAAGTTTTACTCAGAATTTTTCTAAGTAAAGTCTCGACACATGTCGAGTATAGTGGTGTCGACACTTAACCAAGTGTCGACACATAGAATCTGTTAACTAAATTTGTGTCGACACATGAGTGTCGAGACATTATAGGTCTGTGTCGACACTTATTGACAGTGTCGACACATCATTAGAAATTCCTCCCGCCTGTTCGTCTTCAAACAGGAAAGGTATAAATAGGGTTCTGTCTTTGATTGTCGACACGCTTTCAAAGTTTCGAGACCTAAACTCTTGTGTCGACATTTCTCTCTTCTCAAGACTAAATCTTCAAACCCTAATGGCTCCCAAGCTGGAAGAGAACGTCAACGAGGGCTATGAGCTCGTGCGAGGCGCATTTGACGACAGCGATCAGGAATTCAAATCGGTGATTACCCTAGTCAGCGATTCAGGACTGGAATTCTTGGTTTCAGAACCAACGAAAATCTGGAAGAAAGAAGTAATTGAATTTCTTACTCAAGCAACTGTGGACGACTCTGGATTCAGAATCAAGTCCAGGGTGCATGGCACCAAAGTCAAACTATCCCCCAAGTCTTTGAGAAAGGTACTTCAGCTACCTAAGATTCAAGAAGAAGAGGAGGTAACTGCTTCTAAGACCAGGGAAGCTCTTACTTGGTGTGGACTGGATTCACAGATGAAGGTGGGATCAGTCTTCAATAGGAAGGGGATGAACAATCAAGGCAAGTTCTTGTCAGAAGTAGTGGGCAAGGTAATTCTGTGCAAACCAGGAGGGCATGACAGGGTGTCTGCCTCCATGTTTGAAGTAATGACCAGAATCATCTTCACTCTGAAGACAGATTGGTCAATGGTGGTTTTTGAGAAAGTGAAGGAAAGCCTGAAGAAGCCCAATCTGGGCAGGATTATAAGTCTCTACCTGGCTGGATCCATTCCAGAGGTAATGAGCACTGCTGCAGGAACAAAGATAAATCATATGAGGAGAATGGACTCCAGAATATTCTCAAGATGGGAAAGGGTGCTGGTGTCAAAGGACTTGGCCACCCTGAGAAACAACTTCTAAAACAGACTCTCCTCCCAGGAAGAAAAGGAAGACAGCTGCTGTGCCTCAAGAGTCCTCAAGCAGCTCAGGCAGTGAAGAACAGGTGGTCTTCACTCCTGAAAGTCCAGTAGATGTGACTGCAGCAAAGTCACCTGCTCCTCAGGAGCCAGCTGATATCCAGGGGGCCACCAGCTGTAGAACATCCATCTACACTGGATAGTGAGCAGGCTACTCTCATCATTCAAGAGGTACTTGTTGATCTTAACATTTTGAATTTTTCTATATCACATTCTGATTTGTCTGATGACCATCAGCCAACTCAGCAAGCACAAGAACCAGATGTTGTTCATCCAGACACATCTATTGTGATACCTGATGCAGTGGTAGAAGAACCAAGGACATCTCCTGCACAGTCTCCAGCAGAGTATACCATGGAAGATCTGTTTTTGAACTTAGATCAAGATGATTTTGATATGGAAAAGACTGCTGCTGATGCAGTGAAGGATGCTGTTGCTGAGGGGGAGACTTTGGATATACTAGAAGAGCCTCTAAGGCTAGATTCTGAGCAGGCACAAGATGTGCATACTGAAAGAACATCCAGCCCTAAGGATAGGGTGGATATAGCAAGTACATCTGACTCTGAAGATGAGGAAGCTGAGCAAGCTAAGAAAAAGAAGTTCTTTGTATTCAAGAGGAGGAGCCAAAGCTATAAGAAGGCTCTACAAACAGTTGCTCAGCATTCACTAGTTCAACAAGCTCCATCCACTGATTATAGTGCTCTACTGCTTGCAATGCAAATCAAGATGGATGAACAAAGAAAAGCCTTAGAAACTTATGTTGATGAAGGGCACAAAGCACTACAGTCTGATCTGGGCCAGGAAATCAAGTCTATAAGGTTTGAAATGAACCTTAATAAAACTGCAATGACTGATTGTTTTACCAAGGGTGCTAATGCTGTGGTCTATCTAGCTAAACATCAAGAAGAAATTAAAGAGAAAGTGAATGATATAGCAGTCAAGCAAGGCTATGTGCTGGAGAATCAGTTGAGGATGAATGATAACTTGACTGCATCTCACAATGCAATTGTCACTGAAATTAAGAATAAGTCAGATGAACCTTCCACTTCCTCAGCTGCTGCCAAAGCTGATTTTGATAAGATATTTCAAGCAGAGATTGCTGCTGTTAAAACTGCCATAAAAGATTCCCAGAAGGTCATATCAGAACAGCTTACAAAGCTTAGACCTTTCTTTAAAGAGGGCATAAGATATTTGGATAGCCAAATCCGATTTCAGAAAGATGATGTAAGGATCATATGGCTCAAGAAGTCATAAAGGGGGAGAGAGTGTTAGTCAAGGCCAGTTCTGAGCATGCAAAATGGATTTCAAATTCTATAAGGGCTACACTTGGATACCCTCCCCTGTGTGATGACGATGAAGTAGGTGAATCTGGTATTCAAGGAACATTTCTTGGAGGTGAGCAACAAGCAGTGGCTGATGTAATCTATCCACCTCCAGACTTTGAAATGATTCATGCTGATGTAAGCACTATGTATAGTCCAACTGCTGGCAAGCCAAATGTTATTCTGGAAAAGGTTGTTCAACCTATCACAGCTGCTATGCAAGAGGCATTGGATAAAGAAGAAGAAACTAGGCTGTCAAAGAAGAAGTTTAGGGAAATTGCTGAACAAAAGCCAGATTTTGAACAATGGAGCCCTACTTCTAGAAACATAATTCTTACAGCCTGGAAAGCAGCCAAGGATAATGCCCATGAGAGGAACAAGTGGTTCTCAGAGGCTGAATGGAGAAAGCATGAGATTAGACAAGAAGCCATTGTCCAACACAGAAGGAAGGCCAAGTTAGGAAAGCTACCTCCAACAGCTGTGGAGCCTAGCAAGTACTTTCCCAAGCCTTATCATTATTTTGAAAGGCAGAAGATCAAGGCAGATAAGCAAGATCTAAAAGGGAAGAAGACTGGTGAAGCTGAGCCTGCTGCTGCTGCTGCTGCTGCTGTGAAAGCTCAAGTTAAAGCTGGAAAAGGGATTGTTATCAAAGAACCTGATCAGCACTAGATTAGGGATTAACTTGATGCTTATTGAAATCTGTTAAGAGAAAAACATTGCAATACTTCATTGAAAATGTATAAGAAACATTATTGGAACAGTATATGATAAATACAGTTTGAATGTTCTGAAATATGTGTGTTTCTTAATTGTTCTGCAATGTTTAATAAGTATACATGTGTAGTTTATTACATGTTCAAGTTTTACCCTGTTGTCATTTATATGTTTTACATCATTTTGTAATTTTTAATTATGAGTGGTGTATATCATTGACTAAGGGTTATGACTTCTCCAAATAGGGGGAGATTGTTGGGTACATTGATCAAATGTACCTGATTTGAAGAAGCCTCACCTAACTCAATGATATACATCAGAATGTATTTGATGTTTGTTTGAGTTATTTGTGCAGGTTAGGTATACACTGGACTGAAGCTGAAAATTTCTAAGTCCATGTGTCGACACCCAGAGGCAAAGTGTCGACACTTGAGAAAGCTTGTGTCGACACCCAGACAAGCAGTGTCGACACTTGGAGTCATTGTGTCGACACCAGGGAAGAAGAGTCGACACCAGTCAGAAAGTGTCGACACTTGGAGCTGTGTCGACACTCAGTGTAGAAGGATGCAGAAAAGCTGTGTCGACACTTAGCAGAAGTGTCGACATCTTGAAGAGCTGAGTCAACACCAGACAGTGTCGACACTTGGAGTTGTGTCGACACTCAGCATAATTCTGCAGAGACTAAGTACAAGTGTCGACACTCAACACAATGTGTCGACACTCATTCAGCAGAGTCAACATATGAAGTTTGTGTCGACACTCAGCACAATGTGTCGACACACACTCAAAGAAGTCAACACTTAAAGAATGTGTCGACACTCAGCACAATGTGTCGACACATAATCAGAAGACTCAACACTTGAAGATAGTGTCGACACAAGGAGCTGTGTCGGCACTTAGCAAAGAACAGAAAACTTGTAAAATATTCTAAGTATAAGTGTCGACACTAATGGAATGTGTCGACACTCAGCTGAAGAATCAAGAATGAAGACTTGTGTCGACACCAAGAAGCAGTGTCGACACTTGACAGTTTCTACACATGAAGATGTGTCGACACAAAGGAGATGTGTCGACACTTAGAAGAATACAGAAAGAATGAAGTACAAATGCTTGTGTCGACACTCAATTTCAGTGTCGACACATGCAGAAGAAACTGTGTCGAGACATACAAGGGAATGTGTCGACACCTTGTAGACTTGTGTCGACACTTACACAACATGTGTCGACACTTGGTCTATAAGTGTCGACACTTAAGAACAGAAAGTCTCGACACTAACTGACAGTTAGAGAATTTCAAGAAGTGACTGGTTGACATGACAGCTGCCAATCCAGCCAGTCTACAGCAACTGTCAGCAAAGTCAAAAGACTGTTATAAACCGGATCAGCCGGTTACCATGAAGGAGGCCTATAAATAGGCACCCACAGTCTACAGAAATAGAGATAATAATTAAGAAGTTCACAAACATTACATGGTGTGATTGGAGTAGTTGATCAGACTAAATCAAGAAGTAATACACAGAAGATCAACACAAGAAGATCAGGCAGTCCAACTGCAGATCTAAGTAGTTGGAGAGAGAGAGCTCCAACCAAGGATTCAGTCTTTGGAACTAAGGCTGAGAAGAAGAATTCAGAGTCATCTGGATTTCAAGAAGCAGAGATCAAGGATCAACTGCAGAAGATTCAGACTAATTCAGTTCTACTCAAGAAGCTTTGAAGAAAGCTAAGTCAGTTTGGATCAAGCTGAGTTCTTCCAAGAACTCTCCAAGAAACTCTCAACTCCTCTCATTCCTTCTGAGTTGTAGAGTTAGAATTTGTAATTTCTATTATATCTTGTAAGATCCATTGGATCTGAGTGATTGTAAGCCTATTTTATAAAGGCTGAGGGTAGGGCTTGGTGCCTGAGTGTAGGAGTTGAAGAACTCTGAGTGTAGGCCTTTGATTGGCTGAGTGTAGGCCTGAGTGGCTGAGTGTAGGCCTTTTGGCTGAGTGTAAGGCTTTGGGCCTGAGGTAGGAACCTTGTTGGGTTCTGAGCTAGTGGAGAAGTTTGGCCGAATCTAGTACACTGCTAGATAGGCGAAGAGGGAAAGTGGATGTACCCAAAGATTGGGGAACCACTATAAAATTAGTGTGTCTGCTGTGCTGTGCTGTGTTGTGGCTTTTCTATGTGATTTCTGAAATTGCTGTTAACTGTAATAATCTGTGATAAACTGTTGTGCTGTCAAACAAAAGTTAAAAAGGTTTAGGTCACCTATTCACCCCCCCCTCTAGGTGTTTAGGTACCATATCTTTCAGCTCTCTTACTTGATCTTGAAGACAATAACCTCCAGGTTTCTCGTTGATGTAATAAGTGAGGATACACTAGTTTTTCATAGGTAGAAGCGCTTCAAATAGGCGCAAATCCTACTCCAAATGCTATGTGATTCAAAACAACAGCTATGGGAAACTGGGACAACTCTGAGTATGAGGACCTTACATACAAAGTATCAGCGCATGACCCTGGTCGTCACCTGTTCCACTTCTATACCATGAACGCCGCCGAGAGTTCTTCTGTGCTGAGTCCCATCTCCCGCTCACCGCCCAAATGTTGAAACCGGAATCCGGTCTCCTGTGGAGTTCGACCCTGGGGCGGGGTGACCGCGCACCTATTACCCCTCGCAAGCAAGATTTAGGCACATACTAGGAAGCCAATGGGACAGACCCAAGGTCTCAGCGTGAGGAACCCGCCGCATACCCGGAAGACTAACAAACTCTTCCCCTCCCAAGCCAGGGCTTGAGTTAAGCACCTTCGGAGGCCTCTCTTGGCCGACCGTGAACCTCAGGGAGGATCTCGAGATCCTACTCCCAAACTAGAGGTGCCACTCGGTCTCTATGTAAATATTCTCCGTCCGCCTTACTATTGGCGCAAAACCCATCCAGCAGCCCTACTCTACACATCCCAATTGGGCCGCTAATAGCGGAACTCCGCTACTGAAAGGATGACAACGGGCCATAAGGGCTTCCGACATCTATACCTCGGGGCCCACATGGGGGGAGCGGTTCACGAAACAACACCGCTCGCCCAAGACAGGAGTAAATCTATAATCACATGGCATCACAAATATGAAAAATATACAGGAATAAATGCCATACTCAAGCACGCAAGCCGGCAATGTAACAAAAAAGGCCTTCGAGGCCGACACGAGCTCGGGCTTAAGCCCGTCATTCCCCGCCTGGTACTGAACATCTGTACGCAAACGTCTCGACGAGCGGCGACCAACTAGTCATCAGTCGGCAAATAGAGCGGGCCAACATATGCGCACACCCTTTTTTGGGGCTATGGTGCGCATTCCCGCAAGCGGCTAATAAACAACTTCCTCGGAGTCTTCTCCGGGAACCCCAGAACATCACCAATCCGGCTCACACGTCCGGATGGGCTTCACACAGCATGCCAAACATGTACTCACGCTTAAAGGTACTAATGCAATTAACTGCGGGGACGTACACGTCAACCCGTCGGGAAGCTCCTCCCCCCACCCTGGTGGAGAGGGGCTTCCGTGCAAATATGTAAAATGAAGGCTCACCTGCCCAAGTTGAAACATCGTTACCCTTGTCGCGTACTTAGCGGCGGGGCCGGGAGAGGAGTCCGGGTTGATCCTGAAAAAGCAGCTAGATCTGATATACTCTAGAGGGGGGGGGGGTGAATAGAGTATATGATGCTTTGATATTTTAAAACAGATTGCTGTAATATGTGTGAGCAGGGGAAGCAGTAATAAATCTAATCACAGCACTAAGTTAAACAGAAAGCTAATCACAGAGAAATCAAGGCCAAGAAACAAACATAAAAACAAGCAAAACAGAAGACACAAAGAATATAGTGGTTCCCCTAAATTGGGTACATCCACTCTTCTTACCACCCTAGGTAGTGAATCCATCTGCAGATGAGTTGATCGGGGTCCTGGGCACAATAGCTTTTGATAAGGTGTCTCAAAAACCAAAGCAGATTTTTTGATCAGGTGTCTGCCCACAATGAGCTTTTGACAAGGTGCTCAAAAACAAAAACAGATTTTATGATCAGGTGTTCTTGCCACCAATAGATTTGACAAGGTGCTCAAAAAACAAGCTCAAAACTTTGAAGGGAGTTTGAGAAACCCTTTACAGAGAGGGGTGAGAGAGTGATGGAAGTCTTCTCTTTCTCAAACAACTGAGAAGACTATGTGGATTGTTTATGTCAAGCTCCCCCTGAATCCTTGAGATCTTCAGGAAGAAAAGCTTTGCTGAGTGTGATAGGCTTCAAAGATTGAACTCCAACAATAGATGATTTCAGCAATAGCTGAAATGTTGAATCTCTGGAGTCGGAAATGTGTGGCTTGAACACTTTGAAACTAAAGAGATCTGAAGATTTCTGAAAAGATGATCTCCTTGGATGAGTGTTCTTGAGAATTCCTTGAGGTAGAATATTTTGTATTGTATCCCTGTTATCTGTGTGTCTCTCTCTGATCTAGAGAGACTCAAAAAATTCTGTCTTTTATTCTCTGGTACTGAACAAAACATTCTCTTGAGAAGAATAGTACCATTGGGTATTAATTGCATCCTTAATTGCAAATCTCTTCTGGAGGAAAGTCCATTAAAAATATTCTTGAAACTTGGTCCAGAAATGAATGAAAACGGCTAGGAAATCTCTGAATTAATTGCAGAATAATGCTTTAACTGATTTGAATTTGAATCTAGAGTCATCCTTGAAGTTATCCAAAAATCGTCGAACTGAGCTCTGCTATCGTCGAGCTGAGCTCAGCGATCTGGAAATATACAGAGCACAAAAATATCGTCGATCTGAGCTCAAGGATCGTCGAACTGAGCTCAGAGTATAAGATCCAAAGCAGAGTCAAAATCGTCGACCTGGAGCTCACCGATCGTCGAATGGAGTTCGACGATATAATGAAGTTGAGCTCAGCGATCGTCGAATGGAGTTCGACGATCTGTCGAAGATGAGCTAGACGATCGTCGATCGGAGTTCGACGAATCGTCGTGCTGAGCTCGACGATAGACCTAGTCTCCAAATAGAAAATTCTGGGTCTTCAGGGCACTTCCAAACCTAGACTTCTAACCCTTAGACTCAATTCTAATTGACCTATTGAGCTATACAGGAGGTCTAAACATTTGATTCTAGAGATATAGTGATCCTGACCCAAATTAGTAATCGGGTGTTCTAACAATCTCCCCTATTTGGTTTAGGATTACTATTTTACAGACTTTGAAAAAATTAAATAACATACAATCAGTAAAACAAAAAAAACAAGCTAGACAATGGAGAACCACAGAGATATATAACATCCAGATAATCAGAAAACACAGAGGAATGTCACCTGACAATATCATTTCTTTTCCTTGCCCTTAACAAGTTTAATCTCTCTGTTAGGATTGAGGCTTCTTGTTTGATCTGGTATCATCTGCTGCACCCAAATATGTTTGCTTTTTAGGCCTGAGAACTACAGCTTCAGGATGTAATTCCATATACCTGTCAGAATCAAAGAATTTACTTGATGCATATCTCTCTAGATCTTTCGTCTTGTTCAGACATAGTTGAAAGTGTTGGAAGAATCTTTTCCTTGCTACTAGCCTTTTAATCTGATCCAGTGCAACTAGTTCTTTTAATCTTGGCAGTCCAAGCAGCTGGATTGTTTTCAGGATCCTCAAAAGGTACAGGTGGCTCATATCTGTTAGAGGGATTGTCCTTGAGGAGGCCTGGCAGACAACAATTTTCTTTCAGCTTATAAGGGAAAGGACCAGATGTTGTATCAGTGAAATTTGTCCCCCTAGAATAGGGGTGTTGCTTGAGTACCCTTTGAGAGTAGACTTGAGATCTCTTTGATTTCCTATGTATCCTCCTCTCCTTTGATTGAGATCCCTGGATTGGCTTCCCCTATTGTAGGATCTAGCATGAGGCGATAGGGGGCTTGACTTCTGGCTGGGGGTTGAGCTGCAGGACTTCCACCTGCACCTGCATCAGGAGGAGTGTGGTGGAGGAGGATGAGAGTTATGAGAATTGGGAGGAGCCCTTCCATATTTTTCTCTTCTTTTCATTGCTTCAGCTGATTCTTGGAGTACTGCATCCAGTGCTCAGTAATAGGGCAGTCATGAAGAGGTAATAGTTAGATATATCATTGTTATCCTTAACTTTGGCAGGAGGTACCTCTCTTCATTGCTTTGTCCTTGCCTTTCTTTTCGAGGCAATGGTAGCAGAAGAAGAGTCATCAGAGTTTGTGTTCTAAACTCATCACTTTCAGAACTCTGGTCATCAAAAGGAGCACATCAATTTTCTTATCAAGTCTTCTTGAGCTGTACAGAAGCAGATGAGGCAGAGGTTGATAGCAGCAGGTGTTGAAGTAGTAACAACAGAAATGACAGCAGCAGAATGGAGTAGAAGCAGTAGTAACAAAACAAACAGCAGCAACAGTAGGCTCTGGAGAGGTCTTGGCAGCAACAACAACTTCACTAACAACAACAACATAGAGTAGGTAATATCACAGAAATGCAGAAAGGCTCAAATTCAGGTGCCTCTGACATAAGGATCTATCCTTGAAAATAGGATCAACAGCAATAACAGAAACTTCAACAGCAGTAGTATCCAACATCTCAGCAGGAGTATCAACAAATCAGAAGCAACAACAACAATGCTTTCTTCAGAGGAAGTAAGCAGCAGCATAAACTGAGTTGACAAAGGAGGTTAAATGCTTGGGTCACAGCAAGAAAATGGTCACAAGGGCCTTGGATTAGATCTATCTGGAGGCTGGAACAACATTTGACCTCTGGCAGAGATCTAAAGTATGCAGAATCAAAAGTTGAAAAGCAGCAAAGACCTGAGGTCTATTGCAAGGATTGCCAGCAGGAGGACTTGTGCTTGTAGGCACAGCAACAGCAGCAGAGAAGGAGCTGAAGTAGAAGCGCAAAGAAGCAGCAGCAGAAGCAGACAGGCTCACAAAGCAGTCACAGATAGAAGCACAGCACAACAGCAGTCATGGAAGACTCACTTCATATGGGCATCTCCCCCTGCCTAGATTCAGACAAGTCTGGATCAAGGCACACTGCTGTAAGGGGTTAGCCTGAGGGAAGAGGGAGAGGAGAGCCTTGCAGAGAGAGGCTGCCATGACAGGAGTAGTGGAGCCAAGGAGGTCTCCAACAAAGAGAGAGAGATCCCTGGGGGTCAGCAATCTCATACAGCAGCTGTCAGCAAGGGCTGGGAGGTCTACTTGCTCAAGGGCTGGAGCAGAGGTAGAAGATATAGGAGAAGCTGATGGTGAGGGTTGGAGAGCTGGTGGTGAATGGGTGGAAGGGATGACTGAGGTGTTGGGTAAGGTGGATATGGAGGACATGGGAATGGAGATAGTGGTGGTGAATGGTGGTTGGTCAATGATTTGGTGTAGAAGGCTTGAAAAGGAAGTGGAGGAAGAGGGTAACTCAGGAGGAGATGATGGGGATCATCCATAAAGAATCATCAATTAGGGTGAAGTATGGAATGGAGGGTGATGAAGTGATATCTGGTGGAGGGTAGGAGAATAATGGATGTAATTGTTTTCTGGTGGTGGAAGAATAGGTACTGAGATGGTGTGGATGTCGGGAGGGGCTGGATATGATGATGGTGGATGGTAGTGGAATGGTAGATGGATATGGGAAGGGATGGAATTGGAGGAGGAGAGGAGGAGAGCTAACAACAGTAGGCAGGTCATCTGCAGGGGCAGAGAACTTGTGGAGGAGTGACTCTTAGAGTTCCTTGTGCCTGAAGGAGTACTGGAGGAGGGCTGCTGGGCTTGCTGATTTGTCTGTCCCACTTTCCAAAGAGGGCACAAGACAGTCTCTGGGAGACATTTATATGAATTCCAGAGGAGACCAGCAAGGCAGGGCACCTGTGCTGCAGAAACACCCCTGATCCTTCCAAAGTTTACAAAGCTTTGTGTGATTTTCTTCTTGATGAGGTCAAAGAAATCTTCTCCCCAATTCAGATTTTTTCTTGTCTACAAGAGCTCCCATGAGGCAGAGCTGATACCTTGAAATTGTATCTATGGGAAAGTGCTTAGCCAGATGCAAGGACTTTACTACAACAACATCTGCCAGAATCTGGTATTCCACAGAAAGGTTCCTTTGCAAGAGCTTGCTAGGGTTATTTCACCTCAGAATGACCCATTCTGACAAGCAGTTCAGAATACTCTTCTCCAGATAAGTCAGCAGTATCTTCACCATTTCCTCAACTCAAAAACTTCTGTTAAAATTGCTGGGGTTAAGGTACCTGAGTTCCAGAATATTGACCCAACAATGGTGTTGTTATCCTGATTGTGGGCGTGTATAAACCCATTCTTATCTCATCAGATGCCAGCTTGATCCTGGTGGTCATGATTGCTGTCAAGATTCTGGTCTTTGAACAACCCAAAATATCTTGAAAAAACCTGGTCTGTTGTGCTGAAGGATTCCATGTCGATGTCAAAAACCAGCATCAAACTTCATAGCGGCAAGAACAATAACTGGACAACAGCCATGGGTACCTGCAAAAAATTCAACAAACAAAACGACCCAAGTGTAGAACTGATTGGGAGAGAAGATAAAATTCTTGCAGAGAAATCGAAAGCGCAAGGAGAGAACGACGACAAAAAATGAAATTTATATTAGGGTTCGACGCAGCAAAGGAAAGATCGTTGAACTCAGTTCGACGATCGAGGATTCTAAAGGAATCTGATGAAGATGTCTTCAACATCGTCGATCTCCGTTCGACGATTATTGGAGAGCGTTCGAGCTCCTGTTCGACGATCGTTCAGAGAATAAAATCGTCGGGCGCCGTTCGACGATCGTTGACCGGAAGAGATAGTTCATACTATCTGAGAAACGCTGAACTCAGGTCGACGATTAGAAATCGTCGATCTTCCGTTCGACGATCTGGGTGCAAATCGTCGAGCGCAAGTTCAGAGATCAGAAAAATTCTAGACACTAAGAGAAAAATCAAGAATGTTTGCTAGTCTTGGTCAATTTTAAGCTTTCAAAATCTTAGATATTATATAAGACTTCCTCCATCTGACATTCCCTAACTGATTTTATGAAGGTGTGTTTCTTTTCATCCAAAGACTTGGTGAAAATATCTCCCCTTTGTAAATCAGTTGGGATATATTGTAGTTCAATTGATTCTTTTCAACATATATCCCTTAAGAAATGATGTCTAATCTCTATGTGTTTTGTCCTACTATGGAGGACTGGATTTTGAGCTATAGAAATAGCACTGTGGTAGTTATCACAAAGATTTTAGACTTCTTTAAGTTGTAGCCATAGTCTAGGAGTTGGTTTTGAATCTACAAGATTTGTGAACAACAACTGCCTGCAGCCATATATTCAGCTTCAGCAGTTGAAGTTGACACAGATGTTTATTTCTTACAAGACTAAGAGACAAGTCTGTCACCAAGGAACTGGGACAAGTTCCGCTGGTGCGCTTTCCTGTCGATTCTGCATCCAGCATAATCAGCATCAGAGATCCAGTAAGTCAAATGCTGAATCTTTTGGATACCAGAGATCTAGATTTGGACAACTTAACATACCTGAGAATCCTCTTTACTAAGTTAGGTGTGACTCTCTAGGGCATACTTGGAACCTAGCACATATACATGTAGCAAACATTATATCTGGTCTACTAGCTGTAAGATACAGTAAAGAGACAATCATTGCTCTATATGTTGTCTGATCAACAGGTTTCTCATGTTCATCAGCATCCAATACAAGCATTAGTATGCATGAGTGTTTTCATAAAAGATGCTTCAGACATGCCAATTTCTTAACCAGTTCATTTGCATACTTGGTTTGAGAGATGAAGATGCTTCAGCATGCTGTTTGACTTGTTAATCATAGGAAGAAAGGATAGCTCACCCATGCTACTCATCTCAAATTTAGAAATGCATCAGGTTAGAAAACCTTCTGCACAATTTGGAGTCAGTAGAACCAAAAATAATATCGTCTACATAAATTTTTGTACTAGTAGGGTATGAGACTTATGGGTTCTATGAAAAGAGTTTGGTCTACTACTTACCCCTTATAAAACCATTTTCCAAAAGAAAGCATGCTAGGTCTCATACATGCTCTAGGAAGCCTGCTTGAGACCATATAATGCTTTGTTCAATCTAAAAACATAATCAGGATAAGTTGAAGAGATAAAACCTGTAGGTTGTCTGACATATAACTTCCTCTTTGATGTATCCATTCAAGAATGCACTTTTGACATCCATCTGATATACCTTGAAGCCTTTATGTGCTGCATAAGCTAAGAATATTCTGATGGCTTCCAATCTTGCAACAGGTGCAAAAGTCTGGTCGTAGTCTATTCCTTCTTCTTGAGAATATATCCCTGAGCAACTAGCCTTACCGTTTCCTTTTATTTATTACTCCTTGATCATCCACTTTGTTTCTGAATACCCATTTGTTCCAACAATGGAGTGATCCTTAGGCTTTGGCACAGTTCCCATACATTGTTTCTCCACAAATTGATGCAACTCCTCTTGCATTGCAATGATCCAGTGTGGATCTTGCTCTGCGTTCTTGAATGGACTGAGTTTCAATTTGAGATATAGGAAGCAGTGTGTGCAACAGGTTTTGGTGACCTAATTTCTGGTTGCACACCAGCTGAGATTTCTCCAATTATTTGGGAAATTGGATGGTCTCTTGATGTTACTAATCAACAGGGGGTGTTGATTGTTCACCAACCTGTGACTGTTTGTGTTTCTCTTTGTGTTACAACAATGGCTCTTCAAGTTGTTCTTCAATTATAGTTGAGCATTTTCTTCATCTTCACTTGCTTTATCCTTTTGAGTAACCTGTAACTTGTTCAAGTCTTCAACTAGAGAATGTTCCTGCAAGGGTTCTATGGTAGAAGAAACTTCTCTTCTTGAAAGACATGTTAGATTCATCAAATGAAATATATGGAACAGATTCCTCAATTTTAAAGATGATTTATTATAGACCCTATAAGTCTTGTCTGATCAGGAGTATCCCTAGAAAACACTCCTTCATCAGCTTTGGCTTTGAAATTTTGATAAATATTCTTGTCATTATTATGAATATGAATCAAATGTAACCAAAAAAAGACTCTAAAATAGTTAACTTTAGGTTTCTTTCCTTTGAGTAATTCATAGGGAGTCTTTCCCCTTTTTTTTATGTTATTAATAACTTCTATTCAGCACATAGTTGGAGGTGTTCACTGCCTCTGCCCAAAAGGATAGAGGTAGATGAGCATCTGACAACAATGTAGTGACAGATTCAATAAGGGTTCTATTTTTCCTTTCAGCTACCCCATTTTGTTGAGGAGTTCTAGGAGCTGAGAAAGTGTGCCTGATCCCTTCACTCTGAACCAGAACTCTTGCATAAGAAGAGAATCAAACTCTTTCCATGATCACTTCTGATCAGGGCAATGTGAGTATTGAACTCAATCTGTATACATTTGAGAAACTCTGTCAGACACTATTAAAGTTTATCAGACTTCTTCCTTAGAAAGAACACCCAAGTGAATCTAGAGAAGAATCTACAACTACTAAGGTGTAGGATTTCCCTCCTAGGCTTTGTACTGTGATGGGTCCAAAAGAGATCCATGTGTAACAGATACAATATCCTAGGTGAATCACCTTATTAAGTGACTTAAAGCTGTTTTTAGTTTGCTTGCTAATTGACAAGCCCTGTAGAGTCCTTCCTTCTTGTAGGGGCCAGAAAGGTAGTCCTCTAACAAGGTTGTCCTTGGATAGCATAGCAATAGTTCTAAGGTTTAGGTGTCCTAATCTCTTATGCCTAAAATATGTGGGTATTAAGACAGAATGTAAACAAGCATAATTATGTCTACATCAGTTGAAAGAGGTAAATCTACTAGTGAAAATGTTACCTTCTTTTACCTGTCAACACTAGTTTGTGTTGGTCTTCTGCGGCCTTGATTTTCGCATAAGGCTTTGCTGAAGGTCACCTGGTAG
>CM077151.1:268483475-268672608 GCA_039583875.1 Platanthera guangdongensis | reverse complement strand
AATGGATGGGTGAATGATGGTTGAGTAATGATGCCTGAAGATTGTTGATAAGAAGTGGATGATGAGGGGTCTCAGGAGGTATGAAGGAGAATCATTCCATATATGAATCATCTAGAAGAGTGAAAGATGGAATATGAGATGATGAATCAATGTCCAGGTGTGGGTAGTGATGTAGTGGATGGAAGATTTCTTCAGTTAATGGTGGAGTTTAGAGAAGGGATTGAAGTTGGAGATGGGATGGAAATGGGGGATGAAATTGTGATGGTGACTGTGACTGTTATAGATGAAACAATAGGTGGAGAAGGAGGAGATAAAGCAGGCAAGTCTTCTGCAGGGGCAGAAACCTGAGGGGAAGAGACTGAAGCAGTCCTTGTACCTTAAGAAGAGATTGCAGAGGGTCTGCTGGGCTTTACAATCTGCCTGTCTCATTTCCCAAATAGAGCACAGGTAAGCCTCTTGGAGGCATTGATGTGCATCCCACTGGAAACAAGCAGTGCAGGGCATCTATTATGAAGAAACAACCCTAAAATCCTCCCAAAGTTAACAAAGTTCTTGTTAATTTTCTTCTTGACTAAATCAAAAAAGACTTCTCCCCAGTTCAGTTGCTTCTTGTCCACCAGAGCACCCATCAAACAGAGCTGATACCTAGAGATGGTATCATGAGCTGAGTGTTTTGCCAACAGCACTTTTCCAATAACATCAGCAAGAAATATGTACTCAACAGACAGATTCTTCTTAAGCAATTTACTAGGGTTAGCTTCTGAATGTCCCATCCTTTCAAGCACATTTGAAAATTCCTCTCCAGAAAGCTCAACAGAATCTTCTCCAGAATTCAATTGAAAAACCTATGTCAAAGTAGCAGGTGTTAGAGATACATGAGTTCCTGAGATGGTTCCAACCACTGTGTTCTGATCCAGATTGTGGGCAGTATACACTCATTCTTTTATCTCATCTGTAGCCAATTTGATCCTTGTAGTCATTATGGTAAATAATTGTTGGTCTTTGAAAAGTTCCAGAATGTACTTGAAGATTTGATCACTGTTATTGAAGGAATCCATGTCTATATCAAAGCCAGCGTCAAATTTCATTGCGGCCAAGATTGCGACTGAAACTGCCATTGATTCCTGCAAAAATGAACAAGCAAACGACCAAGTGTAGAAAAGTTTGGAGGGAAAGAGAAAATTTGCAGAGAGTATGAAAGCGCAAAGAGAGAACGACAGCCGAAAAATGAGTTTTATATTAGGATTCGACGCAGAAAAGAAAAGATCGTTGAACTCTGTTCGATGATCTGGGCTTCTAAAGGAAACTGAAAGGTCATCAATAGCGTCGATCTCCGTTCGACGATATTGGAGAGCGTCGCTCCATTCGACGATCGCTGACCCGAAGAAGGATAGTTTTAGCACTATCTGAGAAGCGCTGAACTCTGGTCGACGATTTCTGAATCGTCGATCTCCATTCGACGATCTTGGGGAAAATCGTCGAGCGCAGTTTCAGAGACCAGAACATACTCTATACACAAAAGAACATATTGATTTGCCCAGTCTTGGGTCATTTTTATATTTTTAAAATCTTGGATCTTATTTTAGACTTCCTCCATCTAACATTCCTAACTGATTCGGAAGAATGTATGTTTCTTTTCATCAAAGGATTTGGTGAAAATATATCTCTCATTTGCAAATCAGTTGGGATATATTGAAGTTCATTTTGTTTTTCTCAACATTATCCCTTAGAAAGTGATGTCTTTTTCTATTTGTATGTGTTTCTCTACTATGGATGACTGGATTTTGTGCTATAGAGATAGCATTTGTATTATCACAAAATATTTTAGACTTTTCTAAGTTGTAGTCATAGTCTAGGAGTTGGTTTTGAATCCACAAGATTTGTAAACAACAACTACCTGCAGCCATATATTCAGCTTCAGCAGTTGAAGTTGACATAGATGTTTGTTTCTTGCAAACCAGGAGACAAGTCGTCACCAAGAAACTGACAGTTCTACTGGTGCTTTTCCTGTCTATTCTGCATCCAGCATAATCAGCATCTGAAAATCCAATTAAGTCAAATGCTGAATCTTTTGGATACCAGAGACCTAGATTTGGATAACTTTTTACATACCTAAGAATCCTTTTACTAAGTTAAGTGTGACTCTCTAGGACTCACTTGGAATCTAGCACATATGCATGTAGCAAACATTATGTCAGGTCTACTAGCTGTAAGGTACAATAAAGAGTCAATCATTGTTTTATATGTTGTCTGATCAACAGCTTTCCCATGTTCATCAGCATCTAATACATCATTAGTAGGCATAGGTGTTTTCATATATGATGATTCAGACATACCAAATTTCTTAACCAATTTTTTTATATACTTGGTTTGAGAAATAAATATGCCTTCAGCATATTATTTGATTTGCAATCCTAGAAAGAAGGATAACTCACTCATGCTACTCATTTCAAATTTAGAATGCATTAGGTTGGAAAACCTTCTGCATAAATTTGAATCAGTAGAACCAAATATAATATTATCTATATAGAATTGTACTAGTAGGTTATGTGACTTATGAGTTCTAATAAAAAGAGTTTGGTCTACTCTACCCCTTATAAACTCATTTTTCAGAAAAAAAAAGCATGTTAGGGTCTCATACCATACTCTAGGAGTTTGCTTTAGACCATATAATGCTTTATGTAATTTGAAAACATAATCAGGATGAGTTGAAGAGATAAAACCTGGGGGTTGTCTGACATAGACTTCTTCTTTGATATCTCCATTGAGAAAAGCACTCTTTACATCCATCTGGTATACTTTGAATCCTTTGTGTGCTGCATATGCTAAGAAGATTTTTATGGCCTCTAACCTTGCAACTGGTGCAAAGGTCTGGTCATAATCTATCTCTTCTTCTTGAGAGTACCCTTGAGCAACTAACCTTGCCTTGTTCCTTACAATGACTCCTTGATCATCCAATTTATTTCTGAACACCCACTTTGTTCCAATAATGGAGTGATCCTTTGGTCTTGGTACTAGTTCCCAAATTTTGTTCCTTTCAAATTGATGCAACTCCTCTTGCATTGCAATGATCCAGTATGCATCTTGCTCTACATCTTGAATGGATTGAGGTTCAATTTGAGAAAGAAAGCAAGTGTGCATCAGGTTTTGGTTGACCTGATTTCTGGTTTGCACACCAGCTGAGATGTCTCCAATCACTTGGGAGATTGGATGGTCTCTTATGTTACCAAATCAACAGGAGATGTTGATTGTTCACCAACCTGTGTTGTTGTTTCCTCTGGTGGTACAACAACTGGCTCTTCAAGAAGTTTCTCTTCAAAATGTTCAATGTCTTCTTCATCTTCACTGCTTTCATCTTTTTGAATAATTTGTAACTTGTCCAAGTCTTCTGCAAGAGAGTCTACCTGCAGAGGTTCTATGGTAGAAATATTCTTCTCCTTGAAAGACATGTTAGACTCATCAAAAGATATATGAACAGATTCTTCAATTTTGAGAGTAGATTTATTATATACCCTATACGCTTTACTGATCATGGAGTATCCCAAAAACACTCCTTCATCAGCTTTAGCTTGAAATTTTGCTAAGTATTTCTTGTCATTATTATGAATGTAACAAATACAACCAAAAATTTTAAAGTAATCTACTTTAGGTTTCTTCCCTTTGAGTAATTCATAGGAAGTCTTGCCCTTCAGTTTATGTATTAAACTTCTATTCAACACATAGTTGGAGGTGTTCACTGCCTCTGCCCAAAAGGATAGAGGAAGGTGAACATCTTACAACAATGTAGTAGCAGATTCAATAAGGGTTTTATTTTTCCTTTCAGCTACCCCATTTTGTTGAGGAGTCCTAGGAACTGAGAAAGTGTGTCTGATCCCTTCACTCTGACAGAACTCTTGCATAAGAAGAGAATCAAACTCTGTCCCATGATCACTTCTGATCAGGGCAATGTGAGTATTGAACTCACTCTATATGCATTTGAGAAACTCTGTTAAACACTTAAAGTTATCAGACTTCTTCCTCAGAAAGAACACTCATGTGAATCTAGAGAAGTCATCTACAACTACTAAAATATAAGATTTCCCTCCTAAGCTTTGTACTGTGATGGGTCCAAAGAGATCCATGTGTAACAGATACAAAATCCTAGGTGAATCACTCTTATTAAGTGACTTGAAACTATTTTTGATTTGCTTGCCTAATTGATAAGCCCTGCAGAGTCCTTCCTTCTTATAGGGGCCAGAAGGTAGTCCTCTAACAAGGTTGTCCTTGAATAGCCTAGCAATGGTTCTAAGGTTTACATGTCCTAATCTCTTATGCCATAGTTCATTAGGTATACAAATAGAGTTAAACAAGCAAATATCTACCTTGGTTGAAAGAAAATCTACAAAATATATGTTACCTTTCCTTTTACCTGTCAATACAGTTGTGTTGTCCTCTGATTTGATCTTGCATAAGGATTTGCTGAAAGTCACTTGGTAGTCTTAATCACACAGTTGACTGATGCTGATTAAATTGTGCTTCAGTCCTTCCACATAGACTACTTTCTTGAATGTGACTGTGCCAATCTGGACTGCACCATATCCTTTTGTTAGTCCAAAGTTTGAATCACCAAATATTACTTTGGGTCCAAGCTTGGCTTTGAAGGATGTGAAATTGTCCTTGTTTCCTGTCATGTACTTTGAGCACCCACTATCCAGATACCATTGTTGGTTTGATATTGGATAGATCTTCACCTGCACATAAAGCAATTTACTTGTTTTTGACCCAATTTACCTTGGGACTAGGTTGATAACCTTTGAATTCAGAAATAAAAGATATCTCCGGTTGACTCTTATAGCCTTCAGGATGATATCTCCTAGGAGGTATTATCCATTCAGTATAGGGGTTAAACTATTGAGATGTAGAACATCTAGGATTGAACTTTGATTTGCCTTTGAAAGAGTTTTCAAGACACTGATCTCTGCTCGACGATCGCTGAGCTGAGTTCGACGATCTTGGGTTAGATCGTCGAGCTCCATTCGAAGATCGACTGTGGCAGAGTTCAGGGTTTAGAGATCGTCGACCTGAGTTCGATGATTTAGCCTGAGATCGTTGATCTTCATTCGACGATCGTCTAGCTCCGTTCGACGATTTCTGTTAAACTCTTGTTTTCTTAGGTAAGTCAGAATTCTTTCTAACTACCTCTACAACTCTCTTACCTTTATCAGAGATAAACTTGATTGAGGTTGTTAATACTATAGGTTGGCTAGATGAGGCACCCAAGCCCAGTGTACTATTGAATCTTGAGTTCACTGTGCTTGTGATGTCCATTAGCTTGATACTTCTCCCATTGAGGGATTCTTCAAACTTTTTGGCCTCTGATAGCTCACCTTTCAGTGAGGCTATCTGCTCCCTACAGCATTCCAACTCCTCAGAGAGTTTGAGGTTTTCTGATTTTAAAGTACTGTGTTCAGATAACTGATTTTTGAGAGAAATGATTTCCTTCTCAGATTTTAATAAATCTAAACACAGTGCTTTAAACTCACACTTGAAGTCCTCAGAATTAAAATCAAAAGAACTTATTACATGATCCTCTTTAGATTGAGTCTCTGATTCTGATTTTAACTCTTCTGCATCAGAACTTTATTGTGAGGCATTGATAGCCATCATGCAGAATTCTTTTTCTTCAGTATCATCTTCATCATCACTTGAGCTGGATGAAGCTTCAGATTCTTCTTCTGTCTCACTCCAAGTTTCAACAACAAACCCCTTGTATTTTTGTTCTTGCTGGAGGAGGGTTTGTCATTGCTGCTCTTCTTGAAGTTCTTTTCTCCTTTCTTTCCTGTCATTATTGTCCTTGTTTTTATTTTCTGGACAGTCAGGCACAATGTGGCATGGTTTCCTGCATCCAAAATAAATAATCTCTTTGTTATTTGATTTGTCATACCTTGGCTTGTCATGCTCTCTGTGTGATCTTTTCCTGAAATCCTTCCTGGCCATTTTATAAAACCTTTTGGCCAGTAGGCTTAGCAACTCTTCATTGCCTGTGACCTTGTCTTCAGGCTGATCTTCAATGGCTTTGAAAGCTATTGATTTTTCCTTTCTTATAGCTGGTGAGGCAGCCTTCTGCTCTTCTTCTCTGTTCTTGATGAGCAGCTCATAAGACTTGAGCTTGCCCAAGAGAGCTTCAGTTGTGATCTCATTTAGGCTTCTGGCATCCTTGATTGGCCAGATCCTTGAGTCTCAAGTGCTTGGGAAGCACATTAGGATTTTATCATTGAGCTCAGTCAATGAGATCTCTTTGTCCAATGATTTCAGCTCATTGACTATGAGACGGAGTCTATTATACATATCTGCTACTGACTCAGCTTCTTCTTTCTTGAAATTCTCATATTGGGTTATGAGGTGAGATCTTCTATCTTTTCTCTCATCAGCAGATCCTGAGACTATCTCAGATAACTTGTCTCAGATGTCCTTTGCTGAGTTGCATTCAGCTACCTTTTGGAATATTTCATCAGACATAGTCTGGGCTAGAATGTTCATAGCCTTTGCATCAACCAATTTCCATTTCTTGATTTCTGCATCTGTTCCTGAAGGAGGTGGAACAACACTTGTATTTGTATTTTCTGGGGGTCTTGAACACACTGTCAAAACAGAATTGAAAATGTCTTCATCAATAGAGTTCATGTACAGTCTAATCATTGCCTTCCAAAGTGCAAACTTAGATAGATTGCACACTGGAGGTCTAGTGCTAGCACAATCTTTGTTTTGGGCCATGTTCTGTGTAGAAATAAATCTAGTAACAAACTTAAACAAGCAGATCTAACTAGAGGGATCTTTGGGTTCAAGTGTTAGCCTGTGCAACCACTGAGGTGTGGTATTTTAACCAACCTCGCTTTGATGCCAATTGAAAGTGCAGGTTAGATCTGATATACTCTAGAGGGGAGGTGAATAGAGTATGGTGCTTGCTAAAAACTTTTTACAACTCTCGTTGTATTCCTAAGTGAACAGGGAAGCAAATGAAATACAGCAAACACAGCAACTACCTAATCAAAAAGCAATCACAGAACAATCACAAACCACAGCTAGAAAACAAAAGAAAATAAGCAACCAGATGACACAAGGAGCTATAGTGGTTCCTCAACCAATCTGGGTACATTCACTCTTCTACCACCCTAGGTAGGAATCCACTGCAGGATGAGTTGATCAGGTGTCATGGGCACCAATGAGCTTTTGATAAGGTACTCAAAAATCAAACCATATTTTTTGATCAGGTGTCTTGCCACCACTGAGTTTTGATAAGGTCTCAGAAACCAACACAAACTTTTGAAGGGAGTTTGATAAACCCTTTACAGCAGAGAGAGAGAGAGATGATCTTCTCTGTCAACAATCAGAGAGAAGATAGTGGATGTTGTCAAAGCTCCCCCTGAGATCTATAGTTGTTCAGGAAGTGAAGCTTTGCAGTATGGTGATAGGCCTTCAGAAGATTTGATCTCCAGCAAAAGATGATTCCAGCAGCAGCTGAAATGTGTGTTGTCTGGAGTCTTGAATGATAATGACTTTTGAACAATGGAATCAAGAGGGATCTGAAAATTTCAGTATGTTGATCTCCTTTTGTGATGTGTGTTCTTGTATGAATTCTGTCTGTAAATATCTGCAACTCTTTCTCTTTCTGTTGTTGTTGTTGTAATAGTTGTTGTTATTTACCAGCAGAATATGAATAAATCTTTTATTTCTTAGATCTGAATAGAATATTTTTCTGTCCAAGATAGCCGTTAGTCTGTCATAAATGACTTCCTTAACTACATTTTGTCTTCTGGAGGAAAGTCCAATAAAACATTCCTTTGAAAATCCCTTTAAACTTGCTCTAGATTAATTGAAACGGCTACAAGATCCTTGACATAAATGCTGAGAATAATTCCATAACTGTCTGAATTTGAATCTTGAAAATCGTCGATCTCTTCAGAAAAAACGTCGACCTGAGCTCAACTATCGTTGAACTAAGCTCAGAGACTGGACTTAGACTGAAGCAGAAAGCGTCGATCTGAGCTCAACTATCGTTGAACTGAGCTCAGAGATAGGGAAACAAACTAGAGACAGGAACGTCGATCTGAGCTCGAAGATCGTCGAATGGAGTTCGACGACTCGTTGAAGTTGAGCTCAGAGATCGTCGAATGGAGTTCGACGATTCGTCGAGGTGAGCTCAGAGATCGTCGAATAGAGTTCGACGATTCGTCGTCCTGAGCTCGACGAAATGACTTGGTCTCCTGAACTGAAATATCTGGTCTTGAGGGTCTTGAGGGCAGCTTTCAAACCTAAATACTAACCTTTACACTCAGTTCTAATTGACCTTTAGATCTATACAAGGAGGTCAAAACAAATTTCCTAAAAGACATAGTGATCATTGCCCAAATCAGTAATAGGGTGTTCCAACACTTACCATATCCAACATCCTCAAATGGGGAAAATATGGGTTACATGGTCACCTGGCTCAGCTGGTCAGGGGTAGAGCTTGTTACAAGACAAGAAAAAGGAAAAAAAAACTTCCCTAAGGCGAGGCATCCTCAAGGGGCCTGGGCATGACGACTGTCATCCGCTTCCTTCTCGTCGGACACTTCCATCTTGCTCAGGCTCTCCATGATCTTCTCCATCTCCTCCGCCTTAACCCACCAAGAGATGGTGTTGACGGCCGTAATGTAGCACTGTCTTGCCATCCTAGAGTCTCCCTTGACTCTAACCTAGATCCCTCCTGAGCTGAACTTGAGGCACTGGTGGTACGAAGATGGCACGCAACAGAAGGCGCTGATGAGGGGCCTTCAGAAGATGGCGTTGTAGCTGCTCGGAGCGTCAACTATGACGAACCGGCAATTCCTTGAAGTCCCTCCCAATGTTACTTGGAGTCTTACTCCGTCTTCAACCTCCTTTATCTCTCCTGAAAATCCGAACAGGGGTCCGTCTGAGGTTAACACCCTCCTTGACTCCACCTTCATCTCATCAAACGCCTTCTTGAAAACGATGTTGATGGAGCTTCCATTGTCAACCAAGATCCGGAAGACTGTGTAGCCCTCGATGGCTGTCTGGATGACCAGCGCATCGCAGAATGGATCCTCATGATCCGGCAGGTCCTTCACCGAGAAGGTGATCTTCTCCTCCTAGGGCGGGGTCTGGGATGTCGAGGTGACGCTCCGTTGGTACATGACATGGAGGCTCGCCTTCCGATTGGCCTCGATCCCCACTCCTCTATGGATCACTACTATACCACATCGGGCTCCAACATCGACCTGGTCCTCACATATGTCATCCCCCTATTCTGGGTGGAACCTCCTCAACCTGCACCGGCGGTTGCTGCTGGGTCGGGCCTCTCACCCCCCTCACTTCCAGGAACTCGGGGCAGGTAGCCGTGACGTGCCCCTCCACCTGGTGGAAGTCACAGTACGACAACACTCTGCCTTCCCTCCTTCAACGGGCTCGACGGTCTCTCCTGTTGCCTCTTCCCCCTTCACCTATTGCCAAGGCTTGCTGTGGTGGGGGTAGGAGCTGTCTTGGGGCTAGCCTCTGGAAGTTGAACCTCCCTTGTCCCCCGTGAAAGTTCCCTCCGCCCTGGATGAGAGCTCTTCCTGGACCCTGGGTCGGTCCTTCCTGCTGCCTCCAGCCTGGTTCCATACCATCATGTCCCTGGAACCCCTGAGCTCTCTGCTCCTCTCTCCATATTCCTTCCTGATGTCTCGAGCCACCTTGCTCATTTGACTCTGTCTCTGTTAGCTTCTCCAACTTCTTGACAAACACCGGGTTGGACGCCTCCATGGCTATCTCCTCAGCCGCCCTTTTCATCAGCCCCTCAAAGGAAAGGGGGGCCTTTCGAGTCAGGCTCATCTTGAAGAAGCCATCACGCAACCCCACCGTGAATGCCATCTAGAGGGCATACCCCGGCATCTCCTAGACCTCCAGGATCTCCTCTTGGAACCTGTCAACGTAACGGGTCAGCGACTCCTCGGCCCCCTGCCTTATCAGGAAGATGGACTCAGGACTCCTCTTACTCTTCTTGGAGGTGGAGAAGCGAAGCTGAAAGCTCCGGCTCAAGTCCTCGAACCCATAGATCGACCTCGGAGGGAGTTGATGAAACCAGTCCCTTGCCTTCTCCTTCAACGTAATCGCAAATAGGTGACACTTAAAGGCATCCGTCATCGGCCTGACGAAGATGACATCCTCGAACCACTATAGGTGTTGTACGATATCATCTTTCTCGGTATAATAAGTCATGTCGGGCTCTCTGAACCCCTCGGGAACAGGAGCTGAGATGATCAGCTCGCTGAAGGATGACCCCCTGAGGGGTGGTCTCGCCACCTCTACTCACGCGACCTGCTCGCCTGGGAGGCTGGCACTCTCCGGGCTGGATAACAACTGCCGGCCGGTGAGGTCTCGCTCGACCCCATCTCTCATCCGCTCCTTCCCGGGCCTTCTTCCTAGTCTACTTCCTTCTCCCCCTACTGAGGTCATCTCATCGAGAGGGGGGGAGCTAGCTCCTGGGAGGTCGGGGTGGAGCTGCCACCCTGAGGAGAAATGCTTCGCAGCATCTCCATGATGCCCTGAATAGAGGCCATGAACTCTTGCCTCCCCCCAAAGGGTCCTGGGCTGGGGAGCTATCCGAGATCATCACTACCTCCCTGACCTTCAGTCATGACACTCTCCCGAGATCTTCTGTGTTGGTCACTCTCCACGCTCACCGCACCAAAAGTGTTGAAGCCAAAAATGACCTCTGTGGAGTTCGGGGTCCCTAGAAAGGGGTGACCTCGCACCTACTACACTCAGGAGAACGTCACGGACCAAAGGACCAAGAAACTAAAAACAGATCCTCGGCTCTAGCGCAGAGGTCCCACCTCACACCCGAAAGACCTTTGAAGTCTCTCCCTCCCTAGCCAATGCTTGAGCTAGGTGCCTTGTAGGAAGAAAGCAAAGGGATTTCTTGTGGCTCTGTATGTGATGCTGTCCAAGGCACCATCACGGGTCTATTTATAGTTTTTCCAACCCCATGAACCAAAATATCAACAATACCGCTACGCCAAATAGGCCCTGAGCCAATAGGAAATAGTCACCTGGAGGTAAAGAGGTAATTCCACCCCGAGGGTAAAACGGTAACACATGGCCAAAAGAGGTCCAAGAGCGGGAGGAGCCATTCCCACCATCTCCCCGGGCACCCGAGACAAGCAGGTGACCCCCAAAGAACTGGGAGCTGGGGGTGGGGGCGAGACCCCGGCCCTCCCGGCCGGTCTCGCCTCGCCAGGCCGCGAGCAGGGGGGGGGGGGGGGGGGGGGGGGGGGGGGGGGGGGGGGGGGGCCATGGCGAGACCCCGGCCTCCCGGCCGGTCTTGCCCGCCAAACCGCAGATCAGGAGGGGGTAGGGGCGAGACCCCGACTCCCGGCCTGGTCTCACCCTGCATAGGCAGCGGAGCAGGGGGGCAGGGGCGAGACCCCGGCCTCCTGGCCAGTCGCGCCCCGCCAGGCCGCGGAGCAGGAGCAGGGGCGAGGGGCGAGACCCCGGTCCCGGCCGGTCCTCGCCCCGCCAAGCCGTGGAGCAGGAGGGGGTAGGGGCGAGACCCCGGCCTCCCGGTCGGTCTCGGCCCCGCCAAACGACAGCGAGAAGGAGGGGGCAGGGGCGAGACCCCGGCCTCCCGACGATATCACCCCGCCAGGCCGCGGAGCAGGAGGGGGCAGGGGCGAGACCCCGCCTCCCGACCGGTCTCGCCCTGCCATGCCGCAGAGCAGGAGGGGGCAGGGGTGAGACCCCGGCCTCCCGGCCGGTCTCGCCCCGCCAGGCCGCGGAGCAGGAGGGGCATGGGGCGAGACCCCGGCCTCCCGCCGGTCTTGCCCCGCCAGGCCGCGGAGAAGGAGGGGGCAGGGGCGAGACCCCGACTTCTCGGCCGCTCTCGCCCTGCAGGCCGCAGAGCAGGAGGGGGCAGGGGCAAGACCCCGGCCTCCCCGCCGGTCTCGCGCCCCGTTAGGCTGCGGAGCAGGAGGTGGCAGGGGCGAGACCCCAGCCTCCCGGCCGGTCACGCTACTCCCACCTCGCACTTATCAGGTCGGGGCAGGTGTCATCCAACTTGTCGCACCCGCCTCCCAAAAAAGGGTCACTGGGGGAGGTAGATTTTTCCTCCCTCTACAAGTAAAATCCAAGGGCTATGCCAAAATTGGCCACCAAAGGTGCAAACTCATCCAAAAGCTTAAAACCAAAAACCTGCGAATATGGGGTTGTACACAATCTTTGCTCTTCTAGAGTCTGGTATCCTAACATAAGCGATACAGCCCTAGGTCTTAAGATTGTCAAATCTAGGAGGTCTCTTAAACCAAGCTCATAGGGTGTTTTAGTCAACTTTACATGTGGTACTTTATTAAGAATGTGATTGGAGGTGAGGACAGCTTCACCCCAGTAGGTCGCAGACATGCCAGCAGTCAACAACATGGAGTTCAACATTTTTGTTAAAGTCCTATTTTTCGCTCAGCGGTACCGTTGGATTGTGGTGAATACGGAGCAGTCGTTTCAGGAATTATGTTATTACTGGCAAGAAAATCTCTGAACTCCCCCAAGATGTATTCGCCTCCTCTATCACTCTTTATCCTTTTAATTTTCATGTTTAGTTGATTTTCAACTCTATTTTTGAAAATACGGAATTTTTCAAAAGCTTCATCTTTGGATTTAAGTAGGTAAATATGACTAAATCTAGAGTAATTGTCGATAAATGTTATCAGATACTTTTGACCTGCTAGAGTGATAAAACTTTTGTAATCACAAATATCAGAATGTACTAACTCTAGCAATTGTGTGCTCCTAGAAACTTGACCAAAAGATGTTCAAGTGATCTTTGTCTGAGCACAAATTTCACATTTGTCAAATTAATGGTTGTGTCTAAGGGAATGTTGTAAGTTCTATCTAGTAGAAGTAGTTTCTTATAGTTCACATGTTCTAGTCTTGCATGTAAAGTCTTAGGATCTATCAAATTTGAACTAACTTGATTGACTACCTCTTTTGCTAGAGTCAGCATATACATTCCATTAACTACATAAGCACATCCAAAATAATGTGGGTGAACCATAAGGGTCACTCGGCTACCACTAATGTTAAACGACATACTCGCATCGCATAACAGACTAATAGAAATTAAATTAGCAGCTAACGAGAGTATAAATTTAACATTCTTCAAAAGTAAACGCGTACCTGAAGAGAGTCTCAGAGTAGCATTCCCCACCCTCAGAACATCAGCTACAGAGTCATTTGCAACAGTTTCAGTCTCTTTAACATCTTTGTCATCCTCCAGAAGTGCAGAGTTGTTGCAGACGTAGCAAGTAGCACCTGAATCGAGCCACCACTCTGAACTGTCCTTCCCCTTTCCGACCATGGCAATAAAGTCAGTAGGCGCAGTCTGATAAATCATATTGGCTTTGTTATCAATCCTGGGTGTACTGGATTTTCCCCGTTTGGGCTGCTTGCACTCAGAAGCGCAGTGACCTCACTTGTTGCAGTTGTAGCACTTGTCTTTGAACTTTTTAATCTTTTTGCTGGTGGCAGCAACTGCGGGTGCACTGGTCGGTGGTCTGGTCTTTCCAGGATTAGGCTTACGCTTAGTATACGTGAGCACGTTAGTAGCAGAGGTCTGCTTGTTAACCGTCTCTAAGGCGTGCATAGTCCATTTCTCATCCTCAATACATATGAAGCACTTGAGGTCTTTCGGGCTCACCTGCGTCTTCTCCCGATACATTTCAGTCTTGAAAGAATACCATGCCGAGGGAAATTTAAAAAGCATCGCTCTTACAATGAAAGTATCTGGTAAAGGTATGTTCTCACTGTTCAGCTTGTCCACCATATTTTCAAAGTCAGCTACCTGTTGAAGGATTTCCCTTTCCTCAGTGAAGGTGAAAGCCATAAATTTGTCCACCAGTTGCGTCTTGGACATGTTCTCTTCTTCCTTGAACAACTCTTCTAGTGCGTCTCAGATCTCCTTTGCAGTTTTTAACTTGTTGTACATCTCTGTAAGTCTGTTTGAGAGGCAGTTGAGAATGTAATCACGGCAGAAATCTTCATCGTTGATCCACTAATCTTCATCTTATCCTCCTTTAAAGGATTCGAAGTCGGTCTGCACTGTGCAGAAGATGTTCAGGTACTTTATGTCAAACTGCGTGTTCCTCTTCCAGGCATTAAACTTAGAGTTGGAGAATTTTTCCAGTTTTTTCATCGGCACAGGGGACGTGAAATTGCTTGATTTCGACATTGTGAGTTCCTAATAAGAAACTTGGAGCGCCACTAGCAATCTAAAACAAGAGCAGTAGAACAAGAAAGAAATCACCTGAGTCGCGAAAACGATGAACTCTTTGGATCCAATCCAGTAAATTTTGTTTGCTCCTCTTTGGCTGAACAAGTTCAGCGACGACTAGATCCACGCAAACAGAGACACCACAAAATTATGTTTTGGTGGATGAGCCACTCGAATTCCACTTCTTCAGAATCAAATAAGCAAACAAAAGGAAGAACCAATTTCTAATGAATATGATGGAAAACCCATGAAAATCTCCTTGGCAATTTCCTGGATAACTCCCTGGCGATCTGCTTTGATCTATAGTACTGTACCTTGAACTGCAGTCCAGGAAGCTCTGGAATCCAAAAAAGAAGAAGCTCGGCCAAACAATTTACACTTTGATGTGCTTTATAATAGTTTCTGACCAAAAAACAAGACTAGATCGATGAACATGGAGCGAAGAACGAGAAGCCCGACAGCCGGATCAAACGACTTCCCTCCCGATCTATGGCGGTGCACGATGGAGTAGCCACCAGAAAATCTTTCTCCGACCCGCGACTTTTCCTGATCTGCGTTTGATCTACGCCCATGGTTTGAAGCAGCAATGCACAGTGGCGGCTGAAGACCTTCCCGAACACGATCGGTGCAGGAAAAAAAATAGATCGAGGAAAAGAAAATGCAAGAGCGGTGGATTGTTTCTCCAGGCGGCGATACCTCCGAACTCGCGAGAGAAGGAGTGGCGGGATCTGATTTTCCCAATCCTAAATCCGGCTATGCCTCCGAACTCGCGAGAGAAGGAGTGGCGGGAGCGGGGAGTAGCTAGGGCAAGCGTGTAACGCTGTAACGCCCCAAAATTTGTACCATTTAATTTCGGGTTCGTCGAGAAGGAAAATTGGTTTCTGCAGGGGGCACACGGCCTCGGACACGGGCGTATCCCAGGGCGTGTCAGGCTCCAGTCGACGATTTGGTCGCGAAGTCGACATTTTTCGCTCGACGATGTGTCGAGACAAGGCACACAGCCTGAGACACGGGCGTGTCGAGCACGTGTCGACGATCGGCCCGGGGAGTCGACGAATTTCGCTCGACGATGTGTCGAGACAAGGCACACGGCCTAGGACACGGGCGTGTCCAAGGCCGTGTCAGGCAGTCGACGAACTTCGCTCGACGAAGTATCGAGACAGTGAACACGGCCCGGAGCCCAGACGTGTTGAGTTAGACACGGGCAAGGACACGGGCGTGTCCAGTACCCGTGTGACTATCGGGTTATTTTCGGGGCTGTGTCGATGGAGGCACACAGCCGACCACACGCCCGTGTAAGTTGGAACACGGGCGTGTCGGGTCGAACACGGGCGTGTCGGATGCCCGTGTGTTGTTTCAGGCGTGTCGATTTTGACGGCGAATGGGGGACACGGCCCTGGACACGGGCGTGTCGCCGGCCGTGTTCGGCCTAGTTTTAGCTTTTCAGGACCGAATCAAGGCCGTTCGTTTCTTTAATTTGGGATCCAACGGCTGGGGGTTGTTCCTGATGAGATATACACGGGATTGGACCCTTAGAAACCCTCATTTCTTTGGAGTGGTTCTCTTTCTAAGTTCTAGAGAGAAGGGAGAGCAAGGAAGAAGGTGAAGTAGAGATCCGACTGTTGGAGAGGCTTCAGTGCTCCAAATCGCGAGCCGAGTCCGGATCCTTGGAGGCTATATTGTTGCAAAGGTTTTCATCCGGCTATTTTACCATGGCTAGGAAGAGGATTCGGAAGGTAACGACACTTCTCCTCTCGGTTTTAGGATGCATGTCTTAGCATCTTTTCTTTTCTAGTTTTGGGCACCAAACACTCAAATGAGAGAGGTTTGGGTCGCCAAGGTTCAAGAGGAACCTCCGGGTCGATTGAGTCCGTCCCCGGCATGTTTTGCATTAGAGATCCGCTCCGTTAATGGATTAGGCATGGTGGGTGAAGCCGTAGTCGCGACCGTTAGTCCGACTCGATGATGTTGCATACGAGCTTTAATGATTCGTAGAGATCCGTTGCGGCAAGATGTCATTTGTGATGTGGTGATATTTTCCCCTTTTTCTCGAGTGAGTACGTGTAGTAGGAACCGGACAAGGTTAGCTCCTCAATGGCGGTAGATGGTTTCCTTGGTGGAGAAGGTTAGCTCCGCATGAGTGGTAGATGGTTTCCTTGGTGCGCGGGAACGCTGCAGTACAAATGAGAGACTAGGGTGGAATTATCTTGGTTTGTGATGTGCCAAGGCGTGGTTATGTCTCCGTGGTCGGCTGGCTATCCCGTGACGTACACGTCATGTGTGGAGAGTGTCCCGGCGAGACTAGTCCCCTTCTGTGAGACTGACGAGAATGCCAAGCACGGGGCAAGCCCGGGCAATGAGGCCATGAGCGGGTGGAGTCCAGCAAGGCTTCTTAGAATCAGTCAGTTGTGTTTGCTGGAATCCTTACATGAGACGTCAGATCTTGCAGGCAAGCCCGAGTCTAAGACCTTGAGCGGGTGGGGCCTTGGCAAGAGTTTCATGTGGCGGCTTGTGTGCCGTTGGGGGGAATTGTGTTTCCCTTTTTGTTTGCGGCTTTATGTCAATGGGGAAGCGATGAGTACCCAACTGATGTGATGTTGTGCTAGATGCATACGCTATAGGGTGCCTTGGGTGAAACTCGGGTGTTGCATTCATGTTGCATAGTAAGCCCTAATATTATATGCTCAACAATAAAGAACATGTATGATGTTTGAGACATCCAAGCATGTTTCTTTAGTTGTTTTTCTTACTTATGAATATTGCATACGAAGTGCTAACTTGCAGGTTGGAGGAGTACCCCGGGATCCGTTAGGGGCGGCCGGGAGGAGATGTGTTTGTTACACAGCTTGAGGTCAGCCTTTGCTGACCCACGTTACTAATAATTTTTACAGGGCAAGGATCGCAAGCAGGAGATAGCTCGCCGGCCAGAAAGGCCTAAGCCTCATGAAGTGTTACTTTCTGCTGTAGCTATACTCTTTATGACATTGTATGTTTTGATGCTCATTTTGACTGGCTTGCATGCCAAGGTAGACTATGTGTGCTTATGCACTTTCAGGACTGATGTATCATTTGAGTTTGGATTTACTCTTGCTGTAAGGCTTTAAGGCCATTTTGTTACTCTTGCAGGGTGGATAACTTCTAGTCTCTTTGGTTGTTTCCACTGTGTTGTGTTTTGAGATTTGAGTTTGGGTAGCTATATCATTTTATAATACTGAAGCTGTGGCGTCTGTATGTTGTGGGGTCCCGGCCGGACCCATATTATACGGTCATTGCAGAGGAGGTGTTACAAAACGAAACTTCGAGAATGTTAAGAGTGCTCGAAGCATCCGCGTGACCGTCAAGTTTGAAACAGCCTACTCGTTGCCACTAGCATGAGTATTTATAGGCAAACCCTAAATACCCGACTACGGGTTGTTGTACTCCTATCAGATCCTAACCGCAACTCATTAAGCACCCGTCACACATATTTCAATATACCTCAACAGTTCTTACATTGATGATCAACATGAGTTTGAGAAGATTGGAGACCAACTGACCAGGGCTTCGTTCGGCGGGATGGATACATGTCGGCTGTACGCACATCACCACCCCATTGTGAAATGCGGGGTTTGAAAATTCCGTGGTTGAGCGGTGAGGCTCCGCTCCGCCGTACAAAACCGCGCGATTTCAGCCGAAATCAATTACGGTGCGGAGACCGCGGCAGCAGTCCAGCGACGCGGTGATTTCCGCAAAAGCCCACCGCCCCGCCAAACGAGAATTTTTTTTAATATGTATGTGCACGTATTCTTTTGTACGTTTTATAAATACTTCTCCTTATCGTGGGGCCCGCCTTTTCCCTCCACTAATTTCGCGATTCCCCGCCTTCTACCTTTGAAACAGCTGGAAAAACAGAACGTGGAGGCTGGTGTTAGAAGAAGAAACACTCACATGACCTAACCTAAGGCGACACGAGCTCGCTTCCTCCACGCCGCTGGAGATAGCAGAGCTCTGCAACCGGCAAAAACAATCAGCACCTCGCGATCATTGTTAGGTCTGTAGCTCTACGACGCCGGAAAGTTACTGTGAGGGCATGCCGTATAACTCCTTCCATTCGATCGTTGTGCTTAATCATGGGCTTTTGTTACCCAGATCATTGTATCTTCCATTGATTGGTGTCTAACAAGCTTACGACCAAACTTAATCCTCCAATATAGTGGTATGTCGAACATCAATCTGCCATCTGGGAAGTCAAAGGAGGAGATGTCGACTGCTCCAGCGAATGATGAGATAAACAACGTAAGATATTACCGTTTTTCA
Organism: Platanthera guangdongensis; assembly: GCA_039583875.1. Lineage (NCBI taxonomy): Eukaryota > Viridiplantae > Streptophyta > Magnoliopsida > Asparagales > Orchidaceae > Platanthera > Platanthera guangdongensis. The sequence continues at coordinate 268,654,034 of CM077151.1, read as the reverse complement.
ATTTTATAATTGCGCATACGATCATATTTAATAGAATACAACCATATTTTACTAAATATGATAGTATTATATGAAATACCATTGTTTTTTAAGTGTTTGCCCTTATCAGGATAAACTGGGTTTACAGGTGCATAAGGAGGGAGTAGTTTTTCCCACAGTTCATGATGATGAAGAGGCTTACAAAATGTACTCCGAATATGCTCGCACAAGGTGTTTTGAAAGATCCACCGTATTGTTGAGGTATATTTATATATGTGTTAATGGGCTCCTTAACGGGTCGGTTAGGATCCGATAGAAATCCAAACCCGTAGTCGGGGATTTAAGGTTTCGCCTATAAATACCCCTGCTGGGGGCAATAGGGAGGCCATTCCAAACTAGATGATCACGCGGATGCTTCGAGCGCTCTAACATTCTCGAAGATTTTCCTTCGTTTTGCCCTAGCCGTGCTCCGTCCCGCTCCCGCTCCCGTGACCTAGCAGCCGTCTCCCTTCGCGATTTTCTGTGCTTCGCCATCGCCTTGCCGATCGTGAAGAAGAGTCCCGCCGCTGCTTTCGACGATCGGGAAAAATGAAACGAGCCCCGCTCAATCTCTCGCTCCCGTAGCCGTCGCCGATCGGAGGAGAAACAGTCCCGCCTCTCTGTGTTACGCGCCACCTGGAGGAGCCGCCTGGAGGAAATCGATCCACCATCGCAGCCACCGCTCTCGATTGCGAAGTAGGAGTTTATCCCTATTGCGGATCACAAATCTGTTTGCCCTAGTTGATCGGGAAGGAAACGCTCCCGATTCGTCCTCGCGTACATGCACCGTGCACCGCACAGATCGGGGAGAGTACTGGCTGTACCGCTCAAGATTTTTTGGCGCCGTTGGCCGATCGAAATCAAAGGGGATCTTCGATCCTGTCTCTGTGTCGATCAAAGAAGGAGGATCCCGTCGCTTGATCGCGTGTTTGCTGCTGCAAATCGAAGAAAAAAAGGTTGATCCGGTGCCTCTCGGGATCGCGAGCCCTGTGCTACTCAGATTGGGATCTTCCCTGTCTCTGCCAATCGATTTCCGGGGGTCCCTGGGATTTTTTTTGTTCCACTGCAGCCATCAAGAGATTGTGCTCTCATCTGTGATCCCTGGTAGCTTCTCCCGATCTGCACGAAGCCACTCCAGCCATAGCTCAACTTTTCTGTTGAGAGGCTCAGATTTGGAGCAGATCTTAGGCTTATCGCGAGATCTCTTGCTTGTGCCGAGTTTTGCCTTAGAATCTCTTGTTTTATGGAGTATTGCCACTTGGAGGAGCAAACAATTCTTTTCTGGATTGGATCCGAAGATCGTCATCATCTCGCTCAGGTGATCTCTTTCTAGTATTTTCTGCTTGTGATTTAGGTTGCTAGTAGAATACTATCGTTTGGAAAGATACACGCAATGTCAAAGGCGATCAATCACTCCTCTCCCGTGCCGATGATCAAGCTGGAGAAATTCTCCAACGCCGAGTTCAGTGCCTGGAAGCGCAACACTCAGTTCGGTATAAAGTACCTGAACATCTTCTACATAGTGCAGACTATTTTTGAAGAATTCAAAGGAAGCGAAGATGAAGATCAATGGGTCAACGACGAGGATTTCTGCAGAGACTACATCCTGAATTGCCTCTCCAACAGGCTTGCAGAGACGTACGGCAGATGCAAAGGGCCAAGAAGATCTGGGAAGCCTTAGAGGAGCAGTTCAAGGAGGAGGAGAATATGTCCAAGACGAACCTGGTGGACAATTTTATGACATTCACCTTCACTGAGGAAAGGGAAATCCTGCCACAGGTTGTTGAGTTCAAAAATCTGGTGGACAAGCTCAACAGTGAGAACATCCCTCTGCCAGATGAATTTGTTGCAGGGCGATCATTTTCAAATTACCCTCGGCCTGGTATTCCTTCAAAACTGAGATGTACCAGAAGAAGACGCAGGTGAGTCTTAAAGACCTCAAGCACTTCATCTGCATTGAGGATGAGAACCAGACTATGCACACTATAGAGACGATCAGCAAGCAGTCCTCTACTGCTAACATGATCACGCATACTAAGCGGAAGCCTAAGCCTGGAAAGACTCGCTCACCGACCAGTGCACCCGCAGTTGAAGCCACCAGCAAACAGATAAAGAAGAAATTCAAAGGCAAGTGCTACAACTGCAATAAGTGGGGTCACTGCGCTTCCGAGTGCCGACAGCCCAAACGGTGCAAATCCAGCACACCAAAGACTGATAATCAAGCCAACATGGTTTATCAGACTGCGCCTACCTACTTTGTTGTCATGGTCGGTAACAGGACGGCCAGTTCAGAGTGGTGGCTCGATTCAGGTTCTACCTGCCACGTCTTCCACAATTCAAAGCTTCTGGAGGATGCAAAAGAGGTGGAAGAGACTGTCACTATTGCAAATGGAGTTGTAGCTGACGTACTGAAGGTCGGCAACGCTACCCTGACTCTCTCCTCAAGTAAGACTCTAACTTTGAAAAATGTTAAATTTATACCGACATTAGCTGCTAATTTAATTTCGATTAGCATGTTGTGCGATGCGAGTATGTCTTTTAACATTAGTGGTGGTCGGGTAACCCTAATGGTTCACTCACATTACTTTGGCTGCGCATATGTCGTTAACGGGATGTATAGACTGAGTGTAGCACACGAGGTAGTAAATCAGGCTAACTCTAATCTGATAGATCCTAAGACTTTACATGCAAGACTAGGACACGTCAATTATAGAAAACTTCTCCTGCTAGCTAGAACTCACAACATACCCCTCGACACAAAAACCAAATTTGAAAAATGTGAAATTTGTGCTCAAACTAAGATAACTAGAACACCTTTTAGTCAGGTTTCTAGGAGCACACAATTGCTAGAGTTAATACATTCTGATATTTGTGACTACAAAAGTTTTGTCACTTGAGGCGGTCGGAAGTATCTGATAACTTTTATCGACGACTACTCTAGATTCAGTTACATTTACCTTCTTAAAACCAAAGATGAAGCATTTGAAAATTTTCGTATTTTTAAAAATAGGGCTGAAAATCAACTTGACATGAAAATAAAAAGGCTAAGAAGTGATAGAGGAGGAGAATACGTCTCGGGGGAGTTCAGAGACTTCCTTGCCAGCAATGACATAATCTCTGAAACCACCGCTCCATATTCTCCACAATCCAACGGCATCGCTGAAAGGAAAAACAGAACTTTAACAGAAATGTTAAATTCTATGTTGCTGACTGCTGGCATGCCTGCGACCTATTGGGGTGAAGTCGTCCTCACGTCAAATCACATCCTTAATAAAGTTCCTCATGCAAAGTTGACTAAGACACCCTACGAGCTTTGGTTTAAGATGCCTCCTAAATTTGACAATCTTAAGACCTGGGGCTGTATCACTTATGTTAGGATACCAGACTCTAGAAGAGCAAAGATTGGACCTAGGACAAATACCTGCGTCTACCTAGGATGTGCAGATGATAGTGTTGCAGACAGGTTTCTAGATGTAAGACCCCCTCCCCTTTACCAAGGAGGGCTACTGGGTCTTATGCCCAGAACCGCCGTCTTACGGTGACACTAACGCACGGGTTAGTCGACACCGCAATACGCCGATTCTGCCGGCTAATATGATCATATAACCTGTAGGCCAATATGAGAAAAAGAAGTATAGCAGTATAACAAATCCACTAGTCCACATGTCACAAAGTGCATATCATATATAAGAATGAAGAGTACAGAAACATAGTCCACAATGAGTACAAAATGAAAGAGTAATAAGAGCTTATGCCCAGTACATCATATCAACTCTCTCTCAAATCAAAGCGGAAGCTAATCTAATACATCAAAACTCGTCCACCTGAGGACGCGCAGTAGTGGTAGTAGCCTGCGGTAGCGGTATCTGCTCCTCAAGTCCTGTCTCCTCATCGTGCTGGTGCTCCATCTCCACGAGCTCCTAAAATAGTATGGTCACCGGCCATTAGTCAAAAAGACTAAGTCGTTTCCTCCGCACCTCGCCCCACAGCTCCTAGGCACCGAGCAGGAGGACAAAGTGGAGGACAACAAGGGGTAGCAAAGGTGGAAACAGGTGACAAGAACTAACTAGCAGTTGTAATAGATATTATCATTCTACTCTAGCAGTTCTAAGTATATAGTACAAGTAAGTAAAATGCGGTACTAGTAAGGGAAGTAAAGAACAGAAAGTAAGAGCAGAAAAGTAAAGTAAAGCTAACAGGTAAAGCTATCTACCATCACAAAAGTACCCTAACTTATATAAATGCTCATACAAATATATAAGTTAAGATTTTTAGGGAATTTAACTTATCATATAAAAGAGCCCATACTAATTTATATGATAAGGATCTATGAAGCGTATGACCTAATATGAATGAATGTTATGATGCAATTTATGCACAAGCAAGTGCAACTCACACACAACGGCTCTGTGATCACAGACCTTTAGTTCCCACTTTTTGAGAGCTAGCATCACTCTCGGGTATCACCGCTGTGGCTACGACAGCAGCGGAGCGAGCGTATCCACTTTTAGGCCGGTATGCACACTACCAAACCTTAGACCCCTCTCATACGCCTCTATACACGTCCAAGGTGCACTCTAGAGTCTCTGCGTACGTACTTTGCTGACAACCCATCAGTCTTGTTGGGTCGGATGTGCGTTATCAGGGATCGTCCTCCAGACTGCAATGTAAAACAGCCCGCTGGCCCCTCTAACCCTCACAACCGCCTGGTGCACCATACTGTCATCGGTGTGACGAATGGCCAGTACCGCATGCCCTGCCACTATATTTATGCACATGCAAGTATTTCATCCCGAGCCTTCAGCTCGCAGGACCAACTCGTCCTGAATCCCTCAAACCCTACACGGGTGAGCATTTAGCACAATCCCTCCAACCCATCACGGTTGAGAATAAACCGCAATCCCTCCAACCCTACACGGGTGAGAATGAACCACAATGTCCTAACCTAATAGACTACTCTTGTCTACGGGTTATTATACTTAGCGGTTTAAGGTTAATCCCAGGACTGCCTAGGGTATACCCGGTGAAGGGCTCTCGGGCGCACCAGGAACTACGATGGGATTCGCCCAAAGTTCCATTTCTCAAAGATAATTAATTTTATTGGTGACTACCTGTTAAAAACCAGGCCGGGGGTCCCACACATTTTTGGGTAAAGGCCCGGTCCTGGCCGACTGCAGTCGAACGGCACAGCATCCCCAACCAAATCTCCCGGGGGTCCCACATATTTTGGGTAAATGCCCGGGTAGGTTGTTGAGGCCTGGTCTCGACCCCAGGACCTCCGTTATAAGAGGCGCCGTATCCAACCTCTCACACCCAACTGCACTGCAGTGCAGTTGGGTGTGAGAGGTTGGATACGGCGCCTCTTATAAAGGAGGTCCTGGGGTCGAGACCAGGCCTCAACAACCTACCCGGGCATTTACCCAAAATATGTGGGACCCCCGGGAGATTTGGTTGGGGATGCTGTGCCGTTCGACTGCAGTCGGCCAGCACCGGGCCTTTACCCAAAAATGTGTGGGACCCCCGGCCTGGTTTCTAACAAAAGATGGCCATCTTTTGTTAGAAACCAGGCCGGGGGTCCCACACATTTTGGGTAAAGGCCCGGTCCTGGCCGACTGCATTCGAACGGCACAGCATCCCCAACCAAATCTCCCGGGGGTCCCACATATTTTGGGTAAATGCCCGGGTAGGTTGTTGAGGCCTGGTCTCGACCCCAGGACCTCCTTTATAAGAGGCGCTGTATCCAACCTCTCACACCCAACTGCACTGCAGTGCAGTTGGGTGTGAGAGGTTGGATACGGCGCCTCTTATAAAGGAGGTCCTGGGGTCGAGACCAGGCCTCAACAACCTACCCGGGCATTTACCCAAAATATGTGGGACCCCCGGGAGATTTGGTTGGGGATGCTGTGCCGTTCGAATGCAGTCGGCCAGGACCGAGCCTTTACCCAAAATGTGTGGGACCCCCGGCCTGGTTTCTAACAAAAGATGGCCATCTTTTGTTAGAAACCAGGCCGGGGGTCCCACACATTTTTGGGTAAAGGCCCGGTGCTGGCCGACTGCAGTCGAACGGCACAGCATCCCCAACCAAATCTCCCGGGGGTCCCACATATTTTGGGTAAATGCCCGGGTAGGTTGTTGAGGCCTGGTCTCGACCCCAGGACCTCCTTTATAAGAGGCGCCGTATCCAACCTCTCACACCCAACTACACTGTGTGGGACCCCCGACCTGGTTTCTAACAAAAGATGGCCATCTTTTGTTAGAAACCAGGCCGGGGGTCCCACACATTTTTGGGTAAAGTCCCGGTCCTGGCCGACTGCAGTCGAACGGCACAGCATCCCCAACCAAATCTCCCGGGGGTCCCACATATTTTGGGTAAATGCCCGGGTAGGTTGTTGAGGCCTAGTCTCGACCCCAGGACCTCCTTTATAAGAGGCGTCGTATCCAACCTCTCACACCCAACTGCACTGCAGTGCAGTTGGGTGTGAGAGGTTGGATACGGCGCCTCTTATAAAGGAGGTCCTGGGGTCGAGACCAGGCCTCAACAACCTACCCGGGCATTTACCCAAAATATGTAGGACCCCCGACCTGGTTTCTAACACTACCCAAGATTTATACCCCAACTCTCGTATTACTTTAGAATGATCCTAAAGACTTAGGGTGTTATCAGGAGCGCGACGGTCTTCCGTAGGTCCCCGTTATTATTGCTGTCACGGGACTTACACTCTTCTACACATGGTTAAGGAATCCTCTAGGAGGCCAACCAGGGTTAATTCCTCTACTAAGATTCTCACTTTACTAATTATTCAAATTCCTCCCCTGGTGGCCCTACTAGTACGAACATCGGTGCTAGACCCTTACTCATGTCCCGATACCACCCACAAATGTGACCTTCTAATTCCTCTGATCATATGCCTCAAATTATTTATCCTAGGATGGTATGGACCTACATGATGACTAGGATGAATTTCCATAATTTTCTAATTACTTACACTATTAAATTAATTTCTTTAAATGTAATTCATAGTCATTTTGCACATGAAGTATTGTCAATATTGAACTTATTGTCCTAGGAATTCTTCCAGGTATATAATATGACAATTAATGGGGCCTACCAAAATTTCATGCATTTTCAATTCAGATTTATAATTAATTTCTATTTAATACTAAATCCACAAATCTAGCATTTTCCAAAGAAAGTACACAAAATATTATCTCACAAATTCTAATTAAATCACAGAGCCTTGATAATAATGAAATAATGCTATGTCCAGAGTTTAATTTACATCTAGGTTGAAATAGTCTATTCATGATCAATTTGAGTTATTTACCAAAATGCCATTATGGGGCCTAAGTACATTAGTTTGCACTCCAAGAATTCTGAAATAATTACACAAGGTATGAAACATACAATTACAACAATATGAAATTTCTCAGATTTTTCAAAGGAATATATCCATCATTTCTACACAAAATTCCATAAGGGTAAAATGGTCATTTTATTCCTTAAACTACTTAAACTTCATCCAACAGGGCTATAAATTATTTCTAGTGTTTATTATGTCACTTCTTAGTCCTCAACAGAAATTTAGCATTTTATGATAAGGTTAAGCCTATTTTAAATTTCTTTCCTAAAAAGGGCCAAATTTCAAAAAATTCAAAATAATGGGATTTTTTGTTCCCAAAAATTCAACCATTACCATGAGAGGTGTATTACACCTTCATGTATCTCCATAAAGAAAATCATAATTTTTAAATGTTCCAAGTTGGCTGAATACATATTATTTCATTTTAGGCTAAATGCACATCAAACCTAATACAAGCCAACACATGCAAGTGGGTTAACCCATCATGCAGTAGTACAAATTGGCTGAAATTTTAAATATACACTTATAATTTCCCTAAGGATATGCCACCAAAATTTGCGGCCATTTGGAGTTCCACAACTCCAAATATTTCATTTATTTCATTTTGGGTATTTTAGTAAAACTATAGAAAACGTTTTCCCAAAAATTCTCAATTTTTGGCAGGGGCTAACTAAGCCATAAAAATGCATGCACCCAAAATTTTGGGTCATTTGGATGACTGGATTGACTTGGGCATCATTTTGAATTTCTCCCCTAGCTAAGGACCAATACTAGAAAAATGGTCCTACAGGTCAGACCACTGGACCAAATATCAAGTTAAGGGTGACAAATTAAATTTAAGACAAATAGAAACAAATTTTATGTTGGGCATCAGATCTAAAAATGTCTCTAAGAGGCCTAAATTTAGCTTGCAAAATGATTGAAATTATGTGGCAAATATTTAATTATACTATAGTTTTTAATTTGATTTAATTCCATCAGGCCGCACGAATCTTGACGCAAGATGGACGACATCTGGTCATCTCCTTCCTCTAGCCGACGACCCAGATTGCTTCCCACTGGAGCATATTCAAACCGCAATCCTTGGCCTTCCGGCCACCTCCCTGGCCGGCCACCACCACCACCACCTCCGTTGAGGTGGTGGCCATTGATTGGCGGCAACTTGGCCGTCGGAGGCGGCGGTTTCCGGCGAACCGAACACTTCAATTTCTAGGGAATTTTCTTGATTTCCTCCTATGGTATTGGGCTCAATTGAGCCTGATGTCTCTCCTAAAGGATCTAGAAATCTAGTACAGGTAGAGAGGCGACGAAACGGAACTGAATGGTTGCACGGCGGCGAGGTTGGCGGCGGTTAGCCATGCTTGTGCAGCTCCGGCGATCTCCTACTCAAAATCCCGATTCTCCACCATTTGCTTTGATACAGTAGTCGCTTTTCACTCCTCTCCTCTCTCTGAAGCTAATGGTGGGGGTGATTTGGGCTGAGGTGGGCTCTATGTGGAGTTAATTCCAAGGTGAGGGGTCAGGTTGAGCTTTGATTGCTCCACCCATGGTGCCAAGTGGTCACCATGCTCCAAATTCCTCTGGAATTATCTGAGGAGGCCGGCCATCAAGCTTAAGCAGCTGAATAGCAGCTGAATGAGTGGCCATGTGGCCATCCTTCCTCTCCATTCCCCCTTCTCTCTCCTCTTCCTCTCCAAATTCCTTTTCTACCCCTTTGCATGTACTCTCTCTCCTGATTTTGGGGGTTAGGAGTTGTCTTTGACCATTTGGGTTGGCCTTGGGCTAAGTTGGATGGGCTTAACCCAATGGAAATGGGCTTGAGTTCATTTCTCCCTTCTTTAGGCCTCATGTTGACCAATTTGACTTTTTGAGTTGACTTTGTCAACATGATGAGTGGGCTGACCCCACTTAATGGTCTTGAGCCTAGTGGCACCACCCAACTTGGGTTGGGAAAATGTGGGTGCCTCACTTAGGCTAATTGGGCCAATAGGTATAGGTTTGACCAAATTAGGGTCATGGTTGACTTTGATAAACTATGGTCAAATGGTTGACCTAATGGCATGCCCTAGGGTCCACTTAGATTGTTTTAGGGTTAAGACAATGTGGTGGGGTCATGGTGTGGTTAGGGTTCCTATTTAGGCTAGTTTGACCTAGTTTGACTTTGGCCCCTTAGTGGGCCCCACATGGCTACAATCCACTACCTAGGGTCAAGCCTAGCTAAATCCCCTATCACCCACCCCATGCCTAACCCAATCTAAGTGAAGGGGGACTAGAAGTAACATGGGATGTTACACTTGATCTCTCCACTAATACTGTAATAGAATCAAGAGACGATGTCTTCTTTGAGGATAAGTTCCTTAAAGACAAGAACCTGACACTGCCAGGTCTGCCAGCCACTAGTACTGAGCCTTTATTTGAGCAAGGACAACGTAACTCTAACACTGAGCCTGTAGACATGAGTGTTTTAGATACCAGAAGGCTATCTAGTAGAGAGAAAATGCCTAAAAGCTTCGGTACAGATTTTGTGACTTACCAAGTTGAAGCTGATCCATCCACTTATAAGGAAGCGATGCGATCTAGAGACTCTCTATTATGGAAATAAGCCATAGATGAAGAGATGAACTCTCTCATGCAGAACAACACATGGACTTTGGTCGATTTGCCCAAATGGGCTAAAACCATTGGCAATAAGTGAGTTCTCAGGAAGAAGCTCAATCCTGATGGGAGTATCGCAAAATACAAAGTACGTCTAGTTGTCAAAGGCTTCACTCAAGTGAGTGGTGTAGACTACTTTGATATATACTCACCTGTATGTCACTATGCGACAATTAGGATTCTTCTCGCACTAGCATCTATTGAACACTACATTGTTCATCAAAAGGATGTCAAGACTGCATTTCTGAATGGAGATCTGACTGAGGAGGTCTACATGTACCAGCCTGAAGGGTTCGTCATAGAAGGTCTAGAGAATAAGGTCTGTAAGTTGATTAAGTCACTATACGGATTGAAACAAGCACCTAAAATATGGCATGAAAATTTGACACCTGTGTAAAAGGCTTGGGTTTTAAATCCAGTCTATCAGATAAATGTCTGTACGTAAGAACAAGTGCAAATAAAATAACCATCATATGCTTGTACGTTGATGACATGCTAATTTTGGACACTGATCAGTCATAGGTGAAAGATGTGAAAGTTGTCTTGACGGCACAATTTAGCATGAAAGACCTAGGTGAGGTAAAAACCATCCTAGGAATGGAAGTAAACTTCATAAAAAAAGGGTATTACCCTGAGTCAGAGTCACTACATTAGGAATCTACTGGAAAAGTGAGGTTACGATAAGAGCAAAAAGGCTGAGACTTCATACGATTATAACAGTAGACTGAAACCGAATGAAAGTTCAGCTATTAGACAGTTGGATTATTCCAAACTCATAGGAAGTCTCATGTACGCTACTACCTGCACTAGACCTGACATAGCCTTTACGGTCGGCATGTTGAGTAGATTCACCAGTAACCTTGGGAAGGACCACTGGGACGCCTTAGACAGGCTAGTGAGATACTTAAAGTATACTGAGAAGTATGCTTTATGTTACAGTGGGCATCCTCCAGTGCTTGAAGGGTATTCCGACGCATCTTGGTGCTCGGAAATAGCTGATTGTCGATCCACTAGTGGTTTTGTGTTTACACTAGGAGGAGCTGCAGTAGCTTGGAAGTGTAAGAGGCAAACGTGCATTGCACTATCCTCTATGGAATCAGAACTCTATGCTCTCGCTTCAGCTGGAGAAGAAGCAGAGTGGATAAGAGATCTGATATTGGACATTCCAATGACGAGTATAAAAATGGACTCTATTTCTATTTATTGTGACAATCAAGCCACAAAGGCCATTGTTACAAATACATTGTTCAATGGAAAGCGAAGACAACTAAGGATGAAACAGGCCTGATTGACCTATCTCACCAGTCAGGGGATAATCTCTCTATTGGATGTAAGATCAAAAGATAATGTAGCAGACGTCCTTACTAAGAGCTTATGTAAGGTTCTCACATCTAAAACATCGGGGGAGATGAGATTAACGTCCATTTAGGAGGACTTAATACCTAGCTTATGTTTAAAATTTAAGAACTGTTGTCTGCTTACATTCAAGCATCTACGTTGAGCACACTAAAGTATTTCAGATGTTATCTGATGAAAGCTAGATGTGAGATAGTTGTCAGTCATTCCAAACTTGATGACTTACGTAACTATTCTTTGCTAAATGCTGAATTGGGTATCATTCCAAAAAGGAATACTGAGGTTGTTGATATGTGTCCTGATATTATGATTATTAGTTATATCATTCCAAACTTGATGATATAATAGTCACAGCTTGTTGTATCATTCCAAACTTGATGATATAACACAATTGTGGAACGTTAATAATAATCTTAATAATCGAAGGAATATGGTTTGATTCTATGAAATTAATTAATCTAATTTTGTGTAAATTAGATAGAGATGCTGTTTTGAGATTCTTTCCTCCCAGTTAGAGTATTAAGTTCACCCGTTGTTAGAACTAATCACTTTATTTCTGCAAATGTTTGAATTCATAGAGATTTGTCTCATGACATTCTTGTTGTGATTGTTTGCAGGAAAAATGGAGATTGGAGGAGAGACAGTTGATTTTGACCCAGATGATGATGATCTGCTATTCGCCTAGATCAATTATCAGTTTGAGCTTTCCAGTTTCTTGCTTTATTTCATGTTTGGAATATTTGGTTTGAGTTTAGCATTTTGTTATCTAAAACTCATATTTACATTTCTGGAAAAACTCTTTTGTTTGATCATTATTAACTATTGGATAAGTAGCCTTTTTTCTTATGCTAACACTTATATACAATATAGGAGAAGATTGCTGAGGTATATTTATATATGTGTTAATGGGCTCCTTAACGGGTCGGTTAAGATACGATAGACATTCAAACCCGTAGTCGGGGATTTAGGGTTTCGCCTATAAATACCCATGCTGGGGGCAACAGGGAGGTCATTCCAAACTAGATGGTCACGCGGATGCTTTGAGCGCTCTAACACGTCTATGCGACCAAAAGGAGCACCAAAGACTCGTTTGAAGAATTATTGGGAGGCCGGCCACCTCCAAAAAATCAAGTATGATTGCCAAAAATATTTTTTTTATGCACTTAAAATGTATTGAATTATTTTTTTATCTCTTTTTTTGTCGAACAGAGAGGTCGCGTGTAGCTAAAGGGAAGGACCCGACTACTTCCGATGTTGTTGAGCAACCCAAAGAGCATAATATCATGCACATTACTTTCGAGATTGATTCGAACACCATTCCATCAAATGACGATTTGAATGATGAATTTTCTATAAACATTAACTTTTCCATTAATGTACCGTTAAACTTTACATGTACTCCTGATGTGTTCAAATGGTAAACTATTACTAATGTATAAGTTATTATGTTTTGAAGCAACTTTTATGATCAAGTTTTCTATCAAATGGATAACTTTTCATGTAAACTAAATCAATATGCAGCATAAATAACAAAATTCATTGTGACAATAAGTTCATTACGTGAGATTTATAACATAAATCTCACTAATTTTGTAGAAATACAGCTCTTCAATTCCCATATACGTCAATATTTATGCCGCATTGACACAATTATCATAATAATTATTTTCGTCATTAACACAATTTCATAAAAACACTGTCATATGAAATTAAACGGTTATCTCCAATAGAAATCATTTGATTGTTTGGACGTAATTCATCCACCCCAAGCCATTGCAATCTTCTTTTATTGCACCTTATACTTTAACAAACATTTCACTTCATCTGCCTGCAAAATATTGAATGATAAGTACTCATTACGATCATTATTTGCAGAATAATGATAAGAAATACAACCATGTTATACAATATTATTGTCGTATTTCAACACGATAAGACTGTATTTTCAATTTCGGACCGTATTTGAATTAGGCAAAGAACACAAATATATTTCTCCTGTATAAACAATAGGATTAAGCAGACACAATGCTGCAATATATTATCTACCAACAGCCTTAAAGTACTGTATATGGAATCATATAATAAAAACAATTAATGTAGTAGTCCAAACCGCTTACTCATTAACTTGTCCTGAAATGGAATAAGTCTGTACATATGTATTTTAACAAATACGGCTGTATTGCTCCAACACCACAACAATATACACACACATTTTATCTGCATCCTTACTGAAAGTAAATTATAGCCTACATACTACAGTATATATGGTCCATATTACAGTCATATAACATCATTCTCACAAACATTTTAGGGCATTTTGGTCGTATTATCACACCATTTAAAAAAATGGATGTATTTTAGCAGCACTACAACAATATATCGCCATATGTTCGCAGAATCTTTACCATTCCAGATATTAATGCGATATATTTTGGAAGAACACTGAAACAAATATATTTTAAGCAAGAAGAAAGGTATTTGCCGGGAAACTTTTTTTGCAACTGTATTTCCACTTAATGTAAGCAGAAAACGACATAGGGAATATGAATGTACCTTCAATGTCGTCGTCGATGAGGATGCTTTCCACAACCGGCCGATTTTTCGAGTTCAGAGCATTAGTTTAGAGGCAGCCGAGAGGTTTTTAGGCCCCAATGACGTTTTTCGCAGAAAAGGGGGAAGCGTTTTGAGAGTTGTGCGACGTTTCAAAAATTGGAGAGGGAAGAGACGGGCGCTCGACGAAAATGGTCTTATATACACACACATATTATTATGTATGTATACCTGTGTTGCGGACTAACTCGATGCCCCGGTCGGACCGGATTTGTTCGAACCGTCTTAGCTCACGAGGCGGTCGAGCGCGCACACAGTCAATGAAAGTAGAGAGTTGACACAAGATGTGATGACGTGGAAAAACCCCTTAAATGGGTAAAAAACCACGTGACCGGGTCTGCGCCGATCAAATTCCACTAGATTCTGGTGATTACAGTGTGTTGGAGAATCGGGATAACAAGCCGCTCCCGTTACAACTTGGGGGAGAGAGAGACTACGGCTCCCGACGGGCAACAGACTGCGTCGTGGGAGTCACTTCAGTGTTGAAATGCGTGGGATGATCATGATGCTCTGGCGCTTGCGATCGCGTATATTTGTTGGCGTCGGTTGCCTTCTTCCTTTTGCTTTTTGGGGACTCGGCGTTTCCTGCTGGTGGCATGTTGGTGGAGCGCTGGTGGCCACGGGTGGCCACTGGTGGCCGCCGGTGGTTCACGACGACAGGAGGCCGACTCGGGGGAGGAGTCAGGCGAGCTCTCTCCTGAGAAAGAAGAAGGCAACCCGGAGAAGAGAAAAGGTCCAAAATGAAGATCCCCTGGGGTCCTTTTAATAGCCTCCAGGGGAGGATCATGACGGGCCCCACCACTAAAGTAGTGGGCTAGTGGGTGGTTACCCTCTTGATCAGATGGCAAAGAGAGCCTCCCCTTGATCGGACGGTGGCCTCCCCTTGATCAGACGGTGGGGAGGTTGTCCACGGCGATGGTCCGCCACGGTGGCGGTTGACGGCGGCGGGCGGCCGACGGCGGCGATTGGCGGTGGTGGCCGGCGGCGGCGGGGGCGGCCGGCGGCCTGCCGGTCGGCGGCCGGCGGGGGCGGCTGCGAGCGGCGGCGGATAACTGGCGGCGGCGGGCGGCCGGCGACGGCCGACGGCGGGCGGTGGCGTCCGACGGTAGTTGTTGAATGGGAGGCCATCATGATCTCTCCTATTATGATGTAGATCATGGGGGGAGTGGGTTGACTAGTCAAACCCATGATCTCCACAATTGAAGGGATCATGTGAGAGATGGACTAAGTGCACACCCATTCTTATGTAAATGTGGCTCCATACCCATCAATTGCCCCACAAATCCTCTGCTGTCGAAGATTGGTACAAGCGAGAGAGCGAGGATTTCCTCTCATTATTTTTGACTATGACGGTGGTGAGCGGCCAGTGCGCGGGCACGCGAGGAGGCGCGCGGATCAAGTCATGCGAGAGCGCGCATTTTGTCGCGCGCGCCCCTGACCGCGCGTGCGCTGGGCGAGCGTGCGCGCGCACCAGTTCACGAGAGCGGGTGCGTGCGGCAGGAAGTGCACACTGAGAGGGGCACACGTTCTGCTTACTGCACGGGGTCAGAATTAATCCAGCGCAGACGAGATTAATCCCGCGCGGGAATTTAATCCCGCGCGACAACCTCAGAATTAATCACACACGCACGGTGCACGGGATTAGCGGGAACTCCCATGCGTGACCTCTGTCGCGCAGGGTGATCGCCGCCCGGGAAGCCCCAAGGGAGCGGCCCCGACAGCCGTGTCGTGGGGTTGCTCTTTGCGGAAGATTACCGCGATTGCGTTCACTGAACGTGCAAAAAACAGACACACCAAATGAAGACTTCGTTGTGGGGGAGGAGGGTTTATTTTCACCGATCAAATATTTTCGATCGCATGAACCAGATTTTAATTAAGTTCTTATTCATGGGATCCTAACCCTGGACTGGTGAAAATAAGTCCGCCAATAGCAAGCCGGGGATAGAGAGAGAGGAAACCACAGCTGCACGTTGGTCCTGGGCGGCCCCACATGTGATCCTGTGGCTATCGTCGTCGTCTCGTCTGAGAACCTGCTTCCGTGGCTCAGCAGTCAGCACTCTCTCTCTTTCTATTTCTCGAAGAATTCCTAGTTCCACTGGCCCAGCACTCTCTCTCTCTCTCTCTCTCTATTTCTCTCTCCTCCTTTTCTCTCTCCCCTCCCATCCACTCCGAAGAGAGGAACTCGAACGCCGACGCAGTTGCTTATCTCACACCCTTATCGCCGGCGTTTCTTTCCGATCCCGCTTCGGGGAGCCGTCGGCCGTCGGTGGATTGGAGGAGGAGGCGGAGATGGGGATGAGCTCGGCAAGTATGCGGTGAGTGTGAAATGAGTGGGTGGGGACGATGCGGATAATCTGCGATGTCTGTGAGAGTGCTCCCGCCGTCCTCTTCTGCGCAGCTGACGAGGCCGCCCTCTGCCGTCCCTGCGACGATAAGGTCACCACGTTCTGCTCTCTCTCTATCGTTCTTTTAGCCTGTGTGAAATTGGGGGTACCCCTATTTTGTTAGGGCTAGAACTGAATTTAGAAGCTGCAGTTTTCATAATCTGGATTGGTGTTTTGCGTGTAGAAAATTGTGGAAATCTTAATAGTTGATTGCTCGATAGCAGTCATAATTTATTGAGTATTTAGACTATTAGTCGATCTGATACTAAAAAAAATGATCCTTCCATGGTAGATTCAAGCTCCATGGTAGAAATTCATAGGGTTTCATCATTTTGTTAATAAAGGCCAAATTTGTAAATTAAGTCCTTAAATATTTAGAGGTTTTACAGAGAGGAAAATTAACCTTGCCATGCATAAAATGTTCTGTGTTGGCGAATGTTCTGAAAGAAATCAAAGTATATATTCTATGCTCGATTTTTTGAAGTTTAGTAGGGTGCTTAATTGGTTCCGCCACAACCTACTAACCTAGCATGTTTGCGGTCAATGGACTCATTTTACTTCAATTGGGTATGATAGAGAATCTAGTATTTGATACTATTGAGAATGAATTCACAATTGTATTCACCCCCCTAGAGGTATATAAAATAGAAACCATATAATGGCAAACGCCTCCTCAAATCATGTTATTAACAATCAAGAGTTTGAAAGAGTGAAAGGGCAGCCTGGTGCACAAAGCATCCCCACGCACCGAGGGTCGGGGAAGGGTACCACCACAAGGGTGAAATGTAGGCAAACCTTACTCTGCATTTTTGCAAGAGTTTGAAAGAGTAGTGAGAAAAAAATAGAGTAAACAGAGACAAAGTTTACTCTCCTTTCCAAAAAGCTTAAGGATTGATTAATGGGAGTTTCAAAAAGGAAAGATTTTATATGGACGATATTAGCCTTGATGAAAAAATCAACTATCTATAGTTGGGCTGAAACGTGCAGTAGCGTAATAGTCCCGTAGAGATATTTCTAGTGAACGTAGTGACAATCAGTATCCATGTGTTTCATCAATTCATGTAAGTCTAGGTTGGATGCAATTGCATATCACTACTGTTATCACAATATAAAAGGGTAGAGCCACAAACAATCAGACCTATATCAATAAAAAGGAAATGGAGCAAAGTGATCAAGCTATAACTGTGAAGTTGATGAGAAAATAAAGATCAGGATCGAGTGACCTGCATGTAGGGAATAATCCTCCAAAAGCAACATAATGGATTGTACGGGGTGCATAAACAACACATCTTTGTGAGCCAAGTGATAGATGTCATGATGGTTAATAGTAAGATAAACAAGAACATATCAAGTTTTATGTATTTAGAGAGGTCAAGAAGTCAATTTCTATACTTGGAGCGCTTCTTTAAATTCATCTCAAGAGGAGCTGCTAGACGAGTTTGAGTAAGGCCTGCTCTATCAAGTATCTCACAAATAAACTTCAATTGTGAGTGGATGTATCCGCAAAAAGAGCGTTCAATCTCCAAGCCAAGAAAGTATCCGTCTCATACCGAACACACAATGCTGTTTCACTTTCCGAATATGCTTTTAGCCACCCACAATAATATTCATGCCATCAACATATAATATGAGTCCCTGAAGGGTGCATAAACAGTGCAAGATCACAAGTGCTCGTGGTAAAACCAACAACATGAATGATAACGAGGAATCTGAAAAACTATGCTTGAGGAGTCTGTTTAAGGTCATAAAGAGCTTGCAAATATTCCAAACTTGTCCACTATAATGATCACCTTAAGACGAGATGCTATGTAGGTGTCCTCAGACGACTTGCTTTGGCAAAAAACTTCTTCACATCCATCTGTGAAATAAAACAATAGTAAAAAGTGGCAACAAGTAGCATGGTTCACTTAATAGTCAATTTTTCCAATAAGAGCGAAGGTTTCATTATAGTTAAGAAACCCTCTAACAATTGGTCTGGATTATTATTTGTCAATGGTGCCATCAATTAGAGTCTTGATCTTGCACACCCATTTGTAACTGATGAGACATGCAATGGTAAGGGCGCACACTCCCATGTGTGAGCATACATCAATCCTCTCAATTTCTCATCTTATTTGTCTGACACTCAAGTACGATAACAACTTCATGGTATATCTGCAGGTCCCAATGACTAGAGGTAGTGAAAAGAAAAGGCTTGAGCATATGAGTCAGGGTGGTGAACAAGGTCAAGCGAGTAAGCACATGATGCAGACAAGTGGAATGACATAGAGGGTAACTAGTAAAAGTAATATAATCAACATGAACGTGTGGATTGTGGAACAACGAGAGTTGTAGTAAAGCACCGATAAACACTGCGACTAAAGAATAAATGGGAGTTGCTGGATGATTAGAGGGAATCAAGTGGTGAAGGAGGATCAAACAAAGTATGTGGAGCATGTGAAGTAAGAGGGACATGTCCCGATGTCATGAATGAAAGATATTGTACCTAAACACCTAGAGGGGGGGGTGAATAAGTGACTTGAATCTTTTTAACTTTTTAAGCCAGCAATCAGATTTTATCTCAGAGTTATATCTATTTGTACACAGCAATTACACAGCAATCACAGAATATCACAGCACACAGTAGACACACAGTTTTATAGTGGTTCCCTAAGGTTTGGGTACATCCACTTTCCCCCTTCGCCTATCTAGCAGTGTACTAGATTCGGCCCAACTTCTCCACTATCTCAGATCCTCAGATCTTACACTCAGAACCCACAACACAGGTTCCTACACCTCAGGCCCAAGGCCCTACAACTCAGCTTCTTTACACAAAGCCTACACTCAGCCACCAAGGCCTACACTCAGCCACAACAGGGCTACACTCAGAGATTTCAATCTCCTACACTCAGGCACTCAAGACCTACACTCAGCCTTTATAATTACAGGCTTACAAGACTCAGATCCCTAAGGATCCTACAAGATAAAATGAATACAACAATTATAACTCAACAACTCAGTGACAAAAGAGAAGAGTTGTGAGATTCTTGATGAGTTCTTGTAAGAACTCAGCTGAAATCAATCTGACTTAGCTTTCTACAAAGCTTTTTGAATGTAGAACTCAATTAGATTGACCTCTTCTGCAGTTGATTCTTGATCTCTGCTACTTAAGATTCAGAATAAATCTGAACCCTTTTTCTCAGCCTGGTTCCAATAGCTGATTTCTTGGATGGAGCTCTCTCTCTCCAACTTCTTAGATCTTCACTTGATAGCTAGATCTTCTTTGAATTACTTCAACAACCTGGACAATTACTTGATCAACTTCAACAACAGTTTCTGTATACTGTATAAGCCTATTTATCGGCCTTCTTCATGATAACCGGCTGATCCGGTGCATAACAGATTTCTGACAACTCTGACAGGTGCAGTAGACCGGCTGGAATGACAGCTGTCAAGTCATCCAGTCAGTTCTTGAAAATTCTGTAACTGTCTGCAAGTGTCGAGACTGTCTGTCTTTAAGTGTCGACACTTATAGACCAAGTGTCGACACAAGTTGTCTAAGTGTCGACACTAGCCTACAAGGTGTTGACACAACTACTTGTGTTATAGATTTTATATCTCGACACTACTTCTTCTTCATGTGTCGACACTGAAATTGAGTGTCGACACAAGTACCTGTACTTCAGTATTTTGCTGAATTCTTCTAAGTGTCGACACAATAACTTTGTGTCGACACAACTTTATGTGTTGAATCTGTTAAGTGTCGACACATCTTTTTGATGTCGACACATGTCTTTAGTGTTGATACTTGCTGAGTGTGTCGACACATTCTTCTTCTGTCGAGTCTCTGGATGAGTGTCGACACATCCCCTTAGTGTCGACACTTGTACTTAGAATATTTTGTTGAACTTTGCTGATCTTTGCTAAGTGTCGACACAGCTTCTTGTGTCGACACTTTCTTCAAGTGTTGAGTCTTCAGCTGAGTGTCGACACATTCTTTCTTGTGTCGACACTTTCTTCAAGTGTTGACTCTTCTGTTGTGTGTCGACACATTGTTCTGAGTGTCGACACTTATACTTAGTCTCTGCTGACTTTTGTTGAGTGTCGACACAACCTCCAAGTGTCGACACTTTTTGATGTAGACACAGTTTCACTGGGTGTCGACACAACTGCTAAGTGTCGACACTGCTTCACTGTACTTTTCTTCACTGAGTGTCGACACAGCTCCTTGTGTCGACACTTTCTGTCTGGTGTCGACTCTGCATCCTTGGTGTCGACACAATGACTCCAAGTGTCGACACTGCTTGCCTGGGTGTCGACACAAGTCTTCTTAAGTGTCGACACTTTCCCTCTGGGTGTCGACACATGGACTTAGAAACTTTTTCTTATTTCCTGCAAATACTTAACCTGCACAAGTAAACTCAAAATACATCAAATACATTTTGATGTATATCATTGAGTTGGGTAAGGCTTCTTCAAATCAGGTATATTTAAACCAATGTACCCAACAATCTCCCCCTATTTGGAGAAGTCATAACCCTTAGTCAATGATATACATCATTCATAATAAAATTACAAAATGATGTAAAGCAGGATTATATATAGCAGGGCAAACATAAACATGTATCAATCACACATGTATACATAGACATCATCACAGAACAATTATGAAACAAATTTATTACACAACAAATTTATCACACAGACATTGTTCTAATAGCTTGTCATATTTATAATTCTAAAGTTTACAGAATGCTTTACATCAAAAGATTACATAGTAAACTTAAGAAAATTTCTATGCTATTCTTGATCAGCATCTTTGATCACTATCCCTTTTTCAGATTTTATCCTTGCTTGCACAGGGGCTTCAGCATCTTCAGTTTCAGCAGTCTTCTTCCCTTTCAGCTCCTTCTTCTTAAGTTCCTCAACCTTAATCTTTTGCCTTTCAAAATAATGATAAGGCTTGGGAAAGTACTTGCTAGGCTCCTGAGCAGTAGGAGGTAGCTTTCCCATCTTGGCCTTTCTTCTGTATTGGACTATAGCCTCCTGCCTTGTCTCATGCTTTCTCCATTCAGCCTCAGAAAACCACTTGTTCCTGTCTTGCACATTATCTTTTGCAGCTTTCCAGGCAGTTAAGATAATGTTTCTAGAAGTGGGGCTCCACTGCTCAAAGTCTGGTCTCTGTTCAGCTTGCTCCCTAAACCTCTTTTTAGACAATCTGGTTTCTTTTTCTTTCTGCATAGCTTCTTGCATAGCTTCAGAGACTGGCTGAACAACTTTTTCTATAATGACATTGTCCTTGCCCCCAGGTGGGCTATACATGGACTGTATATCAGCATGTATCATGTCAAAATCTGGAGGAGGGTAGATGACTTGAGCCACTTCAGGTTGCTCCCCTCCTAGATATGCAGGATGAATTCCAGATTCTGCCACATTATCATCACAAAGAGGAGGATATCCAAGAGTTGCTCGGATAGAATTAGATATCCACTTAGCATGATCAGAGATGGCCTTGACTAACACTCTCTCCCCCTTTATGACTTCTCTTTCTATGTGATCTCTCACATCATCTTTTTGAAATCTCACTTGGTTATCCAAATAATTGACTCCATCTTTAAAGAAAGGTTTTAACCTTTGGAGTTTGTCAGTGATGATCTTCTGTGAGTCTTGGATGACAGTCTTAACAGCAGTTATTTCTTCTTGGAATACTGTGTCAAATTCTGCTTTAGCAGTAGCAGTAGAAGTAGTCAGTCCAGCAGCTATGTTTTTCATTTCTGTGACAATTGCATTATGAGAAGCAGTTAAGTTATCATTCATTCTGATCTGATTTTCCAGTACATACCCTTGCTTCTGTGCAATGTCATCTACTTGAGCTTTGATCTTTTCTTGATGAGTACCCAAGTACACCACTGCATTCCCTCCCTTGTGGAAGCAGTCTGTCATCTACTTCTTATTGAGATTCATCTCAAATCTTATGGAATTTATGTCCTGTGCCAGATCAAATTGAAGAGATTTGTGCCCCTCATCCACATATGTCTCTATAGCTTTCATATGCTCATCAAGCTTAATCTGCATTGCAACCATTAGAGCACTATAATCAACAGTTGGAGCTGGCTGTGATATAGGCTGTGGAGCTATGATTAGCAATGCCTTCTTATAACTCTGGCTCCTTCTTTTGAATACTTGAAACTTCTTTTTCTGAGCCCTTGTTGTCTCCTCATCTTCAGAAGCAGATGTGCTGGCTATGTCTACCCTCTCCTTAGGTAGCTCCTCAACTTCTTTGGGCTTCTCTGGTTCTTGTCTTGCAGGCTCTTCAACAATTGACATTTGCTCCCTCTCAACTGGAGCATTCTCCCCTTCAGTAGCAGCAGGTTTTTTGTCAAAATCTTCTTGATCCAGATTAAGAAATAAATCTGCCATTGTAATTTCTTGTGGAGAATGAGCAGGAGAAATTCTTTGCTCAACTACCACTGGATCAGATACAATTTGAGCTGTAACAGAAGTGTCTTCCATGACAGCATCTGGGAGTTGGCTATCCAGCTGAGTTTGCTGATTAATATGAACTAATGGATCAGATAAAACAGTATCCACTTTAAGGAAATCTAAAGCATTAAGCTCAGAGATTATCTCAAGGATGATGTTTGTAGCTTGCTCACTCTCCAGGGTAGTTGGTTCTTCCACAACTAGAAGCTCTCCCTGGATTTGATCCTGGTGTAAGGGGCTAGCTGATGGTAGCTCCCCCTGAATTTCAGCAACATCTTGAGGAGCTGGAGACTTTTCAGCAGTTCCTTCTTCATTCTCATCAGGTGTGAAGACCACTTGCTCTTCACTACCAGAGCTGCTAGTGGAAACCTGAGCCACTGGAGCAGTTTTCCTCTTCTTCTTTTGAGGTGATACTTCCTCAGGAATTATCTTCTCAGGGGTTGGCATCTCCTTAGACAACACCCTGTCCCATCTAGAGAATATCCTCATATCCATTTTCCTCATAAGATTTATTTTTATTCCAGCAGCTTGACTCATTACCTCTGGAATACTTCCAGCAAGGTATAGACTTAAGATCCTGCCCAAGTTGGGCTTCTTCAGGCTTTCTTTGATCTTCTCAAAAATCACTACAGACCAGTCAGTTTTCAGATTGAAGATTATCCTGGTCATAATGCTGAACATATGGGCAGATACCCTATCATGCCCTCTAGGTTTGCTTAAAATCACTTTGCCAACAATTTCTGACATGAATTTCCCTTGGTTGTTCATGCCTTTTATATTGAAAACAGATCCAATTTTCATTTTAGAATCTAGTCCACATCAAGTTAGAGTTTCTCTGGTCTTTGAAGCAGTAACTTCATCTTCTTCTTTAGTTCTTGTTAACTGTAGTACTTTCCTCAAACTTTTAGGTGACACCTTCACATTTTCACCATGAACTCTGGATTTGATCTTGTATCCAGATTCGTCCACTTCAGCTTCATTTAGAAACTCTAGAACTTCCTTCTTCCAGATCTTTGTAGGCTCTGAAACAAGAAATTCCAACCTCGAGTCTGTAACTAGGGTTATCACATTCTTGATTTCTTGGTCTGCATCACCAAACGCGTCGCGCACCAGTTCATACCCTTCATTGACGTTCTTCTCGAGCTTTGGTGCCATTAGAGTTTGAAGAATTTGAACTGAGAGAAGAGAGGTGTCGACACACAAGTTTGGTCTCGAAACTTTTGAAAGCGTGTCGACAAACTAAGGTAAAATCCTATTTATACCTTTCTAGGTTTGAAGATGAAAAGACGGGCAGTTAACTTAAATTGTGTCGACACTGTCGATAAGTGTCGACACTGACTTATAATGTCTCGACACCTATGTGTCGACACAAGTTTAGTCAACAGATTATATGTGTCGACACTTGTTTATGTGTCGACACCACTTAACTCGACACATAGTCGAGACTTTACTTAGATAATTCTGAGTAAACACTATGTGTCGACACCTCCTTGGTTGTGTCGACACCAACTTGTCATGTGTCGACACTAATATTCTGAAGTGTCGACACCAACTTCCTAGATGTGTCGACACCTTTTTCCTGAAGTGTCGACACCACTTTCTGTGTCGACACAGATATCTCTGTGTGTCGACACCTTTTGACTTAGCCATTTTTATAAACTTATTCTAAGTTTATCATTACTAGTTCAATTTTAAACCTATTGAACTTAGTTTCTTCTAAAGCCTTAGTATACATATCAGCTAATTGATTATCAGTTTTAACATATTCTAGTAAAATGTCTTCTTTCTCTACATGCTCGCTAAGAAAATGATATTTAATCTCAATATGTTTAGTTCTACTATGGGAAACAGGATTATGTGCAATTGATATAACACTAGTAGAATCACAAAATAGTGGAGTTCTACTTACCTGAAATCCATAATCCTCAAGCTGATGTTGCATCCACAGAAGTTGAGCACAACAACTTCCAGCAGCCACATATTCTGATTCTGCAGTGGAGATATCCACACTTGTTTGCTTCTTGCTACTCCATGAAATCAGTCTTCCACCTAGGAATTGACAGGTTCCAGTTGTGCTTTTTCTATCTTCTTTGCATCCTGCAAAGTCTGCATCTGAATAACCTGTTAGTTCAAAATCCTCATTCCTAGGGTACCAGAGGCCTAGATAAGGAGTGCCCTTTAGATATCTCAATATCCTTTTGACTGCTGTCAAATGAGACTCTTTAGGGCAGGCTTGATACCTTGCACAGACACATGTAGCATACATGATATCTGGTCTACTTGCTGTCAAATATAATAGGGAGCCAACTATCCCTCTATACAAGGTTTCATCTACTGGTTTCCCTACATCATCCTTGCTAAGAGACATACTTGACCCCATAGGAGTCTTCCTGGTACTGGATGAATCCATACTATACTTCCTTATGAGTTCTATGGTGAACTTAGACTGGCATATGGATAATCCATTTTCAGTCTGTCTAACTTGGAGACCCAAGAAGAACTTAAGCTCTCCCATACTACTCATCTCAAATTGAGCTTGCATTAGTTTTGCAAACTTTTTGCAAAGGCTACTTTCAGTAGACCTAAATATAATGTCATCTACATATATTTGGACTAGTATTACTTTGCCTCTGTATTCCCTAAGGAATAGAGTCTTGTCTATTTTCCCCCTTGTGAACTTATTCTCAATGAGGAAACTAGACAGAGTTTCATACCAAGCCCTAGGGGCTTGCTTTAACCCATATAAAGCTTTCCTAAGTCTATAGACATGATTAGGTAGAGTTGAATCAACAAAACCTGATAGCTGTTCCACATAGACTTCCTCTTTAAGATTACCATTCAGAAATGCTGACTTGACATGCATTTGGTAAACTTTAAATCCTTGAAAGGTTGCATAGGCCAGGAACATTCTTATGGCTTCCAGTCTGGCTACTGGAGCAAAGGTTTGATCAAAATCAATACCTTCTTCCTGCCTATATCCTTTAGCAACCAATCTAGCTTTGTTCTTAATGATGACTTCATGTTCATCCATCTTGTTCCTATAGATCCACTTGGTCCCAATTATGTTGTGCTCTTTAGGTTTAGGAACAAGCTCCCAGACCTTGCATCTCTTGAACTGATTCAGCTCTTCTTGCATTGCCTCAATCCAATGAGGGTCTAGGATGGCTTCTTCAAACTTCTTTGGTTCAACTTGGGATAGGAAACTGGAGTAGATTGCTGCATTTAGATTTCTGCTCCTTGTTTGTACCCCTTGTCTTGGATCACCAATGATTTGTTCAGCTGGATGATCTCTTAGATGCCTATTGGCTGGAGGCATCCTGACTTCAGGTTGAACTTCTTCAACTTCTTCATCTTGTTGTACTCCTTGTACTTCTTCTGCATTTGGTACATGTAGTACTCCCCCTGGACAACAACCGCTATCTTCTACTTGCTGTCTTGCAGGAGGTCTTTCTTCAATAGTGAGTTTGTCCATCTTCTTTGTTATACCTGTGGGGCTGCAAATACTACTAGACAACTCATTGTTAATAAGTCTAGTTTCATCAAATACTACATGTACAGTCTCTTCTACAACTTGTGTAGACTCTATAAGCTTTACTGTTGTTGCTGTACCCAACAAAAATTCTCTCTTGGGATTTGACAGCAAACTTAGTCAAGTAAGACTTTTCATTGTTAAGTATAAAACACTTACAACCAAAGATCCTGAAGTAGGATATGTTTGGTTTCCTGCCTTTCACAACCTTATAGGGGATCTTGTTGAGGCTTTTAGTTATGGTAGCCTTATTTATAACATGACATGCAGTATTAACTGCTTCAGCTCAGAAATATTCTGGTAGTGATGTATCACTTAATAGGGTCCTACCAGCCTCAATCAAGCTTCTATTCTTCCTTTCAGCAATGTCATTTTGCTGAGGTGTTCTTGGTGAAGAAAACTCTTGAAATATCCCAAAGTCTTCACATAGTTTTGTCATGCTATCAGACTGAAATTCAGTACCATTGTCACTTCTTATTTTGACCACTGTACTATTTAGTTCATTCTGAATTTGTCTAACAAAGCTATAGAAGACACTGAGTGTTTCAGATTTCTGTCTAAGGAAGAACACCCAGGAAAACCTTGAGTAGTCATCTACAACTACAAAGGTATAGACCTTCCTACCCAGGCTGTGAACTGGCATTGTACCAAAGAGATCCATATGCAAGAGGTATAAACACCTCACAGCATCTTTGTTTTCAATGCTTCTAAATGTGGATCTAGTCTGCTTGCCCTTTTGACAAGCTGAGCAAATACCATCTTTAATACACTTAACTTGAGGACCATTCCTCACTAACTCTTTACTAAAGAGTTTGCCAATTGTCTTGTAGTTTAGATGGGCTAGCCTCTTGTGCCATTTGACACAATGAGAGACTGTCTCATCAGCTACAAGACATACTGGAGAACCATTGTTCTCAACCATAATGTCTAAGCAATAGACATTCCTTTTTCTATAACCAGTCAAAATGATCTCTTGATCATTTGACCTCCTGATATGACAACCATTTTTCACAAATGAGATGTCATATCCTACATCACTCAATTGACTTATACTAATAAGGTTATGTTTCAAACCTTTAACATAGGACACTTGAGTAATTGTAATATAGGAGTTAGATATGTTACCAAAACGCTTGATGATCCCTTTTTCAGAACCACCAAAGATGACTTTTAGACCATCCTTTATAGGTGTGTAGTCGTTTAGTAAACCTCTTGTTCAAGTCATATGTCTGGAACATCCACTGTCCAAGTACCATAATGGGGCATGACCACTTGGACTAACTTGCAAAACAGATTAGTGAACCTTAGAACCCAAAGAATTCTTGGGTCCTTGGTACTGGTTAGTTTGCATCCTAACAAAGCTACCTGCAGGTTTTCCAACAGGCAGTTTGCTACTCACTTTGGCACTAGCATTGTGCCAACAGTGCATTGCATAGTGGCCTACCTTGCCACAGCACCAACACTCAAACTTATTGTACCTTTGCTTAGGTACTGTTTTTGCTGTTTTATCTACAGCAGACTTGTTGAGAGTTGGGGCTTTGCCCTTGGACTTGGACTTGGACTGAACAGTCCTTGCAGGTCTAGTAAATCCCAGTCCAGCTTTACCTTTGTGATGAACAAATTCATCAATTAAGGGTAGAACTGACTTAGGTTTAGAAAACCTAGCAACTAAGTCTTTCTCCTTCTGAAGATTAATCTCCAGACTCTTGATTTGATCATTCTTAAATGATATAGTCCCCATCTGAATCACAATTATGTGCTTCAGTCTGACTATCTCATTAAGCTTTTGATCAAACAACATCTCAAAATCAGTTGCAGCAGCTTTGAGATTAGCAATTTCTTTTGTTTGACTTTTGGCTAGGGACTTGCTCTTCTTATAAGCTTGCAACAGAACTTTATATTCATCTATCAACTGATGAATATCCTCTTCAGACTCAGATGCACTCTCATCACTTGATGATGATGAATCTGATTCTGTACTGGCACAAGAAATTGAACTAAAAGAATAATATTGTACCTTACTAGGTCCTGGCTGCTACAGGATTTTGTCACTTTCTGTCAATGTCATTAGCCCTTGACACTGACTGTCTTCTTGTTCATATATAGAGTTTATGATCTGAATGAACTCTTCTTCTTTCTCAGCAAACAGTTCTATATATGTCTCAGCATCTGACTCAGTTTCTGATGAAGAAATATCTGACAGGCTCTTGTCCTTTTTGACAACAAAAGACTTTTCCTTCTTGCCATTGTATTGAGTCCTTTTCTTGTCACTAGACTTCTTCCTTTTTTCTGGACAATCTGCAACAACATGACCTTGTCTATTACAGCAATAGCATACTATCTTTGAAAGTGTTGCTTTGCTAGACTTGGTCTTTTTCCTGTCTTTCTTTGAAGACTTTTTATTCTGATAATAGTCTTCTTTTCCTTGTGAGGTAGATGGTCTTGTCCTCCACTGTTTCTTCTTTAAGAACTTCTGGAAATGTCTTGTGAAGACAGCAAAGTGCTCATCACTTTCACTGCTTTCAGATTTTCTGCTGACTGACTCATCTGACTCAGATTCAGCTGCTTTTGGAGGTGGAGTTGGTGACTTACTTCTGTACTTTCTGGGGGCTTCTGTTTTGAAGG
Organism: Platanthera guangdongensis; assembly: GCA_039583875.1. Classification (NCBI taxonomy): domain Eukaryota; kingdom Viridiplantae; phylum Streptophyta; class Magnoliopsida; order Asparagales; family Orchidaceae; genus Platanthera; species Platanthera guangdongensis. The sequence continues at coordinate 268,625,034 of CM077151.1, read as the reverse complement.
TCACTGTCCTTTCTTTATGTTCATTACTTGTAGATTTCTCTTCTTCTTTCCTCACCATTAACTGCATTTCATAGGACAGCAGTTTGCCAAATAGTATTGGTGGAGGAATTTCTCCCAACTTTGCCATTTCCCTAATGACACAGATCTTGGTGTCCCAATCTTTTGTTAGGGACCTTAGAAACTTATCATTGAGTTCATAATTACTGAACTCTCTGGCATAGGACATGAGCTCATTCACAATCCTGTAGAACTTCTTATAGCACTCAGTTATGCTATCAGCCTTACCTTGTCTAAAACTTTCATATTCTTGGTTTAGCAAAGATTTTCTGTCTTGTCTTACTTCTTCAGAACCCTCCATATACACAATAAGAGTATCCCACATCTCTTTAACTGTCTTACAATGTATCAAATTCTGAAAAGTTGCATCATCTATAGCACTTACAATGATGTTTTGAGCCCTCTTATCCATAGTGGCTAGAACTATTTCATCCTTTGTCATTTCAGAGAAATCCTTTGGTGTTCTCTGAGTTGCATCTAAGACTGAAACCTTCATGGGCACATATGACCCTTCTTTTACTGTGATATAAATCCTACGGTCTGAGGCTTCCATAAACAGCCTCACCCTTTCCTTCCAGATACCAAAGATCTCTTTCCTACATATGGGTAGCTTCATGGATCCCAATTCCTTGTGATTTTCAGTGGAACCCATGTTTCTTGATTTTCTTGATTCTGTAATTCACTTATACTGAATCTGCCAACAGGATCTACTCAGACAGTTATGTCCCTTTTTGAGTAACCTCCCTCTGATACCACTTGAAAGATATTGTACCTAAACACCTAGAGGGGGGGGGGGGTGAATAGGTGACTTGAATCTTTTTAACTTTTTAAGGCAGCAATCAAATTTTATCTCAGAGTTATATCTATTTGTACACAGCAATTACACAGCAATCACAGAATATCACAGCACACAGTAGACACACAGTTTTATAGTGGTTCCCCAAGGTTTGGGTACATCCACTTTCCCCCTTCGCCTATCTAGCAGTGTACTAGATTCGACCCAACTTCTCCACTATCTCAGATCCTCAGATCTTACACTCAGAACCCACAACACAGGTTCCTACACCTCAGGCCCAAGGCCCTACAACTCAGCTTCTTTACACAAAGCCTACACTCAGCCACCAAAGCCTACACTCAGCCACAACAGGCCTACACTCAGAGATTTCAATCTCCTACACTCAGGCACTCAAGCCCTACACTCAGCCTTTATAATTACAGGCTTACAAGACTCAGATCCCTAAGGATCCTACAAGATAAAATGAATACAACAATTATAACTCAACAACTCAGTGACAAGAGAGAAGAGTTGTGAGATTCTTGATGAGTTCTTGGAAGAACTCAGCTGAAATCAATCTGACTTAGCTTTCTTCAAAGCTTCTTGAATGTAGAACTCAATTAGATTGACCTCTTCTGCAGTTGATTCTTGATCTCTGCTACTTAAGATTCAGAATAAATCTGAACCCTTCTTCTCAGCCTGGTTCCAATAGCTGATTTCTTGGATGGAGCTCTCTCTCTCCAACTTCTTAGATCTTCACTTGATAGCTAGATCTTCTTTGAATTACTTCAACAACCTGGACAATTACTTGATCAACTTCAACAACAGTTTCTGTAGACTGTATAAGCCTATTTATAAGCCTTCTTCATGGTAACCGGCTGGTCCGGTCCATAACAGATTTCTGACAACTCTGACAGGTGCAGTAGACCGGCTGGAATGGCAGCTGTCAAGTCATCCAGTCAATTCTTGAAAATTCTGTAACTGTCTGCAAGTGTCGAGACTGTCTGTCTTTAAGTGTCGACACTTATAGACCAAGTGTCGACACAAGTTGTCTAAGTGTCGACACTAGCCTACAAGGTGTTGACACAACTCCTTGTGTTGTAGATTTTATATCTCGACACTACTTCTTCTTCATGTGTCGACACTGAAATTGAGTGTCGACACAAGTACTTGTACTTCAGTATTTTGCTGAATTCTTCTAAGTGTCGACACAACACCTTTGTGTCGACACAACTTCATGTGTTGAATCTGTTAAGTGTCGACACATCTTTTTGATGTCGACACATCTTTTTGATGTCGACACATCTTTTGATGTCGACACATGTCTTTAGTGTTGATACTTGCTAAGTGTCGACACAGCTACTTGTGTCGACACATTCTTCTTCTGTCGAGTCTCTGGCTGAGTGTCGATACATCCCCTTAGTGTCGACACTTGTACTTAGAATATTTTGTTGAACTTTGCTGATCTTTGCTAAGTGTCGACACAGCTTCTTGTGTCGACACTTTCTTCAAGTGTTGAGTCTTCAGCTGAGTGTCGACACATTCTTTCTTGTGTCGACAATTTCTTCAAGTGTTGACTCTTCTGTTGTGTGTCGACACATTGTTCTGAGTGTCGACACTTATACTTAGTCTCTGCTGACTTTTGCTGAGTGTCGACACAGCCTCCAAGTGTCGACACTTTTTGATGTAGACACAGTTTCACTGGGTGTCGACACAACTGCTAAGTGTCGACACTGCTTCACTGTACTTTTCTTCACTGAGTGTCGACACAGCTCCTTGTGTCGACACTTTCTGTCTGGTGTCGACTCTGCATCCCTGGTGTCGACACAATGACTCCAAGTGTCGACACTGCTTGCCTGGGTGTCGACACAAGTCTTCTTAAGTGTCGACACTTTCCCTCTGGGTGTCGACACATGGACTTAGAAATTTTTTCTTCTTTCCTGCAAATACTTAACCTGCACAAGTAAACTCAAAATACATCAAATATATTTTGATGTATATCATTGAGTTGGGTGAGGCTTCTTCAAATCAGGTACATTTAAACCAATGTACCCAACAATGAAAAACAAGCTCCTCAGGTGTGCATGAAGGTAATCGAATGGGAAGTCGAGGAAGATCACAATAAGATATTTTCTATTGATAGATGACAAGATAAAATATATGAAGGCATCTGATACCAAGATCATAACATCTATATCTCGTATGTTGGTGACTATAACCAAGAAAAACACAAATTACAGTTCTGGATGAAATTCAATTGAACGTAACTAAACACAAACTTATCATATTCAATTGAAGGTAACTAAACACAAACTTATCATATTCAATTGAAGGTAACTAAACACAAACTTATCATATTCAATTGAAGGTAACTAAACACAAACTTATCATATTCAATTGAAGGTAACTAAACACAAACTTATCATATTCAATTGAAGGTAACTAAACACAAACTTATCATATTCAATTGAAGGTAACTGAACAAAAACTTATCCTGTTCAATTGTAGGTAACTGAACACAAACTTATCCCGTTCAATTGAATATACTGAACAAAACAAGTGCACTCAAATACCTTGAGTAGAAAGTAACTATGGACATGCTTATACAACTTATGATGAGGGGAGATGCCTATATAATTTGTGATGAGGGGACATACCATCAAGAACATGAGTTAGAATATTATTGATAAAAAACACTAGTGAGAAATTTTTTTACCTGAAATTGAAGAGGGATAGAGGTTCAGACAGAAGAGATCTAGTGAAATCAAGAATGTGACGATGATGGTCAACGACTACATGTTAATGAGCACGAGAACAAGAAAACCATGAAATTGATATTATGCGTGCTCCTTCGAATATCTGGATGCAATATTTTGATTTTACATGAGAATTGTGTCTCTATCATTCTTGCAAACTCAAAATACTTTAAAAATCACAGTTTCTTGAAAATTGTTAGATGATATAGGAAATGTTGATGTAAAGGCTCATTTATAGGCCCAATTCCTTCCTCTTCTTTAGTCCCACATCTCTGTATAAGATTATTTCTCCCTCTCTTCTCCTATATATTTGTACTCTCTTTTGTATTTTATACATGAAGAAGTATTTACAAGGTTTGCCCATTACTTTCTACATGGTATCAGAGGCAACAATCCGGCCTGATTTGGTTTAACCGCCCAGCTCTTTTCTTCCCGGGAGGTCTGCCATTCCCCCTACCCGCTCCTCTTTGCGGTCTCTAGTATTTCTACCCGCTTCCATTCTTTCTCCCGTGGATCCACCTTCTCAACTTCCTCGTCCCCCTTTTATAACCGTTTCTATCCCTAGCCCGTGGTCCCCACTCTAGTGCGGCTAGTCTCTGTACCCGCGCGATATCTTTGTCGCACGGGTTCTTTTCTTCTCTTTCCGCTCGAGTCCTCTCACTTGCGGTTTTCAGTTCTACCCACCTACCCGCTTCCCTCTCCGCTGCGGTCTACCCGCCTACCTCTCTTGCTTCTACTCGTCGCGGCTTGATTGGTCTTCCCTTCCCACGGCTTGTCTCCTCGCTGCCGCCTCACCTGCTCGCACTGTTTCGTCTCTGGTCGTGGCCTCGTTCTTGCCGCTGCTGGTTTATCACCGTGACCGAGCGACCTCTTGTCTCCTCGGCTCTGTCGACTCCGCTGTCTCTTTACCGACATTCTCTCCTTGGCCGTCCGGCTTATCTATTTTCCCGTAACCGCCCGACTTCTTCTGTTCGTCGCGGCTTGGTTTCTCGCCGCCGTGTTTTGGTGTCCGCTGTTGGCCGCTGCAGACTGGTTCTTTGTCCACTACCTGCCGTGTTTTTGGTGTCCGCTGCTGGCTGCTGCGGACTGGTTCTTCTGCTCCGGCCTAGTGTTTCTACGACGGCCTTGTTCTCGCCGCAACTTCTCCCGCCGCTCTTCTCACCCGGCCTGTTCTCCCGCGGCTGCATCTTCTCGCAGTTGATCACAGTTCTCCGTGCTTCCTCCGTTGTAGCCGCTGGTTCTGTCCGGCAAGCCGCATACCTTCTTGCCACCCAGTTTCCGTGCCTAGCCGCAGATCAGGATTATGACATCCGCCTCGAACACTGCTGATGATATTGCTGCGTTGCGTGCTCAACTCCATCAGCTTCAAAGGGTGGTTCGTCGCTCCTCTGACTCCGTAGCCTCAATCTTCAAGGAAGGTATAACGTGTCTCTCACACAACTCTCACTGGATTGTGGACTCGGGTGCTACACATCATATCTCTCCGCAGCAGCTGCCAACATACTTAGATACTGCTTACCCCACGCACATCACTGTGGCCAATGGTGACACGCTCCCAGTTTCTGGTACTGTTAATCTATCTCTCACTCCTTCCCATTCCTTATCCTCGGTTTTTTCATGTTCCAGGCTCTACTTTTAACTTTCTTTTTGTTAGCCGCCTTACGCAAGACCTTGATTGCTGTGTTACTTTCTCACGCTCTTCCTTCGTGGTGCAGGATCGCCTGACGCAGACTATACTTGGTAGAGGGAAACTGTCTAATGAGCTATATCTTCTCGACGTTCCTCTCATTGTTCTCACCTCTGTCTCCACCAATGATTGACATTGTCGTCTTGGGCATGCCCCTCTCCCAATTCTCAAGAAAACTCTTCCTACCGTCTCTCTCCAAAAATTCTTTTGTGAATCTTGCATTTTCGGTAAACAACATCGTGTCTCCTTTTCTCCTTCATGTATTCGGAGCGATTCTCCTTTCTCCCTAGTACATTCTGATGTCTGGGGGCCCTATAAGGTCCCTAGTGTCTTTGGGTATCGGTACTTTGTTACCTTTATAGATGATTACTCACGGGTTACCTGACTGTATTTACTTCGTGATCGTACCAAACTCAAGACTACGTTCCGTGCGTTTCTTATTGAAACACACACTCAATTTTCTACCTGTGTCAAAACTCTTCGTACGGACAATGCTCGAGAATATACTGGTCGCGTCTTCTCCAATATGTGCGCTGAGTTTGGTATTATACATCAGACTTCCTGTGCCTATACGCCTCAACAGAATGACCTATCAGAACAGAAAAATCGCCACATCCTTGATGTGACTTGTTCTCTCATGATCCAAATGCAAGTTCCTCCCCTCTACTGGAACTTTGTCGTCTCTACTGCTTGTCACCTCATCAATCGCATGCTTTCATCTGTCCTCAACTTTGTGACACCTATTACTCTCCTGTACCCATCCACAACTCTCTTCTCTCTCACACCTCGTGTGTTTGGGTGTATCTGCTGTGTCCATCACCTTGGTCCTTCCAATGACAAGCTAGCCCCTCGTGCTACCAAAGCTCTGTTTGTTGGGTACTCCTGCACTCAGAAGGGGTATGTCTTCTTTTATACTAGCACTGGTAAGGTAGTTGTGTCTGCTGATGTCTTCTTTCAAGAAGACCAACAATATCACACCAGCCCTTCTGATCCCCTTCTTCCTCCTCCACCACCTCGGCCCATCATACTCGTCACGTCTCCACGTCCACCACTTCTCCCTACCCCTCTGCAACACCAGTCCACATCTCCTCTCATCCCGATTTCCCCAACACCACCAGTCCTCTCCAAACCTCCTGTCATTCAAGTATACACTCGTCGTTCTCCTCGTCCAGACGCCCTGCGGCAGCTTCCCTCTACCGGTGTAATCTCGCGGCCTGTTGATCCGGCCTCCTACTCGACAGCACATCCTATGACCAACTATGTCTCTCTATATCGACTCTCTCCACCTCTCCTTTTCTTTGCTCTCTCTCTCCTCTATTTCTATATCTACCTCTGTGTAGGACGCCCTTCGGCATCCGCGGTGGCGGGCCGCCATGGATGAAGAAATGACAGCTCTGTGGGGTAATCACACTTGGGATCTTGTGCCCCTTCCTCCGGGTCACAGTTGCGTTAGCTGTAAGTGGATCTTCTCTATCAAACATGCTGCGGATGAGACAGTTGCCGCTTAAAAGCTCAGCTTGTGGCCCGGGGTTTTACTCAACAGTATGACCTTGATTATGAGGAAACTTTCTCCCCGGTCGCCAAATTGAATTCGGTTTGGGTCCTTTCTTTAGCTGTTCATCGTCAGTGGCTCCTCCATCAGCTGGATGTCAAGAATGCCTTCTTGAACGACGATCTTCTTGAAACAGTTTACATGCATCAACCACCCGGGTTTGAGACCACGGGGGAGTCTCGCGTATGCTTGCTTCACAAATCTATTTATGATCTCAAACAGTCTCTCCGGGCATGGTTTGGGAAATTCAGCAAAGCCGTTCGTGAGGTTGGCTTCAAACAAAGCTCGACAGATTCCTCTCTCTTTACTTGTCACCAATCAACAGGGACCATAATACTTCTGATTTATGTGGATGATATTCTGATCACTGGTGATGACTCCACCGGGGTACAACATGTGAAGCAACACCTAAACTCTATCTTTCAAATCAAAGATCTGGGAAATCTTCGATACTTTCTTTGGACTAGAAGTAGCATGACGACTCGATAGCTTAGTCTTGTCTCAGCGTAAGTATTGCATTGACCTTCTTCATGATGCTGGCCTCTCGGGTTGTAAACCTGCGGATACCCTGATGAAAGTAAACCACATGTTGCTTGCTCAGGGATCTGAGGAGGATTCTCTACTTCCAAATCCGGAATACTATCGCCGTCTTGTGGGAAAGTTGATCTACCTAACAGTTACAAGACTAGATATATCATTTGCGGTTGGCGTGGTCAGCCGATTTATGCATACCCCACGTATCTCTCACCTCCAGGCTGTGGAGTGCATTCTCAGATATCTGAAGACTTCCCCTGGGCAAGGACTTATGTATAAGCCATCTTCCTCCCTTTCTCTTATTGCATACTCAGATGCCGATTATGCGGGCTCGTTGGATGATCGACGGTCTACTACTGGTTCTGTACATACTTTGGAGGAAATCTCATCACATGGCGGAGTAAGAAGCAGACAGTAGTTGCCCGCTCGTCTGCTGAGGCTGAGTACCGTGCAATGGCGGCTATTTCTTCTGAACTAACCTGGCTTGAAAGTCTCCTAGTAGATTTAGGAGTTAAATTGACCTCACTTTCAACCTTGTTTTGTGACAGTCAAGCTGCAATACACATTGCAAAGAATCCTGTGTTCCATGAGCGAACAAAACATATTGAGGTTGATTGTCACTTCGTTCGGGAAAAGGTCCAATCAAAAGAGCTGAAGCTTGAACATGTTCCTGCGTCTGGGCAAGTTGCTGATATCCTCACCAAGGCTTTACCTCGCAAGTTATATTACCATTTCTTGTCCAAGCTTGGTGCCTACGACTTGTACGCTCCAGCTTGCAGGGGAGTGTTAGATAATATAGGAAATGTTGATGTAAAGGCCCATTTATAGGCCAAAGTCCTTCCTCTTCTTTAGTCCCACATCTCTTGTATATGATTATTTCTCCATCTCTTCTCCCATATATTTGTACTCTCTTTTGTATTTTATACATAAAGAAGTATCTACAAGGTTTGTCCATTACTTTCTACAAAAATCAAGTAAATTCAACATGAGTAGTCAGCAAAAATGATATAATATTTGTTTCCTCTTTTGAAAAAGTGAGGGGAAATCCCCAAACATTAGTGTGAAGTAAATCAAATGTCAAACAAAAATGGACTAATGAGAAAATAATTAGCAATAATAATCGTGAATACAATTAGCATAACATGTAAGGGAATTTTTTAATGGGCTTGCCGTAAAACGTTGGTAAGGTTGTCAGAGAATGGCTAGAGGCAGGGATGATGGAGGTGGAGGATACTGTGGAGCCGGAACCGCGACTTTGCAGTCGGGGTGTGCTTAGAGAGAGAGAGCTACCAATCTCTTATACAAAAGACGAGAAGAATATAATACTTCTTGGATACTCATTCTATACAACATATGCCTTTAAATAGGCTTACAAGACCCCATAATGATAACTCCGAACTAATAACATCTTAAAGGACTTGACATTTAATACTTAAAAGACGACCGTACTTAAAGCAAAGATAAATGGGTGTCAAGCCCCAAACGACAACTAGACTTGTTGCATATAAAAAGACATAATAACCGTTAGGACGACTAGCCTATGCCCATAACATACCATCCCTCCTTTTCTTTGAGTTTGTTCTCAAGCTCGAAACCAAGATAAGGGCTCAGGGGATGAAATGTGATTGACCATTTGGTTCCTTCAATGCTTGTCACAACAATGGTGCACAACATTGCCATTTTGAAAAATTATCATCGCTAGGCTAGGAGAATGAGGAAAAATAATCCGCAGATGCGTTGTGGCTGCTCAACACCATATCAATCTTCGTGCATATAAGAGGAGAGTGCATATAAGAGGAGAGTCACCGACTCACTTCGAATAATTGGTGAATGACAAGGGATCATCCTACTAAGCGAGGACATCAATAGGCGACGACTGCTGGAGGATGGGCTCGCTGGAAGATCAACAACTTGCATCTGGTTGGGTAGAGACACCAGTTGTAGACTAAGCAGTTGTTTACTTTTGCGTGCAATGATCATGTCGTCAAGTATGGTGAGGATGTCGATAACGCAACTTGCCATTGTCAATGTGTGAGATGCCATCTTGGCCTCTCAATATTCATGTCGGGCCGCCTCAAACGTCATTAAAAATGTAATATATTAATCACCAAGTAATTAATTAAGTATTTTTTGATAATAATAATAAGAATAATTAATCAGATAAGTGATTAATTAATTAAGACAGATTCCTTCATAAGATTGGTTGTAGGTGTGGGGCTCAAAAAGGTCATGGTGTGGGCGGGACAAGTTGTCAAGGCTTCGATAGCTCGTTCACGTCAAGCGCAGGTCGTAAAAAGGTTTTGCGCAGGAGGCTCGATGCGAGCGCAAGATGCTTGATTGGCTGGTTGACGGAAGATGCAATGATCGACAACAAAAAGCAGGAACAATAGGGCTCGAAAATGAAAAGCCGACTAGAGCAGAAGAAGATGACGCATAAATCAGGAACAGATCGGTGGAATCATCGATGCATAGGCTGGCACGGTTCAAGGATGCAAAAATTTCTGGCGAGGCAGAACATGCTGCTGGAAGAAGACGTCGTCACTAACGACGACTAAGAGCAACATCATTGTCGTGGGATAGGGTGAAGGCAGTAGAATCCTTAGTCAGAGAGGATAGACAGTGGCCGCGGTGGGAAGGGAACGACAGTTGACTGGGAGCAATGACAATGAATGAGAGCATGCTGTCAGACTAGTCTCGTGTGTTGACTGCGCTGAGGATGTCGCAACTTCGAACTCGAGAGAGTTTGCGCATGTGGGGAGGATCACATTATCACGTAGCTCTGATACCATGTTGTTACAGACTCACCATATAACGTCGGTAGGGTTGTCAGAGGATGGTCGAAGGCGCGAATTGTTGCTGTATGGAGACCGGGCGGTCTGGCGGTCTGATTCTGGCGGTTTAGAGACCGCGCGGTCTGTCGGTCTCGCTCCTGCGGTTTGATGTCTCAGGCGGCTTAGAGACCGGGCGGTCTGGCGGTCTCCTATGACGGCTTGTTCCCTGTCTCTTGTGATGGTCGGGCGGTTAGCCTATTCGTCTAACCGCGCGGCCTGTTCGGCTTGTTTTTTATGTTAAACCACTTACACCTGTAATTATTTAGTCCCACATTGCTTAATTGTAATCTTTCTCATCTCCTCTATTCTATAAAAGGGAGACTATACCTTTGTAATAGATATCTTTTTTGGATAATAAAGTTTACATTACTTCAAATTTTCGGTCTGCTCTTTTCTGTTCGCACATGGTATCAGAGCACTCGATCTTTTCCTCTTGATTCTGTGAGCTTCCTCTTTCCGCGTGACCTGTCCTCGCGGCTTGGTCCTTCTTCTCGCGACTTGTTTGCGACTTGTTTCCTCCGCGCGACTTGTTTCTGTCTCCTCTTAGTCGCTGCCCTTTGTGTGCGCGGCTTGTCTCTTTCTTTGTCTCCGCGACCTGTTTTCGTGGTTTCTTTGCCTCTTCTCTCCCCGCGATCTCCCGTTATTCGCGTGGTCAGTTTCTGTTCGTGCGGTCTTTGCTCTTTTCGCACGACCTGTTTGCCTTTCTCGCGAACTCCTCCCAGTTCGCGTGGTCTTCTCTCTTTCCTGTTCGCGCGGCCTTCTCTCTAGCCGTGCGGCTTCGTTCCCTCTGCTTTGCTCTTCTTCTTGGTTGCGGCCTTCCTTGCCGCACGTCCTGCTTGCTGTTCGCCCGGCTCGGTGTTTTTGCCCTTGTCGCCGCGACCTTTTTCTCTCTGCCTCCTGTTTGATCGCGCGACCTCTCTTCTATGGCCTCCACCTCCTCCACGCAGTCCGCCTCGGTGGTCACATCTTCTGGTAGTGCCCATGTTGTTACTCACGGCAGATGGTTGATCGACTCTGGTGCTACCAATCATATGACAGACAATGCTCAGTGTTTTTCTCTTCTATAAACACATGATCGGTTACCTCCGGTCTTTGTTGCGGATGACTCTTCCTTCCCGATCAATAGGATGGGGGCGGTCCAAGTCACTCCGTCTCTTCGCCTGACAGATACCCTCTATGTGTCCAAGTTCCCTTGCAATTTATTATCGGTTACTTCTCTATGCAAGCAACTACGGTGTTCCGTCACATTCACTCCTACTTCTTGTTCTTTTCAGGATCCGGGCTCCCAATGGACGATTGCTACTGGAACTGAGAGCGGCGGCCTCTACTTCCTCGACAACGTTTCTGCTCTATCCGCCTTCTCCTCCTCCTCTACAGATCTTCTCCAATGACATCTTCGCCTTGGACATGCTCATCCCAGGCTTCTGCGCCAGCTTCTGCCCTACCTCCCTCCTCATCATCCTCCTCTAAACTGTGATGCATGTCAGCTCGGCAAGCATCACCGCTCATCCTTCCCACCAACGCAAAGTCGTGGCTCTTCCCGTCCGTTCGACCTCGTTCACTCTGACGTATGGGGTCCTACTCCTACCCTCACCATCGGTCGGGGTAGTTCATATTTTGTCACCTTTATTGATGATTTCTCTAGGTGTACGTGGGTGTATCTTCTAAAGAATCGCTCCGAACTGTTCTCTGTCTGGACATCGTTTTATTATATGATTAAGACTCAGTTTGATATGTCTATTAAAATCTTTCGTTCTGACAATGTTATGGAGTATCTTAGTCATGATTTCTCTTTTTTTTGTACGCACTATGGTGTTATTCATCAAACTAGCCGTGTCTACACCTAACAACAAAATGGGGTGGCGGAACGCAAAAACCGTCACCTCCTCGATGTCGCTCGCACTCTGCTGACCCAAATGCAGTTCCTCGCTCCTATTGGGGCTATGCTGTCCTCCTCTCCTGTTATCTCATCAATCGCATTCTCTCCACAGTTCTCCACGGTGCCACCCCATTGTCCATTCTTTGGGTGCACCGCCTCTGTGCACTCTCCTGCTGCTATCCGTGACAAACTTTCATCACGGGGCACTAAATGTGTCTTTCTTGGGTACTCTACCACTCAGAAATGTTATTGTTGCTTTGACCCCGTTACCCGCAAGCTGTTTGTCTCTGCGGATGTCACCTTCTTTGAAAATGCATCTTACTTTTCTCCCGCTTCCTCCTCTACTCCTGCTGATCCTACTTCTCATACCAACTCATCCATTCCCTCTGCTCCTACTGACGTTCCGCGACCTCCACCATCTCCACCATCTCCACCCTCTCCTCCGCCATGTCCTCCTCCCGCGATATCTCCCTCCTCTCCGCAGCCGTCTCTCTACTCCCGGGCCAGCTCTCTCCACCATGGATGCTCCGGATACTGAGGAACCCGCTGACCTGGATCTCCACATTGCTCTTCGCAAAGGGGTTCAGACATGTACCCAACACCCGCTTGCTGCAGTTGTTTCCCATGATCGTCTTACCCCTTCTCGCAGAGCTTTTGCACTGCTATCTCGGCCACTGCCACCCCCCGTTCCTACCAGGATGCCCTCACTATTCCTCATTGGAAAGCTGACATGGATGAGGAGATTGCTACTCTCACTGAACGGGGTACCTGGACCCTGATTCTTTCTCCTTTCGGCACAGATGTTGTTGGCTGTCGCTGGGTATTTGTGGTGAAGTTCCTCCCCGATGGCAGTGTGGATCGTTACAAGGCTCGGCTTGTTGCCAAGGGTTTTACCCAAACTTATTGCGTTGATTAATTTGACACTTTCTCTCCAGTTACTCGTCTCAGCACTATTAGGACCCATTTCACAGCTGGATGTCAAGAATGCCTTTCTTTATGGGGATCTTCAGGAAGATGTTTACATGGAGCAACCTCCAAGGTATGTTGCTTAGGGGGAGACATTTGTTTGCTGGCTCAAGAAGGCTATCTATGGCCTACAACAAAGTCCTCGCGCTTGGTTTGACAAGTTTAGCGGGATTGTGGCGGCCGTAGGTTTTACGAGAAGTTTTGCTGATCACTCCCTATTTACTCATAAAACTTCTCTGGGTCTAGTGATGTTTGCAGTATATGTGGATGATATTCTTCTTACTGGAGATGACCAAGCTGAGATAATCCTGACAAAGAAGCATCTTCGGCAACACCTGGTTACAAAGGATATGTGTTCTCCAAAATACTTTCTGGGGATAGAAATTTCTCGAAAGCCCGATTCTCTTGTACTCTCACAACGGAAGTATGCTCTTGACTTGTTAAAAGAGGCAGAGTTGACTGGGGCTAAACCTGCCCGATGTCCCATGACGATTGAAGAAGATAAAATATGGACGGATTACTCTCCTCTTCTTTCTGATGTTACGAGGTACAGACGTCTGGTTGGTAAACTCATATATCTCCCAGTGATCAGACCCAACATTGCCTATGCTGTAGGCAAGGTTAGCCAATTCATGCAAGCTCCTAGGGAGTGCCATCTACAGTCTGCTATGAGGATATTAGAGTATATTAAATCAGCTCCTGGGAAAGGACTTCTCTTTCAGAAGAATGGACATTTGAGGATTGAAGCGTACTCTGATTCAAGCTATGCTGATGACAAAGGAGACTGCAAGTCAACGTCGGGCTTTTGCATCTTTGTGGGAGGAAATCTTGTGAGCTGGAAGAGCAAGAAACAGTCTGTCGTCTCCAGATCCAGCGCCGAAGCAGAATATCGAAGTATGACGTCGACCACATGTGAACTGAAGTGGTTACGGGCTCTCATGCTTGACTTAGGAAAGGTCTACAATCATCCTCTACCTATGTTTTGTGACAACAAGGCCGCTATATACATCTCCAGAAATCCGGTCTTCCATGAGAGAACAAATCACATTGAAGTCGACTGCCACTTTATTCGGGAAGAGATTTTGAAGAAACAAATTTGTACTCCATTCGTCACCTCCGATAAAGAGCTGACAGATATTTTCACCAAACCGGTGTCCGCCTTCTTTCTTCACATTTGCGACAAGCTGGACATGATGGACATATATGCTCCAGCTTGAGGGAGAGTGTTGCTGTATGGAGACCGGACGGTCTGACGGTCTGATTCTGGCGGTTTAGAGACTGCGCGGTCTGTCGGTCTCTCTCCTGCGGTTTGATGACTGGACTGTTGCTGTGGTTATCCGGGCGGTCTGATGGTTTGTCTCAGGCGACTTAGAGACCGGGCGGTCTGACGCTCTCCTATGGCGGCTTGTTCCCTGTCTCTTGTGGTGGCCGGACGGTTAGCCTATTCGTCTAACCGCGCGGCCTGTTCGGCTTGTTTTTTATGTTAAACCGCTTACACCTGTAATTATTTAGTCTCACATTGCTTAATTATAATCTCTCTCATCTACTTCATTTTATAAAAGAGAGGCTATACATTTGTAATAGATACCTTTTTTGGATAATAAAGTTTACATTACTCCAAATTTTCGGTCTGCTCTTTTCTGTTCGCACACGAATGATGGAGACAGAGGATATTGTGAAGCCGGAACTGCGGATGCGTAGGCAGAGAGAGAGCTACCAATATCTCATACAAAAGACAAGGGGAATAAAATACTTCTTGGACACTCATTGAATATAACATATGCCTTTAAATAGGCTTTCAAGACCCCATAATGACAACTTCTAACTAATAACATCTTAAATGACTCGACATATTGCACTCAAAAGACAATTTTAAATAAAGTATAACTGGGCGTGATGCCCCATGCGACAACTGTACTTAATACATATAAAAAGACATAATAACCCTTGGGTGATTAGTCTAATGCTCATAACAAATTTGTAAGGAAGTTCCCTAAAATTTTGAAGAAGACAACGTGTCAACAACCGAAGCCCATGAAAAAGTATATTAGCTTGTCTCTTGTTGAAGATGTACAAAGCCCATGATGGCATCAACTAAGGGTTAATTGAAGAGTCATACGGTCCATATAGTATAGACCACCATGCCTATGAATTCCCCGTGCGAGGATCTTGGATGATACACTTAGAAGTAAGAAATAAAATAGTATAAGACTTGCCAATCAACTAAAAACTGACAAGAAGTCCATGGTCAAACAAGAAAAAATGATAGACATCAGGGATGATAAACGAGATAAAGTTGGAATATTAACGAGATAAAGTTGGAATATTAACGAGATAAAGTTGGAATATTACCACGACCAACAAATCGAGAGGAGTGTCATCAGCCGTGCAAATGGACGCATATGGATGGATAGGACTAAGACGGCTAAAACAAATTGCATCACTAGTCTTATGATATGAAGCTTGAGAGTCAAGAATCCAGAAGGACTATATATTTGTAGAAGCAACATAAGAATTACTCAGAGGTGACAACCAATTGCTCATAACATTTGTGCATGCTCAACAACTTCCTAATCTTATCTGGAGCGAAAATGGGATATGGTGGAGAACACGTTGAAATATGAAATGTAGTATTACCTATCTCACCTTTCTCGAGCTGGAGGCACATAAGATATGTCAGATGAAGCCTCCAGAGCCTTGAACCAAATAAAGGTTTGACACTCCTGAGAGGCCTTAGTACCATTATGGGACTACAAAGTGTTAGAAGCAGCGTGTTTAAACTGACCTTGCATGATAGGTAAGGTAGAGGAAGAGGACCCCCAATCTTGGTTAACTTGCAGAGATTCCACGTGATCACACCCCAAATGGACAAACAAAGACAAGGATGTCGGCCCCAAAATCGGTGAATGTCGTGCAGCATCATCGACCTCTATCAATAGATCAATGGTTATAGAATGGATGACGATCGCATGGAACATGCAAGCGCAAGCAATGAATGAGTGCAAATTTCTCTCACCGCAAAAAATGAAAAATTGCCAAAGTAAATTGAAAAGGAATCTCAAAATATCAAATCAGCATAGGAATAGTACTTGTCCACACTTAGACTTGTCATAAAAGAAAACTATATAAGAGAAGTGTCAGAAGACTTGCTGGGAGAAGTTGTTTATCTGACCAGAAGCAAGAGTCGATCTAGCTTGTCTAGCAGCTAAACTAGTAGGAGTCAGTCGATATGCACAAGTCGATCGGGCTCGTCGTGGAGATGACCAAAAGAGATGGTAGGAATCACTTGATCTGCAAGAGTTGGCTGAGTTTGTCATCTGGTTATGTCAACTTGACTAGCAACGGAACTAAAAGAGATGACAAGAATCAATCGATTCGTAGGAGGCAATTGTGGATGCCGTCAATTGGAATTGAGGGAAATATCCCTACTGGAATTCAATTGGGTTGCAGAATGATAAAATTGATAATTAATTGCACAATTGTAATCTTCCTAAAGGGGGTATTTAAAAGAGATACCATATAGCACAAAGAAGATGAAACAATGATATAATATTTTTATCTAAATTTGGAACCTTATGATCCTTGTTCTGTTTGTAAGGCTCTCAAAAGCATAGGGACTTACATAAATCCAGGAAATATCCTAAATTTCTGGTCCTTTTTAACAAATTGTTAAAACTGAGAGTTTCTTGATAATGAACTCCCAAGCTGTCTTATAGAAATGTTGTTGGTACTTGGTAGTAGAAGTATACTTTGATTATTTAAGTCTGTCTTTTTTTATCCACTATTTTGCCTCTGCCTATTATTAATTTGTTTCGGCATTCTTCTTTACGAAAAATCCCACAAAGAGAGAAACTTTTCAGAGGAGGAGACTTAAATGAACATATAAGGAAGTAAAATATAGATTATACAGTCGTTCATGATAAATTTGAATATAGAGAAAGAAATGAAGAAGGACAAACCATTTTAGACTCTGCCTTATCACATGAGCTAATTGTGACAAATACGCTTTTCATAAATAGGGGAAAACATTTAATTACATTTAAAAACAGATCAAATAAGTCATAATTTGATTATTTTTTGACTTGCAAAATAGATAAAATGATTTGTAAGGGTTGCAAAGTTACACTGAGAGTAAGTTTGATAACACAACATAGGTTAGTGGTGTTAGACGTACAAATTAAATATAATAAATTTAAGACAAGAACAAAAATATTGCCAATAATTCGGTGGTGGAACTTAAAGATGAAAAAATAGATTTCTTTCAAGACAATAGTTATGGAGCAACTATTTAATGACCCTTGTTGATCGTAGTGCCTCATGAGAAATTATGTCTTTACATTTAAGGATAAGTGAAAAAAACGTACTTGGAGTATCAAAAGGTCGTGCGCCCCCCAATGTTCTAAATATCAGATGTCAGTGACATCAGATTGAGTTTTTAAATATCGAATGTCGGAAGTCAGAGTCATGTCAGGAATATTTTAAAATATCGGATTTCCATGTCTTGTAAATATTTTTTTTATTTTTATATATGCTAATTATAATTATATGTTATAAAGATAGAAAATAATATAGCAAATAGATAAAAAATGAGTCATTAATATTACGAAATAAAACCGAATAGTATATAAGATAAAATATTATTAATAAATATAGAATGATATATTGTAAAATATATTAAATAATATACAATAATTTTATTTTGATAATAATACGTTTATTGCAAATAAAAAAGATTTAAAATTTCAAAATCCTTGATTGATTATAAGTATTTTCAAATTTATAAATTTATATTAAAGACATGCAAACAATCAGTTAGTAAATTTATTAAATATTTTCATATTTTTTGTAAAATGAAATTTTAAATTTTTGAAACAATTATATACTATTGGTTGTAAGAATTAAATGATAAAAGTATCGATTTAAACATACAAAATTTAATATATATAGACAATTTAAATATATGCAGTTAGTCTGCTAATATAAAATAAAATAGCGAGTGATATATTTAAAAGTCGTGTCGGTTGATATATCGAAAAAAATTGGACACGTCGTCCTATATTTTACAAAAAAATATAATTGATTTTTTAGAAAAATATATCATTTTGCTTTTAAAAATGATTTGCCGGATATGTCAGAGAATATTTAAACAATGGTGCCCCCAAATAAAGAATCTTGGTGGTGGAAAGGGGAAATGCAAGACAAATTGAGGGCAAAGAAGGTCAGCTGTAAATCACTCTACACTTGTAGGAATGATGAAAATTTAGCTAGCTATAAAGTCGTCAAAAAGAAGCTAAACATGCAGTAGGTAAAACAAGAAGTCATGTTTATGAAAAATTTTATAAGCGACTAGATACCTAAAATGAAGAGCGTGATATATAAAATTGCTCTAGATAGAGAAAGAAACACAAGAGATTTAAGGAAAGTAAAATGCATAAATAATGAAACAGATACAGTATTGACGGATGATGTGAATATTAAAGAGCGATGAAAAAGATATTTTTATCAACTCTATAATGAAACAAAAGACAATAAATTAAACTTTGAAGAGTTAAGTAAATCAGAGAAGTATATGATTATAACTTTTCGTCGTAAAATTCAAGTATCAGAGGTAAATGATGTTCTAAAAAGATGAAAAATGAAAAGACGGTTGGGCCAGACGATATACATATCGAAGTATGAAAATGTATATGGAATGAATGAATTTTGTGCTTACATGTTTTTTCAATAAGATATTGAAGTCAAAGAGAATGTCAGACCAATGAAGAAAAAAATATCTTGCTACTTTGTATAAGAATAAAAGAGATATACAAAATTGTGTTAATTACAGATGAATTAAATTGATGAGTCATACAATGAAAATATGAAAACAAGTAATAAAAAGAAGAGTAAGATGAGAGACTAACATCTCAGAGGAACAATTTGGATTCATGCCACGGCGGTCGACCATGGAAGCTATACATCTCTTGAGGAGACTCATTGACAACTACCGAGAAAGAAAATAACACATGCATATGCTGTTTATCGATCTTGAGAAGGCTTATGATAGAGTTCCAGGAGAGATCTTATGAAGAGTCTTAGAAAAGAAAGATGTAAATGTATCATACATTGACATAATAAAAAAAAATGTATACAAATTCAGTGACAAGGGTGAGGACATCTGGGGGATTAACACAGAAATTTCCTATCACTGTTGGCTTACATCAAGGTTCAACTTTAAGCCCTTATATCTTTACCCTTATCTTAAATGAGCTCACCGGACATCCAACAAGCAATACCTTGGTGTTTATTGTTTGCGGATGATATCATTTTGTTCGATGAGACGTGCGGGGGTGTAAAGACAAAACTTGAATCTTGGCGAGACACTTTAAAAAAGAAGGGTTTTATATTGAGTAGGGCAAAGACAGAGTATATGTAGCTTAATTTTAGTAGTGCAAGAAGGACAGATGACTTCGTTCTTAAGTTGGGTGATCATGATATTTTCCGTAGTGAGTGTTTTAAATATCTTTGATCGATAGTTCAAAAGGCGAAGGTATTGATAAAGATGTGACACATAATCCAAGCGGGTTGGTTGAAAGAGTCGTGTTAAAAAAGCCCGACCGGGCCGGTCGGGTTTGGGCTTTTCGCCACTCGGGCTTGGGCCGGGTTCGGGTCCTCTCAAAGAGGGGGCCTGCTAAGGCTCTGAAGGCCGGGCCGGGCCGGATTTTCCTTCAGGCTTGCCGGGCCCAGTTTTCCTTTAGGCGAGAAAATCCCGCATATTGGGTGGATTTTCGCCCGCCTATACTCGAAATCCCTCCCATTTCCAAGAGGAAATTAGGATATCCCGCCTATTGGCGGGATTTCCTGATGGAAATCCTTTGGCCCGGGTTTCGGGCCCAGGTTAGGCCCGGTGCTCGGGCTTATTCCGGCCCAGCCCGGGCCAGGCACCAATTCAATGTGGAGGCCCGAGTGGGACCCCCAACCCGGCCTAGGCTTGGGCCGGGCCTGGCCGGGCTTTTTCCGAGCCGGTCACGGGCGGGCTTCCTGGGCCCAGTCTTTTTGCACACCACTAGGTTGAAGTGGAGAGGCGCGTCAGGGTTCTTGTGTGATCGTAAAGTACCATTAAAACTTAAGGGCAAGTTTTACTGTACTGCAATTAGACCTGCGATCTATGGTTCTGGGTGTTGGGCAGTGAATTTTGTACATGAGCAAAAAATGGAGTTGCGGAGATGAGAATGCTTGGGTGGATGTGTGGACACATGAGACTGGATAAAATCAGTAATGAATGTATCAGGGATAAGACATGAGTAGCACCAATTGCAGAGAAGATGCGAGAAGCTCGATTAAGATGGTTTGGACATGTACGAAGGAGATCATTAGAGGCGCATGTTAGACATTGGGAGAGTCTAGTTACTAGGCATGCTAAACGAGGGAGGGGTAAACCAATAAAGACTTGGAATGAAACTATAAGGAAAGACATGATGTACTTAGGCATTACTGAGATTATGACAAATGATAGGGCACAATGACGATAAAGGATCCATATTGCGGACCCCATTATAGTGGGATAAACTATAAAGGCATGAGTGTTGTTGTATTCTTCTTTACGGGCTTATCCTCCATAATAAGGTCAAGACCGAAGGATATTCTCTCAAATCAATTTGTTACTAATTTAAATTAAATAGTTCAAGTAGCGACCACACGTTGCAGAATGCAGAATAGTCTGGATAATCAAATTGTGTCGTGTTATTCATGTTGTGATTCTGTGCAGATAAGATTCAATATTTTTGTGAATATTAGAGCATCTAGCTCAATAGTTGGTACTTCCTTTATTTACTGTACAGTTAATTGATTTGCAAATTTTCAAATTAGAATGCAATAAATGCTCAGCAAGAATGTTTTTTTTATTAATTTAGTGGAGATTTTAACAAAAGCTTTCATTTTATCATAAGTTTACTGTGGATTGAAGGAAATTATATGTATGAAGAGTTCAAAAAATCTTTGTATTATCTTTGAATTTGTTGCATAATACATAAGGAGACTTGTTCATTTACCTTGTATTTAACCCATTGTACCCATTCCTCTCTTGGGCTCCTTTAGTCCCACATCTTATATTGACTCCTCTTCTCATTCCTCTCTTAGGCTTCTTTAGTCCCACATTTTGTATTGACTCTTAACTTTTTCTCTCTCTCTCTATATAAGAAGTATCTCGGTACATATATTGATACAATAAATAATAATACATTTTAAATCTTTTCTCTCATTTTGTACATGGTATTAGAGATAGGTTCGATCGTATCACCTCTAGGTTATGGGTCCACCACGCTTCCATCGCGTGGAATCCTTATTACGATCGCCCGAACTCCCTATTGCAACCGCCTGCACTAGCTAAATCCTCTTTGAGGTCGCCCGGACTCCTCTCCGAGGCTTGGGCTTGGGCGGACTCCTCTTTGTGGTCGCCCAGACTCCTCTTTGTGACCCTGGGCATACTCCACTTTTAGGTGGCCCAGACTCCTTTCTGTGGCTTGGGCTTGGGTGGACTCCTCCTTGCGACCACGTCTCCTCGTGCTGCTACAACCCGCCTCCTCTTGAGATAATGGGAATGAGTGCATCTTCTGCTACCTCGATCCTTCCTGCTCTTGCTCCAGTCCCTCTCCCTGATGCTAGAGATGAACTCTGGATTACTACTATCTCGCTTGTCAGTCGAAAGAATTTTGTGCAGTGGGTGTCCTCGCTGCGGTGTGTTCTTTAGTCTAAGGGTCTTGTTCATCTTCTCACTATGGACCCCCCCCCCCATCGAGCGGCTAGAGCCCACCGAGCATTGGCTTTGGGATGATGTCCGTATTCAATCTTGGATCTTGAACTACATGGACAATGAACCATATCAGATGACCATGTACCATGACACTGCCAAAGCAATGTGGGATGAGCTGCACTCTCTCTATTCTGGAAAGGATAGTCTCAATCACTTATTTGATATATTCATGACCATTCAGCACTTCAACCCGGGAGTGGAAATGAGTATTGGATTCAACACCAACCCCCTACCATTTGATTTTTCCGCTCAGTGGGCTCAGAAAGAAGTTGTCGGTATTGCCTTGATGATGACTTGAGTCCCCCCTCATCTCCACAGTGTTCAGGCACATATCCTTTCCCTTCTTACTATTCCCTCACTGTCTGATGCTTGTTCTATGAGGTTAAAGGCCGCCACCTAATCTTATGGTGCCTTCTTCGGTTCTCTTACATCGTGGCTCTAACCACAAACCTCCACCATCTCCTGCTTGTGGCGGTCATTCTGGTTCTCGGGATGGTGTGCGAGATGGTCGCAATCTCTCTAAGGGCTAGCCCTCTCACTTATGTACTTATTGTGGTCGGGAAAATCATACTGAGGCCACAAACCACATCACTCCACAGATGCCCTCTCTGTACTTGGACTCTCCGTGTCTTAAGTTTATTATGGGGGCTAATGACGACACCACTCCCGTTGCTGACTCTGGAGATGTGTTGCTACCTCTCCGTCTCTTCGCTCTGTTCTTCATGTTCCTGGATCTCACTTTAATATGCTTTATGTTAGTCGTCTCACTCAAGATCATGACTTTTAATTACTTTTCCTCTTCCTCTTTTGTTGTAAAGGATCGGCAAACACAGCTATTATTAGTAAATGGCGGGTTTCAAATAAGGTCTACATGTTGGATCTCCCCACATCAGTTCTCTCCTCCGTCAGCTCTGCTGATTGACACTAACATCTTGGCCATTCTCCTCTTCCGATCCTCTCGGGGGCTCTTTCCAATTTCCCTCTCTTCTTTTGATTGCGAATTGTGTATCTATGGGAAACAACATTGCTCTGTCCCCCCCCCCACTGTACTCAATGGCCGATCCTTTTTTGGAGCCCTTCAAAACAACTAGTATCTCTGGATATCGTTACTTCCTTACGTTTATTGATGATTATCAATGCATGAGTTGGCTGTACATGATGCGTGATCGCTCTGAGTCTCTATCCATTTTTCATTCCTTTGCTGTTGAAACACAAACATAATTTCCCCGCACTATCAAAATACTTCGCACAGACAATGCACATGAATACACCAGACATGTCTTTCAAGAAACTTGCACCTTGTTGCCTTGTTGGGCATCACACACCAAACCTCATGTGCATATACCCCGTGACAGAATGACAATGTTGAGTGGAAGAACCGCTATCTTCTCAAAGTTGCTCAGTCTCTACTATTCCAGATGCAAGTCCCCACTACCTATTAGAATTTTGTTGTCTCTACTGCGTGTTATTTCCACAATCACATGCCCTCGCACGTTCTCAACATTGCAACACCCTTCTCTATCTTATTTCTTGACTGACGTCCCTTCCACTTGCTCCTCCAGTTTGTGTCTACTCTCGCCATCTCCCTTGATTCGGTGCCCTGCGACAGCCCCCGTCTACTACTGATGCTCCGCGCACTACTCCAATGTGTGCACCATTCTTCCACCTCACATCCTCCACAACACCTCCTCTCTTTAATTATGTTTCTTTGCACCGTCTCTCCCCTACCGTGTGTAGTTTTACATTTTTTTGTCCTCTATTTCCACTCTCATATGTGCAGGAAGCTCTCCAACATCCAGGTTGGCGGGCGACAATGTATGAGGAAATGGCTACGCTTTGGGTCAACCATATTTAAGACCTTGTTCCCCATACTCCTAATCATTCAACAGTTCGCTGTAAGTGTATCTTCACCGTGAACCATCACCCTGATGGGAAACTGCCTCAAAGCCCATTTTATTACTAGAGGTTTTACTCAACAACACAGTCTTGATTATGAGGAGACTTTTTTCCTGTTGTAATGATCAATGTTGTTCGTGCTCTATCTTTCTTGTTGTCCGTCGTCATTGGCCGTTGAATCATCTCGACATCAAAAGCCCTTTTCTTCACGGTGATCTTGTGGAGACTGTGTATATGCAACAACCTTCTAGTTATGCAACCACGGAGGAGTCCCTGGTCTATAATCTGATGATATTATTATATGACCTCAAACAGTCTCCACGGCCATGGTTTGATAAAGTTTAATCGAGTAGTTTGTGATTTTGGCTTCACTCGAAGCTCGACGAACTTCTTCATGTTTATTCGTTGATGTCCGTCAGGCACAATGATTCTTTTGGTCTATGTTGATGATATTGTTGTCACGGGTGATGATCTTCCCAGCATTACTCAAATCAAGAAACACCTAGCATCCCCTTTTCAAACTAAAAACTTGGGACGACTCTGACATTTCTTGGGGATTGTGGTAGCCCGACGACCTTGTTCTTCCTCAACAGAAATATTATCTCGGTCTACTCACGATGTAGGCCACTCTCGTTGTAAGCCTATGAATACACCTATGAATGCAAATCACCGGCTCTCTACACATGGTTCAGATTCTGATCAACTCCTCCCTAATTCAGAGTATTATCGGCGCCTCGTTGGCAAACTAATTTATCTTACTGTCACATGACCAGATATATCCTTTGCGGTTGGTGTGGTCAGTCACTTCATACATGCTTTCTGGATCTCCCACATTCAGACGGTCGAACATATTCTTATATATTTGAGAATGCTTCGGGACAAGAACTGATGTACAAGCTTTCTACTTCTCCATCTCTCATTGCAGACTACGATGCTAATTATGTTGGGTCCCTCAATGATCGTCAGTCCACTAGTGGCTGCTGCACATATTATTGTGGGAACTTGGTTACCTGACGAAGCTAGAAGCAGATTGTGGTCGCACGTTCCTCAGCAAAAGCAGAGTATCGTTCAATGTCCTTCTAGATCTACCCTTCTAGTCGCTTCCTTCCGTTCCGCCAATTCCAGTCCATGGCTCCCAACACCTGCTTGGCCGGAGATCTCTTCCGGATACGACCGTCGAAGCCCTAATCCGCCGCTTGGAGGCTCAAGAGCAACTCATCGCCTCATGTACGCCTCGCTCCTCGCCCTCCACAATAAGATTTACTCCCTGCAGGCATCCACCGACGCCATCTCCCCTGTGTCCGACTCCGGCCCACCCGTGGACTGCGACTCTCTCCTCGGAGCCGGACCGTCGTCCATTCCTTCAGGGACCACTCCCCCGCCAATTCCGGGCCGGTCCGCCTTCTCTCTCGACATTCCCTCCTTCGTTGACGTTGACTTGATGGGTTGGATCGCCAAAGCAGAGCAATATTTCGACCTCAACTACACACCAAAGCACGACAAGGTGTCAACGACGGTGGTTGGCCTGGCCCGCTCGGCCCTCCACTGGACTCGGTGTCTCCTCCAATCCAACCTGTACCTCTCCTGGCCCGACCTCAAGCAGGAGATGATCTGACGGTATGACACCTGCTGCTCCGGCTCCTCCGCTATCGATCGCCTTTGCAACGTCCGCCAGACAACCGACCTGGACGACTATGTTGATGAGTTCGTCGCCCTGGTCTCCCACGTTCCCGGGCTACTGCCTGATCATTACCTGAGCTTCTTCATGCCTGGTCTACTGCCACATATCTGCTCTCGTCTCCGCACGCACCACCATCACAGTCTCCGACACCATGAACTTGGCGCGTCTGGTGAAAGCTGACCTCGCCCTCGGCCACCTGCTCCTATGAACGACCACCTCCAGCCTCGACCGCCTTGGCGACCACCAGCCATGACCCCTCCACCACGGCCGCCGCCTTGGGGAAACCAGCCGGGCCGACCACCGACCCTTCAACGCATCTTGAATAGTGATTACAATGAGTTTCACAGCAAGGGTCTCTATTTTCGGTGTCGCCAACCCTACTCTTATAACCATGAGTGCTTCGTGAAGGAATTCCACGCCATCATTGGCGACGCCGACCTAGAGGTTACCTTGGCCAACTTTGAGGCCCTAGAGATCTTAGCGGGGGATACACCTCTAGACCCCATCGCGGCTACGTTCCATCGCTTGGAGTTATCCTGTGCCTCGACGGGCGGGATTTCCGGTCAGTGGACCGTGCAGCTCTCGGGCATGCTGCGGGATCGCCCGATCGTCATCATGGTGGATAGCGGCGCAAGACACAATCTCATCTCCGAGCGCCTGGTGCAACAACTCCGTCTTCCCTCGGTTTTCTCTCTGGATGTTGCGTTTCGTCTTGGCGATGGGCGTCGCCAACCGACTCAGGGTCGTTGTGCTCCTGTCTATTTCCGCGGGGTCCTGTTCCGTGACCGCATACTTCTACTCATTCGCCCTAGGCGGTATCAACACCATTTTATGAGTGGTTTGGCTCCGCATGCTCGGCGATGTGCGCGTCAATTGGGTGACTATGACCATGCAGTTCCTCCATGGATGCCGGCCATGTCGCCTCAATGGCGACTCCGCTCTCCGGTCTCCCTCTGCACGAGACAGCGGTCCACGAACGTCGGCCTCCTCGGGGGGCTGAGGGCCATCTCTAGCCCGTCTGATGTGCCTTTTCCTTCCCCGACGGACCACCCAGAGCTTTCCACCGCGCTCGCCGACGTTATCCAGCCTTCGACATGATTGCCACCAGCCCGGCAGCCCGACCACGCCAATTCCCTACAACCTAGGACCACATCAGTCTCGGTGCAGGCGTTTCGTTCTGACTTTGGGCGGAAGGATGAGCTTGAGCCTCAGGAACAGGGGATGCTGATGGGGGTTCTCACCCGTTCTGGTGCAAGCTCATTTTCTAGCTCGGTTCTTCTGGTCCGAAAGAAAGACGACAGTAGGAGTCGTACAACTCAATTGAGCTACTTGATCGCTGCTACCACCTTCAGGAGGACTTTGACTTGCAGGAGGTCGCTGTTGTCGGGTCTTATTGCCTGAAGTCCGAAGCTACGTGGCTATCCCAGGCTCACTTCTTCCGCCTCCCCTCCGACCACTGCCTTGGGGACAAGACATATTTTCCAGACTGAGGCATTGTTACGGTTGTGCATGCCGACGGGACACACTCGCCGACGAGACGCCGTGGCAGGTCTACACACGGAGGAAGACGACTTCGGGTCCGTTGGGAGGACAAGAGATTGAAGACGCGGCGCCGGGATGATTATTTTTTTTCTATTTACATTTTGTATTTTATATTATGTATGCATACATTTTTATTTGTATTTGCTTTCCCTATCCACACCCCGCACCTATAAGGGTGGTGTATTCCTTTTTGATTATGCTTGGATGAATGAAAAATAGGATTGCTCCCTAAGATTTCCTCTCAACCCTAACCCCCCTCTTCTTTCTCTCCTCCACCAACCCTTCCCCTTGCCGGATTCTTCTCGAGATACTATCAGTCTCACACGAAGATGGCCAACCGCATGGAGAAAAATAAGTGCTGTAATTGTCGCAAAAGCCTAAACTTTAGAACATTGTTGCAAGATTTTTTTGTCTGGAGATAATGAAATCTGATGAAGCAGCCATGTGCTGATATCAAGACCTTGCTAAGGGATTTCTATTGTCTTACCTCTCTTAGAGCTTGAAGATATGCCCAGTTTAGAGGAGGGGAATATTGATATCCGCGTATTTAAGGTTTATTTTGTATTTAAGATTTTCTTATGCATTTAAGGGCTTTATTTTATAATTTGGTATTTTTCATAATTTTTCCTTTTTTTGGACCTTCATGCAAATTTCCTGTGTGTATGTTGTTGCATTTAAAATGAGAAGAAAAACAATTTTTAATCCTAAAATGATCCACCAGATCCATCCTTTGAGCTCTTCACTAGGGTTTGTCTACCCCATATAAATTGAGTGGATTAATGTTTGCATTATTGTCCCATAGGCTATACATGCAATCATATACATAGACATTATATGGTGGAACTGGACATTATATATTTTGGATTCTGAATCAGCTAAAAAGGAAATGAGAAAGATAGGAGCATCAGCTTATGTAATGCACTATTCTGAACTCCTTAATCATCTATTTAATTTTTATTAATTCAATGAACAGGTGCACACGTGTAATAAGCTTGCCAACCGGCATGTTCGTGTAGTGCTTGCTGATCCCAGTGAAGTTTCTCGCTGCGATATTTGCGAAATTTCACCTGGTATGATTATTCCTTTGACTCTGTTCAGCTTTCTGCCTAATATTTTTAACCCATCCTCTAAATATCTCCAAAAACTCGATTTGGTTTCAGCTTTCTTCTACTGTGAAATAGACGGAAGCTCCCTGTGCTTGCAATGTGACACCATTGTTCATGTTGGAGGAAAAAGAACTCATTCAAGGTACCTGCTGTTGCGGCAGAGGGTGGAGGTTAGAAATTTTCATTTTAATTTTTCATGCAAGCAAAATTAGGAGAAATAATTTATACAAAACAAGAGAATATTTGGTTTTTAGAAAAAAACTGATACTCAACAATCATTTTTTTTTACTAAGATGAAATTTATACTTTGTATCAGGATAAATAATGATACAAATTAAGTTGTTGGTTATCAACTTTACTTTCCAGTTTCTTGGCAATAAACAAGTGCAGATTGAGGGTTATATTTTGCAGAATAATTATCAGCCTGATAACCTTACGGATCATGATCACTCGCCCAAACTGATGGTTATAGAGAGGCAACAAAACCACGAGGTTTCACCTCCTTCGTTGGTAGCAAACAATGCCAATAACTCTAATACTGGCTCTATAATGATTGATTTGAACAAAAGACCATCCCAAAATCATGGACAGGCTTCAAGCAAGCAGGTAACTTTACTCTATTTGCCTCCTCAAGTTCCTTAGTTGACTTGAACTTTTCTAAATTTTTAACTAGAGCGTTTCATAAATTGCCTTGATTAATATTTTTAATAAAAAAATCCAATATCATCATCATCACAATCAATGGTGCTATCCCAGTTATTTATGGTTGGCTCTACTGCAAGTCCTTTTGTGGTTTCTCACATTTCCTTTTCAGCTGTAGGCTGCCTATCTTTTCAATAAAAAAGGGCATCCCGGTGCACAAAGCATCCCCGTGTAGCAAGGGTCTGAGGAAGGGTCCATCCTTTCAATATGAAATAAAAACTAGGATTAATTACATTGACCTCTACGAGTTTTGTTTAATTATAGGGACCCCTCCTCTCCCTTCTAAATTAGGTAGACCTTCCCCTCCCAAGTTTGCCACCTGTACTAGACACTTCTCCCAGTTAACATATGTTGGCATTTAAATGTATATAGAGCTGTATGGGTGCAACACGAATTAAAATTGAATCTCATTTTTCCATTTGGTATTAGAGCAGTTCCGCGCCTAGCCCTAACCGCATGACCTCTGCTCGCCATCTCCGACAGACCGCTCCCGGTGACCTCTCAGCCGCTTTCCTCTTTCTGTTTCCGGTTGCTTGTCTCCCCCCGTCGTCAATTCCGCAGCCGACTTCGCAGTCGTGGTTTCGTCAGCAGAGCGGTGCCGGCTAACGGGACGTGATTTCTGACGTCCCTCCGCTGTCCGTTGAGTCCAAATTTTGGGAAAACTTTTGCTTTCATCTTCTTATCATCGTACTAGATTTCTAGATGATTCCAATGGTTGGATGCTCCCAAAAATCAGATTTAGGAATTTCGCCAAGCGAAAGATGGCTCCTAACTTTGCAATGATATTTTATGCAAAGATGGCTCCCCTTGCAGACTTGTTATACACAACATTTCCCTATTATCATGAAAAAGTTGGTTTTCAAGATTGAGGAAGCGAATCTGAAGGTGTTCTTTGAGTTCTTGAGGATTTCCAAAGGCGAGGGATCGACTCAGTCACAACCGTTGACAGTGAGCCTCGATCTTCCTCCTGTAGAGGTAAAATTTGATGAATCAACTACGTATTTCAGTTGGTCGCATTGGGTGAAGAGGGCCCTATTTGGAAGGAATCTGGAGGGATATCTGACATGTGAGAATGGGGAGCCAAAGAAGGACTCGGTTGGGGGTGCAATGAGTGGAAGACTACACATAGCCTGTTGCACACTTGTCTCCTAAACTCGTTGGTCGTGTCTATAACTGTCACGCTGGATGGCATAGAGACCATGAGTGATGTTTAGAGGAAGTTGCAAAGGATCTATGTCGGCGTCGACAACATGTGGTTGTTTCAGATCGAGAGAGAAATAGAGACAGTAACCCGGGGAGATCGATTGATCCAAGAGTATGACACAAATCTGGAGCGACTGTTATCAGATTATGATCATTTCTCACTAGCTGCGCGTTGCAAAGATCTCGAGTGCAAGAAAGGGGAGCGAGATGCTCAGATAAGGACTATGCACTTTATGAAGGAGTTGAACATGATATTTGAGCTAATGTATGCAGTGCATCTCACTCAGACAAAGATTCCCTCCTTGGATGAGAGGATCTCGACCATAATACAGGAGGAGAGCAGGATTAGGTCCAGTCTGGTGCAGCTAGACTTATAGGGGTGAAGTCACAAATTGACTTGCGCATTTTGATGTTTGGGAACCGTGTCCCATACCTACTGTGAATGGATTTCGATATTTTGTGTCTTTCATTGTCTGTTTCTCTCGTGCGACTTGACTTTATTTAATGAAGAACAAGAATGATGTGTTGGGCTGCTTTAAAGATTTTCACAGAAGTCTTCAAACTCAATACTTTACAGTTGTGAAAGTATTGATGTCTGACAATGGGACAAAGTACACCAACATGGCGTTTGAGGAGTATTTGTCATCACAGGAAATCCAACATCAAACCACTTGCCCATACATAACAGAGCATAATGAGGCAACCAAACAAAAAAAAACAGGCATCTTCTTGAGGTGATTCGGAGTATGATGATATCATACTCCGAATCACCTCAACCATGATGAGACCTTTGCACCCGTGGCGAAGTTGAGCATAGTGCGAACACTAGTATCATTAACAACGAATGGGGGATGGAAACTACACCAGTTCGACGTTAATATTGCTTTTTTTCGCACCCGTGTAGTTGCTAAAGAGCAAGTGGTTGATTGTCTCACGAAGTGACTCAACTCACTTGATTTGTCTTGATTGTGTGACAATATGAGGTTAGTTGATATGTTTCGCCTCTCTTGAGGGGGAGTGATGATATTTAAATATATAAAGGGTTGTATGAGTGTAGCATGAATTAAAATTAAATCTCATTTTCACTACATATATTATGAGTGTACCACCACAAGTAAGATTCAATGATGCTATTAAAGTACAATTTTGGGAAGACTTAGATGGTTTAGTAAGGAAAACCGCACAAAGAGAGACGATTTTCATAGGAGACTTAAATAGACATAAGGAAGGAAAATGCAGATTATACAGCCGTTCATGGAGGACTTGAATATGGAGAAAGAAATGAATAAAGCTGAATCATTTTAGACTTTGTCGTAACACATGAGTTAATTGTGACAAATATGCTTTTCATAAAGAGGGAAGAACATTTAATTACATTTAAAAGTGGACCAAATAAGTCACAAATTGATTATTTTATGACTCGCAAAATGAATAAAATGATTTGTAAGGATTGTAAAGTCATATTAGAAGAAAGTTTGACAACACAACATAAGTTAATAGTGTTAGATGCACAAATTAAATATAATAAATTTAAGATAAGAACAAAAATGTTACCAAAAATTCGGTGGTGGAACTTGAAGATGAAAAAACAAATTGCTTTCAAGACAACAGTTACAAAACAACTAGTTGCTGACCCTTATGATGATCCTAGTGTCTCATGAGAAGTTATGTTTTCACATTTAAGGACAATTGGAAAGAACGTACTTAGAGCATCAAAAGTTCGTGCACCCCAAAATAAAGAATCTTGGTGAAGGAAAGAGAAAGTACAAGATAAAGTGAGGACAAATATGATCAACTATAAATCACTCTACGCTTGTAGGAATGATGAAAATTTAGGCAGATATAAATTCACCAAAAAAGAAGCTAAACATGTAGTAAGTAAAACAAAAAACCAAGTTTATGAAGAATTTTATAAGCGACTAGATAACAAAGATGGAGAGCGTGACACATATAAAATTGCTCGAACTAGAGAAAGGAAGAAAATATTTAAGCCAAGTAAAATGCATAAAAAATGAAACAGATACAGTTTTAACGGATGATGTGTGTATTAAAAAGCGATGAAAAAGATACTTTTATCAACTCTATAATGAAACAAAAAATAATGAATTGGACTTGAAAAATTTAAGTAAATTGGAGGAGTATAAGAACATAATATTTTATCATAAAATTCAATTATCATGGGTAAATAATGTTCTAAAGAGGATGAAAAATTGAAAGGCGGTTGAGTCAGACGATATATCCATCAAAGTATGAAAATGTTTAGGGAATGAAAGGAATTTTATGGCTTACATGTTTTTTCAATAAGATACTGAAATCAAAGAGGATGTCAGACCAATGTAGAGAAAGTATCTTGGTACTTTTGTATAAGAATAAAAGAGATATGCAAAATTGTGTTAATTACAGAGAAATTAAATTGATAAGTCATACCATGAAATTATGAGAACGAGTAATATAAAGAAGAATAAAATGGGAGACTAACATTTTGAAGAATCAATTTGGATTCATACCAGGGCGGCCAACCATGGAAGCTATACATCTCTTGAGGGGACTCATTGACAACAACCGAGAAAGAAAACAAGATTTGCATATGTTGTTTATCGACCTTGAGAAGGCTTATGATAGAGTTACCAACTTCCAAGAGAGATCTTATGGAGAGTCTTAAAAAATAGGTGTAATTGTATCATATATTGACGTAATCAAAGATATGTATACAAATTCAGTGACAAGGGTGAGGACATCTGGAGGATTAACACATGAATTCCCTATCATTGTTGGCTTACATCAAGGTT
Source organism: Platanthera guangdongensis (assembly GCA_039583875.1). Taxonomy (NCBI): domain Eukaryota; kingdom Viridiplantae; phylum Streptophyta; class Magnoliopsida; order Asparagales; family Orchidaceae; genus Platanthera; species Platanthera guangdongensis. Next base: position 268,592,287 of record CM077151.1, on the reverse strand, counting down.
CAACTTTAAGCCCTTATCTCTTTACCCTTATCTTAGATGAGCTCACCCGACATATCCAATAAGCAATACCTTTGTGTTTATTATTTGCGGATGATATCGTTTTGGTCGATGAGACGTGTCAGGGTGTAAACACAAAACTTGAATCTTGGCGAGACACTTTAGAAAAGAAGGGTTTTAGGTTGAGCAGGACAAAGACATAGTATATGAAGCTTAAATTTAACAGTGCAAGAAGGACGGATGACTTCGTTATTAAGTTGGGTGATCAAAATATTTCTCGTAGTGAATGTTTTAAATATCTTTGATCGATAGTTCAAAAAGACGGATGTATTGATAAAGATGTGACACAGAATCCAAGCGGGTTGGTTGAAGTGGAGAGGCGCGTCTGGAATCTTGTGTGATCGTAAAGTACCATTAAAACTTAAGGACATGTTCTAACGTACTGCGATTAGGGCAACGATGCTCTATGGTTCAGAGTGTTGGACAGTGAATTGTCTACATGAACAAAAAATGGGAGTTGCGGAGATGAGAATTCTTATGTGGATGTGTGGACACACAAGACTGGATAGAATTAGTAATGAATGTATCAGGGATAAGACAAGAGTAGCACCAATTGCAGAGAAGATGCGAGAAGCTCGACTAAGATGGTTTGGGCACGCGCAAATGAGACCATTAAAGGCACCTGTTTCGCGTTGTGAAAGTCTAGGACTAGGCATGTTAAACGAGGGAGGGGTAGACCAATAAAGACTTGGAATGAAACTACAAGGAAAGACATGATGTATTTAGGCATTAGTGAGAATATGACACAAGATAGGACACAATGGCTACACAGGATCCATATAGCTGACCCCACTGGCCACTATAGTGGGATAAAAGCTTGAGTGTTGTTGTTGTTGTTTATATTATGAGTGTACCCCTCCCAAAATCTGTAACTTACAGTAATTTTAGAAGGGGTGGGGAGGTCCAAACTCACATGGGAGATTAGTGTACTTAACTGTAAAAATTAGGTAAAATGAGACTTGGGCTTGGTTTGTTTTCTACTTTTTACCTGCTTTGTGATGAGAAAAGCAGGATTATAATGTTGCTTCTTAAAAGAAGAACAGGAACAATGACACAAAGCATCTTTTGTAAACAACAACCGAAAAAGCTCTCACTGAGGCGCATGCCAAGGGCATAAGTGACCTTTCACGAACAAATAACATGCCTACTCACACTAGCTCCAATAAAATTTAACCCCTTTTTAGCAGAATGTTTGAAATAGTCACATTTCATTAAAGTTTAGAGATCACATTTGAGAAAAAAAAGACAAAATCCATCAAATCCCATATAGCAAGAGGGTCATTTGAATCATTTTATTATTTTAACAATCCCAGAGTAAACTATTGTGCTGGTTCAGGCCACATCTAACCCTAACTTTCTGAATTAAGCAGGGCTGTTAAAATGCTGTTCCACCGCGGCCTTTGAAAGAGATGCATGCTGAGAAATAAAAATTTTGTAAGTCTATTTTGGTATTACTCCTTTGTTTTCGTGCCATTCATATCATCATGTTGCCAACTATTTTCTCGAGTTTTTGATACTTAACTTCAGCTGCATCATTGCATACCTCGCGTATAAATTTTGTTACAAAAGGCGACTCTTTTTGGGCATCACTTTTACAGCTTAGGGGCTGAAAATGCTGTACAAATACTGGAAATTATTTTTGGTATTTTGTACATATCATATTTCTTTGTGAAAAATACAAGTTTCATATTGAACCTTGTGATACTCTGAAATTCATCTTTGGTTTATTATTTTAAAGCTGCAATCTTTTTTGCCCTGCTGTGAAGGAATTAAGAGGGAAATTATTAAGGAAATTGAATGAAACATGGGAAGATATTAAATGTAGATTAGCTTTCACATAATTTTTTTGGCATATTTGTTTGATTGCACATAAATTTGGTGATGTTGATTTTCCTTGGGGGGGGGGGGGGTGTTGATGAAAGATTAAGGCTCTGTTTGGGGGGACTTATTTTCACCGGTCAAGCGGTTATGACCGCATGAATCGGACCTTAATTAAGGTCTCCCAAACGGAGCCTAAGTTTTTATTTGTATGGTGAAGAGGGGATTCGACTCACCGTGATTTTTTTAAAATTGTTTCTTCATTAGGGTTGGGGAATTGTCATTGTAAAATCGCCTTTGTTTGCATTTCCTTGATAAAATTCAAGATTCTCTCTCTCTATATATATAATTTGGTTGGTGGTGATCATAAAATAGGACCAACTAATGAATCTAACCCATTCAATTTTTATTTCTCTTATTTGAAGAAACATTTTTTTAATTGTAAAAGTCGACAATGATCATGTTACTATTACACATTGTGCACCGGTGGTCCCGTGCACAACCGCTATATATATATTATAGTTTTAAGAAGAGGTTTATCATTACACCATCAAAATTGCTAAATTTATTTTCAAGCAATTTTTTTTAAACATAGATTAAAATTAATTATTTAAACAATAATTTATTAAAAATACTAAATAACTATTTTTTTAAATTATGAGGCTTGAACCTGGGCTAAGAGTGTTTTATGAACATTTGTTATCAACATCATTAAATAAATTTTATGAGAATTTGTAGTGCATGTATGAGTGATGGTACTATTATTGTTAAACACTATGCAATGAGAATATTAAGTGAATTAGTAAATACTTGTATATGAGCGGTGATTGTCACTCTCATAAATGCTAACTCTTGTAATCAGCTACGACTAGTGGATTTCAGCAGAACTGGGCCTTGTGATTTTTTCCTTTTCGAGTTCTTCATGTAAAAGGCTTGTTGTCTGTTATTCGTTCATCATTTTTACTATTTGCGTGTTTGGCACACTCTCAAGCTAAGACTGTTTGATCCACTCACAATAAGTCGGTTTCATATGTGAGAAAGGCGTTTTCCCAATACTTTGAAGAACTTCTGAAGACCGCACTTGCTCTGTTAAAGTACTCTAGATTTATAGTAATGACAATGAAAAACACGCATGCTACCACCAAGGGCAACGATTAGAGTCGAGCAACAAGTTTCAAGGCTGGTCGGGGAGATAGCTGAAAGGATAAGTGTCACCTGCTACACCAACAACATTTCCCCTTGTCTGAGCAAATTCTATCACACCTCGTGCAATACTGGCTTTGGGTTCCCCCACCTTAAAGAATTTGATGGGACATACGATCCCTATAAACATGCTAGCGGCTTCCTCGTGGCTGTGGAGATGCTAGGAGCACTAGACCAGCTCAGCTGTAAGACATTCCCAACAACGTTCAGAGGCGATGACCCCGCCTGGTTCCTTTCCCGGGGGCAATCTGTAACCTCAACAAGTTATCCCAGCTGTTCTGCTCGCCGGCAGCGTTACCGCCTTTATCTCTCCCAGAGAGGGTCACCACGCCCTCTCCAGTGAGGTGACACCCCCAGAGGGCAAAGGTGCCCTGAGGATCCCTCCATGCACGACTGACAAGGAAGGTGACAGAGGGGCTTGGGTGGTCTTCTCCGACACCGACGAGGGCTCTGGGTGGCAGGGCTTGTTTCAAAATGGGTCGGGTGGTGGAGCCCTGCCTCTTCTGAAGTCTGGGGGTCTCTATATAGAGGAGTCGAGAGCTCTCCCATCACTCCCACTCTCTGTCTCTCTCGGTTGGGTGAGGTTGCTGGCAACCCTAGTTAGGTGAGGGAGGATAGGTGGTTGGTGAGGGAGAGTTGTGTGCACTGTGTGGGTTAAGGGTGTCAGGGTTATGTTAGAGTTAATGCTAACTTGGGTGCTTAGGCTAAGTAGAAAAATTAGTTTTGGCTAAGCTTGAATTTACTTTGGATTGGGATTATCTTGGGTTTAAGCTTTGAAAATATCTATCCTCACTACCTTTTCTACCTGGGGTTGGTGTCAACTTAAGGCTCTATTTGTTTGGGCGTTTCGCTCCTCTGTTTTGGGCAAACGCCGCCGGAAGGAGGGTAAACAAACGAATCTCCGGCGGCATGTGCTCCATTTCCACCTATCCGCCTTGAGAAATGCCCCAAAAAGCTCCGTTTGGAGTAGCTACTTCCCCCCTCCGATCCGAACACTCTGTTTCCACCCGCCGGATCGATCCGCCACTGCTAAACCAAATGAAACCTAAATTTAACATGGGAAGGGTTTGGGTGAGCTTGGATGAGTGGGTGCGGGTTTAAAATTCATGAAACAGCTCTTTATAAGAGGGTTTGACCAAAGTCAATCATAAGGTGGGTTCCCCATGTGGGCCAAGATCCATGTTGGTCAACTTGACTAAATGATGTTGGATTTGAACGAAATGAGTTGTGTTGCAATCGTATGGATCATACAAGTCTAATGTAACTGACGTAAGTCAATTCTGATTTCATTTGCTCAAAAAGTGGTTTCGTGGTAACCCTACCGAACAACGTGATCTAAAATGGACGACTTCAGAATTGAATGAAACAAGCTGTGTTGCACTCGTATGGATCATATGAGTCTAATGAAACTGACTGAAGTCAATTTTGAGCCCATTTGTTCAAAATGATATTTCAGGATTATGTCGAACAACATGGTCTAAAATAGTCACTGTCACTAAACGGTGTCAGATTCGATCAAAACGATTTGCGTTGCATTCATATGAATCATACAAGTCTAATGAAATTGGCAAAAGTCAATTTTGAGCTTATCTGCTCAAAACAATATTTCAGGGTGACCTTGCTGAATAACACGACCTAAAACGATCACTTTTACTAAATGACATCAGATTCAAATGAAACAAGTTGTGTTACACTCATATGGATCATAGACTTTAATAAAATTGACGGAAGTCAATTTCGAGCTTGTCTTCTCAAAATGATATTTTGGGGTGACTGTGTCGAACAACATCACCTAAAACGGCCACTTTCACTAAACGATCCAGATTTGAACAAAACGAGTTGCGTTGCACTCGTATGGATCATACGAGTCTAATGAAACTGAAAGAAGTCAATTCTGAATTTGTTTGCTTTGAAAGTCATGTTAAGATCGTCATGTAGCTCGATCTAGCCTGAATTAGTCAACGTTGTCATTATACATGAAAATGAGGCATGATTGGTGTTGTTGAGTTTGTTTTGATCTCATGAGTGCATTGTCGTTGACCGAGATCGATTCCAACTTGATCTACTCAATTATGTATATCATGTCATCGTACCTTAAGTCGACATTAATATAAGATGGAGGTCGAGTCATGATTCATTGTTACCTTGATTAAGCTCCTCCATGGGTTCAATTGAACTGGCTAGGTTTCTTATCAAAGTTGGGATGTTACAAATCCAATAAAACAAAGAACAATTTTCATCCCCAAAAAACGGACTGGGTCATGGGGTTTTCAATGCAAGCCGTATTGAGGACAATTATAAATGATTATATGGATGTACTGAGCAGGTTAATCAAGATGAAATTTAGTATAATCAAACTATAGGATTAAGTGCTTACCCAACTGTTTCAATAGCCCATCTTATGGAAAAGGACGCTACTTTTTTTCCTTAAGGAAGTAGCAAAGCGCAACATGTTAAGTGAAGGAACGTTGGAACCACAATTCCACCTCAATGTCCAGCACGAGCCGCCAACTCAGAGGTGGGACCCACATGGATCAGATGTGGCGCACCATATGGCTTAGAGGTAGGGTTGCCACATGGCCGCGACCGCCTGACTTGCCAGACCCAAACCGGTAGAGAGCAATTTCGGGATTTATCAACCCTCACCCCTGACCTCGAACCCATGACCTAGCTCTGATACTACTTGTAGGATCAAGCGCTTACCCAACTGTTCCAAAAGCCTGGACTTGTGAAAAAGACGCTACTTTTTTTATTAAGTAGCAAAGCATCACAGGTCAAGTGAAAAAACGTGGAACCCAACACGAATTCCTCTAAAATATGAATAACTTTCATATGAAGATTATATGTCAGTTGACCAAGTAAGGTGTATCTTGAAAATAAGCAAGCATGTAAACCTAGTAACATATAAATATATAACCAACTCTCATGCAAAGAGTATATGTTACTGGAACATGTATAAGTTGCAAGTAAATAGACAATGTAAACTCATTATTATATAACCAACTCTCATAAGAAGGTTACATGCTAGTGGAACTTGTATAAGTTAAGTAAATTGATAGTGTAAGCTTATTAACATATAACCAACTCTCATACAAAGGTCATATGTTAGTGGAATAAGTATAAGTTGTAGGTAATTAGATAGTGTAAATCCATTAACAAATAATCAACTCACATACGAAGGTTATATGTTAATGAAACGGGTAAATATTTATGTTACGGTGGAAATCGTGCTTAAACAAACCCATGCACTACGAGTTCTTATTATTCGTTATAACTCACTATGTCGACATAGTTTTGACCTTTGCTTCTAGCATGGTAGATATTCCCGCGGGTCTCTCTGTCTTGAAAAATAGTGACAGTGGTCAGTCTCTCCACTTCTTGGCATGCTAATACTTCACTACACTGGCCCTTGAGTACATCTCAGCATACACATCCTGCGAACTTTGTAAATTCGTCGAGTATACCTTAGAGAAATTTTTGATTTTTCTTCCCTTTGCGTCGTTGAGGAAAACCGATGCTGAGAAAATGCAGGTTGTGACAGACGGTTCAGGTACAAATCAACCCACTACCACCTCCATGGGGAAAGCCTCTACCAAAAGACATTGTTAGGCCCATTGGCGCAGTGCGTCTCCGAAGTAGAAGTCCCCCGGGTACTGGACGAAATTCAATCGGGGGAATGCAGAAGTCATTCCGGTGGAAGAACTTTAGAAAAGAGGGTGCCGAGGCAGGAGTACTTCTGGCCGAGCATCCGGAAGGACGCGAAATGTTTCGCGAAAAGATGTATGAAGTATCAGCTTCACACACCTCTTCAGTTACAACCAGCACAACGGCTCTGGTCCATCACGACCCCGTGGCCCTTCACGATCTGGGGAACGGACCTCGTCGGCCCGTTCCCTCAAGCAAGCGGACAAAGAAGGTTCATTCTAGTGATGATCGATTATTTTTCTAGATGGATCAAGGTAAAGGCGCTGGAGCAAACTACCTCCTAGATCGCGAGAAATTTCATATGAGGGGAGATCATCTACATACGCGGATTGCCACTCGCGATTGTCACGGACAACGAGATGCAGTTTGCAAACGCGAAACTCATCAAGTTCTGCAGAGAGCTATGAATTGATCTCCGCTTCACATCGATTCATCACCCTAGAAGCAACAGATAGATCGAGGCCACCAACAAGGTGATAGTCAACTTGCTGAGGAAGAAGGTTGAAAACTTGAAGGTAAATTGGGTCGAGCAACTTCCCTCCATACTTTGGGCCCTCAGAACTACCCCAAACGCTGCCACGTGGAAAACTCCATATAAACTGTCCCATCGTTCAGAAGCAGTGATCCCGGTGGAGTTCGACATCAGGAGCTCAAGGGTGGTGGCCGCAAAAGATGTGGGAGAGCATGGAGAGAGGAAAGCAATGAGGTGCAAAAGCTCTCACTCGACTTGGTGGAAGAGATCCGAGATCTCACATCAATCCGACAAGAAGAGGTCAACGCATGATGGCCAGATATTTTGAAAAGCACATAAGGATCAAGCCGTTCGCCAAAGGTGATCTAGTTCTCAAGAAGGTGGATGTCGTGGGCAAGGGTGTAGTGGTAGGAAAGCTCCAACCCAACTGGGAGGGGCTCTTCATGGCAGCAAAAGCATTGTCATGGAAGCTCCCGTAGGGACCTGCACTTCGGCAATATCACAGCTAGAGGACTGGAACTCACTCGAGGGGGAAAGTATCCTATATGCGGGAGAGGAGCTTGTATAGGGACCCGGACTACGGTAGCATCACAGTTCGAATACTCGAACTCACCCGAGGGGGTAAGTAGCCTGTATGCGGGAGAGGAGCTCGCGCAGGGACCCGGACAACGACAACATCACAGTTTGAGGACTTGAACTCACTCAAGTGGACAAGTAGCCGGTATGTTGGAGAGGAGCTCGCTCAGGGACCCGGACTGCAACAACATCCCATAGATCGAGGACTGGAACTCACTCGAGGGGGTACGTAGCCAGTATGTGGGAGAGGAGCTAGCGCAGGAACCCCCACCCGAACTACAACAACATCACAGCTTGAGTACTCGAACTCACTCAAGGGGGCAAGTAGCCGGTATGCGGGAGAGGAGCTCGCTCAAGGACCCGGACTATGACAACATCACAGCTCGAAGAATTGTGCTCACTCAAGGGGGCAATTAGCCGGTATGCTGGAGAGGAGCTCGCGCAAGGACCCGACAACATCACATCTCGAGGACTTGAGCTCACTCGAGGGGGGCAATTTTATTATTATTAACATTTCGGCATGTGGGAGAGGAGCTCGCGCAAGGACTCAGACTATATAAATATATATTTTTATTATTTGCATAATTCCGACATGTATTGTGGGAGAACCAACTCAAGCTTTGTTAGACTTAAAAAAGTCTGAGCTTATATATGTTATTCTGTGTGTATATATATATATCTTTATTATATAAAACAATATAACATTCTTGAAGCACACCAAGAAATGAACAAGAACCGTCTGATGAAGCATCTGCAAATATGGGTCGTTGGATTCAAGAGAGGGGGCTGCCAATATCCAAATCTCCCTTTTGAGCACTGTTCACGCCTCCAGAAATCCTGATACCCAAATATGTGTCTCGTGCGTTCATGGTTCACCGTCTGTTGCCGGCGACGAAGCCGCCGGCGGCCTGCCCACCGCCCACCGGCGGGTTCGCCGGCCTCCGACGAACACGCCAGGGGTTGTCCGGCGGCGAGCGGGCAGGGCCACTGGCAGTGGCCTGCACCCAGATCGTCGAACGGACGGAGTTCGACGACCCGTTCGACGATCGTCGAACGGGCCGTTAGACCCAGATCGTCGAACGGACGGAGTTCGACGACCCGTTCGACGAACGTCGAACGGGTTGACCCGTTCGACGATCGTCGAACGGGGGAGGGGGCGTTTTTAATTTATTTTTATTATTATTTGTTTTAAATAATGAATTAAATTATTAAAAAATGTAATTTAATAAAAATTCAAATAAATTTTAATAAAAAATTATAATAAATTTTAAAATTGTTTATATTTTAAAACACTACTGTGGGCGAAGACGGGTGGCTGGCGAAGCCCGCCTGGTTGCGGGCGAAGCTCGCAGCGACACATCGAGAATGGGCGGAGCCCGTTCGAAGATGCTAATATATATATATATATATGTCATCGTCCGGGCTCACAGGGGGTGAACTCTTCGAGTACTACTAGAAAATGACTTTTAACCACAGTTTTTTGCCACGGCAAAAAACCGTCGCTAATAATGAAGTATTAGCCACGGTACTTGAATCGTGGCAAATACGTTAGTATTAGCCACAGATGACTGAACCGTGGCAAAAAACACTTTTTTCCACGGTTTACCTATTTCGTGGCTAATAAGCTAGTATTAGCCACGGAAGCCTGAACCGTGGCAAAAAGTCGTGACATTTTTAGTCCCACACCGCCAATTTCAATAAAAATTTCGGGTTTATATAGCACATTCCTCAATGAATATTTGAATTATCTGGGCTCGCGGGCGGCGGCGGTGGCGGGCGGCGGGCGGCGGGCGGCGGCGGGGCGGCGGGCGGCGGCGGCGGCGGCGGCGGCGGCGGAATCTTTTTCGTTTGTTACAGCCCCTTTAGCCACGAAAATTCAACCGTGGCAAATAAGGAGCTTTAGCCACGACAATGAGACTGTGACTAATAATTGCTGAAAAGAGACCCTTTAGCCACGATTCTAAACCGTGGCTAAAATTCGTGGGTAAAACTCTTTTTGCCACGAATTCAGCGTGACTAATACTATTAGCCACGCTCGCATTGCCCACGCCCATTTGTCGTGGGTAAGCCGTGGCTAAAAAGTATTAGCCACGGTTTTTGACTTTTAGCCACGACAATCTGCCGTGGCTAAAAGTCTGTTTTTTAGTAGTGGAGGAAGGAAAGAGCTCCGAGATCGGCGACTTTGGGGTGAGGGCTAAGCCCACCGCGTTCAGGCTGCCCCGCAACCAGAAACGCTTCACAGCAAGTTGGGTGGCGGCCACGGCTAGGGCTTGACGGACTCCAGCCTCCACAATAATAGAACCAGGTGCGCCAGCGCTAGCAGGCGTCTCTTCAGCTTGGCGTCGACACTCCAACAGGTTTGACTCCACCTCGTCGAGACGGTTTGCGAGGTAGTCGTTTTGGGAACGGGATTCCCTCAGCTCCTCTTCCAGCTTGGAGGTTTGTTCCGCCCACGCGAGCTTGGTAGCCTACAAAAAAGTGCTAGCTTGATTAAAGGGTCAACCCGCGAGGTTAGAATTGCAAGACGTACCTCGCTTGGAGCCTGCGAGGCGGAGCTACGAGCATTTGCGAGCTCAGCCTTTACTCTAGCAAGTTCTTGTTGGGTGGTGTTCAACGTGATACTCGTCTCCCCCAACTCAGCCTTTGTCTGGGCAATTTCCTGATTGGTGGTGTCCAGCGTGGTCGTCATTTTCCCTAGCTTACGGTCCGTGCTGAGAGCGTGCCTCACCGTCTGATGGAACAGCTCAGCAACGCCCAGAACGACGTGGCTCCTGCAATTTGACGGCTTACAAATGGAGGTTCCTGTCAGCACTGTCGCGTCCTCCCGACCATAGAGGCCAAATAGGAGGTTGAACACATCATTGTCGACATCCTCGTCCTCCATCCAGGAAGGAAGCCGCGAGCTCAGGCTGACCCTGTGCTCACCCTCATACCACTCCATGAGGGCGGCGCCTTCCAAATCCTTTGCGTGCATCCCCAACCCGAAGTTGGCATGGGTTCGAGGGGCTTCCTCTAGTGTCCTCCCCTTTGCTGAGGTCTTCGTGTCTTCTCCACGACGTGGCTTGGGAGTATCAGTTGGCCGATTCTCGATAGGGGTGGAGCCCGCCTCGCCAATCCCGAGCTTCTTGGTCTTGGGCTCGACAGAGGAGCCATCAATTACGGGCGTCTTGCCCTTGCCTTTTGAAGTCGCCGAGGCGACGTCGGCTCGCTTCGGGGTCGTCTTAACGCCTAGCGAGGCAAGCTCCCAATCAAGTAACCTCTGGGCGGCCATGCATGGCAGGTTCAGAGGGAGAGTGTGCAAACCTGTGAAAGCATGTTAAATAACGCGCGAGACGAGGTCGTAGGGTGTTAAGCGACGACATACCTGTCCCGGGCATGATGTATGCGAGTTGGTCCTGTAGACTTCGCATGTGCAGAACATCGAAGTCTTTGCCCTTCAGCATCTCGTAGAGAGCGAGAGCGTTGCCTCCCACCTTAGGCGGCATGTACGCATTCTCGCTTCGTTGTACTAGCGATAGGGGCTGCGACCCGAACGCACCTCGCACAAACACGAATTTGTCGGTCTTGTGATGGACCTTGTTCAACATCTTCACCAACCTGACACATGCGCTGGAAAAGAAGATGACGTCGTCGCTGGTCGCCTTCAGGTTGAGGATCTTCCTGAAGGAGGTGAGGTTGAACTCAATCCCATCCTCAAGCATATAGCACGTGAAGCTGACAAGCGCGTTGATGCCATTGGAGTTGACCTGTGCGGTAACCAACCCAAAGTATTGGAATACCTGGACCACATCAGGCCATATGGGAAGTCACAATCCCGCCTCGAAGTGGGCTAGGGGGAAGGCGAGCTCGTCTTCGAAGAAGTAGTTGATTCCCTCATCCGACAGATGCTGCCTCGCCGAGAAGCCCGCGGGGAGGTACTTAACCTTGAAGGACTCGAGCTCATCTGCGGTCGTCTTGGGCATAGGGAAGTAGTGGTCAACGAAGTTTGCGACGCAGTGCGCGCGACTCTCCTCGCCTTTTACTTGAACCATGTCTACATGCGAGGTGAGTAGAGGCTCTGGGAAAGACAAGAAGTTGGGGAGCTGGGAGGGTAATAAATGCATCGCCAGTCTTCCCCCTCACTATTTATAAGTTTTCACAGCAGAACAAGCCAGCCCTCCGGGCTCGTGAGCTCCCCGCGCCCTTCACAAAGCGCGAACTTGCTGATATCGCACTCGCGTCGTGCCCTACACCGTCAAAATAAACATGTACATAAATGACATTGCACATAAATGATTGCAGCTGCAAAATGAATTTATATTATGCTTCTCATATGCAAAAAACATCATATACTCGACAGTCCTGCGCGAGTACAGAAATCTAGGCGCTACAAAAGTAATGATTAGCACGTCTTCGCGCAAGTACAAAAATTAACAAAACAAAGACACGACCTCTTTGGGCGAATTGGCGCGCCTCGGCCCCTCATACCGGACAGGCGGGATGGCGCGCCGTCCAAGTAATGCCTCGGGTTTCGTGAAAATGATCTTGGGCTCGCTGAAGATGATCCGCCCCCTTGCACATATGTTACTCCAGCTTGTTCGCCTCACCAATGGTGCCCACGACCTGGTCGAATTTATACAAGTGATCTTCAGAGATGTTCTGGAGGGTCTCTAGCTCTATAGCCTCTCTTCAGCGTCCCACATTCGCAGAAAGAGTCTGCCATTTCCCTCCAGATGCGCATTGTAATTCTCTAGCACGCGACCTTGGATTTCGTCGAGCCCCTGCTTAGTCTCCTGCTGAGCCGAGGTGGCGGAAGCCGGGCCATGAGCCGCGAGCACCCAGATCAGGCGCACGCTAAAGTCGGCGTTGTCCACCCGCGGCTCAGCCATCAGCTTGCAGAGCGGGCTGGATGCCCGGGGTGGAGTCGGCTCGAGGGGAATTCCCAGCGACGAAAGCTCGCGAGAAGAAGGCGACTCGCTACCTGCAAAGAAAGATGAGAAAGAATTCGGGAATAGAATAAAAGAATTTAGGAGTTATCGTGAGGAGAGGCGGCGTTGCCCTCATCGAGGTGGGGCAGCTTCATCAACAAGGACTTCCCACTAGTACAGGGGCGAATCGACTCGCCTGCCTCCAGATGGCGAGGCAAGATGACGTCCCCGATGTCAGTCACTAGGGGTGGTGGCGGCTAGCTTCCATAATGTGTGTGAGCGGCATGATGATCCGCAATGGTATCGCCGACTGAGCCCCTGACCGAGTGCACAGTTGAAGAGGGGGGTTGCTTGCTGGCTCCACTTGAAATTTGGAAGGAGAAAGACCGTCGCCCGGCACGGGCGGTCGAGACCGCTTCTTCCCTTTGGATAGCTTTATATTTTTGCCCTTACACCATCACCGTCCATCGAGGTCGCAAGGGCCACCACAACGGCGACGTTGTCGCCGACCTATAGAATCGTAGTAAGGCGTGATCAAGGAGGATTCAATGCGACAAGGGGCAACAGATTCATGTACCATGATAGTGGCAGATCGACTCTCCAGAGGACGTTGGCCCACGTCGCTAGCCGACACCACCGCTCCCAGGGATGGCGCGTGCCGCAGGGGTACCGTAGAAGAGGTCAAGTCGGTTGGGGCTGCCAACTTCGCAATGGTTTGATGACCTCGAGCTTGCCCAGAGTCATAAACCAGAGTACTACGCTGAGTCCCCGAGGGAGGTCTGCCGATCAGGCCGAACAGGGCAGCTGTCTCGACATCGTCCCGGTCAAGCGAGTCCATGAGGGTCAAGCAGGTCGGCCAAAGAAGCGTGTTGGGGATGGTCCTACCCTCCCTACCTTATTTATAGAACTAGGAAGGGAATGCGATGCGGCTTGACAAGAAGCATCTCAGGTTCGCCAAATTAGAGTTGGATGATTTCTTTCTGACCTCTCGTGAGCCCGCAAAGAAGCGGAGATTGTGTACAATCCAAATTTAGTGACCCCAGTTCAGACTGCGCCCAAATAGGGCAGGGTGAGCCAACTAAGCAAATTAGATTTGCCTAGGCGACCTCACGACTCGCCAAGATTAACCGTGAGTCGAGCCCCTTCGATCCAACACCGGCTCGCCAAACGAGTCCCCGGTAAGGGCGATCGCACGCCGAGGCAACACTTAGGCGAGTCGAACCCCGCCTTCTTCGTGAACTCGCCTTGACAGGGTGGCCGACAAGCCTTTTCATCTACTCGCAGTTCAGTCGTGTCTGCCTATAATCATCTCAAACAGTGGAATTTTGCTATCCGCAGACAAATTAGTGGTGCCAATAGCAAAAACCAAAAGGCGGAGGCCACTATCTGTATGCCATAAAGATGATTTTGCCCCTCGTTTGGGGTTTGTCTATAAATAGACCGTCAATGCACCTTGGAGAGGCAAACCCAGTCTCCTAGAGCTCCGGATTTTTGTAGAGCTCCCGCTCTGTGCCATCCAAGGTGTCGAACATAGCTTTGGTTTTGGGAGGGGAAGATGCGAGCGTGCTTCCGGGTGAGTGGCGGGACCTCCTCGCTAATGCTCACTGGGTCTGTGAGTAGGCAATAATCCACAAACTAGAGAGGGCTGACTCCGAACTTGAATCGACCTGCCTTGCACACTCGACGACGGGCTAAGTAAACTAGAACTGTTTCCCCCTGTCCGAACTCCATTGAAACCGGTACCCGGCTTCGACAACCCTAGAGCTTAAGTTTTCAGGTAGAAGCACACAATAAGCTTCTTCTTCTTTGTCATGATCAACACTTGAAAAAAATATTCTTGGAATAGTATTTCTAACGGCTAGTCAATTCTCCTTAGGTAAATTCTGGATTAGTAACTCTCAACCAACTATTTTAATTTAGCCTAAGGAAGGTTTACAAAAAAGGAAATATTCTGGCTTGAATTTCTCAACGGCTAGCAAATACTTTAGGCATTAATCCAGAAATGAAATCTTCAAAGCCTGGCAAAATATGTCTAATGAATAATTTTGAAATATGGAAATATTCTCTAATAAATGAGAATAATTCTCTCCACTGACAATCCCTGAATATATACAACAAATCCCGTCCATAAATCTGATTTAAATCCTCTGCATAATCTGCTCCTTAATTCAAGGACATAGCCGTTGTGTCGCGTGTCAGGCTAGAGAAAATAATCCCAAGTGACCATAACATGATGTCATAGACAAGGTCTAATGGCCCTCATGATATATATAAAGTCAACTCAAAACTCATTAAAGTTATATAAGAAAACTCCTAGTACTTAGCCATTTCAGCCTGCAGAAAATATTCTGGCACAGTGCAGTCGTTACAGTCAAATTTTTTCTCTTCAATCCAATCAAACTTTTTCTCTTCGATGCAGTCGATGAAGTCGAATGTTTTCTTAGCCGTGAAGTCGATGCAGTCAAATTTTTCTTTAGTCATGAACTCGATGCAGTCAAATTCTTCCTTAGCAATGAACTCGATGCAGTCGAATCTTTCCTTATCAATGAACTTGATGCAATCAAATTTTTCCTTAACTATGAACTCAATGCAGTCGAATTTTTCTTTAGCTATAAACTCGATGCAGTCGATTTTATACTTAACTAATTTTCTGGTTCTGCCTCTGATTTCTTTTGACCTAATTACTTTCTCCTTGATAGTGACATGTCTAATATATAATTAGGATAGATGTTAACATGAGTTTTTCTCCTTGAGGGATTACAAGGGCAAAACTTTATTTTGGTGACCAAGTGTCTAACAATACATTGAGTCATACACTTTAGTTGTACTTGTCACACCAGAACTCAAGCAGCCATCAAATAAAAGATGTTTATTGTCACATTGAGGCTTTCTTCAAATCAAGAATCTCGGGGACAATATTCCCAACAATTTCTCCATATTTGAAGAAGTCAGAACCTCATATTATAATAACCATAGATATAAAAAAATAAACTAATGCAAATTTGGACAGAAGCTATATTAATAAGATTGAAAATAGTAGAGATAACAATAAGTTAAATGAGATAAAACATTCCAAAACATCAGTTAAGACATCCTAAAGTTCTCAGCACTCTAGAAATCTTCTCCTTGCTCTTTTCTCTTCTACCTATCAAAATATCCTAGTGGCTTTGGAATATATCTGGGGGAGGAGGAGGTCCATTTGGCTTTTCCTTCTATGAATTCTTCTTCTTGTCTCCCGATCTTCATGTTTTTTTCATTCCACTGAATTGTAGTATATGGAGATATTGATTCAATGCTTTCCAAAATTGTTCCAAGTGTAGAGAATGATATTGTTGGATATGGGACTCCAATGTTCATATTCTGTCATATTTTGAATTTCAATTCTTCTTTTCTGCCTTGCTTTCATGCTCTCATCATGGACATGATCAATCCTCCTCTTCTTGGAAGATGATTCTCCTTGCTCTCTTGTTGGAGGAGTGAGATCATATCCTTCCCAAGCTGCTTCATAATCTTCTGGAGGGGAGTAGCCATATTATGAAGCTAGGTCTGCTTCAGTAATGATAGGCTAAGGAGAGTAGTTTATAGGGTCCAAACCCAATGCTTCTCTGACTGTGTTTGTAGTCCAAATGGCTTGCTAGGTAGATTTGATGGGTAATGTCCTCCTTCTTTCTGAGTTCTTCAACCGTTTCTTTGCAAATGGCCACTTGGGCTTCACCAATCCTTTCTTGCAGCATGTTTACTCCAACCACTATCATGTTCTTGGTTTGCTGTAGATGTCCATCTACTAGCTGGTTGGATGAGTCCATCCTTTCCTTGATTGTTATCCTGTTGCCAGTCATTCTTGCATTGTTGCCTGGAATGCCTAATATAAGTTCTGTCCAGTGGTATCCTGGTTGTCTATAACATCTTGAATACCTTAATGTGTCATGTCATTTTTTCTTGTTGTATAGTCCACAACATTTGTTGTCTTCATGAAAAATTGAAAAGTTTGAGTATTCGGATGATGCATTTCCATTTCAATTGCTTTGATTTTTTCATTCATTTATGTCCTCAATCCTTGGACTGTCTTTTCCACAAAGACTTCTATACTCTTTCTTTGAGTATCCATCATTTGCTGCAATTGAGCCAAGAAAGAACTAGGTTCTACAGTAGGTTGGGCAGTTAGAGCTTGTAGTTCAGCCTCAACAACTCTCTGAGAGGTCTCTGCAGGACCCTTATAATCATCATACAAACAGTCAGGTGTAGACTGATGTGAGGTTCCTATATTAGGGTCTTGGTCCTCAAGCACACTCTTTTCTTTCAGTAACATTATCTCAGTTCCAGTTGGGATAAACTCTGTAGATGTGTCTTCATCATGCGAGATTGTGGCTGTGAAGGCTATCACTTTACATATAACATTCTCCACTTCTTCCATGGTAACCTCTCCTTGACCCTTCTTCAGTATATTCAAAAATTTCAGTTTGTTAGGTAGAGTCCTCAGGAACAGGATCCCCTCAACTGTAACCAGGGCAGTGATGTTTGGATGGCTTTCCTGTTTCACCACTTCAATGTGAAGTGTGGATGCTTCTTGAATTTTTGTAGCAGTGTATTGAGGAGCAAGTTCCTCATGAACTTCTCCTTGGTTGAAATCAACAATTTGTAGGGCAATAGGTTCTTGATGAACTTTAACAGATTCTTGAGTAGCAAGTTCCTGGTGAACTTCTCCCATCTCAAGCCTTTCCTGAACAACCACTCCCCTAAACTCCTCCATGGTGGTAGTGCTTTCAAGATCTTCAGGGATCATATGTTCTGAGATTTCAGGGTGATGGTCCCTTGTTTTCTCCCCTTCAACATGACTGGGGGTTGGATGAGAACTTTCAGCTTTATGAACTTTCCCCAGTCTTCTCTTCTTTGCAGCCACTTGCCCTGTGGGGCTTGTTTTAATTTTCTTCTCCTCTCCTTGGGAGAGCTTGGAGCTTGCTCCTCCCTTCTCAGTTTTGGGAAAAAGGTTTATCCCATCTCTCTATAGTTCTGTAATCCATCTTCTTAAGGTAGTGGAGAGGAACTTTAGGTGATTCATCCATCCTATCTCCTAGGCTCTTGGATAGGTATAGATAAACTATTTTCCCCATGTTGGGGGTTGATATGCATGCTTGCAGTTTTCTCAGAACTAGTTTGCTCCAATCAGTTAGTCAGAATTATAGTAGTCATAATTCTGAACATTTCCTTGAAAATTTTGTCATGTGATCCAAGTTTGCATAATAAGACCCTTCCTATAATGTCTGTCAACAGTTTACCTGGAGGATTCATGACACTTTTCTCCAGTGAGCCATATTACTTTCCAAAATAATTGCACCACTTTAGGGCTGCAGTAGTGTCCTCCTTAGTAATCTTCTCTTCCTCTTCACCCTATTGAAGGGTATGTAGTTCTAGATGACAGCTTATGCTCCTTGCCGTGAGTCGAAGATGGTGATTGAGTACTGTAGTTTTGATGTTTGAGCCAAAACTATTTACATCTGTATTCTGAAAGAATTCCTCTACAACAGTTGGAACTATTATTGTCGGTTCCCATAAGATTACCTCTAAGTCTGTCGCGCTTAAGAGGAATATCACATTTTGAATGTCTTTCGAACAGGTTCTGAAGCCGCCCCTGATGACTTTGCTGCCGGTGTTGATTTTATCTGATGAAATCTCCTTGGGCGACATTGACGAAGCTAGGGTTAGAAGGGGAGAGGCTTTTCTTTGTCGAGACGGGAGCGGAGTGCTAGAACGATGGTGTCGACGTTTTGGGTTTTAAAGCTTATTTAACTTAAGGTTCCCACAATTTCTAATTTTATTAATATGAAAAGAATTCCAAACGATGCACACTTATTTAAGGAGTAAAATTTGTAAAAATTGAGTGCTGATATCCCCTTTTTTATCAAAATTTCTTTACTGTTTTTGTATAGCCCCACATTCTTCCATATTCAGTCTCTTTGCCTGCATCTTGGTTAAACTCTAGATTCTGCTGACACATCAAAGACTAATAATAATGGCTAGGCATTGAATTCATTCACGATTCAATATGCCTAGTTCAATTTTAAAGAAATTGAACTTCTCTTCATCAAAAAGGTTAGTGAAGATGTTTGTCACTTGTTGTCAGTAGGAACAAATTCAATGCAAATATCTTATTTTTTTACATGCTCTCTGATGAAGTGATACCTTATCTCAATGTGTTTGGACCTATTATGAGACACATGATTTTTGATAATTGAGATTGCACTAGATGAGTCACAGAATAAAGGTTCTTTACTTAGTTGGATGTTGTAATCTTGTAATTTGTGTTGTATCTGAGTATTTGAGCACATCAACTTCTAGCTAAAATATATTCTGGCTCTTCTTTTGATATGACCACACTTGTCTGCTTCTTATTGCTCCAGGCAATGAGCCTTCTTCCAAGAAACTAACATGTTCCTGAAGTGCTTTTCTTGTCTTCCTTACATCTTGCAAAATCTGCATCTAAAAAACTTGTTAGCTCAAAATCATTACTCTTAGGGTACCATAAGTCATGATTAGGTGTACCTTTTAGGTATCTTAAAATGCTCTTGATAGAGGTATATTGAGATTCCTTAGGATTCACTTGATACCTAGCACAAACACATGTGGAAAACATAATGTCTGGTCTACTAGCAGTTAGGTAGAGCAGAGACTCAATTATTCATCTATACATGATTTCATTAAAAGGTTTTTCTTTTTCATCCTTGTCTAAAGATACATTGGAGCCCATTAAAGTCCTTATAGAGGTTGCACTCTCCATTCCAAACTTCTTTATAAGCTCTTTTGTGAACTTGGTCTGTGAGATGAAGATCTCATCTTCAGATTGCTTCACTGAGAGCCCTAAAAAGTATTTTTGCTCTCTCATGCTGCTCATTTCAAACTTCAATTGCATAAGTTTAACAAACTTTTTACAAAGGTTATCATCTGTAGATTCAAAGATGATGTCATCTACATAGATTTGCACTAGTAAAATTTTGCCTTTAATTTCTCTTGAGAATAATGTATTGTCTATCTTTCTCCTTAAAAAATAGTTTTCAATGAGGAAATTAGACAAAGTCTCATATCAGGCTCTAGACGCCTATTTGAAATCGTATAAAACTTTTCTTAAATGATAAACATGAGCTGGATGAGAGAAATTTACAAAACCTGGAGGTTATTCTACATATACTTTCTCTTTTAAATCTTTATTGAGGAAGACGGACTTCACATCAATTTGGTAAACCTTGGACCCTTTGTGAGCTGCATATGGCAAAAATAACCTTATGACTTCTAATTTGGCCACTGGTGCAAAGGTCTGATCAAATTCTATTCCTTTTTCTTGTTTGTACACTTTTGCAACCAGTTTAGCTTTGTTCTTGATAATGACTCCTTGCTTATCTAGATTTTTTATGAATACCCACTTTGTTCCAATGACATTGTGGTTGAGAGGCCTAGGGACCACCTTCTAGACCTTGCATCTCTTGTATTGTTCCAGCTCTTCTTACATAGCCAAGATCCAGGATGGATCTGAGTTGGCTTCTTCAAACTTCTTTGACTCTACCTGAGAGAGAAAGCTCAGGTATAAGACTTCATTTATAGCACTTCTTTTGGTCTGTACTCCAAGATCCTGATCACTAATGATTTGAGTTTGAGGATGCTCCCTTAGATGCCTTGTGGCTGTTGGCAATCTTTTTGCATTCTCTTATTCTTCAGGTTTAGGTTGGGCTTCAGTTAGCTTTGTCCTTTCAACAACTTCATTTTCATCTTCTTTGGAAGTGCTTCCATCTTGGATTAGTTCATCAAGTGTGGTCATTTCACCTTTTTTCTTTTGGTCATTAATGGATGCCCTTTCCAAGCTTTGCTCAATACTTGCAACATTAGAATAACTAGACCAGCCCTTAGAGATCAAGCTGGTCCCATCAAATACATCATGAATTGACTCCTCTACCACTCTGGTCTTTTTGTTGAATAATCTGTAAGCTCTACTATGAGAACTATACCCAACAAAAATTCCTTCATAAGCTTTCTTAGCAAACTTAGTCAGAAAATGTTTCTCATTGTTTAATACATAACACTTCTAAAGATTTTGAAGTAGGTCATGGTTGCCTTTCACAAGCTCGTGGGGAGTCTTATTGTGAGTTTTATTGATTAAAGCCATGTTCTGAACATGGCAAGCTATGTTGACAGCCTCAGCCCAAAAGTATTCTGGGAGTGAGGAGTCACTCAACATAGTTCTACGAGCTTCAATTAGGGTTCTATTCTTTCTCTCTGCAATATCATTTTGTTGTGGATTTCTTGGAGAGGAAAACTCCTGAAAGATACCTATGGTTTCACATAATTTGGTTATTGTACCAGATTGAAATTCAGTCTCATGATCACTCTTAATCTTGGCCACAGAACTACCCATTTTATTCTGAATTTGCTCGACAAAGCTAGTGAATATTTCCAACATATCTGACTTTTGTTTAAGGAACAACACCCAAGTGAACCTAGAGTAATCATCAACAATCACAAAGATGTAGACCTTCCCTCCTAAGCTTTGAATTGGCATAGGACCAAACAAGTCCACGTGCAGTAGGTATAAACATCTAGTGGAGTACTTAACCCCAATGGATTTGAATGAGTCCTTTGTTTTATTGCTCATTTGACATGCATGACAAAGGCTTTCCTGAAAACATTTCCACTTAGGGCCAGATTTAACTAAATTTTTTGAAAGCAGCTTATTTATAGTATTATAGTTGAGATGAGCCAGTCTCTTATGTCATTGCACACATAGTGATGCTCTATTCTCAGCTATAAGACATATAGGAGAGTCAGAACTATTATAAAAGAAATTTAAGCAATAAATATTTTCACTCCCAGTGACAGTTTGTATGACCTCTTCAGACTTTTTAACTGGACACTTATCCTTGTGGAAGGTAATAACATAGTCAAGATCACATAGTTGACTTATGTTTATCAGATTATGTTGCAATCCTTTAGCATAAGCTACCTTTGAGATAGTGATTATGTCATTGGTGATCTTACCATAGCTTTTGGTCTTTCCTCTATCAGAACCTCCAAAGATGACTTTGAGTCCATCTCCAACTAAGGAGTAGTCTGTCAGAAGGCTTCTTGTTCCAGTCATATGTCTGGAATATCCACTATCCAAGTACCAAATAGGAGTTTGGTTGTCCTTTGGACATACTTGAAAAAGAGATTACTTTTTCTTAGGCACCTAAATATTGTTGGGTCCTAGATTCTTGTTAGCATTAACACCTTGCTTTAGCTTTAGACCTGATAAAGGTGCATTGAAGAATTGTCCAGGCTTGGGTGCTGGTCTGCCAGTGGGTGCTCTAGAGACAGTTGGGTTGAACCAACAGTAAAGTAAAATGTCCAATCTTCCCACAACACTAACACTCAAATTTATTATACCTTCTCTTGAAGCTCATATTTGGAGTTGAATAACTCTTCTTGTGATCAAAAGGGTGTCTGAAAGATGTTGCATGTGCTTCTTTGCATGGCTTGTGGTGTTGTGTTGGTGGTGACTTGGGGTCCACAACCATAGTCTTGCACTTCCTTGCATCTATTCTTTCAGATACTCTTCCCTTACCTTTGATGCTGGTGTTAATACCAAACATAAAGGGCCCATGATCTTTCATCTCAATTTTCCCATGAACTGTCTTGAGGGCACTCTTTCCAAAATACACATTTTTGGTTCCACTAGTAGAACATTCATTCTTTCGGTGTCCATAGACACTTTTCAGGTCATAGCTATTAGATGCTAAGGAGACCTTATTGAAAGTAGGGGGTTGTCTGAGTGCTTTCCCTTTGGCATTGGGTCTCCTTGTATTCCTCCTCTTATAACCTACACCATTTCTGTATAGTGCAAAAAGGTGTCTATTATTGGGAGAACAGTTTGGAGCTTAGAGTATTTAGCAACCAATTCTCTCTCTTTGAGGAGATCATTCCCAAACTTTTTAATGATTTTTTTGAATCAATAGCTCAGCTTGCTCATCAATGATTTGTTTGAGCTCAATTATCTTTGAGTTCATTTGATAAATTTTATCCATCTTTTCCTCAAGTCGGGCCTTAAGAGGTCTGAGAAGCTCAAGCTCTTCAACTTGTTTTTAATAAGTTTCTTGCTTTTCCCTAATGCCTCAAGGAAGGCACCACACTTCATTATTTCATCAAAGGTGTTCTCTGGTTCAGAGTCCTCATTTCTAGATGATGAGTTGGCCTCTAACTTCGCACCAGTTTCATAATCAGAAATTGATAGAGCAGAGTTGAGTTTTGCCTCATCAGGATGGGAGTCATCCTGATCTTCCCCTTCATTTATTGTCATTAGTCCACAACTCTCTTCTTCTTCTGTGTCACTTTCAGAGGTTGATAGTGGAGCTCTGGTTTTTGTCTGGGTGACAACAAGTTATGATTCTTCAGACAGTGCAGTCAACCCTACATAGGCTTCTTTCTCTTCAGATTCAGAGGAGTTATTTTACTATCACTGTAGGTCCTTTACTTCTTGGCTAGGAGGCTCTTCTTAGGCTTCTTGCCTTTCTAGTGCTTTTCCTCTTTCTGCCCTTTTCTTTCCTTTATTTTGACCGGGCAGTCAACAATGATATGTCAATGACTATTACAACAATATCAAACAATATCAATACTAAATTGTTTATTATGCTTAGGATCATACCTGCCCCTTCTACATTTCTCTGATTTATGATTGTGCCTTCTGGAGTTGGATGAGGAGAGGATTTGGGATTGTTCCAATGCTTCCTCCTTCTAAGTATCTTCTTGAATTGCCTTGTAAACAAAGCCAAGTCTCCATCAGACATTTCTTTCCTAGAAGTGCTTGGTTCAGATTCTTCTGACACCACTACTTTGCTTGGGGGAGAGTGAGGCCTTATCCTTGCCTATACCGGAACTTTCAGCCTTCAGAGCAATTGTCTTCTCTCTGCTGTGACCTTCTTCACTTTCCCTGGTGTTGAGGTGAAGTTCATGGGACATCAGTTTTCCAAACAGGTTTTGGGGCTCAATGTTCCCCATTTTTCTCATCTCTCTAATGACAGATCTTTATGGCTCATTCCTTATGTAGGGATCTCAGAAACTTGTCATTCAATTCATAATTTGTGAAGGACCTTCCATAATTTCTCAGTACATTCACAATTTTAAAGAACTTTTCATAACAGCCAACAATATTATCCTTTTTCCCCTGTCTGAAGGCTTCGTACTTCTGATTCAGAAGAGATTTTTTATCATCCCTAACATTTTCAGTTCCTTCCATATATACAATCAATGCCTCCCACATATATTTGGCAACTTTACAGTGAATGAGATTCTGAAATGTAGAATCATCAATAGCACTGACAATGATGTTCTTTACTCTCTTGTCCATAGTAAGCCAAGATGACTTCATCTTTGGTCATCTTTGAAAGTTTCTTGGGAACTTTCAGGTTTGCATCTATGGCTGAGACATTTATTGGGATATATGGTCCCTCTTCAACAGTAATAAAGATTCTGGGATCAAAAGCTTCCATGAAGAGTTTAACTCTCTGCTTCCAAATTCCAAAATTTGTCTTCCTATAGATAGAAAGTTTCATGGAGCTAAGTTCTTTGTAACTTTCTTTAGAGCCCATTGTGCTTTAAATCTCTCAACTCTTGAGGATCTTGTTCAGCTGTTAAGCCTTTTTGAACAACCTCGCTCTGATAGCACTTGAAAGTCACAAGGGTTGTTACTCACCTAGAGGGGATGAATAAGTGATTTACTTAATTTTAAGTTTTTTGAGATTTTCTTTGATGAGTACAATGAGAAAATAAATTTCAACAATAAAACACAGCACAACACACAACACACAAGGATTTATAGTTGTATATCCCACGTTTCGTTGAGATCCTAAGCGTTTAAGGAGGCACTCGTCAGGGGGAAATCGCCAGAGGCACTCGTCAGAGGCACCCATCAGAGGCATCCGTCAGAGGCACCCGTCAGAGGCACCCGTCAGAGGCACTCCTCAGAGGACTCTCGTCAGAGGCACTCGTTAGGGGTCACTCGTCAGGGGCACTCGTTAGAGGCACTCGTCAGTCAGGGGGCACGCGTTAGAGGCACTCGTCAGGGGGCACTCGTCGAGAGTACTCGCAAGCCTCTAGGGTCTGTGAATAATCTTTCCAGACAGTGGAGTTTGGCTGTTGACAGAACAATTTGGGGTGCAATTAGTAAAACAGAAAGGCGGGATGGCGCTATTGGCAGGCCAAGCTAGAAAAACTATAAATAGACCCTTAAGGGCACCTTTGGAGGGGATCCTATTCTTTGGCATTTTTCTCCTTTGGTCAGTTTTGGTTGGCTTCAAGTGCCCTCCAAGGTGCTCAACTTCAACATTGGTTTGTGAGGAGAAGCTCTCTGAGATCTTCTGGGAGTGTGGCAGGACCTCCTCGCTGCAGCTCAGGGTCTGTTCCATAATTCTTTGCCACCAGTCAAGAATCCAAGCTCGGGAGAAGTAGGTGCAGGTTACCCCCCTTGGGTCTGAACTCTTCTTGAGACCGAGATCTGGTTTCAATAATAGTGGTTCCACAGGAATGGGTACATCCACTTTTCCTCTTCACCTATCTAGCAGAGATCTAGCTTAGGTCAAACTTCTTCAAATCTTCTTCTCAGATCCTCAGATCTTACAATCTCAGGAACATAAGTTTCCTACCTCAGACCTTCACACATATCCTACAACTTAGATTTTTCCCAGATCCTACACCTCAGGCTTCAACACAAGCCCTACAGCTCAAGCTTTCCTCAAGCCCTACAAACTCGGGCACCACATGCCCTACAGCTCAATCTCTATCTGCAGAGATCTACACTCAGATCTATTATAGATCCTACACTCTGATTCACAAAGAAATCTTACAAACTCAGATCCTTTAAAGATCCTACAAAGTAATAAGTAATAAATTTGACTCAACACCCTTAGAGCTTGAGTCTTCAGGTAGAAGCACACATCAGACTTCTTCTTTGTCTTGATCAACAATTGAAATAATCTTCTTGGAATGATTGGTCTTGATCAAGAGAACTTGTTGCAAAGAAAAGATCTTCAAAAAGAATATTGCTAAAATAAGATCAGGAAGAGCCTTTCTTTGAATCTTGCAGTGTGTGAAAGATGGATTCTTTTGGATGTATTAACACTGCTCAATGCTTTCACAAAATTTTAAGTGAAAAGAAAAAGTGAGGGATCTCTGTGAATTCTCTGAGTACTTGCAAAAATTCTTGCGTGTCTGTGTTAGTTGCTGTCTTCAAATTTTTCGAGTCCTCTTTATATACTTGTCCAGTCGGTAGAGTGAAGAAGGGTTGGAATAGTATTTCCAATGGCTAGTCAATCTTTCTCAGGTAAATTCTGGATTAGGAACTCTCAGTGTGCTATTTTAATTTAGCCTAAGGAAGGTTTAAAGAAAAGGAAAATTCTAGCTTGAATTCCTCAATAACTAGGAAAAACTTTAGGCATTAATCTAAAAATGAAATCTTCAAAGACTGACAAAATCTGTCTGAGGAATAATTTTGAAATCTGGAAATATTCTCTAATAAATGAGAATAATTCTCTTCGTTGGCAATCCCTGAATATATGCAGCAAATCCCATCCATAAATCTGATTTAAATCCTCTGCATAATCTGCTCCTTAATTCGAGAACATAGCCGTTGTGCCACATGTTAGGCTCGAGAAAATAATCCTAAGTGGCCATAACATGATGCCATAAACAAGGTCTAATGGCCATCCTGATATATATATATATAGTCAACTCAAAACTCATTAAAGTTATATAAGGAAACTCCTAGTACTTAGCCATTTCAGCCTGCAGAAAATATTTTGACACAGTGCAGTCGATACAATCGATGTAGTCATATTTTTTCTCTTCGATGCAGTCGATGTAGTCGAACTTTTCCTTACCTGTGAAGTCGATGCAGTCAAATTTTTCCTTAGCCATGAACTCGTTGTAGTCGAGTTCTTCCTTTCCAATGAACTCGATGCAGTTGAATCTTTCCTTAATAATGAACTCGATGCAGTCGAATTTTTCCTTAGCTATGAACTCGATGTAGTCGAATTTTTCCTTAGCTATGAACTCGATGTAGTCGAATTTTTCTTTAGCTATGAACACAATGCAATTGATTTTATACTTGACCAATTTTTTGTTTCTGCCTCTGATTTCTTTTGATCTTAGTGACTTTTTTCTTGATAGTAACACGTCTAATATATGATTAGGACAGATGTCAACATGAGTTTTGCTTCTTGAGGGATTATAAGGGCAAAACCTATTCGGTGACCATGTGTCTAACAATAAATTAGCCATGCATTTTAGTTATACCTATCGCACCAGAACTCAAACAGTCATCAAATAGAAGATGTTTATTGTCATCTTGATACTTTCTTCAAATCAGGAATCTTGAGCACAATATTCTCAATAGGAGTTCGATCTACTCAAGTGCCTTCTCTAGTGTTTTCTCAAGTGTGGACTAAGTTTATACGGTGTTTGCTTCAGTGCTTTCTCAAGTGTTGACTTGGCTTTCTAAAGTGTCTGCTCCAATGCCTTCTCTGGTGTCTGTTCTCGAAATTGCTCCTGTGAGCACCAAGAAGGACCTCGCATCTTTTTTACTTTCAAGTACTTGTAATCAAAGTGGTGACCTATTACTTTCTCGAAGTCTGTAACACTTGTAACCTTAAACAAATTAGTGAGTTTGATTGGCACCGAACTGACCCGTGTTTTTTTCCTTTCCGAACTTTTCAACATAAAAAGTGTTGTCGTCTCTGATGTTGGTTCTCTTTTGACTTTTTGCGCATTTGGTTCACTCTCGAGCTAAAGGCGGTTTGATTCTCCTGATCGGGAGAGCGCTAAGTGACCCGCGACAGTACTATATAAAACATGTGTTAATTGGTTTTTTTTTTTTGCTTTTTAAGGTAAATATCTAAATGAGTAAATACAATCTTTATTTAATTTCATTAAGGAATTGTGGCCGAGATGAGGGCTCGGTTTGGCCCATCGTTTTTTGCTCCGACAAGTTTAGACAACAACGTCACCATCATAGAATGCATGTCTCGTAAGACAATGGCTATTACTGCCACCAATAAAAGAAAGTTAATTTTAAACATAAAAGTGGTTGAAGTTACTTAAGTGAGTTCACGATCGCCACCATTGTGCTCGTTGGAGCAGAGATAGAGCAGGTCCTGGGATTCTGTCTCCGCTGCACAGAACACACCGGGAAGACGAGTGATGAGGTTCTGTTGATGTAGGTCACTGGATATTCGCGCTAGATTGTGTGTACAAATAAATAAATAAATTAGATGACGCTCCCTCAATTTATAGGAATTTCGGATTACGGATAGACAAAATTCACATCTTCCCCAGTAACTTAGTGGGGGAAATGGGGGCTAAGTGGGGTTTACCGAAGTCAACCACACTAATTAATGTCATTGCCGCACGAATGCGTTCAACACCGAACGAATTGCTCGCCCACGCACATGATGTCATGGCACACGGTTGCACCACCGCCCGCCTCCACACGGCCGCAAGAATGTGTGATCCCTTGGCCACATGGCCGCACGACCGACCGCCCGACTACACGTCGCCATCCCGTCGGCCCACTTTGACCGCAAGGCCGGACGCTGCTGATCTCTGCCACCAACCATCCTCCGTCGGCCGGCCTTCATTGTCGGCTGACCTCCATAGATCGGCCCCTCGGCTGCCGTCTAACTTCCGTCGTACACCACCTCGGTCGCGTAACCACTACGCCCCATCTTCTGCATAACAACTCATTATTGGGGGATGCATGTAACTGAATCCCCATAATGAGTGTGTGCATAGCCAGATACATTAATGAATATGCGCATAATAAAGTATATAAAGACGGGGGTGCAAATATCGAAAGTCCACATGATGAATGCGCGAATAGCAAAAATTCGCATGACGTTGTGCATGTCGTAAATAATATGATTATAGTGTACGCATAACCATATCTTCATCGGTGCACATGGCAATAAAACTCATCATGGGTGTGTGTATAACCATAAACTACCTACAATGGGTGTGCACATAATGCATTAAATTGTTACGATGTGCGGATAGTTGGACACCATAACCACTTAATTATGGAAACACCACCCTCAAAAACCTATAAAAGGGGCGCTCGGCCCTCATTTCAATCTATCTTGCTTCTTATGCACAAGAGAGATCCCAAAGAATCCTTCGAAATTCTCTCTATGCGCTCGAAGAAATCCTCAAAGATCTTCAAGTCCTTCGAAGATCCCTTGAAGATTTCTTAGAAGCATTCAAAGATCCCTTAAGGCCATTTCACCGCGCAAATTGCATCTTGCGCATTGCGCCAAACACATTGCACTGTGCACATTGCGCCAAGCACATCGAGCTAGACGTCGTTGCTCGCAACCAAAACAATCAACCGGCTCTAGCTCGCTTCGAGCACATCACTCCCGGTCTGCTTCCAAGCAGCAGTTGCAGGCCTCAGATCAAACCGAGCATATTGCTCCCGCTTCTGAGCACCAACTGCAGACTGCAGAGAGTACTAAGCACTTTGCTCCCAACTCCAACAGTTCAAAAGTACATAGTTTTTTCAAGTGGTGGTCTGTCACACTCGAAGCTTCTTCTTCTCCTCGTACAATTACTACTGTGACGAGAGGCGTCTTCTCCTCCCTGGAATTCTCAACTTAAATTTGTAACATCGAGAAGATAATGGAAATTTGACCAACACAGGCTCAACCTCGTAGTTTTTTCCTATGTTCGGGATTTTCCACGTAAAAAATCTTCTTGCCAATCAGCCGTCAACACTTTCTTCGACATTTTGCTCGTTCGACTGCTTTCGAAGTAGGACGATTCAATTTTCAACCGGTTTAAGAACGTCTCGTGTTAATTCGCAACAAAAAATATTATTTTATTATGACTCATGGTTTTGAAAGAGACAAGAACCGGAAAAAATGAAGGCATGTTGCATGTCGGATATACTAATTGGGGAGCGATGGTGAGGTGGATTGATACATGACACATGGATGCATGGCTGAGCTGAGGTCACAGCTGACCAATCATCAATGCACATGCACGCTTCCATCTCCCCGTCGACGTGGCTTCACCGAAGCCGCATGCAGCGAGGACCACGTGTCCAGATCTTAATAATTTGATTTTTCCCTCAATTTATTATTATTTTAATAATTACACTGATTAATTCCGAATTAATGATTAATTAGTGCGGCCGGCCCCACCGCCTCCGCTCCCGCACGCGTACGGAACTCCTCCCGCGTGCGGGGAACCGGCCGATCTCGCACGCATGCATTACCGACTTAGGCTCCGTTTGGAGGGACTTATTTTCACCGGTCAAGCGGTTACGACCGCATGAATCGGACCATAATTATGGTCCGATTCATGCGGTCGTAACCGCTTGACCGGTGAAAATAAGTCCCCCAAACGGAACCTTATTGCTGGCTTAAGGCTTTAAGGCTTAAGCTATGCATCTCCATTCAAAATTATTTTAATTTTAATTTTAATTATCATGTTTATAAGCTAGTGGTTTAATTAATTAAATGTGTGTTTATTTGTTGACTCAGGTCTTAGGCTAGGATATCTTTTATATTTGAGCTCCTGTGTGATAAAATCATGCTCACTAATTTCCGTCTGTTTGGGGGGACTTATTTTCACCAGCCAAGCGGTTACGACCGCATGAATCGGACCTTAATTAAGATCCACCAAACGGAGTCTTCATGTTATTTTATATTTTTCTATTTTTTTATTTATAAGTTACCGAGTGAGGCACGAGGCTCCGCTTCTACGGCCAATTACAACAGTATTCTGACCGTGGCAGTGAACGGGTGCCCGGGTGCCCCCACACGATAGTACTTCAGCTATGACATTGCCCTGACTCGATGTCGCTCCTATTGTTCACAAACCCTAGAGCGCCCACTCGTTGCTCTTTTTTTCTTGTGCATCTTGTTTTACGTATAGTTTCATTCAAAATCTTTTTTGGTTCAAATGTCTAATGAATAAACTCTCACAACGTCTACTTGGCTCATAAATTGTATGTATTCCTTAAATTTGATTTTTGTTACATGCAAAATGATTAAGGCTCCGTTTGTTACTTTTTTTTTGCTCCGGTGAGTTTGGACAAAAACGCCGGCGTCATATAATAATGCATGTTTAGGAAGACTATGGTTAAGACCACCATCGAGAAAAAAACTAGTTTTGAACATAAAAGTAGATGAAGTTCCTTATGTGAGGTCGGGTATTGACGAACAACGGCCGCCACCATGAGCCTAATGTTGCGCTTGGCATGATTTTTTGCACCGGTGAGTTTGAACAAAAAACGTCACTGTCATAGAATGTATGTTTGACATGAAAGTTGACGAGGTTTAAAGAGTCTTGAGTCAAACCGGTATGACTTCAACCAAAAAGCTCAAGTAAATCGGCTAGACCGATTGAGCTGCGCATGTGAAACAGGCTCACTCAAATGGTCCGAAATAACCCCGAATGGAGGACGGAACCAAGCACACATGGTCATCGCGCACGGCCCCCGAACGTACGCACGACCAACCCGCTTGCGCACGTACGACCAGACCCTAAGTGTATGCGATAGCGCCAACATGCCCCTTGAACATCTATTAGTGTACACCCACCTGCGGCCACCTCTGCCGCCTTCGGCAACTTGCCCGGGCAGCCCAAACAGCCCTGCGGGCTTGTTCATCATTTTGTGAAAATTGGTGATTCATGTGACCGAAACAGAACGACGTCATTCACCAACACATCTCCAGCCAGGTGCAATTATCAACCCGTCCGTTGATGAAAGCTATAAAAAGACTCACATGCCTTCATTTGAGGACAAACAACTCCAGAGATTGAAGAGTTCAAATGTTTTCTGACGAGAATGTGAGACTTAAATCGTTCCCCAGTCGCTCTCTGCTCCACTCAACGCTCGTTTGGATGCTTCAGTGAGCCCAAGAAAAGGCATTGAAGAACACTCTCGTAGACACTCTCGTGGACAAATCGTGGAAGCTCTGTGGACCTGACTTTTTTCCTTTTAGCCTTTCTTTATACTCAAAGATTTGTAACAGAGTGAATTGTCATCATTCGAGGAACTCAAATACCACACTTGTGAATTACAAAGAGATATAATCGATTGTGGCCCGATACAGATCCGACCGCGTGATTTTTCACCATTTTCGAGTTTTTCACGTTAAAAAAGTCTCTTGTCATTGCTTCTTGATTTTCACTTGACTGTTTACATGTCCGGTCCGACACGTAGCTAAGGCTGTCTGAATGTCCAGACCAGAGAAAAACCAGACGATTTGCAACAACAACGGTTATGACCACCACAAAGAAAAGGAAACTAGATTTGAACATAAAAACGAATGACGTTCCTTATGCGAGATTAGGCGTTCACGAACGATAGTTCATAACCATCACGACATTCACGGCTGCCACCACAGTGCCAAATGGAGCTTAAAAGATAAGGGTTGAATGCTTGAAAGCGAGTGGGATAATTTCAAACCAATCTTAAAGGTTTCTAAGAACCGGGGGAATCAAGTCCACGGAGTGCGCACGTGCGGTCCATTTCTTTTGTCGAAATTATTGTTGACACGCTGACATGGAAGACAGACACGTATTTAATGCCTGAGCGTGTCAGACAGGTGTACGCCTGACGCTGATGTCCAGCTAATTACATTCATTGCCATTTTCATTCGTTTTCATTTATGTCGGCCTGCTGCCAGCTGGCACGCTGTAATTGGTATTATATATAATTTATATAATGTTTATTTATTTATTTATTTCCTTTTTGCGCGTATTTAAATATCTATTCATTTATTTTTTGTGCTCGAATAAAAAGTTGACACGTACTTATAACTAATTTCACTGCATTTTATGACCGTTTTTGGCGGAAAGTTTTTTTTTTTGGCAAAAATATTAAATTAATCTTTTATATTTTTGAAATCAGTCTCTAAATTTTTAAAATGTTAAAATCAGTTCTTAAAATTTTAAAATCGGGGCAATTTGATCTTATAGCTGTTCTTTTTTTTGATTTTTTGATTTTTCATTACCCCAATTTACTATATTTTTCTATATTTTTATTGTTAAATCTTTTAATAATATATTTTCAACCGTAAGGCCGGTAACTTGTAATAATATATATTTAATTTTTGTTATTTGTAAAAAATCTGATAGGGGTCCTCGTGAAATGATTCGGGTTGCGGGTAGTCAAACCGTCCACCTACGTTGATGGCGGAAGTGAGGTTGACAAAGTCAATCCCACTAGCACCGAAACCGTGGTCGTCGTCACAATCGTTGTCGACATCATTGTCGGCGTCATCGCCGCTGCCATTGCCGTCTCGTCGCGACAACCGCCGCCATCATCATCATTGTCTTCATCATCGCCGACGCCGCCGCCGCCGCCATCGTCGCCGTCATCATCTTCATCACCGCCGCCGTCTCCGTGACGACCACCTCCATCACCGTGAGAACAGCCACCACCGACGCGGCAACCGCCGCCATCGCCGTCATCATCTTCATCACCGCCGCCATCGTCGCCGGCGCCGCGGCGACCGCCTCCATCGCTGCGGCGACCGCCTCCATCGCCGCGACAACCGCCGCCGTTGCTCTTCTCATCCATCAACGCCGCCGCCATCGCCCTTCTCATCCAAGGACAGCGCCGCCGTCATCCTCTTCCCCCGCCGCCGCCGTCACTCCTCTCTCTCGCAGCCGCAGCTGCCGTCGCTCCTCTCTTCCTCGGACGCCGCCGCCGTGGCTCCTCTCTTCCTCGGACCCCGCCGCCATCATACCGCTCCTCTCTCCCGCGGCCGCCGCCGCTGTCGCTCCTCTCTTCCTCGAGCGCCGCCGCCGTCGCCGACTGGATTCTGACTCGGCCGGCCTCCGCTGGCCGGATTCTTGGTCGTTGTCAATTCTCCACCAGGCACCATCCTATCACGCTCTCGCCATCGTCGCCGTGAGTTACAAATAAAAAAGAAATGAAATATATATTATTACAAGCTATCATTTGGAATATAAAAAGCTTAGCAAAAAATATATATATTAAATTGGGGTAACGAGAAACCAGTAAATAAAAAAAACTAAACAACTATATGATCAAATTGCCTTGAATTTAAAAGTTCAGGGACTTATTTCTACCTTTTGAAAGTTAGGAGCTGCTTTCAAAAAGATATCATAGTTGAGGGGTTGATTTAACATTTTTTCCGTTTTTTAGTACGTTTAACATATGATTTTCCTGTGCGGATGATTTGTCAGCCCTTCAATCAATGATCGGATGATCAATATTTTATCTATTTATATAAAAATAATAATTATAATAAACGATATCCGGTCGGAATGCCATTATCCGGCCAGAACTAATTTGTAAAAGCAATTTTTATGCATAAATAGGATCTTAAAATATGTGGAAATAATCTAATTAAGATTTCATAATTATATTTTTAAAAATTATTAATTTTTTGTAGAAATGCATTTTTTAAAAAAATTTAGCGCATCATCCTCTTGTAGGCTAGACGTACCTGAAAATTTAGCGCACCATTCTCTTGGAGGCAGGGACAGGGACAGAGACTTCCTCTCCCCGATCAACATCAGGTTATGACGATGGCCTTGGGAGGAGGAGGAGAGGAGTCTGGAGGAGGAGACTGTAACGCCCCGAAAATTGTATTTGAGTTGGTCGCGAGAAAAGAGATTTTGGTGTCTGTATAGGGGTACACGGCCTAGGACACGGGCGTGTCCAAGGCCGTGTCTGGCTGTTGTTTTGGCCGTTTTCATCCCGAGAAGGACATGACAAGTAACACGACTTAATGACACGGGCGTGTGCCTACCCGTGTCAGTACCCGTGTTCAGCAGGGTCGTGTCGGTTTTCGTGACGGTTATATGTGACACGCCCCCGGACACGGGCGTGTCGAGGACCCGACACGGGCGTGTCAGGCTGAGACACGGGCGTGTCTTGCCCGTGTGGTTTTTCTGCGTTCGACGATCGTGCCTGGATCGAGGCACACGGCCAAGAACACGGCCTTGTGCGAGGCCGTGTTTGGCACAGGTCTGTTGATTTTTGAGCGGATCAGAGCCGGTCGATTTCTTTATTTAAAATCCGACGGCCCTCGGGAAACCCTGCTCTGTTAAGATCGGAAATAGAGGATCAATTCCTCATTTTTTCCCTTAGTCTCTCTCTCTCTCAAGGAGTTAAAAAGAGGAGGAAGAAGGAGGAGTTTTCCGGCTGCCGGCGGAGCACCGATCAGAGAACCGAGAGCGGATTCGTGGAGGGAATCCCGTTGCGAAGACTTCTATCCGGATAGTTTTCCATGGCGCCAAAGCGTACTACAAGGGTAACGATTCTCTACTTGAGCATGTGAAGCTCTTCCTTTTTGCATAGGGAAAACCCACTTCCGCGTGTGTGCGGCGAGTGTGCGGTGTTCCGTGGGGTTGACGGGAATAGTCCCCCTTGTGTTGCATTTAGAGTCCGGAATCGAAGTACGGGCATGAGCATTGTGTGTGAAGCCTACCCGGACATGTTGGTCTGGATCGGCGATGTTGCATTTGTTATGATTTGCCGGAGAAGACTCCATGCTTTGGGTTTTCGGGTTTCTACGCGGTAGATTGCAGCAGGGATCTTTGGAGGTTAGCTCCAAGGCGCACCCAAAAAACTGAGCGGAATCGTTGTTCTGCTAACTTGGCGGTCTGGGAACCGACCTTGAACATAACTGGGTTATGTGATTGATTGGAATATTAGGATCCGAGAGAAGCTTGGCCCGTGCGTACGTCTTAAGGTGAACTACGCGGTTGAGCAACGGGCAAGTGGAATTGGACCTGGGCTATGTGGTTCGGTGCGAGAGACTCGAAAAGGGGACTGACCGTTGGCATAGTCGGGAGCCTTAGATAGTGGTCAGGAAAGCTAAAATGCTCATGTTGTTGCCATCCTAGGGGTGGTGGTGAAGATGTTGAAGTGTCAGGATTCGCTGTTAATGTGCCCTGAGTGCACGGTTTGTTTGGCCGTGCGAGCCTACACCTGTGGTGAAGTATGTTTATACATAATTATTTAGCTGGGCTAATGATATGCAGGGAAGGAGCACCGCCGTCCCGAGAAAGGGACGAGGTCGTTATAATTTGGTCGGCTTTAGCTGACCGTTGTCTGTTTGCCACCGTGCGGTGGAATGTTGCTTGCAGGTGCTGCGGAGCCGAGTGCAAAATAGCGGGCTGGAGCCTATGTTGCCGTGCTGGCCCTCGAAGGCCTTAGCGTATAGTTGTTTTATTTTGTCATGTGTGGTCGGCTTGCGAGCCGATGTATGTAAGACACTATTTGATAAGTGAACTATTGTAAGACCATAAAGCCATGTATCTTTCAGTGTATTGTTATTTCATTCCAGTGGTAGCGATTGTGGACATTCATGTAAATTGATTATTCAGTTTGGGTTCTTTCCACTTTTAAAAGCTTCCGCTAGAATGTTGTGTTAGGACGAGTAGTCTTAATTGGATAGTTTGGTTATTAATATGTAACCCTTACGTCTGTCCGTGGTATATGACATCGGTTTCCAGTTGAACCTTCTGTTATATGTCATACGACGGATGTGGGTGTTACAATTGAGCCGTTTGATTTCTTTATTTAAAATCCGACGGCCCTGGGGAAACCATGCTCTGTTAAGATCGGAAATAGAGGATCAATTCCTCATTTTCTCCCTTAGTCTCTCTCTCTCAAGGAGTTAGAAAGAGGAGGAAGAAGGAGGAGTTTTCCGGCTGCCGACGGAGCACCGGAGCACCGATCAGAGAACCGAGAGCGGATTCGTGGAGGGAATCCCGTTGCGAAGACTTCTATCCGGATAGTTTTCCATGGTGCCAAAGCGTACTACAAGGGTAACGATTCTCTACTTGAGCATGTGAAGCTCTTCCTTTTTGTATAGGGAAAACCCGCTCTCGCGAGTGTGCGGTGTTCCTTGGGGTTGACAGGAATAGTCCACCTTGTGTTGCATTTAGAGCCTGGAATCGAAGTACGGGCATAGGCATTATGTGTGAAGCCTACCCGGACATGTTGGTCTGGATCGGCGATGTTGCATTTGTTATGATTTGTCGGAGAAGACTTCGTGCTTTGGGTTTTCGGGTTTCTACGCGGTAGATTGCAGCATGGATCCTTGGAGGTTAGCTCCAAGGCGCACCCGGAAAACTGATCGAAATTGTTGTTATGCTAACTTGGCGGTCTGGGAACTAGCCTTGAACATAACTGGGTTATGTGATTGATTGGAATATTAGGATCCGAGAGAAGCTTGGCCCGTGCGTACGTCTTAAGGTGAACTACGCGGTTGAGCAACGGACAAGTGGAATTGGACCTGGGCTATGTAGTTCGGTGCGAGAGACCCGAAAAGGGGACTGGCCGTTGGCATAGTCGGGAGCCTTAGACAGTGGTCAGGAAGGCTAAAATGCTCATGTTGTTGCCATCCTGGGGGTGGTGGTGAAGATGCTGAAGTGTCAGGATTCACCGTTAATGTGTCCTGAGTGCACGAGGTGTTTGGCTGTGCGAGCGTACACCTGTGGCGAAGTATGTTTATACATAATTGTTTAGCTGAGCTAATGATATGCATGGAAGGTGCACCGCCGTCCCGAGAAAGGGACGGAGTCGTTAGAATTTGGTCGGCTTTAGCTGACCGTTGCCTGTTTGCCACCGTGCGGTGGAATGTTGCTTACAGGTGCTGCGGAGCCGAGTGCAAAATATCGGGTTGGAGCCCATGTTGCCGTGCTGGCCCTCGAAGGCCTTAGCGTATAGTTGTTTTATTTTGTCATCTGTGGCCGGCCTGCGAGCCGATGTATGTAAGACACTATTTGATAAGTGAACTATTGTAAGGCCATAAGGCCATGTATCTTTCAGTGTATTGTTATTTCATTCCAGTGGTAGCGATTGTGGACATTCATGTAAATTGATTATTCAGTTTGGGTTCTTTCCACTTTTAAAAGGTTCTGCTAGAATGCTCTGTGTTAGGACGAGTAGTCTTAATTGGATAGTTTGGTTATTAATATGTAACCCTTATGTTTGTCCGTGGTATATGGCGTCGGGTTCCAGCTGGACCTTCTGTTATATATCATACGACGAATGGGGTGTTACAGAGACCGGGATGCAGAGCGGAACTGCCCTATTGTGACTTCCACCAGGAGGAAGGGCATGCGACAGCTACCTGTCCGGAGTTTCTGTAGATGAGGAAAGCCAGGGGGTATGCCTCGTTGCAGCAGAAGCACCGTTAGGAGGTGCGAATCGAGAAAGTCCTGCCGGGGGCAAAGGACGACAGGTGCAAGGACCGCGCCGATGTAGGTGGCCGAGGAGGGATCAGAGTGATCCACCCGGGGGGGTGGTAGGAGTCGAGGCCATCCACAAGGTGAGCCTCCACACCACGTATCGTCGGAGCGTTGCCTCCACGACGAGCCGTTCTGCGACGCGCTGGTAGTCCCAGCCACCGTCAAAAATTTCACCGACTCCCGGATCCTCGTGGACAATGGGAGTTCCGTCAACGTCGTCTTCAAAAAGGCATTTGACGCGATGAAGGTGGAGGCTAGAAGGGTGTTGGCCTCAGATGGGTCTCTCTTCAGATTTTTCGAGGAGAGGAAGGAGGTTGAAGGAGGAATGAGGCTCCATGTTATCCTAGGGGGACAGTCCAGAAACTGCAGGTTCGTCATCGTCGACGTTCCCAGCAGCTACAACGCCATATTTAGACGGCCCCTCATCAGCGCCTTCCGTTGCGTACCTTCGTTCTACCAGTACCTTAAGTTCAATGCCGAGGGCATCCAGGTCCAGGTCCGCAGAGACCCCAAGGTAGCGAGGGAATGCTATGTGACCGCGGTCAACACCATCTCCTGAGAAGGAGGAGCCGAGGAGATGGAGAGCAGGATGGAGGAGTTGTTTTGCCAGGAGGTCGGGGGAGGAGCTGAGGAGATGGAGGTGGAGGAGGATGAGGTCTGCACCCGTATAGAGGTGGTGGAGGGAGTGCCAGAGGAGCAGGCCAAGGTGACGGCTATGGAGGAGGTTGAGGAGGAGGTTCTTGTCCCAAGTGAGGGGGTCGTGGGCAAGTAGGGTGACAAGTCCCGGCTGGAGGCAGCAGATGAGGTAGTGGAGATGAAAGTTCTCACTCGGGAAGGAAGGGTGAAGAAGGTGCGCGTCAACGGGGGGCTGAGCCCGGAGGACCAGGGGAGGATGCTGGAGTGCATTCAAAGAAACATCGACATCTTTGCATTGAGCGTGGAGGACATGTCGGGGATTGGTTTCACTACTTAACCATGTACGTAACATATTTTTTCTAATATGAAGCTTCTTGACATTCCAGTTTTCTTCTACAATGATTTGTATGAATGGGTGAAGAGTTCACCGAGTAGACCCCGAGCAGATCTCGTTTTCAGGCTCCCACTAGCTGGCGGGGCTGGATGTCACTCGAGAGAGTCTCCCAGACCCCGAGCAGATCCCGCAGTCAGGCTCCCACTAGCTGGTAGGGCTGGATGTCACTCGAGAGAGTCTCCCAGACCCCGAGCAGATCCCGCTGTCAGGCTCCCACTAGCTCGCATGATTGGATGTCACTTGAGAGAGTCTTTCAGACCCCGAGCAGATCCCGCTGTCAGGTTTCCACTAGCTGGAAGAGATGGATGTCACTCGAGAGAGTCTCCCAGACCCCGAGCAGATCCCGCTGTCAGTCTACCACTAGCTGGCAGAGATGAATGTCACTTAAGAGAGTCATCCATACCCTGAGCAGATCCCGTTGTCAGGTTCCCGCTGGCTGGCAGGGTTGGACGTTACTCGAGAGAGTCTC
This sequence comes from Platanthera guangdongensis, assembly GCA_039583875.1. Classification (NCBI taxonomy): domain Eukaryota; kingdom Viridiplantae; phylum Streptophyta; class Magnoliopsida; order Asparagales; family Orchidaceae; genus Platanthera; species Platanthera guangdongensis. Next base: position 268,552,796 of record CM077151.1, on the reverse strand, counting down.
CCAGACCTCGAGCAGATCCCGCTGTAAGACTTCCACTAGCTGGTAGGGCTGGACGTCACTCGAGAGAGTCTCCCGACCCCGAGCAGATCAAGCTGGCAGACTCCCACTAGCTGGCAGGGTTGAACGTCACTCGAGAGTCCCCCAGACCCCGAGCAGATCCCGTTGTCAGGCTCCCACTAGCTGGAAAAGCTGGATGTCACTTGAGAGAGTCTCCCAGACCCCGAGCAGACCTCGATGGATGTTGTTGTTGCTCTGGATCCCAGTCTCGAGCTGCTCTCACTGTCAGGTTTTCATCTAGCTGGCAGGGCAGGGGCCCTCGAAGAACTTTGTTGTTGCTTTGGAGCCAAGTCTCGAGTTGCTCCCGCTGTCAGGCTTTCGCCTAATTGGCAGGGTAGGGGCCCTTGTTGGATGTTGTTGTTGCTCTGGAGCCCAGTCCTGAGCTGCTCCCGCTGTAAGGCTTTCACCTACCTAGCAGGGCAGGGGCCCTTGAAGGACGTTATTGTTGCTCTGGAGCCCAGTTCCGAGCTGCTCCCGTTGTCAGACTTTCACCTAACTGGCATGGCAGGGTCCCTCGTTGACGTTGTTATTGCTCTAGAGCCAAGTCTCGAGCTGCTCCCGCTGTCAGGCTTTCACCTAGCTGGCAGGGTAGAGGCCCTCGTTGGACGTTGTTGTTGCTCTAGAGCCCAAATCCCAAGTTGTTCCCGCTGTCAGGCTTTCATCTAGCTGGCAGGGCAGGGGCCCTCAGTGGATGTCGTGAAAGGCCTTAGAACCAAGTCCCGAGCAGCTCTCGCCAGTCAACAAGTCTTGGAGAGTAGAGATTTTGGAGAAGAAACATAAGTCTTCTGGGAGGTCTCGCCTAGCAGGGTGTAACATCCCTTAAACAACTAGACCTCTAGGATTTTGTTTTGTCATGACTAGGTCATGACAAAACTGCCAGAAGCTCTAAATTCACCTTAAAGACCATTAATGGTGAATGCAAGTTAGGCCAACTGAACACTGCAAGCACCGTCTCCGTCACCACCCGTATGGTCTCCGCCGAGGGAGGCGTAGGCGCTTCAATGGGTGCTGCACTCTCATAGGACCGCCGGGGCAGACTGCCCGACACTACTCCTCGCCACCTATCAATCAATGTACAAAACACCATTAATCATCCATATCATAACAGTACTTATACATTGACTACACGCTCACGCACCTTACGTGCATGTATTACATTCCTAGTGTACATTCATGAGTTCAATTATATTCTTCCCTCACAAACAATCGAAACATGGCTCTGATACCACTTTGTAACGCCTCCACTCGTCACATGGAATATAACGGTGGGTCTGGCCGGGGCCCCACGCCATATTTCACAGACAAGCGGCGGAATTACATGTGGAAATCAAAATCTACTCGTATCCTAACACAAAACATTCTAGTGCAGCATTTTAAGCTAGATGAACTCAGCACAGCGCATTGCTGAATTTTCTCAAAGTGGTCAGCAAGATAGCCCAAGCCACAAATTAATATTCTCGGCACTACCCAGTTCACACTTTGATCAAGCGGAAACCCAAGGAACAAGGTTAACACCAACAACCAATGAAAGCACAAGCAGATCTTTCATTCATTTACACTTCTTTACAAGGCGAGGTATACGTAGCGAGACATGATTTCGCTAGTATACAAGCTACAGCAGAAAGCACAAAAAACCAAGCCGGGCGGACAGCACTGGAAACCGCCGTGACCGCCAAGTCGCCAAGTCGCCAAGTCCGCCGAAGCCGCCCGAGCTGACGCTGCAACACGCCGAATAGACACGAAGTCCGCCGAAGCCGCGAGGCCGCGCAGACACACCGTTATTCGCCTACTGCTGAAGAGCTGAGAAACAGACCGCCTACCCGCCTGCGCCTGGCGGACAGATTATTGGAACTTACAAACGTTGAAGCAGAGAACTGACAAGCCGCAGAGCGACCTGCTGAGACCGCACACTTCCAAGCAATGACTGAAGTCAAAGCCAAACTCCTGGCTTCTTGAAGCTAACCGCGCGACCTGCACACAGCAAACCGTCAGCTCTACTCAACCAGCGCGGACAGAAAACGCAGACCGCAGCAATTTGCCCAAACCCCACTTACTGTTTCCTCCGTTACTGTAGACGTGTCGGGGGGTCCTATTTATAGGCGAGGTGAGGAGTGTGGTCACCGCCCTAGTGGATAGAGACACCACCCCAGCCCGCGCGCTAGCAAAAACTCCGTCCGCTGAGTCCGCAAGGACTTAGCCGGATTCCAAGGAATAACCCGCCAGGAGCAAGGCACCTATGGGCGAACCCTCAACAGTCCGCCCAAGCTATGCGGACAAGGCACCAGCCCGCAAAGCCTCCAAACACTCCAGGACAGCATCCCCCTTCAGTGACTGTCCGCACAACAAGAGGCAGTCCGCATACCACCACAGCAACGCCTCCATCCGCCACAAGCCCACGACCAAAGGCAGTCCGCCCGGTCAACAGCGGACTTGGCGGATACTGCGGACACACTGGACTTGTCACAGAATGTGACCAAGTCCAGTAAAGCACCAAAAGGCCTAACGCGAGTACGGCGGACAAAATCCCGTCCGCCAACCATCAAGCAGGTCGCCACACTCCCCCTGAGTTGAGGCAGAGTCCGCAAGAACCTCGCACAACTGTCCAACGCAATGGCCATCTGCCGGACTCCACACACCAGTCTGCCACAGCAACAACAGTGATGTACTACCAGAGCTCGACAAGGCCTCAACCAAACTCTAAGGCCAGTCCGCAACAACAATCACTGCAGACACGCCAGTCCTCAAGCCTCCCACGGACAGAACCCAGTCCGCCGGATAACACTAGCAACACGACCACTCAACAACATACACCAGTCCGCGAACCTTTATCCGCTCAGGCCGCTCCTTGGCTAAACCAACAGCCAACGCCCTATCCGCAGATAGCAGTCCGCCCAGGCCGCGGACTTAGTCCGCACAAGCTGCTCAGAAGAACAACCAGCTCTCACTAGACCTATCACCAGGCCGCATAACAGCAGTCCGCCCAGTCCGCCGGATATGTCCGCTCAGGCCGCCCGGCTTGCCCATCAACCACTTCCACTTCACAAATTTCAACACTCCCCCTTGAAGTGAGAAGTGGTGATCAAGCCCAGCAAGCTGCGCAACCGCTCAAAAGGCCCCTTCGACAGTGGCTTCGTGAAGATGTCAGCAAGATTGTCTTCACTCCGAACATGCTCGACCAAAAGAGATCCCTCCAACACATTCTCCCTTATGAAGTGGTGATCGATCTCAATGTGCTTGGTCCTAGCGTGACACACTGGATTGTTTACCAGCTTGAGAGCACTCTCATTGTCACCCCGGAGTAAAGTTGGCCCTTGCACTTCTTCATGCACATCCTCTATAAGCCTCCTCAACCAGATGACTTCCCGAGCAGCCAAGGCCGAAGCCTTATACTCTGCCTCCGTAGTTGAGACGGACACCGAGTCTTGCTTCTTGCTACACCACGAGATGCTAGCTGAACCGCAAGTGAACACATAACCTGAAGTTGACCTCCGATCATCCGAATCACCGCCATAGTCAGCATCCATGTAACCAAGCAAGGCAAAATCCGAGTCCCTTCTATAAAGAAGTCTCATGTCAGAAGTTGACTTGACATACTTCAAGATGTGCTTCGCCGCCACTAGATGAGACTTCCTTGGTTCAGCCATAAACCGACTTACTCGGCCAACAACATAAGCAATGTCTGGTCTTGTAATCGTCAGGTAGATCAAGCTCTCAACAAGAGCCCTAAACACCAAAGGATCATGAAGAACCCTTCCTTCATCTCGTCGAAGATTTAGCCCATGTTCCAGTGGAGTAGAGCAACTCTTTCCTTCGCCCATGCCGAACCGCTTCACAATGTGATCTGCATATCCTCTTTGGCAAATGAGAATACCGCTTTTCTTCCTCTCCACTTCAAGACCGAGAAAGTGATGAAGCTCTCCCAAGTCTTTCATCTCGAAGCGTATAGCAAGCTCAGCCCTGAGCTTTGCTACTTCCCCCTCCGAATTCCCTGTGATGATCATGTCATCCACATACAGTAGGACCAAAACTTGCAGCTGCCCCTTTTTTTAACGAACAAGCTAGAATCTGAGGTGGAGTCAAGATAATCGCAGAACTGCAAATACTCTGCTATCTTCCCATACCAAGCTCTAGGAGCTTGCTTCAACCCATAGAGAGCCTTCCTGAGCTTGCAGACATAGTCCAGATGATCTTCAGACACAAATCCAAGTGGTTGATCCATGAAGATGTCCTTATCAATTTCTCCGTAAAGAAAATCATTCTTCACATCAAGCTGCCACATCTTCCATCCAGCCAAGGCGATCACCACTCTAACTGAAGTCATCTTTGCAACCGAACTAAAAGTCTCCTTATAGTCTTCTCCATACTGTTGTGAGAATCCTCGAGCAACCAGGCGAGCTTTGAACCTATCAATGCTCCCATCAGCCTTCTTCTTCAACTTATACACCCACTTGCAAGTCACCGGAGTAATGCCATCAACCTTGGGCACAAGATCCCAGGTTTCATTCTTCTTGAGAGCAGCGATCTCTTCCTTCATGGCATCTTCCCACTCCTTAACTCCAGTGGCCTTGTTGAAGTTTGCAGGCTCTCGCTCATCCAGAGGACCTGCAAAGAAGCAGGAGACAAAGCTCACTGCATTCCCATCACAGTACCGAGTCGGTGGCTTAATAACCCTCTTCGATCTCTGAAGGGTCGCTCCTGACTTACTGCTTCTGTTGCTTCTTCGGGCTCAGCTCCTACTTGGGGCAAGCTTTGAGCAGTGCTCCCCCGGCTTCCTGAGCCAGAAAGCTCAGCCTCGGAGTTAGAAGCAACAGGAGCTGCTGGTGAAACATCAAGCTCCTCTTCCAGGCCTTCAGCAGCCACCATCGGTTTTTCATCAACCTTGCTATCAGACAGCTCAACTGAGCCTCCACCATATGACGTCAGTTCGTCAAAGACAACATCTCTTGATACAACAAACTTCTTCGTCGATGGGTCCATGCATTTCCATCCCTTCTTCCGCTCATCGTAGCCAACAAAGACACGCTTTCTTACCTTTGCATCCAGCTTAGTCCGTGAAGCATCCGGGACATGCACATAGCAGGTTGAACCGAACACCCTTAGGTGTCCCACACTCGGCCTCTCCTTCAGCAACAACTCAAAAGGAGTCTTCATGTTGATCGGGCTAAGCGGCATCCTGTTGATGACATAAGAAGCACAAGACATCCCCTCCGCCCAGAAGGACCTTGGAATGTCTTTCGCATGAAGCCAGCATTTACAAGTCTCCGTCAAATGACGGATCTTCCGCTCCGCTACTCCATTTTGTTGTGGAGTGTGTGCACAAGTGAGCTCTCTCTGAATTCCGTGCTTCCTGCAGAAGTTAGAAAACTCGGAGGAAACAAACTCACCCCGTTATCAGTTCTAAGCTTCTTGATCCACAAGGCAAGCCGGCCCTCCACTAGCTCCTTGAACTCCACAAACAACCGGAAGGCTTCAGATTTCTCCTTCAAGAAATAAACCCAAGTATATCTTGAGTAGTCATCAATCAAGACAAGCATGTATCTGCTTCCACCAAGGCTGGCAGTGACCGTTGGTCCCATCAAGTCGTCATGAATGCACTCCAATGGTTGCTTGCTCCTTGTTTGTGATTTATCAAACGGAAGGCGATGTGCCTTACCGTATTGACACCCCGCGCAAACATGCCCGTCACCAAAGGAGGACAACTTAGGCAAACCTCTCACCAAACTTCTATTAGCCATATCCTTCAGCTTGTCCATACCTACATGCCCCAGCCTCTCATGCCAGATAGCAGCACTATCGTTGGCTCTCATTCGATCAACATAAGAATTGGTTACAAGAACAAACAAGTTCTTAACCCTCCTTCCTACATGAGCAACATCAGCCTTAACTGTTGATACGTTGCGAAAGAACTTCACGTCTGTTGGCCCAAATAGAACATGATACTCAACATCTACCGCATTGGTCACAGAGAAGAGGTTCTTCTTCATGCCCGGTACCTGATACACACTCCTTAATGTGAGTGGCCCCTGATCACTACCCAAAGACACAACCCCCTCTTTCTCTACTGCATAAACAGTATTATCAGCAGTGATAATAACTTCATTACCTGAGTATGCTTGCATGGAGGAGAACTTCGACTTGTCTCCGGTGAGGTGATGACCACACCCGGAGTCCACGATCCATTCGCCGTTGAAGTCCTCAACAGACAAGGCACAGACACAAGTGCCCGTCATGAAGGCTCCGCCCCATTCTGCTTCCTCACTCCTAGAGCAAACTTCCTCCTTTCCTGCAGCATGCCCAGGCTGCAGCTTGACCTTGCAGTCCCGCTTGAAGTGCCCTCGCTGATGACACTTGTAGCACTTCAAGTTCTTCTTCCAGTCCTTAGGAGCATTGCTCCTCTCCGGCTGATAAGACGTTGAAGGCTCTTTCTCACCAGCGACCTGCTTCTTCTTCCCTTCCCATCTCTTCTTCTTCTTACCCGTGAAGAGTGCTTCACTGCTCTCCTCAGAGACAGTAACTCCAGCCATCTGCCTTGCCAAGCTTTCCTGTGAAGCAAGCAGATTCTCAAGCTCCAGCAAAGATGGTTGAGTAGCCCAGCCTTGAACTGATGTCACAAAGGCAACATACTCCTTCCGCAAGTCGCGGATTACGTGCCTCTTCAACTTAGCCTCTGAGATAGGCTCATCAGGATCAAGAGCTGAAATATCTGCACACAGGCTCTTCATCTTCAAGAAGTACTTAGAGATGGTAAGGTCTCCTTGAGTTGTCCTGGCCAGCTCATTCTCTAGAAACTGAAGTCGAGCCACATTCTTCTTATTGAACAACTCATCAATGGTTGTCCAAATATCAGCAGCCGACTCACATCCAATGATGTGATCAAACAGTTCTGGTGAAACGGCTCTCTTGAGAACAAACTCCGCCTTAGCATTTGTTTTTCTCCAGAGCCTAACCTGTTCAGCAGTACCAAACGCAGCAGTCACTTCATGTTTGTCGTCACCACCGACGACCTCCCATAGCTCCTCACCAAGAAGATAACTCTTCATGCACGACTTCCACTTCTTGAAGTTAGTCGGCGTTAAGAGTTCAATGCCAAGACCTCTTGCATAACTCCCTTCCATTGCAACAGCTGTTGGAACCTTCAGAAGCTCAGAGCACCAACGCAGGTTGACCACCACTCAAGCACAGAGTAACAACACTGGTTGAACACCGCTCAAGCAACTGAACCTGGCTCTGATACCATGTTGAATTTTCTCAAAGTGGTCAGCAAGATAGCCCAAGCCCCAAATTAATATTCTCGGCACTACCCAGTTCACACTTTGATCAAGCGAAAACCCAAGGAACAATGTTAACACCAACAACCAATGGAAGCACAAGCAGATCTTTCATTCATTTACACTTCTTTACAAGACGAGGTATACGTAGCGAGACATGATTTCGCTAGTATACAAGCTACAACAGAAAGCACAAAAAACCAAGCCGGACGGACAGCACTGGAAACCGTCGAGACCGCCAAGTCGCCAAGTCCGCCGAAGCCGCCCGAGCTGACGCTGCAACACGCCGAATAGACACGGAGTCCGCCGAAGCCGCGAGGCCGCGCGGACACACCGTTATTCGCCTACTGCTGAAGAACTGAGGAACAGACCGCCTACCCGCCTGCGCCTGGTGGACAGATTATTGGAACTTGCAAACGTTGAAGCAGAGAACTGACAAGCCGCAGAGCGACCTGCTGAGACCGCAGAGACCGCACACTTCCAAGCACTGACTGAAGTCAAAGCCAAACTCCTGGCTCCTTGAAGCTAACTGCGCGACCTGCACACAGCAAACCGTCAGCTCTACTCAACCCGCGCGGACAGAAAACGCAGACCGCAGCAATTTGCCCAAGCCCCACTTACTGTTCCCTTCGTTACTGTAGACGTGTCGGGGGGTCCTATTTATAGGCGAGGTGAGGAGTGTGGTCACCGCCCTAGTGGATAGAGACACCACCCCAGCCCGCGTGCTAGCAAAAACTCCGTTCGCTGAGTCCGCAAGGACTTAGCCGGATTCCAAGGAATAACCCGCCAGGAGCAAGGCACCTATGGGCAAACCCTCAACACTCCGCCCAAGCTATGCGGACAAGGCACCAGCCCGCAAAGCCTCCAAACACTCCAGGACAGCATCCCCCTTCAGTGATTGTCCGCACAACAAGAGGCAGTCCGCATACCACCACAGCAACGCCTCCATCCGCCACAAGCCCACGACCAAAGGCAGTCCGCCCGGTCAACAACGGACTTGGCGGATACTGCGGACACACTGGACTTGTCACAGAATGTGACCAAGTCCAGTAAAGCACCAAAAGGCCTAACACGAGTACGACGGACAAAATCCCATCCGCCAACCATCAAGCAGGTCGCCACACTCCCCTGAGTTGAGGCAGAGTCCGCAAGAACCTCGCACAACTGTCCAACTCAATGGCCATCTGCCGGACTCCACACACCAGTCCGCCACAACAACAGCAGTGTTGTACTACCATAGCTCGGCAAGGCCTCAGCCAAACTCTAAGGCCAGTCCGCAACAACAATCACTACGGACACGCCAGTCCGCAAGCCTCCCGCGGACAGAACCCAGTCCGCCGGATAACACTAGCAACACGGCCACTGAGCAACATACACCAGTCTGCGAACCTTTATCCCCTCAGGCCGCTCCTTGGCTAAACAACAGCCAATGCCTTATCCGCAGAAAACAGTCCGCCCAGGCCGCGGACTTAGTCTGCACAAGCTGCTCAGAAGAACAACCAGCTCTCACTAGACCTATCACCAGGCCGCATAACAGCAACCCTCCCACTCTACCCAGTCCGCCGGATATGTCCGCTCAGGCCACCCGGCTTGCCCATCAACCACTTCCACTTCACAAATTTCGACACGCATGTCCACTAATATAAAAACTCCACATTTATATATCAAATCAGGAATGTATACAACACACACACATGGCCTTAAGGCCTTATAGGTTCCTCTTTACAAATGTACAGTTTCATACATCGACGCGTAGGCCGACCAAACATGAAATCCAAACACGCTACGCACGGCCTTCAAGGGCCTTTAGCAGCAATCCTTCATTCCGCTCACTTCAATTCAAGCATCAGCACCTGCAATTAGATATCCACCCAAGAGCGGTAAACAAAGAAACGGTCAGCATTAGCTGACCAATTATAACTACCATACCCCTTACCCTGGGCAGTGGTTCCTTCCTGTATGCATTGCTATAACAATCTCTATCAATCTACCAATCACAACCATATCACAAACGCCGGTATCCATTAGACGCTCTGTGCACTCAGAGCACCTTATTGGTGGACCGGATATTCCAGTCGTCCACTGCCGATCAGAGGTTTTTAACTTGTTGGTTGGACGGTTCAATCCTAGTCCACCAATCCTGCGGGTTGACAACATTCCGTCCATACCACTCAGAGGTACTAACCTCACAACATCCACAAATATAACCAGAGCAGATCGACCCACCCTAGTGGTGTAGCAAGCTGGGTTTATCAATGCTCCCCAGGCATTACCACCAATCGACCCCTCACCTATTCCCGATCGACCCACTCTTGTGGTGTAGCAAGTCGGGTTTAACTCGGCTCCCCAGGCGTTGCCACCAATCGACCCCTCATCTATCCAGATCAACCCACCCTAGTGGTGTAGCAGGCCGGGTTTATCCTGCGCTCCCCAGGCGTGCTACCAACTGACCTCTCATCACAACCAGGAGCTTACTCAAAGCATCCATATATCCATACATCCATCTAACAAAGCCTAAACCTTACATATCATCAAATCCACGGAGTTTCTCCGGTTTACCCATAATCATCACCAATCCATACTACCCGTCCAGATGGGCTTCACACAGCATGCCTATGTCGTACTCCACACTTCCGGCTCTAGATGCAGACTCAACCAAGGAATCACTTACGATATCCACCTCTTGGTGGAGGATTCCATGCATATGCATAAATAAAGGACTTCGATGTCCAAGAAGGAGATCGTTACCCTTGAAGATCGCTTCAGAGCCATGAACTAGCCGGATGGAAATCACCACCTCGGCTTTTCCTTCACGAATCCGATCTCGGATCTTAGCTCCGCACTCTGCAGCTCCTCCAGCAGCTGGTTTCCTCTTCCTTCCTCTCCTTCCCTTGACCTCTCTCTTTTTCTCTCTTTGAGAATGAGAAGGAATGAAATAAATGAGTTTATCCCTCATTTCTCGGCCTTATATCCACAGGGAAGAAGCCTGGGCCCTTGGATCCAGGATAAGGAAACGAACGGCTCAGATATTCCCAAAAATAGGCTGAACACGGCCTGACATGCCCTGTGACACGCCCGTGTCCCAGGCCGTGTCACTTAAGCGGCAGGCAACCAACTCAAATCCAACTAGTACATGGCCGTATGACACACCCATGTCACACCCTACACGCCCGTGTCATGCCCGACACGCCCGTGTCCAGTAGCCGTGTACTTCACACATCACAATTTCCACTTCACCCGAGCGGGACAAGGCCATGGGACACGCCCGTGTCCCAGGCCGTGTACCCCAAGACACACTTGTGTCTATCAACACGCGCATCCCTGGCTGAAACCCGCAGAGGACACGCCCTGTGACATGCCCGTGTCATAGGCCGTGTACTCCCACTCGACAATCATCGAGCGCAGCTCGTCGACCAGAGGGGGACTCGCCCTCTAACACGCCCGTGTCTCAGGGCGTGTTCCCTCCAAAAACTTCGTCGACTGAATTTCGTCGACCACACACCCAACTGCTCAACCCGAGCACGACACGCTCTGGGACACGCCCGTGTCCCAGGCCGTGTCACCCAACCTGAAACCCAAAGTTGAACTTGGGTTGTTACAAACCATCCTTTGATATCACTTAAAAGTCTTGTTTTCAAGGTCAGCTAAACACCTAGAGGGGGGTGGTGAATAGGTTTTTGGTCTTACTTCAAGTCTTTTTAACTTTTACTCGATAGCTGTACTTAGTGACTATGTTATTTTTAGCTTTCAAGATAAATCACAGATGACACAGTTGTTTATAGTGGTTCCCCGATCTTGGGTACGTCCACTGTCCCTTTGCGCCTTTCTAACAGTGTGTTAGATCAGGCTCTTCCCCCAAAACTCGGCTCCTTATGATCTTATAACTCGATCCCGCAGGACCACTCAGTCTCCTCCAAAACTTACTGCTCAGGCACAAGGCCCTACAACTCAGTGGCTCAACAACCACCTACCTCAGGCCAACGACTCTACCACTCAGGCTGGGAGGACAGCCATACACTCAGATCCAAAATGGATCCTACACTCAGCCTTTATAACACATGCTTACTCACTCAGATTCCACACAAAATCCCACCCCTCGGCCTTTATAAAACAGGCCTACAAACTCAGACTCAACACTGAATCCTACCACCTGGCCTTAAACAAAAAGGCTTACAACTCAGATCCTAAATAGGATCCTACAAAAAGATTGCAAGGTGTTGGTTTAGAATTGACACCAGACTAAGTACTATGTGTCCACTCCTTCCTATACTGAGCAGATATCTGTCCAAGCTTTTGTCAATGAAGACACTGGATTTGACAGTTAAAATCTACTTCAATCAGCAACCTTCTCTTGCAGAGCTTGTGTGATATGCCTCTATTTCTTCCTTCTCAGGAATCACTTCTGTACCTGCTATCACAGATGATGATTGCAGCATCTAACACTCTTAGCTTTCAGGTTGACTGAACTAAACAGCTCCTTCTGGCTCGGCAGTAATGGTGAGGAAGAAGACGATGCTCAGCCGAAATTGCGTATTCAGAAAACCCTAATTGCTTGTTGTATACTCGACCAAACTTTCCCTTTTATTACTCGTTGATCAACAACTCTTTGCGCTGTGGGACCCAGCCTTAAATACTGATTTACCACCTTTCATTTGCTGAAAATGAAAAAAGCTGGCCACAGGCGCCATCAATGGCTTACTCCATATTTCCTGCAATGATTTTGAATTGCGTTGACTTTGTTGACTTTTGCTGACTCATGTTGACGTCAGTCATCTGTGGACTTAGCCAAAATCAAACATTAGCATAGTCGTTGAACGAGTATGCTTCATTCAACGCCAAAACACTTGGACAAATTTTTCTATCATTAGGCGTTGAGTGAGTAACCTTCACTCAATGCCAAAACACTTAAAATAATATTTCAGTCATTAGCCGTTAAGTGAGCAACCTTCACTCAACGCCAGAATACTTATAAAGTTATTCTGACTCTAGGTGTTGAGAGCGTTGAGTCCACTCAATATTTTTTTGCCTTGGCGATGAGAGCGTTGAGAATGTCTTCATCACTCAACGCTTTCTGCCTTAGCCAACTTTCTGTTACTTAACGTTGAGAGCGTTGAGTGTGTGTTCATCACTCAACGCTTCCTGCCTTAGCCAACTATTCTATTACTTGGCATTGAGGGCGTTGAGAGCGTTGAGTGTGTCTTCATCACTGAACGCTTTCTGTCTTAGCATGATATTCTGTTACTCTACGTTGAGAGCGTTGAGTGTGTCTTCATCACTCAATGCTTTCTGCCTTAGCTAACTATTCTGTTACTTTGCGTTAAGTGAGCCTTCATCACTCAACGTCATATTACTTAGACAAATTTTGTCACTTGGCATTGAGTGAGTAAGCTTCACTCAACACCAAACTACTTAACAGATTTTTTGTTATCTGACGTTGAGTGAGTAACCTACACTCAACGCCATTGGACTTTAGCAAATATTCTGTGTCTAAAAACACTGGCTCTGACTTGATGAGAGTCAGTCAACGCTTTTTATCACATGTCGTTGAGTGAGTGAGCTTCACTCAATGCCTGTGGACTTGATCAATATTTTGTGTCAGAAAATACTAGCTCTGACTGGATGAGAGTCAGTCAATGCTTTTAATCACATGGCATTGAGTGAGTGAGCTTCACTCAAAGCCTGTGGACTTAGTCAAATATTTACACATAATTTCTGTGGCTTTGACTGACTGAGCAATACTCAACAATTTTGATGTTATGGAGTTGAGTGAGTGGATTTCACTCAACGTCTGTGAACATAGCCACTTCTCAGCCAGTTTCTCTTAAGGCTATGAATGTCTCAGCCTATCTCACAGCTTTTTGTCGTATGGCGTTGAGTGAGTAAGCATCACTCAACGCATGTGTCCTGAGCCATATTTTTTTTGTTTCTTCTTAGGCTTTGCTTATCTCACAGCCTTTTGTTGTAAGGCGTTGACTGAGTAGATTACACTCAACTCCTGTGGCCTTAGCCACATTTTTAGCTTGTCAATTGTTAAACTTAGACTATCCTAGTTATATTCAACGATTTTACTTACCTAGCATTGAGTGAATAGACCTCACTTAATTCCTGTAGACTTAGGCGATTTCTAGCATATCCAACATCTTCTCTGTGCACCTGGCGTTGAGTGAGCTTGCTTCACTCAATGCCTGTGGATGTAGGCAAGTTCCTGTCTGTCCACCAGCTTACTTTGTAACACCCCAAATCCTAGGATTGGGAAAAGTTGGGTGACACGGCCTGGGACACGGGCGTGTCCCAGGGCGTGTCCTGCTCGGGTGAGCAGCCGGCGAGTGGTCGACGAAATTTCTTATAATGAGGGAACACGCCATCTGACATGGGCTTATCAGAGGCCGTGTCCCCCTCTAGTCGACGAAGTGAGTTCGACAAACTTAAGCTGGGGGTGTGGCTGCTCCCGTGTATGGGCACACGGCCTGGGACACAGGCGTGTCACAGGCTGTGTCCTTTGCGGGACGTGCCCAGAGCATTTGAGGCCTGGTGAATACGGGCAGGACACGATCGTGTCTTGGGGTATACGGCCTGTGACACGGGCATGTCACTGGCCATGTCCTGATCGGGTTGATTTGGTTTTGTACAACCTGAAGTACACGGCCACAGACACGGGCATGTCTGAAGGCGTGTCAGGTGACACGGCCCGTGACATGGGCGTGGCACATGGGCGTGTACTGGTCTGGATGAGTCGGTTGTGACCGCTTAAGGTACACGTCTTGTGACACGAGCGTGTCACAGGCTGTGTCAGGCAAAAAATAGCCTTTTGTGGCAAAATCGTGATCGTCCATTTTCTCAGTTTTGATCCAATGGCTGAGAGCCCTCCCTGCTTCCTTAAGGCCGGGAAATGAGATGAGAAAGCTCATTTGTTTTTGGCCACTATCTTTCTACAAAGCTAGAGAGAGGAAGGAGGAGGAGGAGGAAGAAGAGGAGCCGACCACTGGTGGAGCTGTGGAGTTCATGTTCACAATCTGAGGCTAGCGTTGGGAAGGCAAGACCGTTGCGTTGCTGCCCAGCCGACTCGGAGCTCATGGCGCCAAAACGATTGTCAAGGGTAACAACCTTTCTTCCTAGCCATGTGAAGGCTTCCTTTTTTGGCATATGCATACGATTCCCCCACTAGAGGGTGGCTTGTTACAGGAGTCCCTTGGGTTGATTCATGGAATCCCTAATCATTTGGCATATAGATCCGGAAATGGAGTACGAAATAGGAATGCTGTGTGAAGCCCATCTGAACAGGTTGATCTGGATTGGTGATGTTGCATATACGCACCAGAGAAGACTCTGTGATACACGTGTAGTTTAGGAGTCGATGGGTTAAACCTGTGAAGGGCAGTAGCAGGAAGTACTGGAGTGGTAGTTCAGGAAAATACCCATGTGATGCATGTGTTATTGGATTATACCTGTGAAGGGCAGTAGCAGGAAGTACGGGATTGAAAGTCCAGGACATAACCTTGTAATGCTTGATGTTCTGGGTGGTACCTGTGAAGGGTAGTAGTAGGAAGTACTGGCGTGGTAAGCCAGGAAAATACCCTTGATACTTGCAATGTTTGTCGGGTTGTACCTGTGAAGCGTAGTAGCAGGAAGTACTGGTACGGAAGTCCGGGAAAGACCATCTGATGCTTGTAATACTTAATGGGTTGTGTCTGTGAATGGGAGTAGCAGGAAGTACTAGTGTGCCCAAGAAAACACCCAGGCTTTATGCCAAAACAGGTAAGGTGAAACCGACCCGCGCCTTTTATTTAGCCGCGAGTATATTGGTATTCAGTGATGGCAATGCGACTTGAGCAATGGGGGGTGGCTGATCTGACCTGCGTTATGTCCGTCCGACTTGAGACCAGAAAGTGCGGTCTGTTGGTGCGCATAGCGAGAGTCTTAGGCCTTCGCGCCATGACACAATGGGGGGCTACGGGCCAATCCCGGGTCATTAAGACTAAAGTCTCCGGATGCACGCCATGGAGCAAAATGCTCAATTTTACTGTTGGGTGTTAGCCCTGATACAGTGGTGGGACCCTAGTTCGCTGGTACACCAAGAATGTGCCCTGAGTGCACGGACCGTCGGGCCGTGTGGCTGACGGCTGTGATGGAATGTATGTGCGTGAGAGCACAATGTATGCATATATATATATATATATATATATATATATATATATATATATATATATATATATGCCTGTAAAATTCTATGCCAGCAGGGAAGAAATACCACTGCCCCGGGAAAGGGGTAGGGTCGTTATAAATTTGGTCAGCTGAATGCTGACCGTTGTCTAGTTTGCCACCGTTGGGTGGGATGTCCCTGTGTAGGTGCTGGAGAACCAAGAGGGACACATAAAGGCTGAAGTCACTGCTGCTGTTGTTGTTGATGCTGCCGCTAGCCCTTGAAGGCTAAGCTTAATTGCTATGTTTTGTTTATATGTGGCTGGCCTGCGCGCCCATGTTTAAAGCTACTGTTGTAAAAGGACTTGTAAGGCCATAAGGCCAACTTTGTGTTTGTTGAACATTCCTGTTAGATATAAATGTGGATCTTTTATGGTGGACATTCATGTTTGGAGTTCAGTTTCATGTTATACGCTTCCGTTAGAATGATATGAGTTAGGATGTGCAACTCTAGTATCACTCCGTGACTTCGCCGCCTATTTTGTGGTATATGGTGTGGGGCCCCGGCCGAACCTTCTATTATATACTATATGAACGGATGGAGTCGTTACATACTTGGTATCTACTTGCATGCAAAAACTCAAACACACATCAAATACAACTTGTGTGTGTGTGACATTGACTTGTTTGACTTCTTACAAATTTGGGCCATGTGGATCAATGGACCCAACAAATCCGATCCATGAGGGGTCCTGGGGAAGTCATCCCGCTTGCCGAGCCACACCTCACCTCATCCGTCAGCAGCACACAGTCCCGCTCCAGCACGCGCAAACGCTGATCATAAGCAATTCTCTCCTCCTGGATCTCATGCAGGGCGAGCCCATATTTCCTAAGGATCCTAATAGTTCGCCTCCCCAGCTCGGCGGGCTCCACTAAGGCGTCCATGAAATCTTCTAGCACGTTTGGAGAAGGGGGTGGCGAGTGGGTGTCGGGTCGGAGGATTCCTCAGCTTCAGACTGACCAGGAAGGCCTGCGATGATAAATCAATTCAGGTAAGGAACCTGGGGTACAAAATATGGCTAACACTTTAACTAACCCTGCAAGGCAAATTCCCCCTGGAGGTGTGGCTGGCGAGAATAATTCGAGTATCCCTGCAGAGGCCGAGTGGGAGCAGAGATAAGGGTCTTTCCGTGACCCAGAAGGTAAGTGACCGGAGAAGTGACCAGTTCAAAGGTGGTGACGGGGATGTCTTCAACCTCCTTCCCTTTGTGTCCGCAAGTCGGTGAGTTCGGCGGCGGCGAGCCTAGCTCGGTGGTCCCAAAGATGGGCATCGGGCTCTTCGCACAGGAGTCTGCGGCATCCTGGAGGCGCGAGCCCGTCTGAGGGGAATCGACTCGCACCGGAGGGGCTCCTGCATCGCCTAGGCAGGTATCAGGATCAGCGGGGATGCCTTCAACCCCCTTCCCTTTTGGTTCGGCGGCCGGCTTGGAGGAATAGGCGAGTCCACGATCCGGCATAGAGACCAGATCATCATGGACGGCCTCGCCGACCTTAGGGTCAGGTTTGTCCTTTTTTGGGGACTTTTGTTGCGGCGACCCGCTCGATGACGGGTTTGAGAGCCAGGGGCTCAGCTCGGCAGCGCGGAGGTGTTGAGGGCCCTGGCGCGGTTGAGCCTCTCTTGGAACTCCTTTGAAAGAGGCATGATGGTAAAAACATAAAGAGAGGGGATTGACCCCACTTCCCTCAGCATACAAACATATATATATAGCAGCTTGTGAATCCCACCAAAAAATTGCCACTGGCTCCTGTCGCACTCGTCGAATCTCTTGGGGTTAGATGATTCTTTCTGAGCTTGGGGCAACCTCTCAAAGAGCAAGGATTGTGTATAACCCCATATCCGGCGAGTGGGATTGACAGGAGCTGGCCCAGTCAAGTGGCGCAGTTCGAATCTCAGGCAGGTCGGCAAGGGGGTGTGAGTGCATCAGTGCAACTCGGCTCGACCAGATTGGGGTAAGGTGGGCGCGAGGCGAGTGGGGCAGACCAGGCTCGCACTCGCCCCAGGTCATCTAGAGACGGCGAGTGCTAGCCCCTTCGAGCATTCTCCGCCTCGTGTGAATGGAAGCTTCAAGGACGACTCACCCAGTAACATGTGGAATCCAGTGTTTGTCAAGCAAGCCGCGCGAGCCAGTTCATTGGCATTGAGTGAGGCGCATCCTGTCGATGCCTTCTGCTCTAAGCGTTGAGTGAGGCTCGCCCTGTCGATGCCTTTTGCTCTTGGCGTTGAGTGAGGTGCGCTCTGTTCTTGGTGTTGAGTCAAGCTCTCCCTATCGACACCTTCTGCTCTAAGCGTTGAGTGAGGCGCGCTCTGTCGACGCCTTCCGCTCTTGGCGTTGAGTGAGGCTATTTTTGTCATCGCCTTCTGATCTTGGATCAAGAAGGCGAGCAAAACACTTCCAGAATAGCATTCGCCCAAGGAGGGCAAAAGGGGTCCCACCCACAGCAGGCGGGGTGGACTTCACCCGAAGAAAGCGTGAAAAGTCTCGCCAGTACTAGGCAAGTGGCCTTTAGATCCCACATTCACCTATAATGGGGTGTTGCAGAGGCGTGTGCCTGGCTTACCCCGCACTCACCCCTTTAAGTGAGTGGCGCCTTCATGGGCCACTTGCTCTGTGGTGTTCAGAGGTAAAATTACCTAGATGCCCTCGCAGGGCTGTAAATAACCTTCCAGAACAGCGGAGTTTGGCTGTTTGCAGACCATTTTTGGTTGCATATATATAACCATTCAGAACAACGGAGTTATGCTATTTGCAGGCCAGGTTTTAAAAATATAAATAGGCCCAAGGGGGTACCTCAGAAGGCAAGCTTTCCAGTTCTCCTACTCTCTTGTCTTATAACGCTTTCTGAGATGCCCTTAGCTCAGCACAGGCTAAGGAGGGGAAGCACTCTAAGATCTTCCGGGTTTGTGGTGGGACCTCCGTGCTGGAGCCTTGGGTCAGTTTCAAGTTCTAATTCTTCGATCAACCAAACTTGCTAGGCGAGTAAGTGTGTGGCCACCCATTCCCCAAAGGTTCAGACTCCACAGAAGTCGATTTTTGGTTTCAACAGTTATATTTTTGTGTTATTTTGAATTTAAATTCTATTTTAAATCACTTTATTTTTAATTATATCATTTTTTGTTATATATTGATGTTTTGGTTATATATTAAACTCAGGTTAAGATGTATGGAAGTTTGATCATGTATATATAGAAGTTTATTGATATATATGTACAACCCATATTTGTTGAGGGTAGATCCACTTAGAGCCAGGCAGCACTCAAGATAGTTGAAGGCCAGGGACAGTATGGCGAGCTTTTCTTGCATACTCACCTGGTAGGCGGCTAAGTTAGCTACTCGCCCAAGTAGGCGAGCTCCCCTGGAAGTCTCCTAGTAATCGGTGCGGTTGGGCTATAAATAAGACCCCTCTACCCCTTGGTTTGCCTGTAAATAGGATCCCAGAGGTACAAGGATATGGACTTTGGAATCTCACAAAATATCTCGACCATCTCTTTTTCTAGACTTTTAGCTGAGCTCTTGGATCTTGCTATCAAGGACATAAGTCGCGAGATAGTGATCATCCCCTTGGTCGCCATCTAGAGATAGTCGCCAGCTAGTGTCCGCCTTGAACATCGCTCGGCCATTTTTGGTTGTCGAGGGAAAGTTTCTTCTAAGTATCTGGGTACGTGGTGGGACCTCCCAGTCGTAGCACTTGGGGTCCTTTTAGTTGTCTCCTTGTTTTTGTGTCCAAGCCTGTCAAGCAGTCGAGCCCGACCGTTGGACTGATAACCTTAAACTGTATTGATCCAAATTTTGGAGTAGAGATTTTCCCCGCTTCAACAGTATATATGAAATTTTGATGATGTATATATAGAAGTTTGATGATATATATAATTTATTTGTCAATGTATGAAAACAAGTTTCATAGTATATGAAAGTTTGTTAATGTATAAATGTTTGGTTATATCTCGATATTGAGTATGCATCAAATATATTTGATCATGTATGTCTTTCAATTATAATGCATGCTATTAAAAAATTATGTTTGTTGCTTTGATGAAAATAGTATTGTTACAAATTAATTTTTCAATCTAGCATAATAAAAAATAATTTAAAATTAAGTGTTATATGTAGGAATATTTTTATCTATATATCAAAATAATGAATAATTTTCATTTTGAAAATAGTTAATAATAATAATTCAAATCTAGAAAACAAGATTTTAAAACTAGTATAAACAGAAGATGTGAGAAATAAAAAAACATAATAGTATATAGTTTAGAATTGAGCGTGGGTAAGATGTGAGATCACCGTCCTAAAGAAGTTGCACAACCCTCCGACAGAGCTTTCAACTGATGCTCATTTCTCCAAGGTACAACACCCGACTAGATCTCGCTACTCTGATTTGATGTGCGCGGACACTGAAGAAGCACAAAACACCTGAACTCCCACTTGATGAAGCAAACATGAAAAAAATGAAATCATGAAGAAGATCGACGTATGAGCGAGAGCGAGAGCAACCAAAAATTCAGATAGAGTACTTAAAATAAATTGGAAAATCTCCTATATAGGAGTCTCGTAAAACGACAAGAAATCTATCACGTAATAAATTTCAACGGTTATAATTAATAAGATTTTAATCGTGTAAAAGAACGTTGGAA
Source organism: Platanthera guangdongensis (assembly GCA_039583875.1). Classification (NCBI taxonomy): domain Eukaryota; kingdom Viridiplantae; phylum Streptophyta; class Magnoliopsida; order Asparagales; family Orchidaceae; genus Platanthera; species Platanthera guangdongensis. Next base: position 268,532,636 of record CM077151.1, on the reverse strand, counting down.
TTCCAACATAAAAGAGTAATGGCAAGAAAACGTGTAATAGAAATTAACGCGCAAAAAACGATAGTCAAGCCGACGCATATTGTGTCGACTTCTTATCGACGTGCGTCGAAATCTTATCTTCGCAAACAAGTCGACGCAAGTCGACGACATGCTAATCAACGCATGGGTCGAATTCTAATCGACGTAAGTCAATGCAATGCAGTCGACGCAACCTGGGACAATTCGATGCAACGTCGAGTTCAACTTGACACAGTCGACGCAAGGTAAATCCTGCACATTCTTGTCGACGCACACATTGAATACTCATCGACGCAACTTAAAAATTTAGGATTCAAAAATGTCAAAACTATCTAGTACAAAAATTACAGTTCAATTTAATTATTCTCCAAATCCCTAATCTTAAATCTCAAATCCCAAATCTCAAATCTCAAATTCCAAATCTGAAATCCGGATCTGGTCCGGTGCGGTGCCTGTGTGTGCACGCACGTGCGGTTTATAGTTCCTCCTCATGTTATTTTGAACAAATAAGAAGTATTGAATTGTTTTATATATGCACTTACATGAGTGATGTTAAACAATGTGGAACTAAATGATTCAACTTTTTTCCATGAAAAGTTTCCCTCCAGAAAATTGGATTCCCTCTATTTCGGATTTGAAGATTTTCCATCAAGAATGAGGAATCCAAACACCAAATAGCATAAAGCTCCAATAAAACATTTAATGTAAGAGGTTTTAATCATTAAATTTCTAACAATCCTTCATAAAAGCGAAAAACTAAAAACGAATTTCATAAATTATTATATTGCTAATGATAAATAAAATCAAATATAAATTTGTTTCATCATTTTGTATTTAATGTAATGAGTATAGGTGGAATGATTATCTTGAACTTATACTTAGTACTAAATTCCTCTACCGCAGAGTATAATGTGTCAAAAACTTTGAATTATATACTTTTGACTGGTAAATTAAAAAAAAACACACAAAAGATTGGTTATTCTTGGGTTTATCACTTTGCTAGATGGAATCCTATTAAGAATGAAAGAAGATGTGAGCAACGCTTCATCCTAAAAATTTTCTGGGGCACTAAACTCGACTAACATGACATTGACCATGTTCATCAAGGTCCGATTTTTACGTTCAGCTACATCATTTGATTGGGGTGAATATAGTGCAGTCACTCTATGTATTATCTCATGCTCTATGAAAAATTAGGTTAATTCATTCAAAATATATTCTCCACCTCGGCCAGATCTAAGAATTTTGATGTATGATCCTAATTGATTTTCTACTTCTGCTTTGAAAATATTGAAATATGAAAGTACTTTATCTTTAGTTTTTAAGATATATATATATATATATATATATATATATATATATATATATATATATATATATATATATAACAATATTTGATAAAATCGTCTATGATGGTTACAGAATATTTTTTCCACCTCTAGTAGGTTGGTGGTTCAAGTCACATACATCCGAGTGAATTATTTCTAAAGGTTTTGAAGTTCTATCAACTGATTTAAAAGGCTTTCTAAAAAATTTAGCTTGTACACAAATTTCATATTTAACACTTGGCGCAATATTAATTTTAGAAATTAAATATAAGATCATCATTCTTTTCATACAATTAGAATTCACATGTCATAATCTAACATGCCAAAAAATAGAAGAAGAACTGAGAATTAAGAAAGAGAAAATCTGATTTACTTCTAAATCAGCAATATTTAAGTTGAATAATCCATCAGATATAAATCCTTTACCAGTAAAAATGTCATTCAAAGTTATTACAACTTTATTTGATTCTAATATCATTTTATAGTCTTTCTTTACTATCAAGGATCCGCTCACAGAGTTCTTCCTAGCTCTTGACACATAAGGCACATCATGCAGGGCTAGTTTCTCCCTAGATGCCAACCTAAGATCCACTTGCCCGCATCCAAGTATTTATGCCGACGAAGCATCTCCTAAGATCACGCTTCCCACACTAATGTCCTAAAAGGTGGCAAAGCAAGAACGATCAAAACAAGTATGAACATTTATTCCAGAATTAAGTCATCATTCTGATGAACAAGAGAGAAGAAGAGTAGGAGTATAATCTAACCTGGAGATAGGTTGATCTGGTGCTTGGATCATGTTGGCTTGAGGCTTGGAGCCATAAGATTTGTCGACCACGGGTTCAGTCTTCTTGTAGAAGCAATTGGTTGATAAGTGATTTGTGCAGCCGCAGATGAAGCATCATTTCTCTTTACCTGTGTTTTGGCTTGAAGAGATAGGCTTAAGATGATAGGGTTTTTGATGGCGGGAACTTAGACGGAAAGGTTTCTTATGGGTCTTACCCTTAGCTTTGAAGTGATGATGAGAGAATTGGTTATCATGAGATTCGGTCTGATTTATTTTGGGTGCAAGATCTTTGGGAGTTTTAGAGTTTTTATTCTTATGTTCCTCCTCTACGTGGATAGCATTTTGGATTTTAACATAAGGTTGGATTGGTCATGACAAAGTCTAGTACTGAAGCCAGACAAGGAATTAGGAAGAGCACTAATAAGACACGACACTAAAAAATTTTCGGAAAGAATTGAGTCATCGGCTTGGATCTGGGACAACATCTCATCCAAATGATGGAGTTGAGGATTGATAGCCTTGGAGGCATCAATCTTGAATTTATAAAGGTTAGAAACATTACAACGTACTATACCTGCATTGTCGAGGTTATAACGTGTTTCAAATGCATACCACAATTCTTTAGTTGTACGATATTGAAGAAAACTGTTGTAAAGGTTGTTGGACAAGGCACTAAGAGTTCGGTTATGGCAATGATACTCTTTCTCTACCGGATCTTTATAAGGAACACATCTAACATACATTCTAGTGGTATTTGCAGCAGATGATGAGGACGATAGAAGGAAGGAGGCAACTTCAGTTGTAGTGCTGAGGTTTTCAGTTCTACCGCGGGTGTATCAAATAGTGCAGATAATAGGCATAGGATATTAAGTTAGTATTCTACTTTAGTTTGCCAACGACGAAAGTCGTTTCCATTAATTTTTTTTGGGCTTGATCCCAACAAAATATTCAGATCTAGAGGCCATTACAGAATTCTAAAATTTAAAATACAAACAATGAATTGCAGTGCATGTGAGAGTGAAAACATAGAATATCATTTTGATTATTTTGATGTTATTTATCTTGTTATTCTTGTACTTCTCAATACCCAATGACGAGCTCTCACTGGTACTAGGAGGTTTGTATGATAATAGTCCAACACGGCCCTTTTGCAAGAGATTATATGATATGGATCTACAAGTTTTTTAGATTGTAAAAATATTTTATCTATATATCAAAATAATGAATGGTTTTCATTTTGAAAACAAATAATAATAATATTAATCCAGATCTATAAAACAAGATTTTAAAACTAGTATAAACAGAAAATGTGAGAAATAAAAAAATAGAATGGTATATAGCTTAGAATCGAACTTGGGTAAGGCGTGTGGTCAATGTCTTAAAGAAGTTGCACCAACCTCTGGCAGGGCTTTCAACCGATGCTCACTTCTCCAATGTACAATACCTGGCTAGATCCCGATACTCCGATGTGCGCGGACACTGAAGAAGCACAGAGCACCTGAACTCTCACTTGATGTAACAAACGTAAAAAAAATGAAATCACGAAAAAGATCATTGTATGAACGGGAGCGAGAGCAACCAAAAATTCAGAGGGAGCGCTTAAAATAAATAAAAAAATCTCTTTTATAAGAGTCACGTAAAATGACAAGAAATTTATCACGTAATAAATCTCAACGATTATAATTAGTAAGATTTTAATCGTGCAAAAGAACGTTGGAATTCCAATGTAAAGAAGTAATGACACAAAAACGTGTAATAGAAATTAACGAGTAAAGAACTTGTAGACAAGTCGGCGCATGTCGCGTCGACTTCTTATCGACGTGCGCCGAAATCTTATCGACGCAAACAAGTTGACGCAAGTCGACGATATGCTAACCAATGCATGCGTCGAGTTCTAATCGACACAAGTCGACGTAGCGCAATCCACGCAACCTGGGACAAATCTACGCCACTCAGACAATTTGACGCAACGTCGAGTTCATCTCGACGTAGTCGACGCAAGGTAGATCCCGCACATTCTTGTCGACGCATGCGTTGAATACTCATCGGCACATGCATTGAATACTCATCAACACAACTTAAAAATTAAGGATTCAAAAAGTGCCAAAACTATCTAGTACAAAAATTACAATTCAATTATTCCTCAAATTCCAAATCTGAATCCGATCCAGAACGCGCACACGCGCATGTGCGATTTATAGTTTTTCCTTATGTTCTTTTGAACAAAAAAATATAGTGAATTGTTTTATATATGCACTTACAAGAGTGATGTTAATCAATGTGGGACTAAATGATTCAACCTTTCTTCATGAAAGATTTCCATTCAAAAATTGGATTTCCTCCATTTTGATTTTGGAGCTTTTTCATCAAGAATGAGGAGCCTAAATACCAAACACCATAAAACTCCAATAAAATATTTAATTTAAGAGGTTTTAATAATTAAATTTCTAACCTTATATAATGTTACTATTAAAACAAAATTGACACCATATATTTTTATTACTAATTAATTCAAAATAAATAATTCATCATCCATTTATTCACAAAATAAATATTATTAATATTTTTATTTGTAATGTTTGACATTTATTAGTGATGGATTCCCTCGGAATTTCCTGAGTCAAATCAGGGAGCGAGGTTCGGTACATGGACTCGGGGCAAACCAAACCGACCAGGCGAGCCGCGTGCGCGGAAAGCCATGCTCACCTGAAAAGTCCCAAAAGCACCCTTAGAGTGAGTCAAGCCCGGTCAACGCACGTCGAAGAGCACCACGTGGACTATGCGCACCCACGACCGAGCAGGGTCACGGGCCGTGCACCCCACGGCCTGCGGCCGCACATGGCCCCGTTGCTGCGCAGCCAAACAAGACCACACACAGTGTGCGGCCATGCAGGGCCGCGCCCTGCCGCGCGGCCATGCAGGGCCGCGCCCTGCCGCGCAATGCAGCTCCCAGCACGCGACCATGCACGTGCACGTGTCGGCGGCGTCTGTCGCTGCCGCCGATGAGCTCCAGCTACCCCCTTCACCTTCAGCCTCCACCGCCGCTTCCGGGCACCCTGCCTGGGCCACCCAAACTGCCCGGGAGTGAGGGGGCACTTCCGTCATTTACTTAATTTTGGTGATCCAGCTGACTGAAACGGAGCGACATCATTCGCCAGCACAAATCACTCCCCGACATAATTACTAACGCGCCCCTCCAGAAAACTATAAATAGACTCTCAGGCCCTCATTTCAAGTCAAGCAATTCCTGAGGCAAGAGAGATCTGAGGTTTTTCAGCGAGATCGTGGACTTAGGCCGATTCTCCGCTTAGGAATTCGTTTCGCTCTTCTCTTTACGCCACGTACTCTTCACGTCTCAAGTGACTTCAACCGCCTCCGCAAGAGCGATCCCATATAGGCTCTGCATCAACGAGAGTACTACCTTCAGACTTCTCTTTGTGCTATGGTTCCCTCACGCCTCAAGTGACGTCAATCGCCTTCGCGAGAGTACTCCCATCTGGGCTCCGCTTCAACGAGAATGCAACCTTCAGAAGCTCTGTGGACTTACAATATTTTCCAGTTGGAACACTCCCACCAACTTTCCATGAGCCCAGTGTCATCTCAAGGCGGAAGCGCTTCCATCGAGGCTTCAAAGACATATTGGCTTTTCCTTATTCACCGTATTTGTAACAGAGTAGCGGTCTGTCGCCCTCCGAGTTCAAATCAATCTTTGTAACACTCTAAGAAGCTAGTGGATTTTGGCTCAACACTATTTCAACCACGTGATTTTTCACCCTTTTCGGGTTTTTCACGTCAAAAACGTCACTTGTCCATTGTTGTGATTTTCTTTAACTGATTGCGCACCCGACTCGACTTTGAGGTAAGGCGGTCTGATTCTCCGGACAGGAGAAAAAGTCGGGTGACCCGCAACAATTAGCATCAAAATATGCAACAATTTTAATCCTTGCTAATTTTAGGATCAAAATTATTTGATGGTGATTAACAACAAATATTTTGTAGGTATTATATCTTGTTAAATTAAAAAAACAATATATTTTTTACTAAATTTTCTTGCAAGACATTAAGGAAAAATATTTTTGTTAAATTTAGCTAGACTGTAACGCCCCTAGCCGATACAACGTGACAGTGTCACGGCTTCGCTCTAGGCGACGCTACCGGGCTGCAGCCCAAGCACCCCAACCCCTCTCCCTCCACGGGCGGGTTGTTGGCGGCTACAGTCTCCCTTTGATGAGCGAACTCGACAGTTAAGTTGGGCCGTACGGGGACTTCCCAGGAGGCCACCCATCCCAGAAAGAAATCAACATGCGCCAAAGGTGATGGTTGGAATTGATAAAAGATTACGATGTGGATATCAAATATTATCCCGGAAAAGCTAATGTTATAGCTGATGCCCTCAGTCGGAAAAATCTCGAGTCCATGATTATACCAATCACAGAGCAAAAAAGAGTTAGTGCGAGATCTGCAAAAGTTAGAACTGTTTACGTGTATCTCGATATCCCAAACTCAAGGCTTGCTCTTTCAATTGACAGCAGAACATTCACTGACAGAAAGAGTAAGGAAAATGATGAATCAAGATCCTATTTTTATGAAATTTTTGGACAAAGTTAGGAGTGGACAGTCAACTACATTTATAGAGAATGATGGATTGTTATTTCTCAATGGAAGATTGTGTATTCCTAATGTCAATTCAATCCGATCTGAATTACTTTATGAGGCGCATCATACAACTTATTCGATACATCCTGGAAGAACAAAGATGTATCAAAACCTTAAACGGGAATTCTGGTGGCCAGGGATGAAGACTGATATCATCAAATATATTGCTAAATGTCAGACTTGTCAATTAGTAAAGGCAGCACGTCAAAAACCTGGCGGATACTTGCAATCCTTACCAATTTCGGAGTGGAAATGGGAAGATATCACGATGGACTTCGTGATTGGATTGTCAAGGAGCAAAGCAGGAAATAATGCTATATGGGTGGTTGTAGATTGACTCACAAAAGTTGCACATTTTGTCGCTATGAAGAATGACAGTCTAGTTCAAAAATTAGTCGATCAGTACATTGATAATATTGTGAAATATCATGAAATTCCTCGATCTATTGTTTCTGACAGAGATGGACTCTTTACATCTGATAGTTGGAAGTTAGTACATAAAAGATTGGGAACAAGGTTATTGTATAGTACTGCATTCCACCCACAGATTGATGGCCAGTCCGAACGAACCATTCAGATGTTAGAAGATCTCTTAAGAAAGGTCGTACTAGATCTGCGAGGATCATGGGCAAAATACCTATCATTGGTAGAATTTTCGTATAATAATAGCTACCAGTCAAGTATACAAATGATACATTTGAAGCATTGTATGGGCGGAGATGTCGCACCCCATTGAGTTGGGCAGAGAATGGTGAACAAAGGGTATTTCAAAAGGAACAAGTAGATAAGCTAAATGATAAACTTGCAATTGTGCGAGGCAGATTGAAAATAGCGCAAGACAGGCAACAAAAATATTATAACACCAGACATCGAAAAGTTGAATTTACTGTGGGTGATATGGTATGTTTAAAAATAAGACCATTCAAAGGAGTTTCGTGAATTCGTCGACTTGGAAAACTTAGTCCACGATATGTTGGACCTTTCCCAATCACTAAAAGGATTGGAGAAGTCGCATATCGCGTGACATTATCTGATGCTGTTCAGAACCTCCACGATGTATTCCACGTGTCTGCCTTGAGGAAGTTTGTTGCAGATCCAGAGATGATAGTCCATTCTGATCATATTCAAATTGAAACTGACTTATCTGTATAACCCGTATTCGTCGAGGATGGGTCCTACCATAGCCAGGTCAGCGGAAGTCAAGGTCAACAAGTCAAGACAAAAGTCAACACCAGCGCGCAATATTATAGAAGGCCTGGGCGAGTATGGCGAGCTCTCCTCGCATACTCGCCATGTAGGCGACTAGGCGAGATACTCGCCCAGGCCGTGCAAGTTTCTCCGTAAGTCGCTTAGTCGCCGGGGGGTGGGGTATAAATACGACCCCCCCTTCTTTGGATTTGTCTATAAATAGGACCCCAGGAGTATGAGGTGAGGGACTGGAAATTTGGAACAAGATACTCGCGCGCCTCATTTCCGAGATACTAGCTAAGCCTTTGGATTCCTCTTTCTTAGAGAGCAAGTCGTGATCTTGCGACTTTTACAACTAGCTTCCCTCATACCCAGTTCGGCTATCTTTGGTTGAGAAGGGGTTGCTCCTTTTGAGCATCCGGGTACGTGGTAGGTCCTTCCTGCCGCAACATCTAGGGTCCTGTTTGACCTAGTTCTTCATTCTAGTCACCCTAGCCGTCTGACCTAGCCTCTAGGCCGGTAACCTTAGGCGGCTTTGATCCGAATTCCGAGGTTAGGATTTTTTCCTGGCTTCAACACTTGGTGCGGTGAGCGTGGATTGCAGCCAAGGAGGAAAGTTTGGAGGTTGTGTGAGATGGCCATTGGTGGCGAGCAAGGAGAGTTGGTCGGCAACTCGGTAGGAGGAGGAGACGCCATGCGAGGTGGCGAGTTTGTGACGGTCGCCGCATTTGAAGAATTCGCAAAGAGGATTGAACAAACCATCCTCGCAGGGTTTGCTCAGCGTCCCGAGGTCACGACGACTTCTCCTTGTCGCCTGACACCGCTAGAAGAGGAAGCGCCGCCGAGGCGAGCTGGAAAGGAGCCCGCTTGGGCAAGAGAGGAGCGACTGATGCAGTCGCGACTTTACCCGGCGAGTAGCCAAGGGGTCCGCTTTCGGGATCTAATGTCGTCGGCGAGATGCAGAGATACTCGGCACTATAATGAGTATGACGTCTCCAGCGAGGCTGAAACTCGCCACCGCCAGGGAGGGAGGAGCCCCTTCTGTGACGAGATACTCACCGCCCCAGTTCTAGAAGGATTCAGGGAACCCGTCCTCACCTACTACTCCGGCAGAGACGACCCTGTCAGACACCTCTAGTGGTTTGAAGACGTCGTCTCCATCCGCAACATGACTGACGCCTTCAAGTGCAGATTCTTCTCCATCAGCCTCAAGGGGAATGCCAGGGATTGGTTTCATCAACTACCAGCAGGGTCCATGTACTACTTCTCAGATCTACGTCGGGGCCTCATGGCGAGGTTCGCGACATGGAAGAAGAGGAAGAAGGAAGCGACGGTCCTCTTCAAAATCGTCTAAGGGCAGCACGAGAGTTTGGGTCACTACATCGATCGCTTCCAGGAAGAGATTTTGGAGGTGGAAGAGGTGGACAACTTTACCATGATGGTGGCCCTAAAATTCGGGTTAAAGCAGGGATTGTTCAGTCTAGAGATGGGGTCCAATCCCCCGAAATCTTTTGAAGACATGATACATAAGGCGAACACTTATGTTCGAGGCGAGGAGAATAACAAGGACTTCCTGGCAAGACTGGATGGGGAGATCGCGGCGAAAAGACGAGCAGGACCTTTGGGGTCGAGGACGAGGAGGACGCCGGAAAGGCGGGAGGTGAGGAAGAGGCGCTGGAGGGAGCAGCGGGCGATGCGCCAGGAGGCGGAGATCCCTCTCTACTACGATATTCATCGGGTAGAGGGGCACGGAACCCTGGCTTGCCCCGAGTTCTGGGAAGCAAGGAGGAGGCTGGAGGCAGGAGCCGCAGAAAGGGAGTAGCAGAGGCAGGAGGCCCCAGTGGGGCAGGTGGCGTTCCAAGCCCCAGCGAGGAGGAGGAATGAAGACCGAGTCGACATGGGAGGTCGCGGGGAAGTGATACATGGCCCAGGAGATGGGCATGTAGGCGTGATCAATGGAGGGGCCGGGCTTGGGGCTTCCCGCAAGGGAAGTCTCCACCAGATCTATCAGAAGAATGTCGCCTCGATGTCACAAGCCGTGCCGCCGATGGAGGATATAACCTTCTCGGAGGAATATATGCTGAGAAATGAGAACCCCTTCCATGATACCCTGGTGATTCAAGCTGCCATCGAAGACTTCATCGTCGACCGAATCCTCGCGGACAATGGTAGCTCGGTGAATGTCATCTTCAAAAGGACCTTCGTCGGGCTTCAGGTGGAAGCATCCCGGGTCCAAGCTGCAGATGGACCGCTATTTGGCTTCTCAGGAGAGAAGAAAGAGGTGGAGGGAACCGTGGAGCTGCTGGTCACACTCGGAGGGACATTGATTCGATGCCGCTTCATCATCGTCGACGCGCCGAGCGGGTACAACGCCATCTTCGGGCGGCCTCTCATCAACTACTTTAGGGCTGTTCCGTCGTCTTACCACCAATGTCTGAAGTACTGCCGCGGAGATGTTCAGATCAGGATCAGGGGAGATCCCAAGGCTTCCAGGGAATGCTACTTGAATGTCGTCAGCACCATCAGCTGGATGGGTGACGCGGAGAAGCTAGAGGAGTTACTGGAGAAGGAGAAGGGACTGTGTGCTGCTGAGGAGGTGGAGGAGATAGAGGTAATCTCTCGGGGAGGAGAGCCGGGACTACTGAAGGTCGGAGGATCCCTACCGCTCGGAGGGAAGATAGAGATGGATGTTTTCCTGCAGGACAATGTTGATGTCTTTGCATGGAGCGCCGCCGAGATGCCAGGGGTCAACGCCGATGTTGCCTGCCATCGCCTCAACCTGGATCCTGCGGTGGCTCCTGTTCAATAAAAGCAGAGGAAGAGCACCGCCATGCTGGTCGAGCCGATTAGGGAGGAGGTAGAGAAGCTGCTGGAGGCAGGTTTTGTCTCAGACATCCAGTATCTAGGCTGGGTCTCCAATGTTGTAATGGTGAAGAAGCCCGAAGGGGGATGACGTCTATGTATTGATTTTTGAATGTTGAATAAAGCTTGTCCGAAGGATTGCTACCCCTTACCTCAAATCGACGCGTTGGTAGATTCTGCCGTCGGGTTTCTTGTCATGAGTTTTCTTGATGCTTTTTCAGGGTATCACCAGATCCGGATGCATTCCCCCGACTGCCGGGATGTCTCCTTCATAACCAGCGATGGCTGCTACAGCTACAAGATGATGCCCTTCGGACTCAAGAATGCAGGCGCTACTTACCAGAGGATGATGGATCAAATCTTCAAAGAGCATAAGGGGCGGAACTTAGAGGTTTATGTGGATGACCTCCTCGTCAAGAGTAAAAGCGTTGCGGAACACATAACAGATATGGTGGAGACCTTTGCAACTCTGAGGAAGTAAAAGATGTGACTCAACCCGTCCAAGTGCGTCTTCGGTGCAGGAAGAGGAAAGTTTCTAGGTCACCTCCTCACTCCCAGGGGGTGGAACCTAATCCAGACAAGGTGAAGGCCATTCTGGAGATGACATCACCAAAGGATCCCAAGGAGGTTCAAAGGCTGACCAGGAGACCGGCAGGCCTTAGTCGTTTCTTGTCCAAGACAGGGGAGAAGTGCTCTCCGTTCTTCAAAACCCTTTGGGGAAATCAGAAGTTCGAGTGGACGGCGGAGTGTAAGGAGACTTTCGAAAATCTCAAACAACAGCTAACCCAAGCTCCTCTCCTCCAAGGCCCGCGTGGGAATGAGGATCTCTTTCTCTATCTGGGAGTCGGGGCGGAAGCAGTTAGCTCAGTGTTGGTCCGAGAGGAGGGAAAGGGGCAGCTCCCTGTCTACTATGTTAGTAGAGTTCCACGGTAGGCGAAGGCGAGATACCCTATTCTGGAGAAGCTTGTGTTCGCTCTGGTGGTTTTGGCTCGTAGGCTCCATCCGTATTTCCAAGCTCACTCCATCAGGGTCGTCTCCGATCATCCTCTATGGAGTATCCTGGATGGAGTGGAGCATTCTGGCAGGCTGGCAAAGTGGGCGGTGGAGCTTAGCGAGTTCGATATTTCTTACTCTCTTAGGGTGGCAATCAAGGCGCAGGCGGTGGCGAATTTCCTAGCCGACTTCTCGGCTGAGGTAGAAGGAGAGGAAGGCTCTTCTAGCACAGTCTCCTGGAAGATGTTTGTGGATGGTGCTTCGGGCAAATATTCCGTAGGAGTCGGAGTCGTGCTCGTAAGCCCTCAGGGAACCAGGATCGAGCAAGCGGTCGAGATTCTCTTCCCGGTTACAAATAATCAAGCGGAGTACGAAGCCATGGTGGCCGGTTTGCGTCTCGCCAAGGAGTTGGCAATTCGAGATATCAGGGCCTTCACCGACTCAATGGTAGTCGCGTCCCAGATCAGAGGCGAGTTTGAGGTGAATGATCTGATTCTGCAGAGGTACTTGATCAAAGTAAAAGGTCTGATCGGGGGGTTTTAATCTTTCTTCATCGAGCACGTACCTCGAGAGGAGAATTCAGAAGCCGACTACCTTGCTAAGTACGGTCCCCGAGCCGGGGGAACCGTGACTGAACTTTTCCGACTGTCCATCGAGAAAGGGGAGATGATGGAGATCGAGCAGAGGGCATCCTGGAGGGATTCGTTTGTTTCTTTCTTAACGACGGGTCAGATTCCTGCCAGTGAGGGGGGTCAGAGGAAGTTCCGCTACAAAGCCACCTACTATTTACTTCAGGAAGGAGAGCTCTACCGCAAGACCATTTTAGGCCCTCTCGCTCGGTGCCTGTCAGAGATTGAAGTATCTCGAATTCTGGAGGAGATTCATTCGGGAGAGTGTGGCAGTCATTCAGGGACTCGCACTCTGGAGCAAATAATTCGAAGGCATGGGTACTTCTGTCCCACCATTCGAAAGGATGCAGAAACCTTATCTAAAAAGTGTCTCCAGTGCCAGCTCTTCGCGCCTCTTCAGCTACAGCCATCTCAACACCTTCGCTCGATCACTGCTCCATGGCCCTTCGCCATCTGGGGGATGGACTTGATCGGCCCCTTCCCTCAGGCCAGAGGGCAGAGGAAGTTCATCCTTGTCATGATCGAGTATTTATCCAAGTGGATCGAGGCAAAAGCTTTAACCAAGACCACGTCGTAGATTGTAAAGAACTTCATTTGGGGGGAGATTGCATGTCGGTTCGGGATTCCTCTCGCCATCATCACCGACAATGGGCCGCAGTTCGCCAGCTTGGAGTTAGAAGATTTCTGCAACCAGGTAGGGACGGATCTTCGATTCGCCTCCGTGCATCATCCTCGCAGCAACGGACAAGTGGAAGCCGCCAACAAGTTGATCATCAACCTCCTGAAGAAGAAAGTCACTAACTTGAAGGGCAATTGGGCAGAGCAGCTCCCCTCGGTTCCATGGGCTCTGAGAACAACTCCAAACTCAGCTACGGGGGAAACCCCCTTCAAGTTATCCTACGGGTCTGAGGCACTCATCCCAGTAGAGTTCGAGGTCCGGAGCCCGAGAGTCATAGCAGCTGGAGATGGCAGTGAAGAATGATGCTTGGAGAATTAAGACGCCCAAAGACTCTCGCTGGATTTCGTAGAAGAGCTCTGTGACTTGGACTCCATCCGCCAAGAGGAGATCAAACGGCGCATGACGAAGCACTTCGACAAAAACGTACGCCTGAAGCATTTCCTCGCAGGAGATCTGGTTATGAAGAAGGTGGATGCCGCAGGAAGAGGAGTAACAGTTGGCAAGCTGCATCTGAATTGGGAAGGCCCCTTCATTATCCAGGAAGCCTTGGCCACCGGAGGCTATTATCTCCAGGATCAGGTTGGAGAGCAGCTGGGAGGTACTTGGAGCGGGGACGACCTGAAAAGGTTCTATCCCTAGCGGTTCATAATGTACTTGTACTTATTCACGTTTTCACATATATACAATGACAACTGTTTGGCTTTTATTTATTTTTCTTTCGTCTCAAGTTTTCAGAGAGCCCAAGGTTCTGCTCCAAGATCGACCTGAGGAACCGACCGTCAACTTGTTCCCCCTGGATAGCCCAATGCGGACGATGGGATGATGCCTCGGGATATAAGCGCCCTTGTAAGACCGGACCCCTGCATTGGCGGCCGAGATCAGCTCCCCCCTGACATGTCGGCCTAGCTACCCCCGATGGCATCTCTCCTCCGACTGGACGAACTAGTAGGAACATGTTTGGAATCCAACCTCTTGGATTCGAGGAAGGATCAACCTGGCCAAGCTCTCTTTTCGGGCAACAGCCCCATTATTTTTTAAAGGCCATATAATCAGCCAAAAGGGCAAAGATAGGCCTAAGGGAAGATGTTAATCGCGAGTGCCTCCTGGAGGACCTTCGGATGAACATTACCCCTCGCTAGTGCAAGCACGCTCGTGGCCAGGTGGCAGAGCTTAGAAGGATTTCCACGGTTGAATTGGGAAACGTGCCTTCGACCTGTTTCTCCTAGATAGCCCAGTTTAGACGATGAGGCGATGCCTCAGGATATAAGCGCCCTTGTAAGACCGAACTCCTGCATTGACGGCCGAGATCAGCTCCCCCCTTGCATGTCGGCCTAGCTACACATGATTTCATCTCTCCTCCGACTGGAGGAACTATCAGGAACAGGGTTGGACGCCAACCTCCCAACTCGACGTCGGCAAGATCATCACTCTCTTTATAAATACTTTGTTCTCAAAGATATTGATGCGCTTAATTTATTTTCAAATCTCTCGAAGCAATAGGGAAGTCGACTCCAACCGTATATCAAGTCCTCGAGTGGAAAGTCGTCGTAAGTCCAAGTCCCTGCACGAGCTCCTCTCGTGCATATTGGCCAACGACCTCCTCGAGTGAGATTCAGTTCCTCGTTGAAGTGATGTCGTAGTCCGATAACTCTGTACGAGCTCCTCTCCTGCAGACCGACTACTTGCCTCCCCGAGTCGACTTACACCACTCTAGTTGAGCAAGGCTCCTGAGAGCTATCGACTCCAACAACATTTCAACTCCTCGAGTGGCAGTGTCCTCGTAAGTCCAAGTCCCTGCACTAGCTCCTCTCCTGCATATTGTCCAACGACCTCCTCGAGTGAGATCGAGTTCCTTGTTGGAGTGATGTCGTAGTCCGAGACCTTTGTACGAGCTCCTCTCCTGCAGACCGACTACTTGTCTCCCCGAGTCGACTTACACCACTCTGGTTGAGCAAGGCTCCTGAGAGTTGTCGACTCCAACAACGTTTCAAGTACTCGAGTGGCAGTGTCCTCGTAAGTCCAAGTCTCTGTGATACGCCCGAAACGTATATATAAAATAACGCAAGTGTACGTGCCGGTTCAAGTAATATAAAGTGAGAAAAGAATCGTTCCCTCGAGGAGATGGTGGATTCAGCGCTTGCAAGTATTAGCTATGCCTTTTCTTTAAATTCAAGTAAATTAAGGTGATGGTTTTAGAGTACTAAAATATTCAAAACACAATTTCTAATTAATGAAAATAAACTAAAGATCCGGAAGGAGAATACTTTGTGTTAGTGATTAAAGATAATCTCGTATCATGATTTCCTAAGTCTAGTGTGACAACCTTTTGAATATAGTTTTTTGTGAGGACGAGTGGTGAAACGTCTTGCAACGGTTTTAGATTAAAAATCTGTACCTCTCGATGTCGGAAGTTCATAGTTCTCTATTACCCCGTAGGTGAAATAAGAACCGCTTAAAGATTGAAAACCCTAGTTGCTAACACCAAGGGGAAATCTCTTTCACCCTTCAAATGCTATACCGAATCTACGATATACTTACGCAACTCCTCTCTCGATTTATGAAGCGTAGTAAAAAGTTGAGATCTTGGCCAAAAACCTCGAATTAAAGATCATAAATTCAGTACAAACATTCACCAAACGTTCACAAATTAAGAAAAGTTAATAAATTGTCATCACAAGAGACGAAATATTCTCACAATACGAGATTAAAGCAAATTAGTTCATCACGATGGATGAAGCACACCAACAAACAAGAAAGATCTTACAGTGCGTGATGAAGGAAAAGCAAAATAATGCAGGAATTCGTTCTCCGAAATGTATTGAACCGCTCCGTCTTCAAGATCCGATTTTGCCCTAGTCCTTCTTCCTCCAAGATGATTTCCCCTCCCTCCAAGATCCGATTTTTCCTTTCTTCCCTTCCTTTTCTATCCCCCCTATTCTGGCCGAAAATCCCCTCTTAAAGAGGTGTAACCGTCCTTCCTTTAAGAGGTGTAACCGTCCTTCCTTTAAGAGGTGTAACCGTCCATATTTGAATTTAAAATTCTGAATTTTTGGAACAGACAATGTTGCAACATCGAAAATAGGTTGTTGCAACAACTTCTTCAGGAAATGAGAATTTCATCTTTTTCTTTGTCCAAATCAATTTTCTTGGTGTCACCTGCATGAAAACTATGGAATATGATCAAATAAGTAGAGTAATTCCTAAATATAAATTTTAATCATATTTTTATCCATTAACTTCGATTTGTTCTCCTTTTTAATAAATATTAGTAGAAATAATGGGCTTAGATAACTTCTATTAAGAAGTTATCACACCCCCACACTTGAGCTGTTGCTAGTCCCTAGCAACGATAATTCTTGACCCTCATATGGATGGAGAGATCGTGACACGATACGAATCCGGATGGTGCTCCTGTCTTAGATACCATAAGCAAAGTTTACTCAAAAATTTCGCTTTACTCAACTGATATGCCTACCAATCAGCACGAGTTCAATCATGCACAAATTCGTTAGTTAGATGGAAAATAAAGCTCAAGTAAGTCACTCAGTGTAGTGTATGGTTTTCTCGAAAATAGGTAATTTACTTCCAAGCAATACCTCTTATTGGTCCCCTACAAGTTCAGGAAAAGATGAGAGTAAGCTAAGTTTCCGATTTGGCCATCGCAAGAGATAGTAGTGCAATTGAAAGTAGGATAGGAACAAGCTTTGTTAGGAATTGTGGATCGACGTTAATAGCATATTTTTATTCCCTAATTAGTAATCATAATAATTCACTCAGTTATGGGGTTCAACATCGCACAACTTTTTTTATATATATCATAGTTGGGATCATTCCAAATATAAGTGCACATACCTCGGCCACATATCACTGTGATCTTTAAACATTCTTCTTTTCATTGTTTTGTTTTGCTTTCCCCCGTTTTTTTTGTTGATCACAGTAGGGATCATTCAAAGTATGTAGACAAATATCTAGACCGTATATCACTATGAATTTCATCTATTTTTTTATAATGAAATACCCATAACCGGTTAACTTATTAAGATCGACTAATGGGAACATCGGGAATGTTGAACCTGTAATGATGTGACTGAAAAGGTTCAAGCTCAAAAGATTAAGTGGATGATCACAATGGTGAGACTAACTGAACTCATGCTTAGCTTATATCTTTCACTCTACTCTCGCTCACCCCTCCCTTTACTTTCAGAGGTCAAAAATCAAGAATTGCAATGGAAGTAAATCAACCAAAAATTTTGTGCATAAAACATAGACTTAAATGAGCTTTATAGTATATATGCTAATGCTTCAGATTCATTGATTGAACTCCTAGGATGTTCAGCAATACCAATCGATTGTCATTGAAAAATCGGAATAAAGTTTTGATTAAGTATTTCAGACATTAAGACCATTAAATTCGTGGTCGATCAAAGTATCCTCACCCAATATGCAAGGGCTATACCACCCCCACACTTGAGTCGTTGCTAGACCCTAGCAATGCTACGTCTTGAATCATGAGAAGCCCTTGATAAAATTTTTACGACAGAACAAGTGCAAAATAAAGTAGAAGTAACTTGGAAGTTCAAATTACTCCCCTGAAATCGACTGTGCAGGCGATGTGTTTTCAGCACGATTGCAACTCCTTAATGGTTTTATTCCACCCCTTTCTTTGGCTAGTTCTATTGTTAGAATTCCTTCAGCACCTGCAAACAACTTGTACTATGCCATTTTTTTAAATCAACAGCGCAATTTATAATTTAAGAGAAAATGCTATTTTGGCAGCATGAAACATATTGATGTATGAGTACTCATCTAGAGTTTATACCAAATATGCAGTATATGATAATAATGAGGGAAAAGTAGATCAGCACATACAACATATCAAAATATGCCAGTCCAAATAAAGTCAGATCAAACACAATATAATTGCAGTGCTAAAAGATGGGCTGGTGCAACAAAAAGTAATATACTATTCCAGAATAAACAAAAATATATCATCAAACACAGCACCATAAATCGTATCATATGATATCAAGAGGATAGTTCTTATAAATGTTCAGAATAGCCCAAAAGAAGTATGAATTTGATGAACTTCTACTCGTCTCCTTCTCCGTCATCCTCCTCTTGCTCTTTCTCTTGATCCTCCCCCGTCTCCTTGACTCCCACATTCCGACACAGCTTGGTCACAAGTGCAGGGAACCAAAGTTGCTTAGGCTTTTCCTCTTGGAGCTTCTGCCGCAATTGTGTTGCAATGATTGTTCCCAAATCAAATTTTATTCCTTGTAAAATACAATAAATCAAGGCTATCTTATGAAGGGGCACACTATTCAGGTGCCGAGTTGGCATGATGGTGGAATTGATAAACAACAGCCACACCTTCGCTTTCTGATTCAAACATGTGGCCTTCATTGCATTAGCCCTCTTATTAGTCCATTCCGGTTCCGATGTACAGCAAACAACCGCTGCCATTTCCTGAGTTGTTACCCTATTTAACATGGTGGTGTAATCCTCCTCTCCTTCATCCTCTAACTCAAACATGGAAGAAATCCTTGCCGGCGAAAACTCCACTGTTTTCCCGCGTACTATCACAGCCTCCCCCTCTGCAGTTCTAGCATTCGCATAAAATTCGTAGACTAGGGTGAGGTTAGCCTCAGACCGAGTGTGACAAAAGACCTCCCATTTTAGGGCTGCAATCGGTTCCACGTACTCTACGCTCCAGGCCTTCTTCTCCATTGTGAAACCCCTTTCAAAGATGAATGGAATCGGTCTAAGAAGCTTAAACCGTTCCCATGCTGCGTCATTATGAAATTTCCTGCCCTCCTGAGCTATTTTCTTCCCTTTCCTCTTACTTTTTCTCTTCGAAGACATTCCTAATATCCATATAATCTCTATAACAAAATGCCTAAGAAGATTCATTCTTGCGTAAACGGAGGAACGGAGGGTAGATGGATATACCTGGAGTTCCGGGTTTTGCTTGGAACGAACTACTGCTGCCGTATTCTGCTCGACGGATGCTTCCTGAAGCTCCGGTTTCCGTTCGCCGCCCGATGCTCGCCGTCGGTCGCCGCCTGCTCTGTCGTTCGCCGGTCGCCGCCTGCAGCGCTCCGCTAAACCTAATGCGGGATGCGAGGTGTCGCGGGAGTTGAAGGGTTGCGGGATTTGAGGGATAAACGGGTTGGCTGGGTACGTTATACATTAAATTTAGAAATAAACCGGTCCAATTGGACCGGCCGGCTCTTCCAAAAAAATGAAGAAAAAAGGCAGAGAAATAAAAATTGCAACACCATTTTTTCTGCTTTGCAACAAGCTTCTGGGCCCAAATTCTGCGGCCCGGTTCAGCCGAACCGCTCTTAAACCGCCGTCCCTTTCTCCTATACGCGCAAACAGCAACTTTCCAGTTGCAACGCCAATTTTGCTATGTTGCAACACTGACCTGCTCTTGTAACAAATTTTTTTCTAATAAATTTTTTTTTTCAAAACTTTTTCCTGCATCACCAAGTCTAAGGCAATTTATATAACTATAAATACTACTACACACATTACTAAATAACATATTAGATAAACATATCGCTATGAAAAACATAAAATAAAATATTTTAAACGATGGGTTGCCTCCCACCCAGCGCCTAATTTCAAGTCCCGGCAAGACGTTCATCCCGATTAGACAAGCTCCAAACGCGACACTACTCGGTCAATGTCGCCTCCCAGATATAACTTCAATCTCTCTCCATTTATCTTGAACTCGGTTCCATCATTCTCATTTAAAATAGTCACAGCTCCATAGGGGTGCACGATTTTAACTTTGAACGGGCCCGACCAGCGTGACTTGAGCTTTCCGGGGAATAATTTCAAGAGAGAGTTGAATAGTAGAACAAGCTGTCCCGGCTCAAAGTTTTTCTCCTTCATGCGTCAATCATGCCATCGTTTCGTGCGCTCTTTATAAATTCTCGAGTTCCCATACGCTTACATTCTAATCTCCTCTAGTTCATTCAATTGTAAGAGCCTCTTCTTACCGGCGTCGCAGAAATCATAATTAATTTTCTTTATTGCCCAGAATGCCCGGTGTTCTAATTCTAGAGGTAAATGGCAAGACTTTCCATAGACCATTCGGTACGGGGTTAGCCCAAGGGGAGTTTTGAAGGCAGTGCGATATGCCCATAATGCATCAACTAGCTTTTGTGACCAGTCTCTACGGTTCACGCTCACTGTATTTTCTAAAATTTTCTTAATCTCCCTATTGGATACTTCCGCTAACCCATTCGTCTGGGGATGATATGCTAAGGCGACTTTATGAGTTACCCCAAATTTGTTTAGAAATGCGGTGAACTGATTATTACAGAAATGACTGCCTCCATCACTAAGGATTGCCCTCGGGATTCCAAATCGACTAAATATATGGTGCCTTAAGAAGTTAAGGACTACCTTCGCATCATTCCTGGGCGTCGCGATTGCTTCCACCCATTTAGATACGTAGTCCACAGCCAACAATATGAATAAATTACCATTCGAGTTCACGAATGGTCCCATGAAGTCTATACCCCATACATCAAATAGTTCGACCTCAAGCATTATATTCATGGGCATCCCATCGTTCTTGTGTATATTCTCGCTCCGTTGGCATCTATCGCATTGCTTCACAAATGCATTTGCATCCCTGAATAAATTAGGCCAATAGAATCCAGCTTCTAACACCTTCATTGTCGTTCTCGTTCCCTTGAAATGACCTCCGTAGGGGGAGCCATGACATTTCTCCAATATCGCTCTCATCTCCTCCTCGGGGATGCATCTCCGTACGATTCCGTCGGCACCAACCTTGAACAACAAAGGATCATCCCACATGTAAGACCGTACCTGATGTAAAAATCGTTTCTTTTGTTGGTAGGATATTTCAGGTGGCAAAATATTGTTTGCTAAATAGTTTACTAAGTCAGCATACCAAGGCGTAATACTCCCCGAAATCGCTAGTAACTGCTCATCAGGAAATCTCTCTTCCACTTCAGAATGTAGTGTCGACTGTGTACTCTCAATCCTAGATAAGTGATCTGCAACCGGGTTGTCCGTTCCTTTCCTATCCTTAATTTCTACATCAAACTCCTGTAAGAGAAGGACCCATCGAATCAAACGTGGTTTTGAGTCTCTCTTCTCCATAAGATAACGGATCGCTGCATGATCGGTGTACACTATAACCTTCGTACATAAGAGATACGATCGAAATTTTTCGAATGCGAATACCACCGCCAATAGCTCCTTCTCGGTGGTAGTGTAGTTGGTTTGGGCCTCGATTAGGGTCTTGCTAGCATATGCAATCGTATGAAATATCTTCTCACGCACTTGTCCCAAAACAACTCCTACCGCGTAGTCGCTCGCGTCACACATCAAGATAAATGGCTCTTCCCAATCAGGTGTTACTACAATAGGAGCGGTGGTTAACCGATATTTGAGCTCGTCGAACGCTCTCAAGAAATCGTCATTAAAAGAAAATTTTGCATCCTTCTCTAGGAGTCCACTCAAGGGTTTAGCTATTTTCGTGAAGTCTTTGATGAATCTTCTATAGAAGCCCGCGTGTCCAAGAAAGCTTCTTAGCATTTTCACATTTTTGGGTGGAGGTAATTTTTCTATCACATCTAGTTTTGCTTTGTCTACCCCCAACCGCGTCATGGAAACATGATGACCCAACACGATGCCTTCACGAACCATGAAATGACATTTCTCCCAATTCAATACTAGGTTTGTCTCTACAAAACATGTGAGTACCTTCTCCAAACACTCTAGGCAGTCGTCAAATGATTTTCCGAAGATGGAAAAATCATCCATAAAAATCTCAATACCCTGGTCCATAATCTCAGAGAAAATGGCAGTCATGCAACGCTGGAAGGTAGTCGGTGCGTTGCATAGACCAAAGGGCATTCTCCTAAACGCGAAAGTCCCATAGGGGCAAGTAAATGTGGTCTTTTCTTGATCAGCGGGGTCGATAGTAATTTGATTATACCCGGAATACCCATCAAGAAAACAGTAAAAATCATTTCCTGCCATTTTATCTAGGACATGGTCGAGGAAGGGAAGAGGGAAATGATCTTTTCGGGTGGCTTTGTTTAACTTTCTATAATCCATGCAAATCCTCCACCCCGTGATCGTCCTAGTGGCGACCATCTCTTCCTTCTCGTTCCTTATAACCGTCATCCCCCCTTTTTTGGGTACACACTGAACAGGCGAGACCCACGGACTATCCGAGATGGGATATATTATACCCGCATCTAGCCACTTAATAATCTCCTTTTTAACTACATCTTTCATTGGTGGGCTTAAGCGGCATTGAGGCTCAATCGACCCATGAAATGACTCCTCCAAAAGAATCTTATGCATACATAATGAAGGGCTTATCCCCCGGATATCAGCGATGGTCCATCCTATGGCAGTTTTAAAATGCTTAAGTAGTTCAATTAGTGTTTTCGTTGATCCGGTGTTAAGTTTGAATGTATGATGATCGGTAGTGTCTCGCCATCCCCTAAATATACATAAGTAAGATGCTCGGGAAGGGGTTTTAACTCGAGTGATGGTGACTCAACGATGGACGGTTTAACTGACAAGGATTTCTCGGGCATCTCTAATGGTTCCGGCTTACGAAACCAAGCCATTTGCTTCTCGAATGCTTGTAAGCATTCTTGAATCACTTCATCATCCCCAGACTGGTCATCCTCCGTCAATAATTGATTCAATAAAATATCATGTTCATCAGAAAGTGAACTAGGCATGTAATCGCATATAGAAACGTGATTGACCACCTCCATATTATCTTCCTCCCGGTGGGGGAACTTTAACGCTTTGAGTACGTTAAAAGTGACTTGTTCGTCATTCACCCGCATCGTTAACTCTCTTTTATGCACATCAATCAAAGTTCTACCCGTCGCTAGGAAAGGTCTTCCTACAATAATCGGAACTTCTCTATCCTCTTCCATGTCTAGAACTACAAAGTCCGCCGGAAATATAAATTTATCCACCTTCACCAACACGTCCTCCACTATCCCATTTGGAAACGCTAGGGTCCTATCGGCCAACTGCAAGGTTATGGAAGTCTTGGAGATTTCTCCCAAACTCAACTTCCTATATATCGATAATGGCATTAAATTAATGCTCGCCCCTAGGTCACATAATGCCTTACCCTCGAATTTATATCCTATGGAACAAGGAATAGTGAAGCTCCCCAGATCTTTCAATTTGGGTGGGAGTCTTTTTTGGAGAATGGCGTTGCACTCTTGATTAAGTGTCACCGACTCATTCGTTCCAAATCTTCTTTTCTTTGATAGGATATCCTTCATGAATTTCACGTAGCTTGGCATCTGTTCCAACGCTTCCATGAAAGGGATATTGATTTGCAATTTCTTAAATATCTCCATAAACTTTTGGAATTGGTGGTCTAATTTACTTTTCCTTAATCGTTGACGAAATGGTGGTGGTGGATAGACTATCGCACCACTCTTCTTTTTAGAACTTTCAACGGTCGACTCACGTGTTTTTTCTCCTAACACCTCCACTCCTTCACTAACATTCTCTTCTTGTATCAACTCCTCCCTAGGTATCGCAGGACTAATCTCCTCCAACTCATTTCCTTCATTATTCGTCTCAGATTTTTCTCTCTCCGGTGCTCCCACCAACTCCTTTCCACTCCTTAAAGTGACTGCCTTACAATGTGGATTATCTCCCTTTGGATTTGTAACGGTGTCCGATGGGAGTGTTCCTTGGGGTCTCAGGTTTAAATCACTCGCGATTTGTCCTAACTGCGTTTCGATTACCCTCAAAGAACCCTCTAAACTAAGAATGCGAGCGTCACTCTTTTGGATTGATTCTACTATCACCTCTTCGGAGTATCTTCTTGAAGCACCTTGTTGATTATAATTGTTATTATTAGGTGGATTCGGGTGTGGGTTTGAACTAAATCTGGGTGGGTGTGCCAAACCGGTGTTGTTCTTCCACGAAAAGTTTGGGTGGTTTCGCACTTCGGGATTATAATGATTAGGAAATGTGTTATTGTTATTATAATTGTGATGATGATTGTTATACCTCGGTTGTCCCCCTACATAGTTAATCTCCTCGTTATGACCAACAAGTTGTTCTACCGTAAGAGATGGGTTCATGGGAATCGAAGAGGAAAACATGCTATTAACCTGAGGGTGCGTTTGGGCTTGATTTAAGGTCAAGGCATCTAATCTCTTATTCATAGCATTGAACTGCGCCGACATTTGTGCGTCGAATGAGGTCAACTGGTCCACTTGGTAAAGACCACCTACCGAAGACGAAGGAGCTTGTCGATCGAACGACTGATAATTATTTGAAGATAAATTTTTAAGAATAGCGTAAGCGTCCTCGGGGTACTTGTTCATGAGGGAACCTCCTGCAGCTCCATCTACTTGAATCATCGTAGATGTCTGGAGGCCGTTATAAATGTCCACACCTGTTGGTGCATCTGCAAACCATGGTGAGGACACTTTCGTAAGAGTTCTTTGAATCGCTCACATGCGTCATACAACGTTTCCCCATTCCCTTGCATAAATGTACTAATGTCTCGCATTAGTTTCGCTGTTTTTGCAGGTGGGAAGTACTTGGCTAAGAATAAGTCAACCACTTGCATCCAAGTGGTGAGACCGTGTTGGGAATCAAGCCACTCCTTCGCTCTACCTGACAGAGAGAATGGAAATAGACGAAGTTTAATCGCTTCATCCGACGCACCATTAATCTTGAATGTGTCGCACACATCCATGAAAGTTCGTAAATGGGAGTTTGGGTCCTCATGATTCAGTCCGTTAAATTGTTTCTGCTACACTAGGTTCATAGCCATGGAGTCAATTTTGAAGTTATTGGCTTCAATGGCAGGCTTGATAATGCTATATTGCAATCCTCCCCTATAAGGCATATTGTACTCGCGACAGGTTCGCCTAATTTCAGCAGGTCGTCCATTCTGTTCTACCTGACCTTCTTGACCTAAGCCTTCCTGGTCAACTTCATTAGGAGCGTTATGATTATCAGGATTCATTGTTATCACGTTATTGTTCCCTAATCGTAACGTTCTCCTATTCTGTCTACACGTCCTTTCGATCTCTAGGTTTAACGGTAGTAATTCAGGTGATCGATATCTGGACATAAAATATCACACCAACAATTGATAATTGTTATTAAACAAAACAAATAAAACAAAAACAAAACAGAGCAGCAATAATAATCAAAACTAATAATGACAAAAACAAAAACTTGATCTCTAATTACTAGGGATTCACCAATATTGCAAGAAAATAACACTAAATTTCTCGCACCTCCCCGGCAACGGCGCCAAAAACTTGATACG
Source organism: Platanthera guangdongensis (assembly GCA_039583875.1). Lineage (NCBI taxonomy): Eukaryota > Viridiplantae > Streptophyta > Magnoliopsida > Asparagales > Orchidaceae > Platanthera > Platanthera guangdongensis. The sequence continues at coordinate 268,507,165 of CM077151.1, read as the reverse complement.
CCCGAAACGTATATATAAAATAACGCAAGTGTACGTGCCGGTTCAAGTAATATAAAGTGAGAAAAGAATCATTCCCTCGAGAAGATGGTGGATTCAGCGCTTGCAAGTATTAGCTATGCCTTTTCTTTAAATTCAAGTAAATTAAGGTGATGGTTTTAGAGTACTAAAATATTCAAAACACAATTTCTAATTAATGAAAATAAACTAAAGATCCGGAAGGAGAATACTTTGTGTTAGTGATTAAAGATAATCTCGTATCATGATTTCCTAAGTCTAGTGTGACAACCTTTTGAATATAGTTTTTTGTGAGGACGAGAGGTGAAACGTCTTGCAACGGTTTTAGATTAAAAATCCGTACCTCTCGATATCGGAAGTTCCTAGTTCTCTATTACCCCGTAGGTGAAATAAGAACCGCTTAAAGATTGAAAACTCTAGTTGCTAACACCAAGGGGAAATCTCTTTCACCCTTCAAATGCTATACCGAATCTACGATATACTTACGCAACTCCTCTCTCGATTTATGAAGCGTAGTAAAAAGTTAAGATCTTGGCCAAAAACCTCGAATTAAAGATCATAAATTCAGTACAAACATTCACCAAACGTTCACAAATTAAGAAAAGTTAATAAATTGTCATCACAAGAGACGAAGTATTCTCACAATACGAGATTAAAGCAAATTAGTTCATCACGATGGATGAAGCACACCAACAAACAAGAAAGATCTTACAGTGCATGATGAAGGAAAAGCAAAATAATGCAGGAATTCGTTCTCCGAAGTGTATTGAACCGCTCCGTCTTTAAGATCCGATTTTGCCCTAGTCCTTCTTCCTCCAAGATGATTTCCCCTCCCTCCAAGATCCGATTTTTCCTTTCTTCCCTTCCTTCCTTTTCTTTCCCCCCTATTCTGGCCGAAAATCCCCTCTTAAAGAGGTGTAACCGTCCTTCCTTTAAGAGGTGTAACAGTCCTTCATTTAAGAGGTTTAACCGTCCATATTTGAATTTAAAATTCAGAATTTTCGAAACAGACAATGTTGCAACATCGAAAACAAGTTGTTGCAACAACTTCTTCAGGAAATGAGAATTTCATCTTTTTCTTTGTCCAAATCAATTTTCTTGGTGTCACCTGCATGGAAACTATGGAATATGATCAAATTAGTAGAGTAATTCCTAAATATAAATTTTAATCATATTTTTATCCATTAACTTCGATTTGTTCTCCTTTTTAATAAATATTAGTAGAAATAATGGGCTTAGATAACTTCTATTAAGAAGTTATCACCCTGCACGAGCTCTTCTCATGTATATTGGGCAACGACCTCCTCGAGTGAGATCGAGTTCCTCGCTGGAGTGATGTCGTAGTTCGTGAACTTTGTACGAGCTTCTCTCCTGCAGACCGACTATTTGCCTCCCCGAGTCGATTGCCCATCCCCAGTTGAGCTTGGCTCCTGCTGGTTGTCGACTGATTCCCACCCCCAGTTGAGCTTGGCTGTCACAACCCGCATTTTTCTCAATTATAAAATAAATCAGAGCACGACATAACTACGAGCTGTGATGTCACGTCAAGCAGGGGATAACTGCTGACGCTCAGGCAACACTCTAATCCTTCAAATCATAAGTTAAAATGAATACAAAACTGATTTTTAGATTAATTGGCCGTATCCCTCGGCTCAGTGGATCAGATAGTCCACGGTTTGAAAACTATTTTTATACGTAGCGGAAAAATACTTCATTTATGCTTAACATCCTAAAAGAGCGCATAAGTGTCCTAAGAGGACAACTTACACTATGCAAGACCCTAGATTTCAATTTATAATATTTATAAAGAAAACAGTCTTTTTACGCATTTGGAAAATAATGATTGAGCTTATAAAACATGCTGATCATGCAATACATATAGTAATTTTTTATAGGTTTCAAGGTAACTAGCAACCTAGCATAAAACATTCCCAGAGAGCAAATGAAACTACCACAAAACAGGTAAACTAGCAGCTAAGCAAAGACTTAGTATCACAAAGGAAAATCACCAACGAGCGTCAACAACCTAACACGAACTCGCTGGCGAGCATGTATGTCTGTACTACTACAAAGCTAAAGAACTACCTCAACAAGTGAGGAAAACACTGCCACAACGCAGTCCACAAGGAAACTCCTGAAATTAGCCGTTCAGCCGGCTACAGACCTGAACCTGAGGCATTAAAAAGAAGAACACCTCAACAAGAAATAATAGAACAGGAGGCAAAGAAACATCAGATAATAATCGAATGAAAAGAGCAGAAAGAAAAATGGCTACCAACCCTGCACGAGAAATGCTGAAAATCTCAGCTAAATAATCCAAAAAAGGATAAAATGTAAGTAAAACAGTCAGTAAAGTGAGAGAAATGCAACAAGTACTAAAACGTACCAAACTCCGCTCAAGCCTGCAGAGACAAAAAGGAAACCAATATGCATCAAATGAACAGTATGAAAGGAACTAACAGTCCTAAACTTGTAAATCGTTAGCACTGGCACAAATCTCAAACCTGTGTCGGAGACTAAGAACAGTCACAACCGAACAACCAGGTCCAGGTGTCTCAAGAGTACTAAAGGGGCCGCCACAGGGTCCACACACATAGAGTTCCAACCTCTTACAGGAACCCAAAATGTCCAAAGGAGGGAATGGTGGTGGCCACGGCTCGAACTCCCCCGGTACCATACTCCTTCAGAAACCCAGCTACCACATGCTAAGGATCCACGATTCGGCGCCAAAACTAGCCGACAACACCACTTAGAAACTACCAAATTCTACAACCAAAACCCGCCGAACTATTTCCCCCTACCCGCCGAATTATTTCCCCCTACCCGCCGAATTATTTCCCCCTACCCGCCGAATTCAACTTAAAATAAATTCCGAAACTTCCTAGTTTAGGCCGACTACACGCCCTAACCTAGGAATATTTCTAGTCTCACCTATACTATTCCGGTATTCTACGACAAGGAGAAATAATAAAGCGAAAAAAAAACAACCCATGGAGGCACGCAAGAGGGGAGAAATCCACTTGCCTCAAATCGATCTTGAAAACGCCCACCCAAAATACTCCAACACGTAGATCCGTCCAAAAGGGGGCATGCGGAGACGAGATCTACGAAAAAAACGGACAACCGGAGTTAGGGCCGAAAAATCTAAGGCGAAACGGTCACCGAAACGGGAAAAACTTACCGCGATCTCGAAGCTCTCGCCGAGAGCTTTCCAACGCCGCGATCGGATCGAAATTCCGTCCACCGGATCGGCGGTGGCGGCCGCCGGAAGAATCGCGAACGAAAAGTTCCGCACGCGCCTAATTTTTCGCACAGGAGGGCTGCTGGTCGGAGGAAGAAGAAGGGGTTTTGCTTATATATAAATACTTAATATAATTAAATTAATAATAATATATAAATAATAAAATTAACAAAAAAAGGGGGGGCTGCTATTGGTTCGGCGGGAAAGGCAAGGGGGGAGGCTGAATCGGTGAGAATCCTTCTCACCGATTCCCTCTCCCCCAATTTCTCTTTTTTTTTAATTATATAAATAAACTTAAAATAATAATATTATTAATAATTTAAAACAAAAGGGGGGCTGATTCGGTGAGAATCATTCTCACCGAATTTTTTTATTATTTTTTTATTTTCTTTTAATTCTTTATATATATATATATAATATTTATAATTATTATAAAAAAAAGATATAACCTTATATCGTTACGGAGGGCCAAACGCGCGCCGAATCGAACGAAATTCGCACCGTAGGCGAATGACGACGCTACGAATCCAACGGCGAAGTCGAAATCGAATTCCGACGCACCGTTTTCGAGATAATAATTTCTAAAGTTAACGGCGTACGCGAAAACATACAAACTTCAATCGCGCGCCGAGCCTCCAAAAATGCTCGGAACGCGACGAAACTTGACGAGCAAGTCTAAAATTAGCCGATCTAATTTCCTAATGTAAGATTTTCCACTCCCGATGCAAATCCCAAAATTTGGCCAGTCAAACCTAACGAACGCAAACGCGCTACGACAAAATCGGTAACAAGATCCGACGAACAAAACTCGGGCAAATTTCTCCCGAAGCCAAAACACAAGCATCCCCCAAGAGGCTCCACCGAGTCACCAAACAGACTCCGGCTCGCTAGGGAATCTTGCTACCAGGCATCACCAAGCCACGCAGGGAACCTAAAGAGGTAAGAGCACGCTCTAACAACGTCACATGACCAACACGCGCTAACATAACGCTCTGACGTCATAATACGTCAAATAAGAAATTAAATAAATCACTGGAAATCGGGGGCGTTACAGTCACTCCCCCTAAAAGAAAGTTTCGTCCCGAAACTTTACGCACAAAACACTTCTACCATAGAAGGAAAAGAAAATAACCAAGGGTTATCGAATGCTTACCGAGCACAGCTAGGAGAACAAATGAGGATGCGCCTCCCTCATAGCTGACTCCAACTCCCAAGTCGCGCTCTCCACGTTTTGGTTTCTCTACAGAATCTTTACCATCGGTATTGTCTTTCTCCGCAACACTCGATCTTGCACATCCAAAACACGAATAGGAACTTCCACGTAGGAAAGGTTAGGCTCCAACTGGGGCACTGAATCCAGAACTTGTCTGTCACTTAGCACGCACCTCCGCAGTTGGCTCACGTGAAAAACATTGTGCACGCCAGGAAAATTTTCGGGCAATTTCAACTTGTAGGCTGACACACCAATCTGCTCCACAATTTCAAATGGTCCCACATACCTTGGGTCCAACTTATGGTTCTTACCGAACCTCTTCACTCCAACCATCGGAGAAACCTTAAGGAATACCATGTCCCCCACAGAAAATTCCAAAACGGACCTACGCCGATTGGCGTTCTTCTCGTATCGCTCTTGAGCTATCCGAAGCTTCTCTCGAATAAGCTTTACAGAGACTTCCATTTCTTCTAAGGCATCTGGACCTAACATCGGCCTCTCACCAACCTCTGCCCAAAATAGAGGAGTTCTACATCGTCTTCCATATAGCGCTTCGAAAGGAGCCATTTGCAGACTCTCTTGATAACTGTTATTGTATGCGAACTCCATCAACCTCAAGCGTTCATCCCACGCTCCTCCGTGGTCTAATATATAACAACGGATCATATCTTCCACAATCTGATTAACACGCTCCGTTTGACCATTGGTCTGTGGATGATATGCTGTAGAATATCTCAAGTCAGTTCCCAATCCTTCTTGAAGGCTCTTCCAGAAACGAGACGTAAACTTGGAGTCTCGATCTGATACTATACTTACGGGTACTCCATGTAACCTGATAACTTCATTCAAATATAGTTTCGCTATCTTTTTCATCGAGTAGCCAATCTGAAAGGGTACGAAGTGCGCACACTTTGTCAATCTATCAACAATCACCCAAACAGAGTCATGCCCTCGGGGAGATCTCGGCAAACCAGTAATGAAATCCATTGAAATACTCTCCCACTTCCAAGTTGGAATCTCTAAAGGCGCTAATTTTCCACCAGGCCTTCCATGATCAGCCTTAACTCTTTTGCACGTAAAACATTCTGACACAAACCTTGCGATGTCACCCTTCATCCCAATTCACCAGGCAATCTGTTTCAAGTCCTTATACATTTTTGTAGACCCTGGATGGTAGGCCACACTTGAACCGTGTGCCTCACTGCACAACTTAACTCGAATATCTCGAAAATTGGGGACGCAAAATCTACCGCGGTACTTTAGAGTACCCGCGTCATCGATCGAAAAGTCAGGCAGCTCCCCCTTCTCAGTTCTATTATGAAGGTGCAGTAGATCAGGATCGTCCTTTTGATGAAGCCTCGTAAGAGAAATCCATGAAGGCTCAGACACTTCCAAACTGCTTGGCGAGTCACATCTACCAACTGAAATATCCATTAAAAGGAACTCTTCTACTAACAACTCAGTGGAGAGATTGAAAATTTTCCCTGTCTTCCTGCTTAAGGCGTCGGCTACCACGTTAGCCTTACCCGGATGGTATAGGATCTCCACTTCATAATCAGCCACATACTCTAACCATCTGCGTTGGCGCAAGTTCAACTCCTTTTGAGTGAAGATGTACTTCAAACTCTTATGATCTGTATAAATCTTGCACTGCGCGCCATACAACAAGTGTCTCCATAATTTCAATGCATAAATAACTGCTGCGAATTCCAAGTCATGCGTAGGGTAGTTCCTTTCATGAATCTTAAGCTGTCTTGACCCATACGCAATCACTTTTCCTTCTTGCATCAGCACACAACCAAGACACACGTGGGATGCGTCCACGTAAACGGCATAGTCTAATCCTTCAGTAGGCAATGTCAATACCGGAGCAGTGCACAGTCTATTCTTTAGCTCTTGGTGTAAGACCCCCCCTCCCCCTTACCAAGGAGGGCTACCGGATCTTATGCCCAGAACCGCCGTCTTACGGTGGCACTAACTCACGGGTTAGTCGACACCGCAACACGCCGATCCTGCCGGCTAGTACGATCATTAACCTGTAGGCCAATATGAGAAGAAGAAGTAAACTGTATATAAAAACCATCAGTCCACAAGTCACAGTACAATCATGTAAAAGAAATGAATAGTACAATAGTCCACAATATAGTACCAATGAAAGAGTAAAAAGGGCTTATGCCCAGTACATCAAATCTCTCTCTCACAAAATCATAAATGCGGAAGCTACACTAGAACATCAAGACTCGTCCCACCTGAGGACGCACAGTAGTGGTAGTAGCCTGCTGAAGCGGTATCTGCTCCTCATGTCCTGCCTCCTCGACGTGCTGGTGCTCCATCTCCACGGGCTCCTAAAAATAGTTGGTCACCGACCATTAGTCAAAAAGACTAAGTCGTTTCCTCCGCACCTCGCCCCGCAGCTCCTAGGCACCGAGCGGGAGGACGAAGCGGAGGACAACAAGGGGTAGCAAAATGGAAGCAGGTGACAATATCTATCTAGAGTGGTACTAAGTAATGAAATTCTACTCTAGCAATGCTAAGTACAGTACAAGTAGTAAGTAAGAGCGGTGCAGTAAAGGAAAGTAAAGAAACAGCAGTATGAACAAGTAAATAAGCTAAGCTACCACTAAGCTATCACCACAAACGTACCCTAACTTATATAAATGCCCATACAAATATATAAGTTAGGATTTCCAGGAAATTTAACTTATCATATAAAAGAGCCCATACTAATTTATATGATAAGGATCTATGAAGCGTATGACCTAATATGAATGAATGATATGATGCAATTTTATGCGCAGGCAAGTGCAACTCACACACAACAACTCTGTGATCACAGACCTTTAGTTCCCACTTTTTGAGAGCTAGCATCACTCTCGGGTACCACCGCTGTGGCTACGGCAGCAGCGGAGCGGGCGTCTCCGCTTCTAGACCGGTATGCACACTACCAAGCCTTAGACCCCTCTCATACGCCTCTGTACACGTCCAAGGTGCACTCTAGAGTCTCGCGTACGTACTTTGCTGACAAACCCGTCAGTCTTGTTGGGTCGGATGTGTGTTATCGGGGGTCGTCCTCCAGACCGCAGTGTAAAACAACCCACTGGCCCCTCTAACTCCCACAACCGCCTGGTGCACCGTACTGCCATCGGTGTGACGAACGGCCAGTACCGCATGCCCCGCCACGATATTTATGCACATGCAAGTAATTCATACCGAGCCTCCTGCTCGCAGGACCAAAACCCGTCCTGAATCCCTCAAACCCAAACCCGGGTGAGAACGCACATTAGTGCCTTTGTGTCAACTCCTCAAACCCCAAACGGGTGAGCATATATCATGAATCTCTCCAGCCCCCACACGGGCGAGAAGGTACGACAATGTCCTAACCTATTAAACTACTCTTGTCTACGGTTTATTATACTTAGAGATTTAAGGTTAATCCCAGGACTGCCCCCGGTATTCCCTGTGAAGGGCTCTCAAGGGGCACTAGGAACTGTGTTGGGATTACGCCCAGCGTTTCCTTTCGCAAGGATATTTATTTTAGTTGATGGCTACCCATGTATCACCCCAGCTCTCCTTATTGCTTTAGTACAACCCTAGTGACTTAAGGTATTACCGGGAAAACCGACGGTCTTCCGCCGATCCCCGCTCCAGTTGCTAGCTAAGACTTGCATTTAATCTCTCACTAAGACAACTCTACCCACCAGGGTTACTCATGTTGAACTCTCTCTTATTTCTGCCGATAATCAATCCCCTGGTAATTCCCCTAAGGCAGGACCTATTTGTGTTATATGCAGACCATGACCTATGCCTACCCTAGAATTGTGATCTTCCAAAACTTAAGGCATCTTGCCTCTAAATATTTATCCTAAGGTATTATGGACTAAGGGAACTACCCTAAGGATTCTCATAATTTTTCTTGGCCAAATAGTCATTTAATTAATTCTTTAAATTCAAATGCTAGGTCACTTTACACATGAAGTGGTTTGATTAAGCATCCACTGACCTAGGGAACTTTTCCTGAGAGGTATATTGACAAAATATTACTACCTACAGAATTTCATAATTTTCCTTAAATTATTTATTATCATTTTCAATTTAATATCAATTCCACAAAATTCCATTTTTCCAAATGATGTATAGGCATTATTTACACAAAAATTCCAGAAATATTACAGAGCTTTTAGGACATTAATTGATAACTATTGGCAGAGAATCATCAACATTTAATGCAAGATGGCCTATAGGATTCCATTATAAGATATTTACCAAAATGCCATTATACTAATTTTAACACAAATAATGCATCCATTAAATTCTGAGCAATTTGTGCAAGACTAATAATAACATTTTATGACAGTAGAAAAATTTCCAAACTTTTCAGAGATATAAATCCATCAATTCAAGAATATACAAAATAAGGGTAAAATGGGAAATTTAGGGTATCTATTCCAAACATTCTTCAAAACAGAGGAATCATATTTTTCCTAAGTCAAATGTGATGTTATCAATGCCTTGGCAAGGTGGTTTGGATTTGTACTTGAATAAATCCTATTTTCCAATTTTATTTCCAAAATAGCTATAATTAAAATAAATTCCAATAAATGGAATTTTGATTCCAAAAATTCCCTCATTAATTTGGGGGGTGAAATTTATCCTAATGAACCACTGTAATTAATTTCATAACTCTTGCATGCAACCATTGGGCTAAATTCACCAATTTGCATTTTTGCTATTTGCACACCAAGCCTTAACATAGGCTAGCACATGCAAGTGGATTCTCCCACATGCAGTGACCCCAAGGTGCTGAAAATTTTATCATGCACCAAGGATGACCCCACTGACCCACCACCAAAATTTGGGGCCATGGGGAGGAGTAGAACTCCATATATGTCATTTATTTAAATTTTGATATTTTACCAAAAACTATAGGAAAATATTTTCCAAAAATTCCTAAATTTTGGCAGGAGGTAAGTAAGCTCTAATCATGCATGTGCCCAAAATTTGGGGTCATGGTGACTAATATTGAGACCAGGGCATCCAATATAATTTTTGACCTAGTCTAGGACCAGTCCTAGGAGAAATGTCCTACAGGACTGTACACTACACCAAAATGTATGTTTAGGGTGGCATTTTAAAGGTAAGACCCTAGGCTACATTTTTCATTAAGGGTCTAAGGTCTGGAAATGCCTCTAAGAGGCCTATATTTAACATGCAAGGTAACTGAAAAAGTGTGACAGAAATGTTACTATTCAATACATTAATTAAAATGAATTATTTATTCTGTAGCACGAATCTTGAAGTAAGATCCAACGGGATCTGGTCGTCGTCTACCTCCAGCCAACGGCTGAGATCGAGCCGACCTGGAGCGACTTTGCCGGCGATTTCCGGCCAGCTGAGCCACCACCACCGCCGGCGGATATCGCCACCACCTTCGTTAAGGTGGGGGCTAGCGTTTCCCGGCGGTGGGGCCGCCGGAGTTGGCTCCTCCGGCGAACCCGAGCAAGAAAAGAAAAGCTCGAATTTCTCCATTTCCTCTCATGGCATCGGGCTCGATTGAGCCCGATATCTCCCTAGTTCGATCTAGAAAGTTAGTACGGGAAGAGGTGAGGTGAAACGCACCATAATCGGGGCTTGGCTGCGGGTCAGGCGGCGGTTTGCCGTGGTGGTGGTGCGCCGGCGAGCTCCACCCCGAAAGCTCAAATCTCCACCGTTCTCCATGATTAAACAGTCGAACTCCACTCCTTTCAGCCTTCTGGAACTAATGGTGAGGTTTGTTTGGACTGAGGTGGCCTATAAGTGGAGATAACTCCAATGATAGCTCGGTTTTGAGCTTTGGAGATTTCACCCAGCTGCCATGTGGCTCACAGCCCTGGTTTCCTGCTGGAAATGAAGAGGGGAGGTCAGCCACTTGGTTTTGGGCAGCCTAAGTCAGCTGATGGGGTGGCCATGTGGCCACCATTTCCTTCATTCCTCTTTCTCTCTCCTCTTCTCCTAAAATTTCCAATTTTACCCCCTTGCATGTATTCTCTCTCCTGATTTAGAGGGGTAGGGCTGGTCTTGTTCACTTGGGCTGACTTTGGGCCAACTTTAGTGGGCTTGGTCCAAGGGGAAATGACTTGGCCTTCATTTCATTCCTTAGGTCAAATTGTTGACCAAATTGACTTTTAGGGTTGACTGGTCAACCATGGTGGGTGGACTGACCCCACTTGGTGGAAATGGGTCTAGTGGCACCACCCAACTTAGTTTGGGTCAAGGGGGTGCCCCACTTAGGTTAATTAGGCCTATGGGTGTGGGTTTGACCAAATTAAGCTCAAGGTTGACCTTGGTCAACTGGGGTCAAAATGTTGACCCAGTGACATACCCTAGGGTCCACTTAGATTGTTTTTAGGGTTAGGGCAATGTGGTGGGGTCATGGTGTGGTTAGGGTCCCCACTTAGGCTAGTTTGACCTAGTTTGACTAAGGTCTTATAGTGGGCCCCACATGGCTACCACCCACTACCTAGGGTCAAACCTAGTTGATCTCCTCAAATCTCACCCCATGCCTAACCCAATCTAAGTTGAGGGGTCCAAAAGTAACATGGGATGTTACAAATTCCAATAAACAAGAAAATAATTTCGTCCCCGAAATTTAAGTTCAGGTCTACGGGGTTCTATTTGCAAGAATTATCAAGAAATTTAAAGACATAACTTAAATGTACCTGATGCGAATAGCTCCGGGTGTTGCTCCAGCATCAGATCCCTCGGCTCCCAAGTGTGCTCCTCCCGTCCATGGTTGGACCACAGCACCTTCACAAGAGGGACCTTCTTCTTCCGCAACACACGGATGGCTGTATCGTCAATCCGGATCGGCTCCAATCTCACTGATCTGTCAGGCTCTACCGGTCCGGCTGTAGTAGTGATGTGCTGCTCCGGCCGAAGGAGAGCTCTTCGCAAGGAGGAGACATGAAAGACGTCATGTAATGCACCCAACTCTGGTGGCAGCTGCAGTCGGTAAGCTAAGGGGCCGATCCGTTCCAGGATCAGGTAGGGCCCCATGTATCGTGGACTGAGCTTCTTGTGCCTCCGCACCCGAGAAACACCGTGTACTGGACGTATCTTCAAGAATACCCTGTCTCTAACCTGGAACTCCACCTTCCGGTGCCGAGCATCATAATACTTTGCCTGCCTGCTCTGGGCCTCCAATAGCCGATCCCTGATCAATCGAATCTGCGCCTCAGTATCCTCTATATAATCAGATCCCAGAGCCCTGGTATCCACATCCTGAACCCACGATAGTGGTGTCCGACATCTCCTCCCATAAAGCGCCTCGTATGGAGCCATCCTGATGCTAGCCTGGTGGCTGTTATTATACGAGAACTCAATCAATGGCAGCAGCCTCTCCCAAGGTCTCCCCGTATCCAATATGCATAATCTGAGCAGGTCCTCCATGGTCCGGATGGTCCGCTCGGTCTGTCCGTCGGTCTGCGGGTGGAAGGCGGTACTAAAAGTAAGCCGAGATCCCAAGTAAGCATGCACGGCCCTCCACTCGCTCGAAGTGAACCGACCATCACGGTCCGAAACAATAGTCCTGGGGATACCATGATATCTGATGTACTGCTCCACAAATAGTCTCACCAGGACTGCAACTGGGGCATCCTTCCGAACTGGAATAAACCGCGCTACCTTGGTCAATCTGTCCACTATAACCCATATAGAATCATGCCCAGAGTGGGAGCGAGGCAATCCGTGTACAAAGTCCATAGCAATGTCCTCGAACTTCCACTCTGGAACTGGCAGTGGCTATAGTAAACCTCCCGGGCTCTTGCATTCCGCCTTCACACGCTGGCAGGTCTCGCAATGGGTCACAAAATCCGTGATCTCCCTCTTCATCCCGGGCCAATACATAGATCTCCGCAAATCTGCCCACATCTTGGTGATGCCGGGGTGCACTGAATATCTCGAGCAATGTGCCTCTCGGAGTATGTCCTCCCGGATACTGCCTCCTGCTGGTATGTAGATGCGCCCCCGGAACCGAAGAAGATCATCCTGTAACGTGTAGTCCTCGACCTTGCCCCTCTCTAGGGCACTGAAAATCGGCTGTAACGCAGCATCCAGCCTCTGATGTGCTCGGATGCGCTCCTGTATATCATCGCAGCTGATCACTGAGCTCAAATACTCTCTATATACCACTGGCTCGGTCTCGGACACCACGGTAATGTGCATGTCCTCCATCATCTGAAGCAGCTCTATGGACATCAATCGGGGCTCCGGTCCAGAAGTGCCGGCCCTCCTGCTCAAAGCATCCGCAACCGTGTTCGCTTTCCCCGGGTGATAGTGGATCTTGTAGTCATAATCACAGAGGAACTCCAGCCACCTCCTCTGTCTCAGATTTAAGTCCTTCTGCGTATCAATATACTTGAGATTCTTGTGATCTGAAAAGATGTCACAATGAATCCCGTATAGATAATGTCTCCATATCTTTAGGGCGAAAACCACAGCCCCGAGCTCTAGGTCATGTACTGGATAGTTATGCTCATGCTTCTTCAACTGTCTCGAAGCATAAGCAATAACGTGTCCATGCTGCATCAGGACTGCACCCATCCCCTGATAAGAGGCGTCCGTGTAGATCTGGAATCCTTCGCTCCCGGATGGAAGCGCAAGGATGGGGGATGAGATGAGTCGGTCCTTCAGCTCCTGAAAAGCCGTCTCACACCGCTCTGACCAAACAAAATCTGCATCCTTCTTCGTCAAGGACGTGAGGGGGAGTGCTATCCTCGAGAACCCCTCCACGAACTTGCGGTAATAGCCTGCTAGTCCCAAGAAACTGCGGATGTCAGAAGCGGTCTTCGGCCGCGGCCAATCCCTCACTGTCTCTATCTTGGCCGGGTCCACAGCTAACCCAGCCCCACTGATCGTGTGCCCCAGGAACGCCACCTCCTGCAACCAGAACTGGCACTTTGAAAATTTTGCGTACATCTGGGTCTCCCTCAGCCTCTGCAAGACCTGTGCCAAGTGCTCTGTATGCTCCTCCTGAGTCCGAGAGTAAATAAGGATGTCGTCGATGAATACTATCACGAAGCGATCTAAGAAAGGCTCGAAAACACGGTTCATCAGACTCATGAATGCAGCAGGAGCATTCGTGAGCCCAAAAGGCATCACCGTGAATTCGTATAATCCATAGCGCGAACTGAAAGCCGTCTTCGGTATGTCTTCTTCCCGGATACGGAGCTGATAGTAGCCGGATCGCAAATCTAACTTGGAGAACCAGAATGCTCCCTGTAGCTGGTCAAATAACTCATCTATCCGAGGCAGAGGATAGGTGTTGCGGACCGTCAACCGGTTCAGCTCCCGGTAATCTATACATAATCGCAGTGATCCGTCCTTCTTCTTCACAAAGAGAACTGGCGCTCCCCATGGCGATGAACTAGGCCGCACAAATCCTGACTCGACTAGCTCCTGTAGTTGAGTCCTGAACTCTGCTAACTCCCTAGGAGCCATCCTGTAGGGTGCCCTGGACACCGGCCTCGCTCCCGGTACTAGCTGAATCCTGAAATCCAAGTCTCTAGCAGGTGGTAGCCCGGGCAATTTCTCCGGGAACACGTCGGAGAAATCCCGGACCACCGGAATATCTGAGATAGTCGCCTCTGTTCCCACCATCTCGAAGCAGACAATATAGACTTCTTCACCCTGCTCATGGGCCTTCACAGCCTGTATAGAAGATAATAGTAGGTGGCAGATAGGCTGGATACCTTCAACGATAACATGAGAGTCGCCATGTCTTAGCGTGATCCTCCTGGACGGGCAATCTATCTGGGCATGGTTCCGATGCAACCAGGCCATGCCCAAGATCAAATCAAAGTCCTGCAGCTTCAGAATAGTTGCCGGCGCCTCAAATGCCTTGCCGCCAATCTCGGCCTCCATATCGCAATGTGCAGTGGTCCGCAGTTCCGACCCATCGGGTAGACGTACCCTCATCTCTAGTCCAGGGAACCTCTCCACGCCTTCGAGTCCGTCGATGAAGGCCTCGGATACGAACGAGTGTGAAGCACCCGTGTCGAAGAGAGTATGAGCGGGCTTGCCGCTGATCATAACTATGCCTGAGGTTTGTTTATGTGAAAGTTAATTGTTGTCCTATAGTTCCAGGTATTAAATATATATCATTGGAAATCCAAGAAAAATTCATAATTAACTTCAAGTACCTGTGATAACCTCCTCGGGATTTCTCGGCTCTGTGAGGTCCAAGGCGTATATCTGCTCCTGCTCGCGTCTCCTGCCGTGATATCCCCGACCTCGGCCTCGGCCTCGGCCCTGCTGTACTGGGGCCACTGGAGGAGGAGGAGGAGGGGGATGGAATCGGTGCGGGCACTCCGACCTGATGTGCCCAGGCTGGCGGCATCCGTAACAAACCACTTGTCGGTGGCCTCGGTCATCCTGTCTCCTCGGATCATGCATCTGTAGAGGTGGGGGAGCCAATGCTGGAGGAGGCCCCTGCTCCTGCCTGAAGTTGGGACGACGACGTCCCCCACCCCTCCTGTATCCGATGGTCCTGCCTCTCTGAGAGCCCCTACTGCTCTCACCTGATGTCGATCCGTCAAATGGTCTCTTCCCTCCGGCTCGCACCATCAGCTGGTCAGCCTCCAGCTTCTTCGCCATCTCGATGATCTGCCTAGATGTGCCATGAGAAATGAATAACAGAGCCTACCTCAGATCATCCCTGAGGCCCCGGTAGAACCTCTTTGCATACCTCCTATCGTCGGTGTCCTGAATCCCCGCGAACCTGGCCAAGTGGGAGAACTCTCTCTGGTACTCTATCACTGATCTGGTCCCCTGCTTGAGGTTCAAAAACCTCTCCTCCAAAGCATCCCTGTCCGTAGCAGAGACGAAGTGTTCCAGGAACACATCGCCAAACTCCTCCCAAGAAATCTCTGACAGCTCAAAGTCCGCATAAGTAGTCTCCCGGACTGACTTCCACCATCTCTTCGCGTGGGCCTCTAGCACGGAGGTGGCTAGAGGTACTGCCTGGCCGACTGGGCAGCTGATGCCCGCTAAGATCTCGTGTATGGCCTCCAGCCATTCTTCTATCTTCACCGCATCCTCTGTCCCGCGGTACGTCGGTGGGGACAGGCTCTTGAATGCACTCAGCCAGCTCGACCCCGGATTTGGCTGTGGAGCCGGGACTTGCTGGGCTCTAAAGGCATCCAAAATCGCCGTCAGGGTCTGCCCCATCTCCGTATGTAGGAATGGAGTGGCAGCTGGAGGGGGAGGAGCCACATTTTGCGGCGCTGCGACCTGTGGAGGTTGCATAAAGGTAAGGTTTAGAGCAAAATTGGCCTAACAAACTGTACTTTGTGGACCATTTATGTGACTTTACACATGGGCGCACCACTGCTTCCGCTGCATAGTTTGTCCGCAAACTAATGCTGGGGCGGGGGTGGTCCCATGTTGTGGACTTCTTTCTCATATGATCGTTGTTCAAGTGATACCAGTTTGTAAGACCCCCCTCCCCCTTACCAAGGAGGGCTACCGGATCTTATGCCCAGAACCGCCGTCTTACGGTGGCACTAACTCACGGGTTAGTCGACACCGCAACACGCCGATCCTGCCGGCTAGTACGATCATTAACTTGTAGGCCAATATGAGAAGAAGAAGTAAACTGTATATAAAAACCATCAGTCCACAAGTCACAGTACAATCATGTAAAAGAAATGAATAGTACAATAGTCCACAATATAGTACCAATGAAAGAGTAAAAAGGGCTTATGCCCAGTACATCAAATCTCTCTCTCACAAAATCATAAATGCGGAAGCTACACTAGAACATCAAGACTCGTCCCACCTGAGGACGCACAGTAGTGGTAGTAGCCTGTTGAAGCGGTATCTGCTCCTCATGTCCTGCCTCCTCGACGTGCTGGTGCTCCATCTCCACGGGCTCCTAAAAATAGTTGGTCACCGACCATTAGTCAAAAAGACTAAGTCGTTTCCTCCGCACCTCGCCCCGCAGCTCCTAGGCACCGAGCGGGAGGACGAAGCGGAGGACAACAAGGGGTAGCAAAATGGAAGCAGGTGACAATATCTATCTAGAGTGGTACTAAGTAATGAAATTCTACTCTAGCAATGCTAAGTACAGTACAAGTAGTAAGTAAGAGCGGTGCAGTAAAGGAAAGTAAAGAAACAGCAGTATGAACAAGTAAATAAGCTAAGCTACCACTAAGCTATCACCACAAACGTACCCTAACTTATATAAATGCCCATACAAATATATAAGTTAGGATTTCCAGGAAATTTAACTTATCATATAAAAGAGCCCATACTAATTTATATGATAAGGATCTATGAAGCGTATGACCTAATATGAATGAATGATATGATGCAATTTTATGCGCAGGCAAGTGCAACTCACACACAACGACTCTGTGATCACAGACCTTTAGTTCCCACTTTTTGAGAGCTAGCATCACTCTCGGGTACCACCGCTGTGGCTACGGCAGCAGCGGAGCGGGCGTCTCCGCTTCTAGACCGGTATGCACACTACCAAGCCTTAGACCCCTCTCATACGCCTCTGTACACGTCCAAGGTGCACTCTAGAGTCTCGCGTACGTACTTTGCTGACAAACCCGTCAGTCTTGTTGGGTCGGATGTGTGTTATCGGGGGTCGTCCTCCAGACCGCAGTGTAAAACAACCCACTGGCCCCTCTAACTCCCACAACCGCCTGGTGCACCGTACTGCCATCGGTGTGACGAACGGCCAGTACCGCATGCCCCGCCACGATATTTATGCACATGCAAGTAATTCATACCGAGCCTCCTGCTCGCAGGACCAAAACCCGTCCTGAATCCCTCAAACCCAAACCCGGGTGAGAACGCACATTAGTGCCTTTGTGTCAACTCCTCAAACCCCAAACGGGTGAGCATATATCATGAATCTCTCCAGCCCCCACACGGGCGAGAAGGTACGACAATGTCCTAACCTATTAAACTACTCTTGTCTACGGTTTATTATACTTAGAGATTTAAGGTTAATCCCAGGACTGCCCCCGGTATTCCCTGTGAAGGGCTCTCAAGGGGCACTAGGAACTGTGTTGGGATTACGCCCAGCGTTCCCTTTCGCAAGGATATTTATTTTAGTTGATGGCTACCCATGTATCACTCCAGCTCTCCTTATTGCTTTAGTACAACCCTAGTGACTTAAGGTATTACCGGGAAAACCGACGGTCTTCCGTCGATCCCCGCTCCAGTTGCTAGCTAAGACTTGCATTTAATCTCTCACTAAGACAACTCTACCCACCAGGGTTACTCATGTTGAACTCTCTCTTATTTCTGCCGATAATCAATCCCCTGGTAATTCCCCTAAGGCAGGACCTATTTGTGTTATATGCAGACCATGACCTATGCCTACCCTAGAATTGTGATCTTCCAAAACTTAAGGCATCTTGCCTCTAAATATTTATCCTAAGGTATTATGGACTAAGGGAACTACCCTAAGGATTCTCATAATTTTTCTTGGCCAAATAGTCATTTAATTAATTCTTTAAATTCAAATGCTAGGTCACTTTACACATGAAGTGGTTTGATTAAGCATCCACTGACCTAGGGAACTTTTCCTGAGAGGTATATTGACAAAATATTACTGCCTACAGAATTTCATAATTTTCCTTAAATTATTTATTATCATTTTCAATTTAATATCAATTCCACAAAATTCCATTTTTCCAAATGATGTATAGGCATTATTTACACAAAAATTCCAGAAATATTACAGAGCTTTTAGGACACTAATTGATAACTATTGGCAGAGAATCATCAACATTTAATGCAAGATGGCCTATAGGATTCCATTATAAGATATTTACCAAAATGCCATTATACTAATTTTAACACAAATAATGCATCCATTAAATTCTGAGAAATTTGTGTAAGACTAATAATAACATTTTATGACAGTAGAAAAATTTCCAAACTTTTCAGAGATATAAATCCATCAATTCAAGAATATACAAAATAAGGGTAAAATGAGAAATTTAGGGTATCTATTCCAAAAATTCTTCAAAACAGAGGAATCATATTTTTCCTAAGTCAAATGTGATGTTATCAATGCCTTGGCAAGGTGGTTTGGATTTGTACTTGAATAAATCCTATTTTCCAATTTTATTTCCAAAATAGCTATAATTAAAATAAATTCTAATAAATGGAATTTTGATTCCAAAAATTCCCTCATTAATTTGGGGGGTGAAATTTATCCTAATGAACCACTGTAATTAATTTCATAACTCTTGCATGCAACCATTGGGCTAAATTCACCAATTTGCATTTTTGCTATTTGCACACCAAGCCTTAACATAGGCTAGCACATGCAAGTGGATTCTTCCACATGCAGTGACCCCAAGGTGCTGAAAATTTTATCATGCACCAAGGATGACCCCACTGACCCACCACCAAAATTTGGGGCCATGGGGAGGAGTAGAACTCCATATATGTCATTTATTTAAATTTTGATATTTTACCAAAAACTATAGGAAAATATTTTCCAAAAATTCCTAAATTTTGGCAGGAGGTAAGTAAGCCCTAATCATGCATGTGCCCAAAATTTGGGGTCATGGTGACTAATATTGAGACCAGGGCATCCAATATAAGTTTTGACCTAGTCTAGGACCAGTCCTAGGAGAAATGTCCTACAGGACTGTACACTACACCAAAATGTATGTTTAGGGTGGCATTTTAAAGGTAAGACCCTAGGCTACATTTTTCATTAAGGGTCTAAGGTCTGGAAATGCCTCTAAGAGGCCTATATTTAACATGCAAGGTAACTGAAAAAGTGTGACAGAAATGTTACTATTCAATACATTAATTAAAATGAATTATTTATTCTGTAGCACGAATCTTGAAGTAAGATCCAACGGGATCTGGTCTTCGTCTACCTCCAGCCAACGGCTGAGATCGAGCCGACCTGGAGCGACTTTGCCGGCGATTTCCGGCCAGCTGAGCCACCACCACCGCCGGCGGATATCGCCACCACCTTCGTTAAGGTGGGGGCTAGCGTTTCCCGGCGGTGGGGCCGCCGGAGTTGGCTCCTCCGGCGAACCCGAGCAAGAAAAGAAAAGCTCGAATTTCTCCATTTCCTCTCATGGCATCGGGCTCGATTGAGCCCGATATCTCCCTAGTTCGATCTAGAAAGTTAGTACGGGAAGAGGTGAGGTGAAACGCACCATAATCGGGGCTTGGCTGCGGGTCAGGCGGCGGTTTGCCGTGGTGGTGGTGCGCCGGCGAGCTCCACCCCGAAAGCTCAAATCTCCACCGTTCTCCATGATTAAACAGTCGAACTCCACTCCTTTCAGCCTTCTGGAACTAATGGTGAGGTTTGTTTGGACTGAGGTGGCCTATAAGTGGAGATAACTCCAATGATAGCTCGGTTTTGAGCTTTGGAGATTTCACCCAGCTGCCATGTGGCTCACAGCCCTGGTTTCCTGCTGGAAATGAAGAGGGGAGGTCAGCCACTTGGTTTTGGGCAGCCTAAGTCAGCTGATGGGGTGGCCATGTGGCCACCATTTCCTTCATTCCTCTTTCTCTCTCCTCTTCTCCTAAAATTTCCAATTTTACCCCCTTGCATGTATTCTCTCTCCTGATTTAGAGGGGTAGGGCTGGTCTTGTTCACTTGGGCTGACTTTGGGCCAACTTTAGTGGGCTTGGTCCAAGGGGAAATGACTTGGCCTTCATTTCATTCCTTAGGTCAAATTGTTGACCAAATTGACTTTTAGGGTTGACTGGTCAACCATGGTGGGTGGACTGACCCCACGTGGTGAAAATGGGTCTAGTGGCACCACCCAACTTAGTTTGGGTCAAGGGGGTGCCCCACTTAGGTTAATTAGGCATATGGGTGTGGGTTTGACCAAATTAAGCCCAAGGTTGACCTTGGTCAACTGGGGTCAAAATGTTGACCCAGTGACATACCCTAGGGTCCACTTAGATTGTTTTTAGGGTTAGGGCAATGTGGTGGGGTCATGGTGTGGTTAGGGTCCCCACTTAGGCTAGTTTGACCTAGTTTGACTAAGGTCTTATAGTGGGCCCCACATGGCTACCACCCACTACCTAGGGTCAAACCTAGTTGATCTCCTCAAATCTCACCCCATGCCTAACCCAATCTAAGTTGAGGGGTCCAAAAGTAACATGGGATGTTACACTTGGAATGCTTCTTCGCACTTATCGCTCCACACAAATGCTGCATTCTTCTGCGTCAATTTTGTCAAAGGCGCAGATAATGTAGAGAAACCCTCTACAAATCTTCTATAGTAGCCAACCAACCCTAGGAAGCTTCTTATTTCTTTGGGTGTGGCAGGCCTCGTCCATACCATCACTGCGGCTATCTTTTCTGGGTCGACAGAGATTCCATCCTTGTTAACCACATGACCCAGGAAAGAAACCTGAGGCAACCAGAACTCGCATTTACTTAGCTTGGCAAACAACCTATGGTCCCTCAAGGCAGATAAAACTAGACGCAAATGTTGGTCATGCTCCTCAACATTGCGTGAATACACCAACACATCGTCTATAAATATGACTACAAACTTGTCCAGAAAGTCCTTGAAGACCTTGTTCATCATGTCCATGAAAGCAGAAGGTGCGTTGGTCAAACCAAACGACATCACCAAAAATTCAAAATGTCCATGTCTGGAACGGAAGGCAGTCCGCGGGATATCTGATTCACGGATACTTAACTGGTGGTAGCCCGAATGAAGGTCAATCTTAAAGAACACGGCGATGCCTCGCAGTTGATCAAACAAGTCATCTATCCTCGGCAACGGATACCTATTCTTGATCGTTACCTTATTTAGCTCTCTATAATCGATGCACAACCTCATCGATCCATCCTTTTTCTTGACGAATAAAACGGGAGCACCCCAAGGCGAAAAACTCGGCCTTATAAATCCGTTCTCAAGCCACTCGTCTAACTGGATACGCAACTCCTCCAGTTCGCGTGGGGCCATCCGGTAAGGCGCCTTGGCAATAGGACGCGTACCCGGCTCCAAATCTATAACAAACTCCACGTCTCGATCAGGCGGGAGACCAGGAAGGTTAGCTGGAAAGACATCAGAAAAATCACGAACCACCGGGATCTCCTCCAAACACGGCAAACTAACCTTGGTTTCTAAAACCGAAACCAAACAAGCAAAAGAACCGGAATCTACAAGCTTCGAGCACATACCGCCGATATAGTCGGAGTAATCCTGGCGCGGAAACCGTAAAACACTCCCGGGCTGAACGTTGCCATCCTGAAGTCCAAGCGTTACCCTTGCATTGGATCACAGCATCAATTTGGACAACCAGTCCATGCTAGGATACATCGAAGTCTTCCAGATCCAAACAGCTTCTAAATCAGCAATCGCGAGGAAAATCGCCTAGTAAAATCGGACAACTCTGAATACCCTGATCGAAATACAGATTCGCCTGAAGAAACTTGACACAGAAGGCATCACCAACACTATCGGATTCAACGGTAACGCTCTACGAAGGCTAGCCACAAATGAGTTGGTAGCGCCGGAATCGAACAAAACACGCGCCCAGCGGTTCTTTACCTTAAATCGTCTATAAAATGCACCACGCGACTAAGGAAGCGAAACGCTCAAAACTATAACATGAGCTAAACCATTACAAAACTATGGGAGATCTAACCTGATATCCACTTGCCGTGGACGCCTGAGCGTCCTCCATGAGACCACGTTCAACATCCTTTTCCCTTGTCCACTTCGCTGCTTGGCGGCGGCAAGGCCTGAAGAGGAACTGGCTGCAGAGTAAGATGAGCTTGCGGGCACTTGATACTGAGATGACCCTCTTGGCGCACAGAAACAACTTCTGTCTTTTCCAGCAAGCGGGCAGCATCGTGCCCCAGCTTCTTGCATACAGAACAAAACAAGTCGTTTCTTTGGGATACTGGATCGCATGAATCTGATCTTTCTTCTTGAACTCCTAATCTTTGATAGCACCTTTCCAATGGATGGCCCGGCTCGGCCACAGAAACTGAATACCTCTTTGTTTCTCTTCCTCGGAGCAGCGTCAGGACTGAAGTACTCTTACCTCATCAGACTTCTTTGATCTGTTCTCAGTTGTGCCCTCGATTCTTGGTGTTATCAATTGCCTCTACCTTTAAGGCAGCTTCCACCATACCAGCATAAACTGAGGTCGCATAGGCACTTGCTAATTGCTGGAGTCACTCCTTAGCCCAGCCAGAAATCGCTTGCTTCTATTTTCATCGGAACTCACCAAGTCTGGGCAAATCGGCTTCGCTTACTAAACTCGATTTAGTACTCACTAACCGTGAGCTGTCTCTGCTTAAGGCGGAAATCATTCATCAGACGGTCCTCTCGACCGATGGCAGAAACTTGCCAGAAGTAGCTCCTAAAGGATCCTTAGGAACACCCGTCTTCAGAGCCTTCTTTCTCCTCAGCACAGCACTTTCGCAAACCTTTGAGCTGAATATGCGGCTAACATCACTTTTGATCATCAGTGATCCCGGAGTATGAGAACATCTCCTCGATTGATATCATCCAACGTCACGACATGTAATCTGCATGCCATCATACGTCGGAGGCCTAAGTCGCTGAAAACTGAGAAATAAAAGGCATCTCTGGTGGCACCTCCGACTGGAGGCACCAGAGGAGCTGGGGGAACAGGGACAGCTTGACCCACAAAAGGTCTTGAAATCTCAGAATTTGCCCTGCCACAATGCCAACAAGGACTGGACCTGAGACTGCAAATCTACAACTTGCTTTGACAAGGCTTCATTGCTTTGTCGCAGACCTTCTATCATTGCGCTGCTCTGCGCACCTGAAGATTCTCCTCCGCGATTGGGGTCACCTTGTCGAAGGACGCCTCGACATTCTAATGGAACACAAAACCTAATCAACCACCTAGCCCACCCACTAGAACCAAACAACATAGTACAAACAATACATACTTAAGTACTTGCTCATGCTGGCTAACTTGGCTCTGGGATTTCAATAATGATGTTATGCTTAACCTACGATGATTCACTATCATCACACTAACTCTTGTGGCTAGATCGGAATGCATGAATTTATATTCTTTTTGACTCAAAAATTATGTGTGTACACATGTTCATCCTGCAAATCTTTAGCTTGGCACGTGTGCTTATGCAATGTTATGGTATGCATGATGTGCTATGGCATTCTAAAAAGGCCCTAATGCATTTATGAGCGGCGTAACACATGAAAATGTTATGCATCCCATACTACA
>CM077151.1:268078052-268482975 GCA_039583875.1 Platanthera guangdongensis | reverse complement strand
ATACCACTCATATAGAAACCCAATAAGACGGTTAAGTCAATTCGTGGAGTAATTATTCACAATCAACTCGTATATCACATGAGTACAAATCGGAAAACCTCTCCGAAAAGTAATGTAATGTACATCAGTTTAACGTAGAAAACTTATAATGCTAACACTGGCGTGAAATGTTGTTCATAATCAACTTGCCAATTACTCCTTTGAAGGCACTCACACTCATTCCTTTTATGAGAACTTCTGCTAATTGTTCGTCTGTTGGAATAAATGGAATACATACCACTTGTCTCACAATATTCTCTTTTATGAAGTGTCTGATCACTTCAATGTGCTTGGTGCGGTTATGTTGAACGGGATTATGTGCAATGTCAATGATAGGAAAAGTAATGCACACAACGAGATTAAGGTTCCTTATAGCGTAGCTTATTTGCTCTGATGAGTTTGGACAAAAAACGTTGTCATCATAAAATTTATGTTTGGCATGACAATGGTTATTATCGCCACCAAGAAAAGAGAACTAATTTCGAACATAAAAGTGAATGAAGTTCCTTAGGCGATGTCAGACGTTCAGGTACGATGATTCAATACCACCGCGGTCACAACCACCGCACCAAAGAGAGCCTAAGGCTCCGTTTGGCACGGTGGTGGCGGTCGTAAACGCATGGGTTAAACTGTCTTTCGGTAAGGATCCCTAACAAATATCCCGTTTAAACATAAAAGTGGATGAATTCTTTAGGTGGGCGTTAACAAATGACATTCAATAACCACCGCCGGTCACAACCGCCGTCACCAAACGGATCCTAAGTGTTTGAATGAGAGAGAGAGGGAGTTATTGCAGTTTAACTTTATAGAAAAAAAATAAGAAATTAATGAAATAAAATATCAAATCTGAATATAAGAGGAAGGAAAAACAAAGTAGCAACATTTCATGAATGGATGGACAGGCATAAAACCCAGATTAGAGCCCAAACAAGCTGAGATTTAGGGCCAATTTGGGAAGGCTTTTTAATTCCTTTTTTGTTTTTTTGAAAAATGTCATCGCATCTAAGAAGTCATTTGGATTGTCTGCCGGTGGGAAAAGATGCTAAATTTAAATTTTTTCCTCTTTTTGAAAAGCTACTTGTCTCTTACTTTTTAACCTTTTCTAAAAACATTTCCTCATCCCGATACACTGTTTCGCGCATTTTTTGGTCCGGGCGTGAGTTTAGCCCGGGAGCGCATTTTTCTTCTGGGCGCCCATTTTTCGCCTGAATATGCATTTTTCGTTCGGGCGCATATTTTCTGCTGGGAGCGCATTTTTTCGCATGGGAGCGCATGTTTACGCCCAGTGACACATTTTTTGCCCGGGCGCGCATTTTTCGCCCAGTCGATCTTTTTTCGTCCGTAAGCGCATTTTTCTCTCGGACGCGCATTTTTTCCGCTTAGGCCCGCACTTTTTGCAAGGGCCCACATTTGTTCGTCTGGGCTCACATTTTTTCGCATGGGCTCACAATTTTTGGCACGGGCTCACAATTTTGCCTGGGGCGTGCTTTTCTCGCTCGGGGCGCATTTTTCGCCCGGACGCGCATTTTCTCGTCCAGGAGCGCATTTTCTGCACGAGCACGCATTTTTCCTCCCGGACGCTCATTGTTTGCTCGGGCGCGCTTTTTTTGCTCGGTCGAGTATTTTCCGCTCGGGCGCACATTTTCTACTTTGACGCGCATTTTCCACCCCGGGGCCCATTTTTCTGCCGGGGTGCATTTTTCTGCCCGGTGGGTACATTTTTGGCCAGGCGTGCATTTTTCTGTCCGGCACGCATTCCCCTCCCAACCAGGCGCGCATCTTTCCCGCCGGGCGCGCATTTTTCCCGCCGGGAGCGCATTTTCCGCCCGGGCGCACATTTTTTCGCCCGAGCGGGCATTTTCCCCGCCCAATCGCGCGATTTCTGCCCGATCCGCGCATTTTCCGCCAGAACGCGTATTTTCATCCCGGGAGCGCATTTTTCCGCATGGGCATTTTCTGCCCGGCCCGCATTTTTCGCCCGGGCCCCCATTTTTAGCCAAGGCCCGCATTTTAGGTTCGGGCCTTTTCCGCCCGGACAAAGATTTTCCGCCCGGAGGCGCATTTTTCCGCCCGGGCATGCATTTTTTTTTCCATCTGGCGTGCATTTTTGATCGATTGCGCATTTTGTGTCTGTCGGGCATTTTTCATCTGGATGTACATTTTCACCCGGACGCTCGTTTCCCAAGCGTGCATTTTTTTGTTCGAGCATGCATTTTTTGTCTGGTAGCACATTTTAATAAAAAATATAACCACATTGGAGATTTGTCAAACCGTTTATAAATTATTTCTCCTTTCTGAAAATCTCCACACAAAAAATTTACTCAAACAGATCTCTTTTTCCAATATAAATTTTTCAAAAGCTATTTTCTTACATTTCTTTATCACTACTACTCTTTTCTAAAAAATCCTACCAAACAAGACCTTAAAGTTTATGTGAGAATTTCAATATAGAGATAGACTTTGATAAAAACAAAACTATGAGCCATAACTCAAAAACTCACTTTAATGGAGAATTTCATTAAAATTACTCGCCTCGGCTATTTTGCTAGCATTTTGGAGGAATGTTAGCAAGAAGCACAACAGCTACATGATGAAATGCATGAATCACCCACCAAATACAATTTGGGAAGACTTTTCTTTTCATTTGATCACATTAACCACCCTAAACCACAGTATAAATAATATATTTGATTAGGATATAGGCTTAAATATTATCTGGGAATCACCCCATTATCTTCTGAATGCATCTCAGGAGGCTCACATGGTCTCCAATAGTACCCTTTGGTTCATCCATTAGGGATATGCCTCTAAGATAGAGTTCCTCACGAATCTTGTCGGACTTCTCGTACTCTTTGTTCTTTCTTGCTAGATTTCGCTCTTCGATCTTCTGCTGAATTTCCTCTTCCACAAATCCCGCCCTCTTCAACGCCTTGTCCTTTAGTTGTTGCAGAACCTGCAGAAAAGAAAAAAAAAAGATGGTCCCTTTAGCTCAGCACGGACACTGATAAACTCGAACACTTGTTCCAATATGGCGGACTCAGGACGACACATGCTCGACATCATCCATGCTAAATAATAACCATAGGACTGTTAATATAGCTCTAAGATTGAAGATCGCTGGAAAATCAGCTTAATTTTTGGCTCAGATCAAGCCAACCTTAGATCGAATTGAGCCGACTCGAAATTAATAAATGTACACACATGCACATGTAATTGTCATTCAATTTATCTTCCTCCGGCATTTTATTGTCAATTGTACCCAGGTTTTCTCGCTCTCGACTTCCCCAGTCTCATATCACGACAATTTCAAGCCGGCTCAAAATCATTTTGAGTCCGCCCGAAATCGAAGAATTTGAGCCAGATCGAAATCGGTTCAAATCCATTTGTGCTCGAGTCGATCTCGTGTTTGCTCGAAATTTTTCAAGCCAACTTTGATCCAAGCTCTGACAACCCTACATAGCCTAGAGATTCAAAAGAATTCAAACTGGATGCCTTTGATACCTCAGAGGATGCCAAGAGAGAGAAGAGACCAAGAGCCCCAAGAACATCCTTGACTTCTTTCTCAATGCAAGAAGAGATAGAATTAATCCCTGCTGCTGTTTTTTTCCCCTGTAGATGATAAAACAGCAGGAAAGAATAAATAAGCAATATAATTTCCATTTCAATAGTTTTATTTTCATGATCACATGAAATAATACTTTGAACTTCTTCAACGCGCCGTTTATTGACTTGAGCAGATCGACGAGATCGTCTATAACAGTAGTTGTATGCAGATCATCAGACATAGAGGCGAGACATTCAGCATGGAACTTCTCAATCTGTTCCTTGACATCTGCTGGCACTTGCCCTTGAAATTTTCACTGCGGAACGGAGATAAAGCCGTTTCGCAGTCATGTAGAGTCTGCATGTATAAACAATTTGTCTTGAGTAACTGAATTACATCCCCCGCCCCCACAAAAGAGAGAGAAATATAACCTGATATATGTAAAAGATTCGATCCGATGAAATCTCAAGTGCTCTGTCGGAGTAATTGACATCAGATCGGTAGTGAGTTCGCATTAAGAAAAATCTTAGAGCCAGTGGATGATAACCCCAATAATCTGTCACATAATTAAAAACCAAAAGATGTTAGATTACGAAACTGAAATTTCGTTCGGTTACAGCTTTCAACATGCTTTTGTGGTAGAAAAAGCTACCGGGGAAAATAAGCTGGATATGTGTTGCTGATATTTTCACAATTTGTTTCAAGAAAAACTGTTTATAAACACTTCAAAAGATCAATAAAGCAGTTTTTTATAAAATTTAAAGGGCAAAAACAGATAATCATAGGCCATATGAAACAAATCCCAATGTTGCTCATGAAACAGCTTTTAAATCCAAAACCGACGTTTAAAAGAAGAAAAAAGTTTTGTAATCCTTACATCGCGTATCGTAAAGAAATTGTTGTCTGATTTGGACATCTTCTGATTGTCCCGATTGACGAATCCATTGTGCATCCAAAAGTTGACATTGCTCAGAGGACAAGCGGCGCGGCTCTGTGCGATTTCGTTCTCATGATGCGGAAAGATCAAATCCTTTCCTCCACCGTGAATATCAAAACAATGGTTTAAATGATGCAAGCTCATAGCACTGCATTCAATATGCCATCCAGGCCTTCCTGGACCCCAAGGACTCTCCCAGCTTGGCTCGCCGGGCTTTGCTGCCTGCCACGGAAAACATAAGGTCAGCCACAAGGCCGTGTAGTCAAAAAACTAATAGCGTCAATGGCACAGTGTGAAGGTAGCACCGTGGGTGCATGCAACACCTCGGGGGTAATGACATTTTAAGTCTCCTTTCAATTGAAAATACTTTTTTTATTATCTAAATATTTTTAATGTTTAACATAATAATTGAACAACTGCAATAAGTTTGATTTTATGGTATCATCACAAAGATTTCCTTAATAAACATTCAAGAATTTTATTTTATTTTTATTTGTTGAAAGTAATAATTAGAAAATTAATCAAAATATCTAAATTCCCTTTTATTCATGGAATACATCTACCTTCCACAATGCAAAATCAGCTGGATTGCGTTTCCTTGAATCGACAGCAACACGACCACCTCCGCCGGCGCGATTATCATCGGGTTTTCGTCCGGATAAACAATAATAATTGGGGTAAGTGTCAACAGAGAAGTAAACATCACCCTCAATGGTATAGGCATGTCCATTCTCCATAATCTGAAAAATCATAAAATGTAAGTATGTAACTCAATGTTACAAGCTTCACAAGTTTATTTATTAAAGCTAGAGGATGCTTGGCATAATAAAGAGAGTCTGCATATGGATATCAAATTGATTTCACTGGTAGACTATGAAAAACAATATTAACTTATGTAACTATATTAATATATAAAGATATCCCAGTGTAGTGGTGTGCGCCATCATCCTTCCATTTTAAATTAAACCCGGCCCTCTTCAAGAAAAAAATAATATTGACCATTGATTTAAAATAAAAATTACCAGCGCTCTTATTTTTCCCATATCGCGGCAGTACCTCCGCCCGCACGGCGGTGCAATGGTGTGCGCGGGCAGAGGTATTGTTGTGCCTCGGATACTGTCGCAGATGCACGAGGGGCATCTCGTGCACCGTCACTCGTATTTATTAATGGAAAATAAGATAAATCATTACTACCATAGATAGCTATGTGATCCAAGACTCCAAAAAATATAAAAATTGTCTTATAATTCTTGTAGAAGAATGGTTCAAATCTTGTATATACTTCTTGAATACAAAAATACGAGTACAAGTACATATATATAAAAGAGATGAGAGAAACAGACAACTATACAAGCAATGTGGGACTAAGCCAGTATCCTACATGGGCCATAATAATGGGTCTACTCAACATCTTTCTAGTATTCTCTAACACTCCCCCGCAATATGGAGCGTACAGGTCGTAGGCACCAAGCTTGGATAAGAACTGATGGTTCATTTGTCGAGGTAGCACCTTGGTGAGAATGTCAGCAACTTGCTCTGATGGCACCATACTTGGATAAGAACTGATGGCACCAAGCTTGGATAAGAACTGATGGCACCAAGCTTGGATAAGAACTGATGGCACCAAGCTTGGATAAGAACTGATGGCACCAAGCTTGGATAAGAACTGATGGCACCAAGCTTGGATAAGAACTGATGGCACCAAGCTTGGATAAGAACTGATGGCACCAAGCTTGGATAAGAACTGATGGCACCAAGCTTGGATAAGAACTGATGGCACCAAGCTTGGATAAGAACTGATGGCACCAAGCTTGGATAAGAACTGATGGCACCAAGCTTGGATAAGAACTGATGGCACCAAGCTTGGATAAGAACTGATGGCACCAAGCTTGGATAAGAACTGATGGCACCAAGCTTGGATAAGAACTGATGGCACCAAGCTTGGATAAGAACTGATGGCACCAAGCTTGGATAAGAACTGATGGCACCAAGCTTGGATAAGAACTGATGGCAC
Source organism: Platanthera guangdongensis (assembly GCA_039583875.1). Taxonomy (NCBI): domain Eukaryota; kingdom Viridiplantae; phylum Streptophyta; class Magnoliopsida; order Asparagales; family Orchidaceae; genus Platanthera; species Platanthera guangdongensis. The sequence goes on along the minus strand of CM077151.1, from coordinate 268,476,441 downwards.
CAAGCTTGGATAAGAACTGATGGCACCAAGCTTGGATAAGAACTGATGGCACCAAGCTTGGATAAGAACTGATGGCACCAAGCTTGGATAAGAACTGATGGCACATTTGTCGAGGTAGCGCCTTGGTGAGAATGTCAGTAACTTGCTCTGACGCAGGAACATGCTCCGGCTATAACTTCTTTAATTGAACCTTTTCACAAACAAAGTAACAGTCAACTTCAATGTGCTTAGTCCTGTCATGAAACACAGGATTATTCGCAATATGGATAGCAGTCTGACTATCGCAAAACAAGGTTGCAGGTGAGGATAAGGTGACCCCCAAATCACCAAGAAAACCCTCAAGACAGGTGAGTTCAGAAACAACAGCCGTCATTGCACGATACTGAGCTTCAGCAAAAGAGCGAGCAACCACAGACTGTTTCTTGCTACGTCGGGTAATAAGGTTCCCTCCAAAGTAGGTATAAAACCCGTAGTGGAACGTCGATCATCCAGGGAGCCCGCATAATCCGCATTTGAATATGCAATAAAAGATAGAGATGAGGATGACTTATATATCAGTCCTTGTCCAGGAGCTGTCTTCCAATATCTGAGAATGTGTTCCACTGCCAGGAGATGAGAGATCCGAGAAGCGTGCATAAACCGGCTGACCACTCCAACAGCGAAAGAAATATCAGGTATTGTAAGTGTCAGATATATCAGTTTCCCTACAAGGCACCGATAATACTCAGGGTTCGTAAGTAGAGAATCAGAGTCAGACCCATGAGCACATAACTTATGATTGGCATCCATCGGAGTTTCCACGGGTTTGAACCCAGAGTAGCCAGCATCGTTGAGAACACCAAGGCAGTACTTTCGTTGTGAAAGGGCAAGACCATCGGGCCGTCTTGCAACCTCAAGTCCAAGAAAGTACCTGAGAGCCCCCAGATTTTTTGTTTGGAAGACGGAATTTAAGTGTTTCTTGATTTGTTGAATCCCTGCGGAGTCATTGTCAGTAATCAAAATATCATCCACATAAACCAAGAGAATGACAGTCCCAGTTGGTTGATGATGAGTGAAGAGAGAGAAGTACGCCGAGCTCCTCTTGAATCCAACTTCGCGAACTGTCTTACTGAATTTATCAAACCAAGTTCTGGGAGATTGTTTGAGATCATAAATAAATTTCTGAAGATGACATACACGAGACTCCCTCGTGGTCTCAAATCCGGGAGGTTGGTTCATGTAGACTGTTTCTTAAAGGTCACCGTGCTGATGGAGAGGCCAGTGGCAATGAACCGTCAAGGAGATCAACACCCGAACAGAGTTCAACTTGGTGACAGGAGAGAAGATTTCATTATAATCAAGTCTCTGTTTTTGAGTGAACCCCCAAGCCACAGGTTGGGCTTTGAGCCTGTCAACCGTCCCATCTGGAGCATGTTTGATAGCAAACACCCACTTGCAACTGACACGCAATTGTCCAGAAGGAAGAGGAACCAGATCCCAAGTTTGGTTAGACCAAAGAGCGGTCATTTCTTCTTCCATAGCCGCACGTCACTCTGAATGAAGAATAGCCTCCTGCACCGAGTTAGTGATAGAAACGGAGGAGAGAGAGCAAACTTGCGTAGAGGTAGTGATAGGCGATGTAGTGAAACATAATTTGCCATGGGATGAGCGGTAGATGTTGATGCTGGATCATCAGTCTGCGGGATAGCATTGGTGGAGGAGGGCTGTTATAGAGCTCCAGAAGCCAAAGTACGGCGAGTGTAGACACAGAGAAGAGGCGATTTGGGTGGTAGATGTGGCACAGGTGTCGGAAGTGGAGTGGGAAGAAGTGATGATAGGGAAGACGCGACTGGAACGGTTGGACAAGGTATGGAGGGAGGAGGAGCAGAGTTTGACAGTGAGTCATAGAATGGTTGATCCTCATGAAAGGTGATATCGGCAGAGACAATAACTTTGTCAATAGTTGGAGAATAGCACGGATAGCCTTTTTGAATCCGATAGTATCCGAGAAACATACATTTGCTGGCACGAGCGGCCAACTTATCGGTTGTCGCCTGTCGGACCAAGGTTGTGAACATAGCAAGTATAGCCAAACACACGAGGCGTGAGGGTGAACGAGATTGAGATAGAAAAAGGAGACTAAATGGAGTTGCAAAGTCGAGCATAGAGGATGGCACGTGGTTGATAAGGTGACATTTTGCAGACACAGCAAAATTCCAAAAACGAGTAGAAACCTGCATTTGAAGCATGAGTGACCGAGAAACATCAAGAAGATGACGATTCTTTTGCTCGGCTACACCATTCTGTTGAGGCGTATATGCACACGATTTTTGATGTATAATGTCGAACTCTGTGCATAGGTTCACGAATGTACGGCTAGTGTATTCCTGATCATTATCAGTGCGAATATTTTTTAAAGGAAAGAAGAACTTAGTACGAGTTTTCATAAGGTACGAAAATTGGATGTTAGTTCGGCACGATCACGAACTAAAGAATAACCAGGTTAAGTGAGAGTAATCATCAATAAAAATGACAAAAAAACGAGAGTCAAACATACTAGGAATTTTATAAGGTCCACAAATATCAGAATGTACTAAACTACTAATGATAAAGGAGTATCACTCCGAGGACAAGTAGGATGAAAAGAAGCACGTTGTTGTTTGCCAAAGATACATGATTCACAAAAAAACTTATGTAGGGAGACATCCGGAAGAGCTTTCTTGAGAATCTGGAGGGGAGCATGCCCAAGACGACGATATCATTCGGTAGTGGAGACAACGGAGAGAGCGGAAGGAGGAACATTGAGGAGGTGGAGCTCGTTTGACAGTCGCCCCTTACCAATGATATTTTTCGCCCGCCGATCTTGCACAACAAAGGTAGATGGTGAGAATGTAACACAGCAATCAAGATCATGAGTAAGGCGACTAACAGAGAGCAAGTTAAATGGTGATCTTAAAACATGAAGTGCATGTACAACCCTTATTCGTCGAGGATGGGTCCTACCACAGCCAGGTCAGCGGAAGTCAAAGTCAACAAGTCAAGATAGAAGTCAGAGTCGGCGCACAAGACCGCGGAATGCCTGGGCGAGTATGGCGAGCTCCCCTCACATACTCGCCAAGCAGGAGACTAGGCGAGATACTCGCCCAGCCCGTGCGAGATCCCCTTGGAAATCGTCTAGTCGTCAGGGGGTGGGGTATAAATATGACCCCCCCTAGATTTCCCTATAAATAGGACCCCAGGGGGTAGGAGGTGAGGGACGAAAAATCCTCTGCAGGATACTCGCGAGCTCTCCTTTTCGAATACTAGCCGAGCCTTTGGATTTCTTTTCCTTATAGGTCAGGTCGTGACCTTGCGACTTAGTCATCAGCTAGTCTCCCTCGTACCTAGTTCGGTCATTTTTGGTTAAGAAGGGGCTGCTCCTTTCAAGCATCCGGGTACGTGGTGGGACCTTCCTGCCGCAACATTTGGGGTCATGTTTGTTTTCATTCGTCATCCTAGTCATCCTAGTCGTCTGATCTTACCCCTGAACCGGTAACCTTAGGCGGCTTTGGTCCGAATTCTGAGGTTAGGAATTTTCCTGGCTTCAACAGTGCAGAAGACAGAGAGAGTGGGTGTGAAGGGTATATAGCAATGCCAGATATAGGGATGGTATAACCATTAGCCACAGTAATGAACTTGGGGCGGGCAGTCATCGAATATTTTGGAGGACGCTGCGAAATAATATGGTGTGTGGCTCTTGAATCCACAATCCAATGGGAGCCCTGTGACAGACAGGATATACCTTCATTCGAAATAGAGGCAACGGATCCAGAGGAGCAAGAGATCACCCCTTGTAATTGTTGGAGCCGAGTGCGTAGAGCATTAATGTCTTCCCGAGTAGAGGTTGTAGAATCCGGGGCAGGAGACGTGGAAGGCTCACCCATAGCAGGAGCAGCAATATGTGAAGGCAGACCATGTTTGCGATAACAGGTAGCCTCAAGATGACTATCCCGACCGCAATACGTGCACTTAAACGAATATCTGTCAGACCAGCCACGTCCCCAAAACGTGTTGCGTCCCCCACAGGCTGATGACCCCCGAGATGACGGAGCGAATGTAGAGTGTTGTAGAAGAGTTGGGGAGAGGGTAACAGGGGCATCCTGGGGCAGTGTGACCTTCAGAAGCATAGAGCGTACATCTGACAAAGATGGAGTGGTAGTAGATGAGAGAATCTGGGCTGGAACGTTGTGCAAGTGAGGGAGAACTCGGGACATCATCAGCGCAATCCCGACCGCTTCTTTCTGAGCCCGTTGAGTGGTCAGATCTATAGTAGGAGGCTGATGCTACATCCAGCCCTCGACCAGAGTCTTGTCTTTAGCCATAATGGAGATCATATCACCGGGATCCCTGGATCAAGAGGTTGAAGATCCGAAATAATGTCAAACATGTGTTGAAGACTATTCTGCCCAGAATAAAAGGAGAGGAGCTCCTACCACATAGTCTTTGTCGTATTATGATACATAGTCATCCTATAGGGCTCGGTGTCCATGGAGTTGAGCAGCCCGGACTGGACCCAGTCATCATCCTGAAGCCACTCATCGGTGGGGTTGGTAGGGTTGACCCGAGTTAAGTGATGAAGAAATCCTTTCGTCTACAATACTCGACGAACTGAGTGCACCCATTCCACGAAATTCCACTTCCCACAGAGGGAGATGGTAGTTATTCAGAGTTCACCACGAATCTCGGGAACCGGAGCCACAACACAAGCAGGCAGATCGGAGGTGGCATTAGAATTCTTAGACGTCGTAAGATCGCAACAGTTAGAGAGGCCACTCAAGCGGTTAAGAGACCAAGCTCGCAGCGACTAAGAGATCAAGCAACAGAGCACCAGCGGGTAGAAGAGGGCTCGCAGCGGTTAAGGCAACTGAAAACCAGCGGCAAGAGAGAAACCGTGGTGGTTACAAAGGAAGATCGTTGCGGCAAGGGCGACCACACCAGCAGAAGGGAAAGAGAGTCTGCAACGGATGGAAACAGACTGGAGCGGCTAAGGAGGCAACCCGCAGTGGGTAAGGAAGGCAGAGCAGCGGCTAAGCAGGGCTGCGATTTTAGCCCAAGTCCGAGACTAAGCGGGTAGGCAGGGAGACCGCAAGCCACGAAAAGATGTCAATAGAGAGCAAACTGCAGTGGCTAGAAAGCAAATCGCTGCGGCTAGAAACCAAACTACAACGACAAGACAGGAACACAAGTGGTAGGATCAGTAGCGGAAAGAAACTGCCCGCAGCGGTTAAGAAAGAAACAACTCGCAGCGGCAAGAAGAAAGAAACCTGCAGCGGCTAAGAAGAAACCCTGCAGCGATTAAGAAAGTAACCCGTAGTGGCAAGAAGAAACCCTGCAGCGGTTAAGAAAGTAACCCGCAGCGATAAGAAAGAAGCCGCCGCTGTTAAGAAGAGCAGACCGGAGCAGCGGCTAAACAATCAACCTGCGGCGAGAAGAGCCAGCAGGAAGGCGGGCAGAGGCACGGGAGTGGGGTCCACTTGTCAGAGAGAAGAAGACTATAAAAGGGGGGAAGGAGAGAAAGAAGAAGTGGAAGCCACGAGAGAGACCCGCAGACACTGATAGGCAAGAGGAAACCGCGCGGATAGTAGAGGTCCGGGCGGATAGCAGCGAGCACACAGGTTACCCGCTCAGAGGAGTGCGGGTAAACACGGATAGTAGCGGTCAGGAAGGAGTCCGCTTAGAGGAAGATCGCTTCCTTTGATACCATGTAGAAGAATGGTTCAACCTTGTATATACTTCTTGAATACAAAAATACAAGTATGAGTACATATATATAGAAGAGAGGAGAGAAACAGACAACTATACAAGCAATGTGGGACTAAGCCAGTATCCTACATGGACCATAATAATGAGCCTACTCAACATCTTTTCTAGTATTCTCTAACAATTCTCTAGACACTACATTTTCTATGAAATGAACATAGAACTCCGACTTCTACGCATCCACTTTGCAAAAAGATGGGAAATCAATATTGTAGTTTTGCAATAATAAAACATAAAGGTCTTATTTTATGATCCATAAGTCTGAGTGCAGAACATGTTAACAATGTATAGAAGTAAAAAAAACAGAACAAGGTCAGATTCTTATGTTGTTGGTTTGGCTGCATATTTAAAATCCTCACTAGATTTCTTAAGTTGCATTATAAAAAAGTTGAAAATACCTGAGTTATCAAATCCTTTATCTGGTCCATAGAATCAGAAACACGCGGTTCATGAGTTGGAGGGAGACAATTAAGTTCAGCCATATCATACAAAAATTCTTCAGAAAATCGATTGCTCAAACTCAGTGGATTCTCACCTTTCTCATTTGCCCTCCTAATTATCTGCAAAATTTGGCATTAGAAGTTTTCTTTATTTTAGCATTTATTTCGAATAACTTGACCCATTCAAATAAGAAGAAAAACAGATAAGTAGTTTATTGATATCCTAACACTTAATTACATAGAATAAAAATTGCAGATTAATAAGGAAATCAGGATGGATTGGTAGAATGTTATTAGGAATTGTTAGAAAAGAACATGTAATGGCAAATTTAAGGGCTCGTCTTAGACCTTCTTCCTCTACTTGTAATAGTCCATCTTGAAATTGGGACTCTTCCCTCTCTTCTCTCCCTAAAGTATACATGTATTTACATACACAAGAAGTATATGCAAAGGTTTAGTTTTTTTCCCAAAATCTCTATGCTCTTTTTCTCTACATGGTATCAGAGCGATGATCCTCTGGAGCGGCCTGTTCTTTTTTAATCGCATCCTCTGCTACTTCCCGGGCGGACTATTGTCGCTATCTGCAGGTCCCTATTCGCCTCCTACTCGTCGGTCCCCATTTATTTAACCGCTCCGCTTTTGTGCATGTCTACCCGCTCAACCGGTCTGCTTCTCTACTCGCGGACTGCTTCTATCTGTCACAGATTGTGGTCTGCTTCTATCTGTTGCAGCATCTTTTCTTCTAGTCGTGGACTGTTTGCTGCACTTCTCTTGCCGCGCAGAGTCTTCTTGATCATCCAGCTACGGTTTCCTCTAGCCGCTGCGGCTTCTTCTTGACTAGTCACGGACCGCACCTCCTCTGCAGATAGGAATCTTCTACCCGTAACTCTGTGCAGCCTCCTATCTGCATCCCTCTGCGGATAGACTTCTTCTGTCTGCATGGGTCACCTTGTGTTGGTCCCTCCTCTTCTGGACTCGTCTCCCCTCTCTTTTATAAACTTTGCCATTGGACCCACGTGCGGCTTGTTTTGTGTCCGTTGTGGTCTGCTTGGTTCGTCTCATCTTGTCTGCTTTTATCTTGACGCATCGGTTCGCTTTTGTTAGCTGCATCGGCCTGTCTTTGCGGTTTGTCTCTTTAGTCGTAGCGGTCTGTCCTTCCGTGCCCTCAGCGACCTGCCGCCTTTTTTGCTAGCCGGTCTCTGCTTTACCACTTTTTCTTTTCTCTTCAACGGTCTATTCTCAGCCTGATGGGGTCTTTATCTCAACTCACTACTCCTTAGCCCGTCGCGGTCTTTGTCTCAACTCGCTGCTCCTCAACCCGTCGCGACTTGTTTCTCAGCTCGCTGCTCAGCTGGTCGTGGTGTTCCCTGGTGTCTGCCGTGGTCTTTCTCTCGTGTCCTCAACGGTCTCTCCTCAACTCGCTGCTCCTCAGACTGGTCACTTCTCGATGTTTCCTTCCAGGTCGCAGCACTTCATTCGCCTCTCTCGGGTCTCCATCTCTTCTTGTTGTTCCCTGGTGTCCGCCACGGTCTTTGTCTCAACTCTCATACTCGTTGTCGGCTTCTTTTTCTCTACTCGCTACAGGTTATTCCCTAGCGGCTACCGGTCTTCATTTGCTATCCATCAGCCACTCTTCTAAGCGGCTACCGGCCTTTCCTTGTCATTAGCCGGTTTCTCCTTTAAGTCGTTGTCGGACTTAACTTGCTATCTGTCGGCCTCTTCTGCTCTTAACTGTTGTCGGCCTCTTTTGCTCTTAGCCGATGTCGACCTCTTTTGCTCTTAGCCGCTGTCGGCCTGTTCTTGCTATTGCGGGAAGCTTCTCTTTGCTATTTTTGTTGCTCTAGTCTGCGGTCTCTCTCCTAGCCGTCTTTTCTAACCGCCAGACAGTGTTGTCATGGATTCCTCTACTGACTCCTCCCCTTCAGCCTGCTTGGTTCCTGCTCCTAAACTGCGTGACGAGTTAAGGATCACCACCATCTCACTTACTGTAAAGAAGAATTTTGTTGAATGGGTGCACTCTGTTTGTCGGGTACTTCAGTATAAGGGACTTCTGCATCATCTCACTAGGAATACTCCTTCTGCACCTACTGATGATTGGCTGTGTGACGATGATCGTGTTCAGACTTGGCTTCTCAACTCCCTTGATGACAAACCGTACCGCATGGTTATATATCATGAGACGGCCAAGGCGATGTGGGATGAACTCTATTCTCTATACTCTGACAAGGATAGTCTCCAACACTTGTACAACATCATCACCGGTCCTCAATCTCTTGACTCAGGAAGTGTTGCTGACCTAAAATCTTTTGTTGCTCGGTCCCAGTCGCTGGTCGAGGTCTAGATTCAGCATCAGCCCCCGAATACGGATCTTGTTGCCCAACGTGCTCAAAAGGAGGCTGTTGGTATTGTCACGATGATGACACGAGTTCCGCCTCATCTTCATAGTGTCCAGGGTCAGATCCTCTCCTCTACTACTATTCCATCATTCTTTGATGTGTGCTCCATGATGCTCAAGGTTTCACCGCCTCCTGAAGTTATCAGCCCTCCGACACCGGCTCTTCTCCAGCAATCTTTTGTGTCATTACTTCCTCTCCCTCCCGCTACTTGAGGGGGCCGTACTGGCTGTAACGACTCGGGATTTACAAAAAAATAAGAAATTAAATTTAATCAATTTATGTTGGAATAGCGATGTTGTAATTACCAAAGAAATTCACTCGTATACCAAACTGAGCCCCCTCTTCTTTATTTCTCACGTAAGAGAACCCGCAGGCCTAAGTTATTATTTGTTGCAAACCTCCCGATCCCACAAACCCTGTCTCCCGCACGCGCCGATCCCGTCGCCTGCACCAACCGCGAATCCCGCTCTCTTGCCGCCTCCCGATTCTGGCGCCTCCTTTGGTTTCTTCCCGCCAAGCCGGCACCTCCCTGTTTGTCTCCTCCTCCATCTCAAGTCGGCGACAGCCTCAGCTCTCCAGAGCCGACAACCTCCTCCCGGCATCCAATCTCCCTCCTCCAGGCCAGCAGTAGCTTCTTCCCCTCCTACTGAGGCCAACAACTGCTTCTCTTCCTCCAGCAACCCTAGTTTTGCCTCATCTTCGTCGTCTTGGCCGGGAATTTCGAGAGGGACGCCTAGGGTTTTCCTCCCCTCTCCTCCTTATGCTCGTATTTGATCTCCTTGGGTAAGATCTCTTCTCTTTCCTCCTCTATTCAGTTTTCCCTAATTTTCTTGAAAATAATTATTCGTCTCTAAATTATGTTCAACTTGTGTTTTAGATTTTTGCCCTCCTTGTGATCGTCTAACCGTGGTTTGTTAATGATTTCCGGCATCGCTCCTCTTTTCAGTTGGTGGGATCATGCAAAACCCTCTCTGAATTAGTGTTTCTCTAAGCCTAAGCGTCGTCAAGTCTTCGTCTCCATGTGGTGTCCCTTCTCCCCTCACTTTTGAGGGAGGTAATTTCTCTACTCTCTCGTGCTTTAGATTTTGTAAATAATACTTTGTGCTATCGTAGAATTTTCATCATGTCAATATCAATTATGTTTGTACTTGATCGGGTTCGAAAAAAAATTTCTTGTTTTTGTTTGCGTCACTTGACCGCCACCGTCAGATTCTGCTTCAGGCAAGTAGAGATCTCTCTCTTGCAATCATTGAACTTAATTTAGTTTGTTTGTTTTTATGGTTTACGTGATTTCACCCTCTTAAATGAATGTTTGTTCTTATGATTTTTGTGGCAAATGAATTAAGAAATTGAATATCTAATTTGATCATCTAATATCTTAGGGTTTAATATGTTTGAAATGTCATAGGTTATGATCGTGAAGGATTTTCTATTTTAATAGTCACTTGGATAATGGATTTCTCATTTGATGAAGAATTTGAAGAATGATATATTTTTGAGCATGAGTCACATTGTCATTATAATAAATGTACGAATTCTAGTTGGTGAATTTATGATTGGTGTTTATATCAAACTCGTATTGTACATGTTTTACTTGAAAGATACTTGTGTCATAATGATAATTGATAATATTTTTGGTTAGCAAACGAATAAATGGTTCGTGATTTTATATAAAATGTTTGGATCACACACATGTTTACTTAGAAGATAATTGTGTCTTGAAATAGATCAATTTAAATGAATATTTGGTGTCCAGAAAAATAACATATTGTAGTCGTATCACTCGTGAATGATTGGACCCGCAAAACATAAAGTTCACTATCGAATTTTTTTTGTCATCGAATCTTATTCATTATGTCTGTCTGGTTGTAAGTCTTTAGTAAAGTATGTTCGTCATCTGATCTTTCACTTTCAGTGAATTTGTTTCTGCCAAAATCGCTAAAATATGAATCTTTTAACTCAAAAATATCTTAAGCAGTCGTTGAAATGTAGTGTTAAATTGATGTGGCGCATTGACTTGAGTTTACGCTCGACTGGCAACGAAAACCAACAAATGTTCATAGCAAGCACAATTGCTTTGATAAGCCTTGTCTTTAGACTTATATTAGAATCATGTGCATCAAATAAAAATACTGACACACTTCATTGATTACAGCTTATGATATTACATGATCAATTATATGTTATGTTCCGAAGTAAGCTTAATTCAGGTCATTTTTTGTTTGACTCTCTCACTTGTCTGTTTTGTTAGTTTTACTTCATGAAAACCGGTACTCATATTTTTCTGCTTCGCTTACTGTTCTTACTTTGTTCACTCTTTTTATTTCAATGTTTTAAGGTTTTTCTCTATTGTTTTGGAATTGCCTTATCGTTCGTGACAGCGTCGTCAGGTCCTCGAGCCTAATCTACATTAAGTTTCATGTTCTATGTTTACATTTCATTTTCTTTACTGCCACACATTTCTTTTAGATAATAATAATGATCAGTAAATAATGTACAACTGCTAGGCTATATTATATGCACTAGAATTTAACATCATTTGCATGTTCATTTATCTAAAATTGACATTGCGTGAGAATCTGTATTAAAACTTGTATCATGGGTTTTATTAAAATGCATGTGTACATGTTTCGCACTAGCATGTTTTAAAGCTTCCGCATAAAAAATCAAACTATTTTCCTTCAAAACAATTATTTTAAAACTATTTTCAATTTTCTCTGCTTCCGTCTTTAGCAGACATGGTTTCCTTTTCGCTCATGTCTGTGGCATCACGACCCGCCCGAAGCGCACTCTTACTTTTGTTGAGACGAGTCGTGACACTGGCTCTCAGTGGAGGAGCCGAAATAGCCGGTCACGGCCTAAGTGCTCGTTCTGTGAAAAGGATGGACACCTTGAGGGAAACTACTATCGAAAGCATGGTTCGACTCCTCATCCAACTGCCTGTGTTGCTGCCCTCAGCCCTTCTGCCTCTTGGGTTGATCTTGATGAAGTCTGCCTCCAGCTCCAATAACTTAAAGGGTTGCTCCACAACTCATCTGTCTCTGTTGCATTCGTCTCTCATGAAGGTATCGCTTGTCTCTCCACTAGCCCGCGTTGGATAGTGGACTCTGGTGTTAGTCATCATATCACCTCCTTGAAGCCACCTCAATACTTGGATTCTCCGCATCCTAAGTTTATCATTATAGTCAATGACAACACCGCTCCTGTCTCCGGCTCTGCTGATATACCTCTAAATCCGTCTATTTCTCTTTGATCGGCCCTCCATGTCTCGAGTTCTTCATTTAATTTACTTTTTGTTAGCCGCCTCACTAATGATTTGGATTGTTTTATCACATTCACCTCTTCTTCCTTTCTAATACAGGACCGACGGAAGCAAAATATCATTGGTAAAGGACGACTGCACAACGGCTATACCTTCTCGATGTCTTCCCCACCGTTCTCTCATGTCTCCTCTATTGACTGGCATCGGCGTCTTGGGCATGCTCCTCTTCCTGTTCTCAAGAAGACTCTTTCAGGTGTTCATCTTCCTATTTCTACTTGTGATTCATGTATTTTGGGAAAACAACATCGTTCCTTTTATCCTCCGTATTGTACCCGGAGCTCTGCTCTTTTTATGTTAGAACATTCTGATATTTGGGGCCCATATAAAGTAAAAAGTATTTTGCTTATTGTTACTTTCTCACTTTTATTAATGATTATTCTCGCATGACATGGTTGTATTTACTTCGTGATCGCTCTGAGCTCCCTCATATTTTTCGGGCTTTTGTTCTTGAAAATCGTACTCAATTCTCCGACCAAATCAAAACACTTCGAACAGATAATGCTCGCAAATACACGAGTCATGAGTTCAATAATATGTGCTCTGAGTTTGGAATTATTCATCAAATATCATGTGCTTATACTCCCCAACAAAATGGTGTGGTTGGACGTAAAAAACAAACATCTTCTTGATGTTGCTCACTCACTCATGATTCAAATACATGTTCCCAAGACGTATTGGCACTATGCAATTTCAATGACGTGTTATCTCATTAACTGATTGTCATCCTCCCTCCTCGACAATGTCACCCTGTTCAACCTCCTCTTTCCCTCCACACCCCCATTTCCCCTAACACCTCGAGTATTTGGTCGGACATGTTATGTTCACTTACTTGGTCCTTCCACTGATAAGCTCGATCCTCGGACGGCCAAAAATATATTTGTTGGTTATTCCCGTACTCAAAAAAGGTATGTTTGTTGCTCTTCCACTAACCACAAGGTGATGGTTTTGGTTGATGTTACCTTTCCGGAAGATCAACCATTTTTCCTCACTCTGTCGTCCACTCCACCATCATCACCCTTACCACGACCTGTCATCTCAATTACGTCTCCTCCACCACCAGCTCCGTCTCCTCCACCATCTCCTATCGTTCCCTTCCCAGCTTCGGGCCTCCACCAACCCACCCTCCCCCTCTTCTTCGTGTTTATACTTGACGACCTCTTCGCTCTGTCGCCCCGTTGCAGTCGGCTTCAACTTCTGTCACTCTGCGACCTGTCGACCCGGCTTCTACCTCCACAGCTCATCCCCTGACAAATTATGTTTCCTTGCATCGTCTGAACTCGGTGCTTCAAATCTTTGCTACCACATTATTTTCTATTCTTGTACCTAACTCTGTGCAGGAGGTTCTTCAACATCCGGGTTGGCGGACGGCCATGGACGAAGAAATGACGGCCCTCTGGGATAATCAGACTTGGGATTTGGTTTCTCTTCCTCCAGTACAGACTACTGTTGGATGTAAATGAGTCTTTGTTATCAAGCATGCATCGGATGGGATGATTGATCGACTTAAGGCCCGTCCAGTGGCATGTGGCTTTACTCAACAACATGGTCTAGATTATGAGGAAGCATTCTCTCCAGTGATCAAGCTCAACACAGTTCGTGTCCTCTCCATAATTGTACACCGTCACTGGCTCTTACATCAACTTGATATCAAGAATGCATTTCTCCATGGCGCTCTCCAAGAAAATGTCTACATGCGACAGCCTCCCGGGTTTGAGACCACGAGGGAGTTCCAAGTTTGTCTCCATAAGAAGTCAATTTATGGTCTCAAACAATCTCCACGGGCTTGTTTCGATAAGTTTAGCAGGACTGTTCGGGAGGTCGGCTTTACTCGGAACTCGGTGAATTTTTCTCCGTTCACTAGACATAGCAAAACAGGAACAGTTCTTCTTTTGGTATAGGGTTTAGGGTGTCAATGACATCCTAATCACAGGAGATGGTTCAAAAGAAATCCAAATGGTCAAACAGCACCTCAGCTTTGTTATTTAAACGAAAGATCTAGGGAACCTTTAATACTTTTTGGGCTTTGAAATCGCAAGACGTCCTGATGGCCTTGTCTTATCTCAACGGAAGTATTGTCTCGACATTCTTCAGGATGCTGGATATTCTGGATGTAAATCAGTTAACACCCCTATGGATGTCAATCACAAGTTGTGTGCTCCTGCCTCTAATGAAGATCTTCTTCCAAATCCAGAATACTATCGACGGTTGGTGAAAAACTGATATATCTAACTGTCATAAGACCTGACATATCCTTTATAGTTAGGGTTGTCAGTAGGTTTATGCATTCACCTCGGGTGTCACATCTACAGGCTATCGAACGCATTCTGTGATACCTGAAGAATGCTCCTGGTCAAGGGCTGGTATACAGAACTTCCTCCTCTACTCCAACCTTGATTGCATATTCAGATGTCGATTATGCTGGTTCCCTGGATGATCGGCGTTCCACCAGCGGTTTTTGTACTTACTTCGGAGGTCATTTTGTTACCTGGCGCAGTAAGAAACAAGTTGTAGTTATTAGATCTTCGGTCGAGGTTGAGTACCATTCAATGTTGTATGTTGTATCTGAACTCACATGCCTTGAGAGTCTCATGAGTGATATGGGAGTAAAACTTTCCTCACCAGACACCTTACTCTGTGACAGTCAAGCTGCAATTCACATAGCCAAGAATCATGTCTTCCATGAAAGAACGAAACACATTGAATTTGACTGCCACTTCGTTAGGGGAAAAAAGTTCAAATGAAGAAGTTGGAACTGAAACATGTTCCGGCTACTGACTAAGTTGTCGATCTTCTCACTAAGGCTTTGTCAAGTGCTTTTTTTTATCAGCTCTTGTCCAAATTAGGTGTCTACGACTTGCACGCTCCAGCTTGAGGGGGGGTGTTAGAAACGAACATGTAATGGCTCATTTAAGGGCTCATCTTAGGCCTTCTTCCTCTACTTGTAATAGTCCCACATCTTGAAATTGGGACTTTTCCTGCTCTTCTCTCCCTATATATATGTATTCATACTTGTATTTACATACACAAGTATATGCAAAGGTTTATTTTTTTCCCAAATCCTTGTGCTCTTTTTCTCTACAGAAATCAACATGGATTTTGAATTCCAGAAACACCATTTTTCACATAAAACCCAAGCAACTAACCCAAAATCAATTGGTACTAGTTAAGGAGTCCTGAGAACATATGAAGTGCACAAGGCAACATGGGATGCCTAAATATTTCAACAACATAAAAAAGGAATGGTAATGAAATAATCACTTTCTACAAAGTATTTTCAGTTCAAACTCAAAATCATATATCCAACATGAAATGTCTTACATAAATAAATACTATAGCAAGAATAAACACCCAAAAGACCAAACAACTCCCAGTTGGGGAATAACAAGAAAGGACGTGACTTGTAAATAATAATAAGTGACTCTCAACTCTCCCCCTCAAGTCGGACAGAAGATGTCAGTCATTTCAAGTTTTTGGATGTCATCAATAACAAGTTTGTAGATTGCGACCGACATGTCTGATATGTCAATTTTGAGGGGGAACGACATGTTATCGCGGGGGCGACACGTCATGTCGGACATGGGGGCGTCGGCTCACATTGCGTTGTCAAAAAGAATGATTTCGGAAGGGCGATACCTAGTGCTGCATGTAGAGATCTATGTTGGGCGGGGCGACACGTTCGTCGCATTTGGGGATGAAAATATTATGACGACACGTTGTCGCACGGGGGCGACACGTTGTCGCGGGGGCGACACGTTGTCGCGGGGGCGACATTTGTCACAGAATCTATCAAGAACAACATTTAAGTGTGTTCTCTAGCAAACAACGCAAAAATGTAGATGGTATTTTAGATTGGTTGAACTCATCCACAGAACATACAACTCAAGAACAGCATTATTTCTAGGACTCGCATCCTATTTTTAGGTCATAAACCACTCAGAAATAAGAGCCGTCTTTTTTAGGTGTAAACACAGTGTATAAAATCTCATATTGATAGTAAGACCTCCGCATTTTATCTTTACGCAGTAACAGCAATTTATCTTCACGCAGTAAGATCTCATGGGAATGCAAGCAAAGATGTTGACGGAAGAAGGAACGCTTGAAATGAGTAGACATGAGGTTTTCAAAAGGTGTTGAGTACCTCAAAACAAAGAGCTAAGAGGAAACATGAGGTTTTCAAAATAAAATTAGAGGACTAAAAATCAAACATAAAACCAACTTAATATCAAAGTGTGGTCGGAAATCAAACCTAAAAATAAAAGTATAGGACTAAAAATCAAACCTAAAAACAACTTGCTACAACAGGTTATTGAACAAAATGTCTTAAAATCATTGTTGATCAAATGCAGTCGAAAATCAATGTTTCATATGAACCAGGGAAATCATTTGGTCAGTATAAATGTCATCCACGGATATCAATATACAAAACCTAAGATCAGAAATGCAAAAAGAAATCCATATCAGAAATCCAAAACGAAAAGACCTAAGATCAAGAAACCCATATACAAAAAAAATCTAAGATCAGAAATCCTTACAGGGAGCAGTTTGAGAGGCGGAGTGAGGCGAATGAAGCGTGTCGGCTCTGCGTCGAAGAAGCGTGAGGCGTGTCGGCTCTGCGTCGAGAACGTGTGAGGTGTGGGAGAGGCGGAGGGGGGCGAAGAGAGAGTTGAAGATGCGGGAGCGGCGAAGGGGGGCGAAGAGATCGCTGTAGTGCGGGAGCGGCGGAGGGGAGCGAATGAATACTTGTGTGGGTTTTTTTTTGTTTAGGGCTTCCAGCATTCCGATTTTATTACCGCGTCTCTTCGCAAATTTGAGCGGGACATATTGGCGGCAAAGTAGAAATGACTCAAAAACAAATCTTTTAAAATGAAAAGAAGATATGAAGGGGTATTTTGGGTAAGTGAAGGTTACACCATGGCTGGGGGTATTTTGGGAGACGAATGTTACATCATGGCTGTTTTGGAGTTTGCTTATAGTATAAAGATAACAATACAATCCGACATTTTGAAATGTCTCTGATATATCTCCTGTAATCTGACATCCGACATAAAAACTCAAACCGACATGAGTCCGACATCCGACATCTGCAACCTTGATCAATAAATGCATCACTTCCCAAGCTTTTATTGAACACACCCTCCAATTGATCTTTAGAGTGGGCGAATGGCGTGACCACAGTTTTTTTATCCAAGTGATCTTTGATAAAATGTCGGTCAACCTCAACATGCTTTGTCCTGTAATGTTGGATTGGGTTGTGCGATATACAAATCGTAGCATTGTTGTCGCAAAACAAAGAAAAAGGAGAAGTCACGGGAAAGCCCAAGTCTTGTAGAACGGTGCGCAACCATAGACCCTCGCGCACGTCTTGTGATATAGCACGGTATTCTGCCTCGGCACTTGATCTAGCCACCACATTCTGTTTTTTACTGCGCCAAGTCACAAGATTTCCTCCAACGAAGGAACAGTATCCCGTTGTGGATTTTCGATCATCGCGACATCCTACCCAATCAGTATCAGTGAAAACTTCAATCTTCAAGTGGTCATTCTTGGAGAACAGAAGACCACGATCAGGGTTTTTTTCAAATACCGTAACACAAGATATGTCGTCTCTTGATGTCTGATCCAGGAGCATGCATCTATCTACTCAAAATGATGACTGCATAAGTAATATCAGGATGAGTATGGGATATATATTAGTTTTCCAACTGATCTCTGGTAGCGTGAGGCATCAGTCTGATCGTTGTCACCATCTCTACTAATTCTCCATGATTTTCTTCCATATATGTGTTCGCAGGAACACAACCAAGCATCCCGGTCTCCTACAAAATATTTAGTATGTACTTCCGTTGAGATATAAAAACACCCTGATTGAATCTAGTTACCTCAATATCCAGGAAGTATCGTAAGCTTCTCAAGTCTTTCACCTCAAACTCGACAAATAAGAGAGACTTGAGATTTGCAATCTCTTTCATATCGTTACCAGTGATTACGATGTCATCCACATAAACAATAAGGACCATAATCCTCTGATCACGTCTCTGAATAAACATAGTATGATCAGACTGCGTCTGTTTATACCCAAATTTGAGCATAGACGTGAGGAATTTGTCAAACCATGCTTTACGTGACTGTTTTAAACCATATAAAGATCTCTTTAGACGACGGATAAGACCTTCAGCTCCCTTCTTTACGAACTAGGAGGGAATTTCATGTATACCTCTTCATCAAGTTCATCATGGAGAAACGAATTCTTAACATCCAGTTGATGAAGATCCCAGACCATGCAATCTGTGCACGACAACAACACGCGAATAGAGTTCATCTTAGCCACAAGAGCGAAAGTCTCATGATAGTCAATTCCCTGAGTCTGGGTGTATCCCTGGGCAACCAGCGGTACCTTGTACAATTCAACCTTACACTCTTGGTTCTGTTTGACAGAAAACACCCACCTCGAGTCAATAGCTTTCTTGTCAGGAGGAAGGGGGAGACATCGCAGGTATGGTTCTTGTCCAAGGCAGACATTTCCAAAAGCTTCATGTCATGTCTTAGGAATAACAACCGAGGAAAGAGAAGAAACAAAGGCCTGATGGGTCGGGGTAAGATGGTGGTAAGCCACATGATTAGAAATAGGTGTTTAGTACATGCAGACTTACCTTTCAGCAATGCAAGAGGAACATGCAGATCAGCATCATCAGAATCTGAGGCAGAAGTGGACACTAGTAAAGGTGGAACTTTAGTAGCTTGTATACCTGAGGAACAACGGTGGTATACGTGAAGAAAAGGAGAGATCAAAATATCGGGAAGAGTAACTGGGATAGAAGGACCTGGTTCCTGTGGAGGAGGTAGTTGTGGTGGCTGTGGAGGAAGAAGTGGAAGAGAAATATCAGTATCATCACCACTCTCCCCCTGACAAAAAAAGCGAGTCGATGGAAAAAAACACGATTGTACATACATGTGGAAGAATGAGTCATAAACAAAGCACTTAAGCATGCATGCACTAATACAGGACATCATGGTATGAAGCTGAAAAAACATCGGGCGCTGCCAAACATGACTTATGTTTTAATTACCTTTTATTCAATGTCGAGTACATTATAGGTTCACATATATTTTACTTTTAATCCTTATGTATCATGGGATTGTGTTTCATGCACTGTTTATTTTTGGGCCCTAATATGTTGGATTTTTAGCTACCAAAAATCCAAAATCCACCAAAGCTCTAAAGCTCAAATCCTAGAAGACCAAAAGCCTAAACCAATCAAATGAGCCTGCATTTGAGCCAACTACTTCCATGCTCCATACATGACCACACACTCCCTCCTTCCCATCTTAAATTCCACTTAACACCTCCTAAAGCCAACCCATTTGACCAAGGTACAACATTTATTCCCCTTTTGACCAAGCTACATGTATTGCATCAGTTTCGCCACTGTGTTCTTTAGTACTTCATTGATTCTGGACTGCCCCGCATCATTAAATTCATACATTCCCCCTCATTTTCTCTAAAAATCTATAAATAGAAAATGATGTATCATGCTATAATCATTGATTGAAGGCATTAAAGTTTGCAAGATTAGTTATTACTATATTTTTTACACATCATTAAACTCATACATTCTCCCCCCCCCCCCCTTCATACATCCTGCTCTGAATGACGGTAAATATTGAGTATGAGTGTGTTCCCCTTGAAGAATTATCAAGGGGAAAGGTGAAGAAGACCCGGGTAAAGGGCTGTCCAATAGGCACCAACACATGGTATCCTATCAACAAAATATATGTGACTGAGGCACGATATTTTATCAATCTGAATCTTTATTATTGTGTCTATATGTTTGTTAAGGCTGGATAATGTCGGTTAGCGACACCGTGTGACATGAATTGTTGATAATTTGATTTCCAGTTTGGCTGTGAGCCTGTGAAATAAGTCACATGCAACTATGCAAGTAGTTTACTTATTCAACATAAGTACTTTTGAATGTTGTATGTGATTCTCATTTCATCTTGCATTGCATTCTCATAAAAATGAATGCATCATACCGCAAAAAATAAGTTATTCACCAAATTTCAAAAAAACCTCATACTATAATAAGTACTTCAAGTTTTCAATACAAGCAGGCCTACCATAAATAGAATGTATTCACTGAATTCCAAAAGATGGCTGGTACTAGAATGATACTTCAGTACAAATACTCACGAATTTCACTTGAAAGAGGGAGCAATTAATGCAAAGCAACAACACTCAAGCCTTTATCCACTATAGCAATTAGTGCAAAAATCAAAAAAAAATCAAATAAAGAAAAATAAATCTAGAAAACAATCTTAACCTTTGAGGAGGAAAGCTCAAGCAGCAAATGATTAAAAATACTATTTATTTATAACCAATGTCGCAAATTAGGATCTGGTAGTATACAGAGGTTGCTTAATAATTTAACAGCCTCTTCAGGACTCATATATGAATCTCATATTACACTTGATTTATCTATAAAAAGAAAAATTTGCCACCTGCCATAGAAGGAAAAAAGAATGAAAAGAGAGGGAAGATAAGTTGCACCTTTATGGTAACATAGTTGATCGGTCACCGAATCTACAGCAACTTCCTCCTTTGTTTTACAAGCTATAAAAGCTTCTGCTTTATTCATTCTGCTGCTTTCGAATGGTGTACCTATATTGTGGCTTGCTGTCCATCAATGCATAAACCACAACTTATCTTTCAATCACATCCACCATCACATTGTTATCACAGTAACCAAAATTGTTTGGCATTCAGCAGTTTGAGGGATTTTTGTCTTTTTATCACAGTAACTGCCCTTGCATGTCTCTGCCGTTGCCTTAATCACAGAAGCTCGACTGTTTCATTCGTGTCTGTTAACCGTTAAGCATGCGTGGAGTAGCTAGTGAACATTTACATAAGTGGACTAGTAAGTGAAGATTTCATTTCTGCAACTGCTACCGCGCTTCTTTCACCCATCAAGCAACCATCAAGGTTTCTAGTTTGAGGAATTTTTGTCTTTTCATCATAGTAGCTCCATTTGCATGTCTCTACCGTTGCCTTAATCACAGCAGCTCGATTGTTTCAGTTGTTTCTTTCAACCGTTAAGTGTGAGTGGAGTAGCTAGTGAAGATTTACATAAGTGGAGTAGCTAGTGAAGATTTACATAAGTGGAGTAGCTAGTGAAGATTTCATTTCTGCAACTGCTACCGCGCTTCTTTCACCCATCAAGCAGCCATCAAGGTTTCTAGTTTTGCTTATATAGTCGCTTAATCCCTACATTCATGAATTACATGGTTGCTGTGATACTAAGATTAGTTTGACTACTTGCTGCCCGACCTTAATTGCTTGAAGCAATACGACAAGGAACAATCTTCTTCATTCCATTTGACTAGTTCAGTGGCCTACAAAGTTGACTGGTACATAGATGAACACTACATCACAATCTAGGAAGATGACATCACATCAACCTACTGGAGAACTAAAATATATCCAGTAGCAAATATATTAAAGGGAAGCTCGGTGCACAAAGCATCCCCACGCAGCGAGGGTCAGGGGAAGGGTCTCACTACAAGGATGAAATATAGGCAAACCATACCCTACATTTTTGTAAGAGGCCGCTTCCAGGACTCAAACATGACAACACCTCAACCGGCGTGCCAAGGCTTCCCTTCATGTAGCATATAGATTAAATGGAAAAAAGGTAATACGAAGAGGTGGCTGCCATCACTTTTGTAACCCCCTAGGCTTCATTGGGGTTAATTAGGAGGAGATGAAGGGGCTTGATCTGACATTTAGTGGGAATTAAGGGGAGGCGGATGAACCCTAACCGACCTTGAGAGGAGACTGTTATTTGTTTTGGCGGTGGTGGGTCGACCTCTATTAAGCTCCCCCTCCGCCGCCGGAGGTCATTTGTTTTCTCCACCCACCAGTGAAACGCCCAAACAAATAGAACATTAGTCCCCCTCCTCAAAAAAAAGTCCAAACAAAACCCACTTCCTCTAGTGGAACTCCGGCGGCGGCAAAGACCCCATGGAAGTGAATTTTGGTGACCCGAGACCGCCCTAGTGTGTCGTGCCTCCCCGAAGAAGAGCCATCCGTTCAAACCCCTCACTTGTGAGAATCCTAACTGATGTAGGGGTAGGCTAGTGGTGCACAAACCTACAATGCTAGGTGTGAGCGCACGGGTGACACGCTAACCCAAACCTATATGCAATGCGATGAGCAAGATTTCGACAAATAAATATAAACAATGAAAAGTCAGCACCACACATATATTAAAATGGAACAAGCAAATATTAATTTGGGGCAGTATTATAATGGCTTTCCTCCGCTCGGAGGGCCAAAGCAAAGCGCGCGGCGATTGTCTCCTCCAGAAAGTTATTAGAGCACCAGAACAAAATGCTACAAGCAAGAATCGCAGCAAACTATAATGAATCACTAAATGAAAATGCTGAATCAAGAGTACAACACTACAAAACTCACAAAGCAGAGGGCTGAACCGAGGCACTGAAGATTTGTAGTGCCGGATGTGTAGATCGGCGATCGGAGGTGGAACCAGTGGGGAAGCGATGGTGGCGGTGGCTGTCCTCGGCGGAACACAGTGAAAACGGACAATAAAACAGTGGATCCGGCCACGAATAAATAGATCCGGGCCGAGAAGGGGTAGATATGCTACTTAATGTCGGATCAGGGAAAAAATGGAAAGTATGAGAAGTGGAAATAACGGATCGGGAGCGAAATTATCAGATCTGAATGGATCTAGAGAGTTAGGGTTGTTTGGAAGTGGTTCCACGAAGGGGAAGAAGTGGAGGGTCGGCGTGAACAGTATTTTGGTGGGCAGCAAGCGGGTGAACAGTAGCGGGTGAGCAGTAGGGATGAACCGTAGCGATGGACAGTAGCAGGTGAGCAGTAGCGATGAACCGTAGCGATGAACAGTGGTGATGAACAATAACACTGAGCAGTAACATTGGACAGTAACGGCGAACAGTGATCGTAAACAATTTTCGGTGGTAGGGGTTAGGATTTGAGGGTTGTAGGGATTGTGGATGAGGGTTTCGAAGGGGGAAGAAGAAGGTTATGGATGGGTATTACCTTGGGGGGAAGTTTGAGCACCTAAGAGTCGTCACCTAGGATTCCACGGCATTGGCACCGGGGAGTGATCGCTGGAATCCGGGAACAGAAGTCTCCAAATTCATCAATGGTTCAATTCAGTCATCTAGCCTCCTATTTATAAGAAAAGAAAAGCTAGGGCTGCCCCATCAACGGCTATGATTGGTCGGTGGGTTCGGCCCTTAAAATACATCAATAATAAACTGAAAAAAAAACTAATATAGTTTTTTGACTCGCGGCGACGTCCCGGACGCAACTGTGGAGCCCGATCGGCGATATGATCAAGTCTTCCTGCGCGAATAGATGACCGTGGGTCCCGCCTTGCGGCGAACCCCTCCGGGTGCATGATTTGATGGATTCTCATCACTAACCCTACTCTATGTGTAGATCATTTAGGACCCTTAGCCTAAATGAACAAAATGAGAAAATTCTTTCGTTGTAGCTTGGGATGCCAAAGACTCGTTAAGTAACGCCTGTCAGTGGATGTGGATCTCTCTGATGCCAGAGTAAGTAACATATCTATGATTTTTGAATAGTGCAAATGATAAATGAGAGAGTATTCAACAGAATGTTTTGAAAGCTACATTAGCAAATGAAACAAAATGAATTTCCACGGAAAATATGCTAGAAAAGTTATCAGCCCCTTATATATTTGGGACGGACTTCTACTAGCACATGAAATGCATCATGTGGCCCAAAATGATTTCGCTCCACTTCAATGAACTGTAAACAAAACCTAGAGTCAACCTTTCTTCCTTCACAAAGAAAGCTCCGTATATTTTGAACACTCCAACTAATCCACCCAAACAATCAGCAACTGGGACTAGGATTCACACTCTGCGAACGTGAACACACTAGAAAAGCGGAGTGAGCAAGAGATGGACAACGTTCAAGGGGAGCAACAGATACAGGAGATGCCAGAGTTCGTTGGAGAAGTAACTAGTGAAGCAACTGAGCAATGTCTGGGAGAGTTCACCTCGACGACTAGGGCTCAAAGGAGAGAGCTTGTGATGATTATGTTGCCAAGTAATAAAGAAGGAAGGAATGCATGTGTTAGAACCAAAATGTTGAAAGCTACAGAAAAGAAATATCTTCGCTCGATCATTCTCAGGATTCATTCAACCAAAACTTTCACTTTATCTAAAATTGTATGAGAAAATTCAACTAACTAATATATTAATATTATCATTAATAACATTCTAGCACTATTAGTCTTATTATAAATATTCAAAAATTGTAGGAATTGGTTTGCTTCAGGATGGACGGTTGAGATGGTGATCTATTCATTAAAGATCACCTTGACAAGGGAAATATCGATACACTTTTTGTGAAGTCCAAGATCAACTTGCTGACACCTTCACCAAAGTGTTAAGTTGTGATAACTTAATTGACAAAAAAGACTGACATATACTCCCAACTTGAGGGGAAAGTTGAAAAAGAGTTATATTTTACATTTTGTTCTATTATTGTCGCATCGTTATGTGATATGTCACGTGTCTTGTATTGCTTGTGAGTCCGCTTATATAAGGTCATAGGTCACTTGTATGGAAGATTTATTTTAACCTAATAACATTTTCATTCTACTCAGACTCTTTATACATAGCATGAAAGGAGTGTTTTTAAAGAAATTTGTCAAAAATAAAACTGAGAAGAATTTTCATTTCTTCCCATACATAACTGTAAACTTGTCATTGGAAATGATGGCAAATGTAATGCTTGCAACAATGAAGGTTCAGTAACGAGTGGGAGCACAAACCAGATCATAGATTCTCGGTAATATACTAATATGTCCACAAAAAAAGACGCCTAGCAATAAATCAAAAGAGTTGAGTACTAAAAGGTTTCAAACTTCATACAACAGAGTCTCGATCGTAAAACATAAGATGATCAATCACACTAGCATAATAATCTCTAACTCTAGCGGTGGTTCCTATTCAGCTCAGGCTTGATATTTTTCCTCACGTGCAGAAAGAAGCATACTCAAGACCAAGCACTGCAACACCCTCGGGCTCAAACACAATTTCAATCATAAGATTGATAATCATCCTCCTAAGCATAAGAGTATAGGGGTAATGGGACTGATGGAATTAATGGAGTGGGTATTGCGGCTACAGGAATATGTAAAGCTTGTGGAACAACATAACAATTGGATGTGTTAGAAACCACGGTGGGGCCCATTTGAGGGGGGCACGTGACATCCAGATCCGTGGCCGACTGCAGTCGTGGCAGAGCATCCCCAACCAAATCACCCAGGATGAATTTAACCGGGGTAGGTTGTTGGGAGCCGGGATAGAACCCGGGACCTCCCCTTTATCAAGGTCCTTAGCGGAAGCCTGATACCCAACAGCGCAGTTGGGTATCAGGCTTCCGCTAAGGACCTTGATAAAGGGGAGGTCCCGGGTTCTATCCCGGCTCCCAACAACCTACCCCGGTTAAATTCATCCTGGGTGATTTGGTTGGGGATGCTCTGCCACGACTGCAGTCGGCCACGGATCTGGATGTCACGTGCCCCCCTCAAATGGGCCCCACCGTGGTTTCTAACAAAAGATGGCCAGCGCGGTTGGGTATCAGGCTTCCGCTAAGGACCTTGATAAAGGGGAGGTCCCGGGTTCTATCCCGGCTCCCAACAACCTACCCCGGTTAAATTCATCCTGGGTGATTTGGTTGGGGATGCTCTGCCACGACTACACTCGGCCACGGATCTGGATATCACGTGCCCCCCTCAAATGGGCCCCACCGTGATTTCTAACAGGATGTATAAAGAAGATTGAAAAGTGTCATAAATATAAATGTGACGAGACATTTGAATGAGTAAGCGTATTTTCATTTAGATCGTGTGGCAATGATGTATGTATCATGAGAGACACATGGTGAAAATATGAAGGTCCAGAACGATCATGATAGTAACAGGACGAACATATTTTTTGATCACGTCAGAACGATAATCCGCACAGATAAGAATCATGATATATATGTAAATAATAAAAATATTAAATTTATAATATGAATATCAAAATAATTATAATAATTGTAATTACAACTATTATAATAAGGTGAGCCTATAATAAAAAAATCATGAAATAAAAAGATAACATTGTTAAGATTATTTTTTATTAAAAAATTATTGATTATTTGTTGAGAGGCAAACATGGTTTATGTCTAATCGATTGAGCTAATTTTGATTTCAACACAAAGCAGCAGTATTGATGCCAAATGGGTCGACCTGCAAGAGAAGTTCGCGAGATAAAAAGGATCGCAAATGAAGTATGCAAGATGGCAAGCTATGTTCATTTTTGCATGATACATTGCAAGGAGTGGCCAGGCGATTGAGTTAGTGGAATGTTGAGGTGAGGATGATGAGTAGGCGTATAACATCGAGAATTGAGCAAGCAAAGGGGGGCTTGTAAGTTGGAGGACTGGGGTGCGGGATTTATAACGGGATTGAATGGATAAAATGTAAGGTTTCTGGGACTGGTTCACGAATTACCTTAAATCAGCAATTAAGAAGATCACATTTTTAGTGATGACTGGTTCAACAGGTGTGACTGGTTCAATGAATTTTGGGTTTGATTAGGGATAGAGATTCAAACAGGGATCACAGCTATGGTGGATGTTAAGGAATATGCGTTTACTTAGGATCTGTTAGTGCTAAATAGGATTCATTAGATGGTATTAGGTAGGATTCATGGATAGATGGGGGTGAGCCCATCTAGGATACAATGAATAAATATTATGTTTGTGAGATTTCAAGATACGTAGAAGAAATTTTATAAATTGTAAAAATCAAAAGCCAAATTTACAGGAATTTGCTATACATAAGGTAACAATGAAATAAAGGAAATTGCGAGAATAAAAAAGGATACCAAATGGAAATTCTTCCAAAAGTTGTGTTGAATCGTCAAGGCACAATGTTGAATCCTCAAAGCACAAAGAAACGATCAGATTACTCAAGCATCCAGAAAGAGAAGAGATTACATTGAACAACTCATTTCTTTTGTTCCTAAATTATCCTAATGCAAGACCCTTGGATCTCTGTTACGGGTCCACGTGTTGCGAGCACATTCACTCAAGTGGACCCGGCTTGTCATAATTTATGGAGCGCGCATATAGAAGTCGCCATGATCGTGGGCGCATTCACTCAAGTGAGTCTCCCTCGTCATAATTTATGGAGTGCGTATATGGAAGCCGCCATGGCCGGGGAAACATTCACTCAAGCGGACCCCCCCCCCCCCCCTCGTCATAATTTATGGAGCGCGTATATTGAAGTCGCCTTAGTCAATTTCCTCGTTATTAAGGGTATGAATTAATTAATATTAATTAACTAATTAAGATTAATCAATTAAGTAATTTATTTTGTATTCCCTTGTTTAGTTTATTTTGTATTTCCTTATTTGGTTTATTTCGTATTTCCTTATTTGGTTTATTTTGTATTTCCTTGTTTGGTTGTCCTCCCTCATTTATATAAGGGGTAGGAGTTTATGAGTGGAGTATCTTGGAATGTATGAAGATTATTAGGCTTGCTCCCTAAGTATAATCTCTTTCTCCCTCTTTTCTTCTCCCTCACCTCCGTCGGTCCTCCCCTTGCCGAATTCCTCCTAGAATTTATCCTTGATCGTATCAACTGGTCCGACCTGCCGCTCCGCCCGCACATCGCCGCCGGTAGCCACTCCAATCCAGAACTAGATCTGCTTCTGATTTTACATTGCACCGGATAGATCCGCCAGACTCACGCATCTCTGTCGGCTCCAAACCCCATCACCCGATCCGCTGATCCCGTACGCACGAATTTCGCACGCCAGCATCCCGCTTCCGCCAATCTTCCACAGTTGTGACAAGCCGTCGTTCTGCCACTGCTCCGCCACTGTTCCGCAACTGTTCCGTAGGCGATGTTCCGCACAAATTCCGCCCGCCGTCGTCGTTCTTCGCCCACTGACCAATCCACAGTGCCGCCTGCGCGGCCGCCGTTCCTGCTAATGTGCATCAGCAGCGCCCCGGTCTATTGCAAGAAGGTCTCTGTCCCTCGTCTTCTGTCGACCTGCCGACAGCCGGCTGCTCCGCCTCGCCACCTACCGCAGGGCTGCTCTCTTCCTCTCCCGCAACCACTGTGCTACTTCTGCTTGCGCCAATCGACTCCCGCTGCGCTATCGATCGGTGTCCTGCTTACGCTCTGGATTCCCTTTACATTGCAACCTCCGCTACTTCCGCTCGGCGTTTGATCCCACCGCATCACCTCTGCCTTCCCTCGGCCCCTATCCTGGCCGTCTGCCCGGCACCACCCTGCTGCCGACTGTGGTGCCCTACACAGCCGTTGAAATGGCCCCGAACACTCGCTCTGCCGGTATTATCCCTCCTGAGGCAACCACTAAACCCTTTAACCGCCGCTTAGAGGCTCAAGAGCAACTCCTCGCCTCCATGCACGCCTCCCTCCTCGCCCTCCATACCAAAGTCGATCATCTTCTCGCGCTCGACGGACGGGCTTCCACAATCGCCCACGAGGTTCCCTGCCCTAAGCCATCTTCCCCGCGACCGCTTCCTGCACCGTGTGAGAGTTTCCCTGCCATGTCGGCACCAACATTCATCTATGACACCAACCCGTCCCTCCGCCCCGCAGTCGATCCTCCCGTCGAACTCGCGCAGACCGGTGTTGTACCGCCACGCTCCCTGGTGGTCGTACCTCCACCGCTTCGACCTCCTCTCCCGGCTCTTGCTCCACCGGCCCCTGCCTTGCCACTTCCGCAGGCCGCATCGCCGCCTCTTCTGTCGCCTTGTACCCCGTTGTTCCCGGCGGATCCGTTCCTGCTGTCGGTCATCGCGTCTCTGACATCCTTGCGGCGGCTGCTCACCGCCGCTCCACCGACATGCGGAAGCCACTGCTTTCGCCGCCCGTCTTTTTGACGACACCGCCGCTACTCGCCAACACCGCCATCGATGCTACGCACTACCTGGCCCTGTTCTGGAGGGAGGTCAAGGTAACAAATGATCCGGCAACCCGCTTGGTACACGAGCTTGAGGGCAAGCACATTTTGAAAGACGGATGGAGTGTTACGGGTCCACGTGTCGCGGGCACATTCACTCAAGTGGACCCTCCTCGTCATAATTTATGGAGTGTGCATATGGAAGTCGCCGTGATCGTGGGCGCATTCACTCAAGTGGGTCCCGCTCGTCATAATTTATGGAGTGCGTATATGGAAGCCGCCATGGTCGGGGGAACATTCACTCAAGCGGACCCAACTCGTCATAATTTATGGAGCGCGTATATGGAAGTCGCCTTAGTCAATTTCCTTGTTATTAAGGGTATGAATTAATTAATTAATATTAATTAATGAATATTAATTAATATTAATCAATTAAGTAATTTATTTTGTATTCCCTTGTTTAGTTTATTTTGTATTTCCTTATTTGGTTTATTTTGTATTTTCTTGTTTTGTTTATTTTGTATTTCCTTGTTTGGTTGTCCTCCCTCATTTATATAAGGGGGAGGAGTTTATGAGTGGAGTATCTTGGAATGCATGAAGATTATTAGGGTTGCTCCCTAAGTCTCATCTCTTTCTCCCTCTTTTCTTCTCCCTCACCTTCGTCGGCCCTCCCCTTGCCGGATTCCTCCTAGAATTTATCTGTGATCGTATCAACCTCCATTAAAACTAGAAAATTTTACATAATAAAACAAACACACAAATTTGCTTAATAACTAACCCTTAAATTTGTCATTTTGTCCCACAAAAAATAATTTCATTTCACCTACTGCTTTGACACACTACATCACATGGACCAAGAAAGGGAAGCTCAACCAAAAAATGTTTATATCAAAACTACATACATTAACTTCACAAAATCAGACCCATTGATGATAAAGACGGTCAACTCAGATCAACAAGTTAAGAAGCTCAAAACTAAAAGGAGCTAAGAAAGCACAATAAGGTTTTCAAGATCTACAAATCCGAACTCATGTGCATCATATTTAGAGGATAAAGCATTAAGATAAACTTACTTTGTCATCAATATCAGTGAAATTGCGCACATACTTGACTTCGTATCCTAAATACTTCAAATATCTGAAGCAAAAAAATAGATTATTAATCAATCATTTAGTTGACAAAATATACATAAATTTTAAAAGAGAGATGACTTGAATCAAAGAAACAAATAGACTATTCTATAATAAATCGCCCCCACAAGGAATAATAGATATTAGATTATTACTAAGTTGTTTTGGAAAATCAGTTAACTTGTATGCAGAGTTAAACTTTTAACCAGAGAAATCAAATTGAAGCAAAGGAGCATATTGTTATGGGCTTTGGGCCTAGTTATTGTTACGGGCTTCGCACCTAGGCTCCGTTTGGCACAGTGGTGGCGGTCATGAACATGGGGGTTAAATTGTCATTCGTTAACACCCACCTAAGGAACTTCATCCACTTTTATGTTCAGACGGATGATGTTTGTTAGGTGATCCTTAACGAATGACGGTTTAACCCATGTGTTTACAACCGCCGCCACCGTGCCAAACGGAGACCTAGTTATCCAGTTGTCTATCATTGTTGAGTCACCACATGTTGTCTTTTATAATTATCTTTTCTTAGATGTAATTGGTTGTTAGGAGTAAATCATTATGAGTTGTTGTCTTGTAAAGACTATTTAAAGGCATATGATGTGTAATGAAGGTATCCATGAATTAGAATGTCTCTTCTTGCCCTTGTAAAAAGATTGTGGTAGCTCTCTCTCTCTCTCTCCAAATATATCCCGCCTAACCAGACGCAGTTCCGGCTCCATAGTATCCCTTCCTCATCGCCTTCATCATCCCTCCTCTGGCTGCTCCATCGACAACTCGACCAGTGTCCTATGTGTTTTCACGTACAAATTGGTATCAGAGCATTTTAATCCTTAGTTTTGCAAACGAACACAGTATCTTCAACCTCCATCTGCGGCCAATGGCACCAAGATCTTGTTGTTTTCCCCTATCCACAACAAGAAAGAAAGAATGTCACTTCTTGCCCTTGTAAAAAGATTGTGGTAGCTCTCTCTCTCTCTCTCCAAATATATCCCGCCTAACCAGACGCAGTTCCGGCTCCATAGTATCCCTTCCTCATCGCCTTCATCATCCCTCCTCTGGCTGCTCCATCGACAACTCGACTAGTGTCCTATGTGTTTTCACGTACAAATTGGTATCAGAGCATTTTAATCCTTAGTTTTGCAAACGAATACAGTATCTTCAACCTCCATTTGCGGCCAATGGCACCAAGACCTTGTTGTTTTCCCTATCCACAACAAGAAAGAAAGCCATAATGTAGCCTCACTCTATAGTCAATCTTTCATGATGATAGCACACTGCAAAGGTTCGTCGAGATCCTCACGATAATGCGGTACCCACACCAATCATGGATAAGGGCAAGCACATTGACTACACCTCCCCAATCAGCACTGTCGATCCTTCGAAGCATTCCCGCAATGCCAACGCCAACATAGATAGGTCTTTCATAGAAATTGTCCAGTCACAGCAGTCATTCTCTGCCTCTTCATCATCGTCCTCTCCCCCACGCACCAAACAGTGCCTCTCTTCATAAAACAAGAACGAGTCGTGCTTCGCGCTCAAACCCCACGCCGCGGTCAGAACCTGCCATTACTTGTTTTCCTCCATCGAGTTCCCCTGTGAATTTTTTGAGCCAAGCGAATAACATCATCAATTGAATCTATTCCAGATTAACTCACAATAATTCAATTAATCAATTAGTAATTGATTAAATAATTACTGATTCAATAATTAATTAATTAAATTTGGGTCTTCTTAATTGGTGTCATCATAGGGAAGTGTTGTAGGTCTCACGGCAACTCGAATATCCCAATTATTTTTAGGGAATTGAGTCGTCCAATCACCAACTCCGTGCCTCGTACCCCCTCCACTTTATCTCTGACAATGCTCAGCACTATGCGGGACTCGTGGGACCAAATGAGTAATTTGATGGACATGATGCAAACTTTCATAACTACTCTGGTCGCAACTAAAGTGCGACATCAAGAGACTGAGGCAAATCACTGGAAAAACATTGCAACCATCTTAAACAGGCTGAATAATCTCACACCCGCCATTTCAGTCATTACTGTCCCAACACATGACCAAGAAAGTAGCATTCAGGCGCCTCTATCGCCACATATACGCAACAATCCGCCGACCCTTATACGACCTAAAGTTAAAACTATGACGTGTTGCACCAAGTTGGAATTCTCAATCTGCGATGAGAATAGAGATCCATTGGGATGGCTAACAAGCAATTTTTCTGACATCAAGAAACACCAATAGTGGAATGAATTTGTCTGATGTCCTTTCCTCTTCTCAACTCAGCTTAGATCTGGTTTGCTCGTTTGCACATTGAATAGCCATGGATGACTTGGGATGCCTTCGAAATGTTCTACAACATGTGATTCGATCCTCTCATCGGCAACAATCCCCTAGGCGCACTAACTACATTATGACAAACAGGGTCAATAGATGCATAGTTGGAATAGTTCCAGGTTCTTCTAACTCATATTATGATACATCCAAAGATATGGGTCGCAATCTTTAAGGTAGAACTTCAGGAATGCCTATGCCTGGATAATGAGTTTAAGGACCCCTGAGATTTAATTACAGTAATGAGTTTGGTAAGGATTTGTGAGCGCCGCCTGCATATGGAATGCAGTAACTATAGACACTTAAGTCATAAGTGGCACCCCAAATACAGCAGCAGACCAAACCTCATATATTTGTTGACCATCTCATGCAAAAATGTCTGAGAGGCGCACGAGAGGGTTAAGTTATAACTACGATATACACCTTATTAGCGGGCATTGTTGCAAGACGCTTTTCTATTTGGACGTGGAGGACTCTAACAATGAGGGAATAGGATGAAACGGGGGCAAATTTTGATCTCCATTGAGCTTGAAGACAAGTAATTTTTTGAACAGCGGGAGCAATGTCATGGGCTTTGGGCCTAGTTATTGTTACGGGTTTCGTGTTTGGTTATCAAGTTGTCATTTATTATTGAGTCATCACATGTTGTCCTTTTAAATTAGCTTTTATTAGATGTTGATGGATGTTAGGAGTAAATCGTTAGTACTTGTTGTCTTTTAAAGCCTATTTAGACATATGATATTGGAATGAAAGCATCCATGGATTAGGGTTTCTCTTCTTACCCTTGTGAGTTTGTGGTAGCTCTCTCTCTCTCTCTCTCTCTCTCTCTTTGAGCATACCCTGCTTAAGCAGTTGCAATTCTGGCTCCATAGTATCCGATCCTCAATTCCTCTGCCATCCTGCCTTCGACCGCTCTTCCGGCAACTTTGCCGATGTTTTATCGATTTGCTCATAACACATGTTGATTAAAGAAAACAAGCAAATATGTTTGACAAAAGAAAATATGTCAAGTAATCTTTAATTTAGCCATCTAAATTGTTTTTTGCAATTTGCCCCTTCTTCGTCCTAATTCTTTGAAGCTAACTATATACGGTCATATGATTGGAGCATTTCCTAAACTTCTTTGTATAAAGTATAACCATCTAAATCAATCCTCAAGCATTTTATCTTTAATGGATATTATTTCTATTGTTATGCCAATATAATTAGTCATTATTTTATGCTTTCTAGTCTCACCACACATTCATATTATCATTATCATTTTGATCATGCTGAACTTCTTCTTTTTATGGTAAATTAAAGGAGAGATACAAGAATTTCAAATGTGATAAAAGTTCTTCAAAGAGTGACTCATGTTAAAAGTATCTCAATTCCAACAAAAACCTCATTAAACTTATAAAACCGAAAAACATTTACCCTACTTTCCAACTAGTTTAGGCTTTAATTTTTTTAAGCACCGGATCTGGAAGAAATTTAAAAATAATAATTTCTAACTTATAATGCTTTAATTTTTTAATTGATGTATAATTTCAATATTTAGGTAAATTTGAATATGAAGATGTTTTGTATATTACAAATAAATGTGTTTAATTTATGTGTGATGATAAAAAAATGTAATAAACAAGAACACTCAAGCCTTTATCCCACTATAGTGGGGTCGGCTATATGGATCCTTTGTCTCCATTGTGCCCTATCTTTTGTCATAATCTCACTAATACCTAAGTACATCATGTCTTTCCTTATAGTTTCATTCCAAGTCTTTATTGGTCTACCAGTCCCTCATTTAACATGGCTAGTGACTAGACTCTCACAACGCCTAACAGGTGCCTCTAATGGTCTCCTTTGTACGGGTCCAAACCATCTTAGTCGAGCTTCTCGCATCTTCTCTGCAATTGGTGCTACTCTTGTCTTATCCCTGATACAGTCATTCCTAATTTTATCCAGTCTCGTGTGTCCTTCTTGTACTGCTAAATTTTGTAATAATACTAAAATATGTTTTATAATATTAGGTCATTACGGTTCAACCCCGGTTGGACCGGTTCGACCGTTCGACCTTGAACCTCTCCTTCCTTTGGTTCATCTCCGGTCTGGTTCCCTAAACCTTGAGTAAACTCCTTTTTATGAGAAAAAAACAATTTATTTGAAAGGGCTTAATAAATTATTTTTTTAATAAATATCTTAATTAAAAATATTTTTTGATTTTTAAGATCTAGAAAAACGGATCACCTAATTCTCGTGAGTAAATTAAAAATCTATGATACCAAACTGATGTAACCGCCTTACAACCCTATGGCAAAGACAGAAATTAGCTCAAAATTGTTAAGCTCTCGAACTTAGAGTAGATGAATTGTCTTACAGTTAAAAACCAAAATTCGAGAGTGAAGATCTCATGCGCTCGTTGTTTGAATTTTAACGCGGTTCAATAATTCCACAGACCGAAGATTTTTTTTTAAATAATAATTTCTAACTTATAATGCTTTAGATTGCGTCTCCACGGTCACATTAATTCTTAGTTTGTCTCACCATGCATATTTCCCATATTCCAAACTCTTAACCTATTTTTCATCATAGGCTAAACTTAGACTGTGTAGCTAGGCTTACATCTAGGGGCGCAAGTTGAATTGAGCCGGCTCGTAAGCTCGATGAATCGGCTCAAAAAAAGCTCAAGCTCAAGCTCGAGTCTGTGAATTTGGAGCTCGAGCTTGTGGATCTCGAGCTCGAGTTTGTGGAGATCGAGCTCGAGTCTGTGGAGATCGAGCTCGAGTCTGTGGAGATCGAGATCGAGCCTGTGGAGATCGAGCTCGAGGCTTTGGAGATCGAGATCGAGCCTGCGGAGCTCGAGCCTGCGGATCTCGAGCCTGCGGAGCTCGAGATCGAGCCTGCGGAGCTCGAGATCGAGCCTGCGGAGCTCGAGATCGAGCCTGCGGAGCTCGAGATCGAGCCTGCGGAGCTCGAGATCGAGCCTGCGGAGCTCGAGATCGAGCCTGCGGAGCTCGAGATCGAGCCTGCGGAGCTCGAGCTCGAGCCTGCGGAGCTCGAGCTCGATTATGAGTCAAACTCAAGCTAGCATATTGTTGCTCATCAGCTCACAAGCCATCTTGCGAGCTTTTATTTGTGTTTTTTAAAAAAATGAAGAAAATAAGACTCATGAGTTGAAAAGCTCGTGAGCAGCTCGAGCTCAATAAATAGGCCTTGAGCTCAAGCTTGAGCCGAGAAAAATGTGCTTGTTGAGCTCGAGCTTGAAATGGTTAGCTCGAGCTTGGAAATTTTGCTGAGCTCAATTCGAGTTCGACTTGTTTGCACACCTACCTGCAGCTGATCTAGTTTCATGTGATAGCAAAAAGTTGAACACAGCAAGCTCTTCCAACAATTTGACTGATATGTACAACCTCCTTGTTGGAGAAATCAATTTCTACAAAATCATAGATTCAAAGCCTCATGAACAATTTCTATCCTATCAGGATATGGGCATAAGAACAAGTTTGCAACAGAAACCTTTCTTAGTTAAAAGAGGTAGAACCAGTGTATTCAGTAAAACCATGTAAACTATCAACAAGGAATTATGGTTAGAAATAAACGTTTCTTATTTCAACAGGCAGTTTCATATGTAACATGAAGTTATGTATTTTTCCCATTCACTAAGTCAGAAATTCATTAAAGACAAAATTTCAAACCCTTAATTGAAAATCATAAGCAAGTTCTAGAACAAGATTTAGGACTCCTTGGTTGGAGAGAAACAAAACCTGTGGAGGACGTCGAATGCCACATAAGCGCGAGCGTGTCCGATATGGCTAAAATCGTAGGGCGTCACGCCGCAGACGTACATGCTCACTTTGCCTTCCTCAATCGGCTTGAAGACCTCTTTCTGCTTCGACATGGAGTTGAAGATCTGCAACTTCGGCTTCTCCATGTCCTAAACCCCCAAAAAATCGTAGCGCTAAGACGCGAGCTAGAAGCCCCGGCGGCAGTGGCGGCCGGCGGCAGTGGCGACCGGCGGCAGTGAGGGATCGGCTCACGATGGATGAGGAGGGAGAGAGACGGTACTGAATGAAGGGCCCCGAGCGAATCTGCCTGTAATGAGAGCGAATTGAGACGCGCAGAATTGAGGGTTTCGGAAGAGAGGAGAAGAATTCAGTGTCTAGGCGTTTATATTTTCATATATCAAGTATTTTTGAAATTTAATAAACCAAATATCTCTATTTTAAAGGGCGTATATATTGTCCGTGCGTATATGATTATTGACAGCACAAAGATAATAACAGCACAAAAAAATAAATATTGACAGTCCGATGGATATTGACAGCGCAAAAATTAAGTTTTAAAAAGGTATTTTTAGGAAAAGTGTTCCACATGAAAGTTGTAGATCTCGGCGAGATCTACAACTTTTATGTTGAACACTTTTTTAAAAAATGTCATATATCAGGCATATTTTCAAAAGGCGCGGAATCCGGGCGGAATTATGCGAGTTCCGCACGGATTCCGTATCTTTCAAAAATAGGTCTGCTATATGGCATTTTTAGAAAAAGTGTTCAGCATGAAAGTTGTAGATCTCGTCGAGATCTACAATTTTCATGCTGAACATTTTTTCTAAAAAAAGTCATATTGTAGATTTTTTTCAAAAGGCGCATGTTTCACGTTTTGGGTTGCTATTAGCGGTCATTATATACGTGTTTTTTATTATTTTGTACGGCTACTAATAGCCAGAGCCGGGCTGGCAATATAAATGTACTTTTAAAATTGTAATCCTTATAATATCAATTTATATTTAAATCAGTTTAGAACAATAAGATTCTTGGACATTTTCAATTGCAATTATTTATTATGGTTTTAACTTTTAAGATAAAATTCATTGCCCTCGTTGCGGTGGGCTCCTGGTAGACTAGGCTTTCTGGACCGTCCTAGCCCGTCAACGACAGAGCGTGCTAACAATTACAGATTCACATAAGAGTGAGAAGCATACTTGATGACGTGGAAAACCTGCAATCGGGATGAAAAATCACGCAATCGATTCGTTGTCGACCTAACTTCCACTATTTGAGAGTTTATTACAAAGGCTTTGGCGAAGACGAGGGCGACAGACCGCTTCTCGTTACACACTTGTGGATGAGAGAAGGTATATCAGGGTGTCGCGGTCTCTTGCTCTGCTTCCAGACTTCATCAGTTCCTTTTGAGCCTTCTGAGCGTCGTTACCACTCGAGGTGTTCCCACTCAAATGTTGTCTTCCTCGCGGATGGAGGATTCGTCCCTTACAAAATCTTTGCTTGTTTGTGGGATCTTGATCTTGTCTTGAACAGGCCTTCTTCGCTTACGCGCTCCCGGCCGGAATGGCCTGCAAGATCTTCTTGCAAAGGGGGTGTAACGCCCCTAGACGATCCAACGTGACAGCATCACGGCTCCGCTCTAAGCGACGCTACCGGGCTGCAGCTCAAGCACCCCAACCCCTCTCCCTCCACAGGCGGGTTGTTGGTGGCCGCAGCCTCCCTTTGATGAGGTAAACTCGATAGTCAAGCCCGCACTACGGGGACTTCCCAGGAGGTCACCCATCTCAGTACTGCTCCAGCCCGAGCACGCTTAACTATGGAGTTCTTTCAACTCTCATCACCAATTGAGATGGTTTCTTATCAAGGGTTGCGGGTTCGAATCCCTGCGCCAACAACGCGCACTTTTTTGTAACGGCCCGGCCCTTTAGACCAAGGCCGCCCGGCCCACCAGTAGCCCATGGACCTTTAAACCACGGACCACGGTGGTACA
The DNA here is from genome assembly GCA_039583875.1 of Platanthera guangdongensis. Classification (NCBI taxonomy): domain Eukaryota; kingdom Viridiplantae; phylum Streptophyta; class Magnoliopsida; order Asparagales; family Orchidaceae; genus Platanthera; species Platanthera guangdongensis. The sequence goes on along the minus strand of CM077151.1, from coordinate 268,438,274 downwards.
GCCGGAATATACCAAGGCTTGCAGGTCGTACACCCCAACGCCTCTCTGTCCTGTTTCTCAGCAAACAGCGCGTTGTTGGCGCTGCGATTCGAACCCGCAACCCTTGATAAGAAACCAGCTCAATTGGTGATAAGAGTTGAAAGAGTTCCATAGTTAAGCATGCTCGGGCTGGAGCAGTACTGGGATGGGTGACCTCCTGGGAAGTCCCCGTAGTGCGGGCTTGACTATCGAGTTTACCTCATCAAAGGGAGGATGCGGCCACCAACAACCCGCCTGTGGAGGGAGAGGGGTTGGGGTGCTTGGGCTGCAGCCCGGTAGCGTCGCCTAGAGCGGAGCCGTGATGCTGTCACGTTGGATCGTCTAGGGGCGTTACAATAAAATTTGCATTCCTATCATGGACATTCAGGAGTTCATTCGTAAACTTAGGTTTGCACAAACACGTGCTGAGTGGCGCAGCGGAAGCGTGGTGGGCCCATAACCCACAGGTCCCAGGATCGAAACCTGGCTCTGATATCAAAAATGTAACAACCTCATCCATTCATATGGTATATTCTAGAAGGTCCGGCCGGGGCCCCACAGGATATATCACAAAACAGGCGGTGAAAGTACAGGATGATACCAGAGTAGCGCATCGCACCTATCACAAAGCATTCTAGCGGAAGCCTAGATTACAACTTGAACTCCTCATGAATGCCCAAATATAAAACTCCACATTTTATACGATATAGGAATGTCTTACAACAAGTAAAAAGAGTTGGCCTTATGGCCTTACATGGCTGTCACACAGTGGCGTCAACAATGGGCGCGCAGGCCGGCCACAATAAAAGAAAACACACAACATTTTCCAAATAGCCTTTGAGGGCTAGCAACAGCAGCAGGAACATCAACATCTATGCGTCCCGCTCGGCTCTCCAGCACCTGTACAGGGACAATCCACCCAACGGTGACAAACAAAAGCAACGGTCAGCGTTCAGCTGACCACATTATAACGACCCTACCCCTTTTCTCGGGGCAGCGGTAATCTTCCCTACATGCATATCATATCACAGTATGGCAATCTATCGCATCAAAATGTGCTTTCACGCACACAAGCCATCACAACCGTTCGCCACCCGGCCCAACGGTCCGTGCACTCAGGGCACATTCTTGGTGTTTTGGCAAAGCTCTTGCCCACCACCGTATCAGGGTCACAACCCAACGGTAAATCTCTTGAGCATTTACTTCATGGCGTGCAGCCGGAGTTAGTCTTCCTACACCGGGATGGCCCGTAGCCCCCCATTGTGTCATGGCGCGCAGGCCGAAGACTCTTGCTATGCGCTCCAACAGACCGCACCTTTTGGTCTCACGTCGGACGGACATAGCGCAGGTCGGATCTGCCACCCCCCGTTGCTCAAATCGCCTTGCCTTCTCCGAGTACAGCGTACTCCTGGCTATATCAAAGGCGCGGGTCGGTCTCACCAATCCTGTTCTTGGCACACAGCCTGGGTATTTCGCTATACCCATTCCTTATCACAACAGCGGGTCTTTCCTGGGCATCCCAGTACTTCCTGTTACTCTCTTCACAGGTGGACACCGCAAAATCACAAATGTCAGGGGTCTTTCCTGGCTACCATGCCAGTACTTCTTGTGCCTCATATCACAGGTGGACACCCTACGACATCAAGCATCACAAAGGGCCTTTCCCGGTCACACCAGTACTTCATGTGCCTCATTCACAGGTTGGACCCAAAAGCATAACACGGCTATTTTCCTGGGCTACCACTCCAGTACTTCATGCTACTCCGTTTCGCAGGCATAACCCGTTGACTCCTTAAACTACACATTTATCACGGAGTCTTCTCCGGTTCGTATACAACATTACCAATCCATACCAACCTGTCCAGATGGGCTTCACACAGCATGCCTATTCCGTACTCCATTTCCGGATCTATATGCCAACAAAGGGGATTTCATGAATCACCCAAGAGACTCCCAAAATCAGCCACCTCTTGGTAGGGGAATCACAATATATGCTAAAAAGGAAGCCTTCACATGTCTAGGAAGAAAAGTCGTTACCCTTGACGACCGCTTCGGTGCCATGAACTCAAAGCTAGCTTGCACGAAGCACAAGAGCTTTTCCTCCGCAACGCCGGCTTCGGATCTCTTGTCGGTAAACCGCAGCACCACCAGCAGCAGCTCTTCCCCTTCTTCCTCCTTCTTCCTCTCTCTTTCTCTTTCTAACTTGGAGAAAGATGAAGGCACTAAACAAATGAGGCTTTGTTCTCAGTTTTCGGCCTTTAGGAAATAGGAAAGAAGCCCCAGCCCTTGGATCTAGGCTGAAAGAATGGACGACCACAAAAATGCCAGAAAAGCTGAATTTGCCCTGACACGGCCTGTGACACGCCCTTGTCCCAGGCCGTGTGCCTCAAGCGGTGGTCAACCGACTTATCCAAACCAGTGACACGCCCATGTGACACGCTCGTGTCATGGGTCGTGTCACCCAACACGCCTTCAGACACGCCCGTGTCTGTGGCCGTGTGCATTGGCGAAAAAAATCCCAAAACATCCCGAGACTCCACACGGCCTGTGACACGCCCGTGTCCTAGGCCGTGTGCCCAAGCACGGCACGAAGACACGCCCTGTTGAAATCCTTCGTCGGGCTGAGTTCGTCGACCCAAATTGACACGCCCTGTGACACGCCCGTGTCACAGGCCGTGTGCAACTTCTCGACACTCGACGCTACATCTCGACACTCGACGATCGTCGAGCCAAAGTCGTCGAGCATACGACACGGCTTGGGACACGCTCGTGTCCTGGGCCGTGTGCCTCCTCTCGACACATCGTCGAACGAAAAATCGTCGACACCAAGGCCGATCGTCGACACGAACTCGACACGCCCTGCGACACGCCCGTGTCGCAGGCCGTGTCTGCTGTTCGACGACCGTCGACCCCAAATCTCGTCGACCTCGCGGCCAAATCGTCGACTACAGCTTGACACGCCCTGGGACACGCCCGTGTCCCAGGCCGTGTCACACAAAAATTGCCTGCTGAGAAAATTGGGCTGTTACAGGGGGAAAGTAGAGAGAGACGGAAAGACGGTTGGAAGTTAATGAACTTGAAAATCCATCCAAATGAAGCACGGAAGGGGTCTATTTATAGGATTTGACATGGACGGCATGGTAATTACGCTTGATAACTACCGGTCTGGCCAATGAGAATGCTCGGTCTCGGGCGCACGGATCCCCACTTTTAGGAAAATAACGATCCTGCCCCTGCGTTGGAAAGGGGCCCGACCGTGCACGATGGTTGGCAGAGTCCAACGGCGGTAGCCGCCGCCGCTTTCTTCGCGCCCGACGAGGCCTCCCACTGTCGGGCCCGCCCCGGGCGACCGGCCCCCGCGGGGCTGGCCGCGGCCTAGGCCACGCGGTGCTGGCCGCGGCCTAGGCCGCGCGGTGCGGCCTTGACGGCTATAGCTGCCGGCCAACGCGGCGCCAGCCTCGATCAAGGCCACAAGAAGCGGCCTTGGTGGCGAGGGCGGGCGGCCATCATCTCGCCGACTACGACCAAGGCTGCAAGGTGCGACCCTGGCGGCGAGCTCGACCGACCATCCCAGCGCCGGGCGTGACCAAGGCCGTACGGCGAGGGTGTACTCTCTTTCATGCTTTTCATCATAGAAATCATAAGTTTTGAGACGTCTCCCGGACCTGTAAACACAAATAAACTTTCGTTTGGGCACTTAGATGCAACCTCTTTTGTTTTGTAGTTGATTACTGTTTCTCAGTTCAGAAGTCAGTTCATACCAAGCACAATATCATCTTCAACCAATAGTAGAACTGCAACCTCCATTTCAATTCTCACACACAACTGACACAAGATGCACTTTTGGGTAACCAACAATCTTTCTCTCTATCATGATATTAAGATATATTTGCAACAACTTCTTCATAACTATATAATATATAATGGATTCAGCCAAAATCCAAAATTACATTATAGAGAGGGAAGGTGACATTGCAATTCCTCATATCTAATCTTTTCAGTTCTCATAATCCATTACTTTCTCATTATTAATTCGTGTACTAATCATCCCAGAAAACAATCACCACGCCTGTAGCTGCAAATTCTCGCTGTATCAAATTATTCCACCAACACATAGCTTCTCCCTCCAACAAATAGACACCCAGCTACATTTTACTCTCGGTTGGACACTGGGCACTACATTGCCTCAAATATCATCTCGATCCACAAGATCCAGTTCTCAGTCTCAAACAGCGAGAGGTCACCACGAAGGTTGGCGGCTTCAATTTCATAAACTACCTCAAATCAATATCAATCAGACGAGGCCGGTGCGATACTACAGTTGTTGGGGAGGCATAGTTGGCATAATAGGTCGGATTACAGGAGTGTCCCAGACTAGCCTAATAACTTCAGCGATGCCATGAGTGATATCTAAAATTTGATTCACTTTCTTCAAACATAACTTTCTGGACACCCTCAGATTATTCTCGAAGAAACATCTCAATTGTTAGATGTTCTTCATGTGGTGCTCTTTACGTCACACACATTGCAAAAAATCTATCTCTAATACCACTTAATTGTAACGGTCTAAAGTCCGTCACAATTTAATTTTTTATGTTGAAGCCAAATTTGACCTCTATGGAGTTTGGGGTCCCAAAAGAGGGGTGACCGCGCACCTACTACCCTCAAGCGAACGATCTAGGCACAAGATTAGGAACACAAGGGACAGACCCAAGGTCCAGCGTGGAGGACACACCGCATACCCGGAAGACTAACAAACTCTTCCCCTCCCAAGCCAAAGGCTGAGCTAAGACACCTTCGGAGGGCGCTCTTGGCCTACCGGAACATCTAAGGAGGATCTCAAGACCAACTCTCCCCTATCCAGATGTGTCTCCTTGGGTCTACACAAAAATGCTCCTCACCCGCCCTACTGATGGCGCAAACTCGCCGAGCAATGCCACGACATGCTGCCCAAACTGGGCTACTAACAGCGTAATTCCGCTACTCTGACTGGCTGTCAACAGGCCATGAGGGGCTTCCCGGCAACTATACCCCGGGGCCCCCACGGGGCGAGTGGTTCACGAGAACACCGCCCGCCTAAAACGAAGAAGAAAACTACACATCCACAGAGCATCACAGATATTAAAAGAATATTACAGGAATATGAATTCCATACTTCGGCACGCAGGCCGGCAATATAAACAAAGAAGGCCTTTGAGGGCCGGCACAAGCTTGGGCTTAAGCCCGCTACTCCCCGCCTGGTACTGCAACACCTGTACGCCAACGTCTCGACCAGCGGAGGTCAGCTAAATGCCAGTTGGTTAACATAAGCTGGCCGAACATATTGCACATACCCCCTTTTTCGGGGCTATGGTGCGCATTCCCTGCAAATGGGAAATATACAAATTCCTCGGAGTGTTCTCCGGGAACCCCAGAACATCACCAATCCGGCTCACACGTCCGGATGGGCTTCACACAGCATGCCTAAACCCGTACTTACGCTTTCGGGTGCTAACACAGTTAATTGCGGGGACGTACACGTCAACCCGTCAGAGAGCTCCCTTCCTCCACCCGTTGGTGGAGAGGGGTTTCCATGCAAATATGGAAACTGAGGGCTTCACCTGCCCAAGTAGAAAATTCGTTACCCTTGACGCGTGTTTGGCGGGGCCGCAACCGCGCTCATTGCCCGAGGCTCCTCGCCTAGCGTCCGTAGTGGTTGTCCATGCTCAGATCCGACCACCGTGGGAGAGTTGAAAGCTCCGAATGATTTTTCCCTTCCATGGCCGAGCCTCTCCATGGCCGACCGTGCTCCAAGTAACACTGAGGAAGTCGATCCCGGCCTCCACAACTTCAGGCGGCGTCGGGGAAGCTGATCCCGATTGGCCTAGCTCCAAGGGGCGTCAGGAGAGGAGCTCCCGGCCGACCTAGCTGTAGGCGGCGCCGAGAGAGGAGCTCCCGGCCGGCCTTGCTATAGACGGCGCCGGGAGAGGAGCTCCCGGCCGGCCTTGCTGTAGGCGGCGCCGGGAGAGGAGCTCCCGGTCGACCTTGTTTTGCCCTAGGCGGCGGCGACAAAGAGAGAGAAAGAGAGACGGGGTTGGGGCTTCTTTGCTTAGGCGGCAGCGGCGGAGAGAGGGATGCGGGGGCGGGGCGGCTGTTGTTGCTCCCGGCCGAGAGGGAGAGGGAGTGCTGGGTCGGCCTTGCTGCTCCATGCCGACAGAGAGAGAGAGGCGGCGGGGTCGGCCTTGCTGTTCCAGGCCGACGGAGAGAGTGAGATGCGGGGGCGGCGGGGCTGCTGCTGGTCGACAGGAGAGGGAGACGCGCGGGGGCGGCGGGGCTGCTGCTGGTCGACGGGAGAGGGAGACGCGCCGGGGGCGGCGGGGCTGCTGCTGGTCGACGGGAGAGGGAGACGCGCGGGGGGAGGCGGGGCTGCTGCTGGTCGACGGGAGAGGGAGGCGCGCGGGGGGCGGCGGGGCTGCTGCTGGTCGACGGGAGAGGGAGACGCGCGGGGGGCGGCGGGGCTGCTGCTGGTCGACGGGAGAGGGAGGCGCGCGGGGGGCGGCGGGGCTGCTGCTGGTCCTTGGTCGAACCCTAGCCCTGCCCCTCAAATCCCGATCCCCGTTTTCCTGATGCCATCCCCTCTTTCTAATTCTTTTTTTGTTTTTCTCTCTGTCCATTTGCTGTCCTGTACCGACTCCCCCGCCTCCCCTATTTCTATCTTCATCCCTATGTATATAATAATATCATATATATATAATATAATATATATATATGATAATATTAAATACATATATAAGTATATATATATGTTTAAAGCCTATATAAATAAAATCTCTGCACGCACGCACGAGGACCCGCACGAGCTCGAACGAGGCCGCACCAAAACGCCGCTCATAGTACGTCCCGAGTGTGCCGTTTGGGGAGGATCCCGCTCGACTGAATACGGGGTTGTACACAATCCCCGCTCTTTTCGAGGTTGGCACAAGCTCGGAAAGAAATGTCCAACCCCAAGTATCCGGCGAGTGGGAGCCGACCCAAAGAAAAATTTTAGAGAAAAACTCACTTGGAGATAAAGGGAGCTCCACACCAGGGCTTAGATCAGAAACAACTCACTATCTTGAATATGATGTAAAAACCAACTGATTTATCAAAAAAAAAACCAAATTAGCAATTGACGTGGAAAGCAACGGCAGTACATGTTTTGAAATGCAAGAGGCTATTACTTCAGATGGGCGTACGCTTTATAAACATAATTATTCTTTTTGAATCTCTTTCTGTAACGGTGGTATAACAAGGAGCAAATTTTGTGAGAAACTAGCATAGAATGAGGATTTAAACGCAGGAGCAGGTAAAGGTATAGAAGGACCGATAAATCTTAGCATAGCCGCTCGATCAGCATGGACAGGTAGAGATCAATCATATAATGATTTATTAACACGACCAATAGTTACTCCTCTAGTTCCCATCACTACAACCTTTGCTAATCCCTTAGATGAATCCACTGATATGTTCAATATGGATGTTGAAACGCTAGATGATAATGATGAGAAATATGCAACAGCTTTATCAAAGATAATAATTGGTGAAGCACTGCTGAGAATCTGGAAAACGAAATGTTTAAAACATTATTCCATAATCTTGGTACACGAGCTTATAAGAACTCTTAAGCAGCAGGGAAAAAAAACATCAGATGTAGCTATAATCAGTAGGTTTTTGAAGATTGTCCGCATATGATAAGACATTTAAAATCATTAGCTGGCAGAATTACTCAGCGAATACATTTTATGATAGTTATCTGTTGTCGTCATGTAGTCTGAGTCGTATATCGTATTATATCGAGAATTACTTTTGATCGAGTCATGTTCGTTGACTAGTATGTATATTTATATTTCAATATATAAAGAACCTTCATCTGTTATAAACATACATCTATTCCAAAACCAAGAACCAGGACCTCTCCCCCGCAGGCGAGCATTCGGACCTGTCAGCTAAATGAGAGTCTGCGCAGCGGGTCTACCTGGGGCCGAGCCGAGCTCGGGGTGCCGATGACGATTCCACAACCAAAACCTATTCCCCACAGGCGAGCCTACAGACCTGTCAGCTAGATGAGAGCCTGCGCAGCGGGTCTACCTGCGGCCGAGCCGAGCTCGGGGTGCCGATGACGATCCCACAACCAAAACCTATCCCCCACAGGCGAGCCTACGGACCTGCCAGCTAGATGAGAGCCTGCGCAGCGGGTCTACCTGGGGCCGAGCCGAGCTCGGGGTGCCGATGAAGATCCCACAACCAAAACCTATCCCCCACAGGCGATCCTACGGACCTGCCAGCTAGATGAGAGCCTGCGCAGCGGGTCTACCTGGGGCCGAGCCGAGCTCGGGGTGCCGATGAAGATCTCAAACCAAACCTATCCCCCACAGGCGAGCCTACGGACCTGCCAGCTAGATGAGAGCCTGCGCAGCGGGTCTACCTGGGGTCGAGCCGAGCTCGGGGTGCCGATGAAGATCTTAAACCAAACCTATCCCCCACAGGCGAGCCTACGGACCTGCCAGCTAGATGAGAGCCTGCGCAGCGGGTCTACCTGGGGCCGAGCCGAGCTCGGGGTGCCGATGACGATTCCACAACCAAACCTATCCCCCACAGGCGAGCCTACGGACCTGCCAGCTAGATGAGAGCCTGCGCAGCGGGTCTACCTGGGGCCGAGCCGAGCTCGGGGTGCCGATGAAGATCTCAAACCAAACCTATCCCCCACAGGCGAGCCTACGGACCTGCCAGCTAGATGAGAGCATGCGCAGCGGGTCTACCTGGGGCCGAGTCGAGCTCGGGGTGCCGATGACGATTCCACAACCAAAACCTATCCCCCACAGGCGAGCCTACGGACCTGCCAGCTAGATGAGAGCCTGCGCAGTGGGTCTACTTGGGGCCGAGCCGAGCTCGGGGTGCCGATGACGATTCCACAACCAAACCTATCCCCCACAGGCGAGCCTACGGACCTGCCAGCTAGATGAGAGCCTGCGCAGCGGGTCTACCTGGGGCCGAGCCGAGCTCGGGGTGCCGATGAAGATCTCAAACCAAACCTATCCCCCACAGGCGAGCCTACGGACCTGCCAGCTAGATGAGAGCCTGCGCAGCGGGTCTACCTGGGGCCGAGCCGAGCTCGGGGTGCCGATGATGATTCCACAACCAAAACCTATCCCCCACAGGCGAGCCTACGGACCTGCCATCTAGATGAGAGCCTGCACAGCGGGTCTACCTGGGGCCGAGCCGAGCTCGGGGTGCCGATGAAGATCTCAAACCAAACATATCCCCCACAGGCGAGCCTACGGACCTGCCAGCTAGATGAGAGCCTGCGCAGCGGGTCTACCTGGGGCCGAGCCGAGCTCGGGGTGCCGATGACGATTCCACAACCAAAACCTATCCCCCACAGACGAGCCTACGGACCTGCCAGCTAGATGAGAGCCTGCGCAGCGGGTCTACCTGGGGCCGAGCCGAGCTCGGGGTGCCGATGACGATTCCACAACCAAACCTATCCCCCAAAGGCGAGCCTACGGACCTGCCAGCTAGATGAGAGCCTGCGCAGCGGGTCTACCTGGGGCAGAGCCGAGCTCGGGGTGCCGATGAAGATCTCAAACCAAACCTATCCCCCACATGCGAGCCTACGGACTTGCCAGCTAGATGAGAGTCTGCGCAGCGGGTCTACCTGGGGCCGAGTCGAGCTTGGGGTGCCGATGACGATTCCACAACCAAACCTATCCCCCACAGGCGAGCCTACGGACCTGCCAGCTAGATGAGAGCCTGCGCAGCAGGTCTACCTGGGGCCGAGCCGAGCTCGGGGTGCCGATGAAGATCTCAAACCAAACCTATCCCCCACATGCGAGCCTACCGACCTACCAGCTAGATGAGAGCCTGCGTAGCGGGTCTACCTGGGGCCGAGCCGAGCTCGGGGTGCCGATGACGATTCCACAACCAAAACCTATCCCCCACAGGCGAGCCTACGGACCTGCCAGCTAGATGAGAGCCTGCGCAGCGAGTCTACCTGGGGCCGAGCCGAGCTCGGGGTGCCGATGAAGATCCTAAACCAAACCTATCCCCCACAGGCGAGCCCACGGACCTGCCAGCTAGATGAGAGCCTGCGCAGCGGGTCTACCTGGGGCCGAGCCGAGCTCAGAGTGCCGATGACGTTTCCACAAACCTAACCTAACCTATCCTAACCTATCCTAACCTATCCTAACCTATCTCCCGCAGGCGAGCCTACGGACCTGCCAGCTAGTAGGAGCCAGGCAGCGGGTCTACCTGGGGCCGAGCCGCGCTCGGGGTAGTACAGAACCAAGAACTACGACCTCTCCCCCACAGGCGAGCCTTCGGACATGTCAGCTAGTAGGAGCCAGGCAGCGGGTCTACCTGGGGCCGAGCCGCGCTCGGGGTAGTGCAGAACCAAGAACCAGGACCTCTCCCACACAGGCGAGCCTTCGGACCTGCCAGCTAGTAGGAGCCAGACAGCGGGTCTACCTGGGGCCGAGCCGCGCTCGGGTTAGTGCAGAATCGATCGAGTCAAAGTCCGACAGGGAGCATCTCTACCCGCTAAGTCCACCCTCCTGAGAATGAGGGTCGATCATATAATATTTTCCCTAAGGCACGTTTTGATCTCCAGGATCGAATATCCTAGCGACAAGAGGGGAATGGGAGGGGACTTCTTTCATCACATGACCTTGGTCGTCACTTGGTTCCTCTTCTATAGCCACGACGTTCGACTGAGTTTTTCTGTACTGGTCACTCTCCACGCTCACCGCACCATAACTGTTGAAGCCAAATTTGACCTCTGTGGAGTTCGGGATCCCAAAAGAGGGGTGACCGCGCACCTACTACCCTCAAGCGAACGATTTAGGCACAAGATTAGGAACATAAGGGACAGACCCAAGGTCTCAGCGTGGAGGACCCACCGCATACCCGGATGACTAACAAACTCTTCCCCTCCCAAGCCAAAGGCTGAGCTAAGACACCTTCGGAGGGCGCTCTTGGCCGACCGGAACATCTAAGGAGGATCTCAAGACCAACTCTCCCCTATCCAGATGTGTCTCCTTGGGTCTACACAAAAATGCTCCTCACCCGCCCTACTGATGGCACAAACTCGTCGAGCAATGCCACGACATGCTGCCCAAACTGGGCCACTAACAGCGTAATTCCGCTACTCTGACTGGCTGTCAACAGGCCATGAGGGGCTTCCCGGCAACTATACCTCGGGGCCCCCACGGGGCGAGTGGTTCACGAGAACGCCGCCCGCCTAAAACGAAGAAGAAAACTACACATCCACAGAGCATCACAGATATTAAAAGAATATTACAGGAATATGAATTCCATACTTCGGCACACAGGCCGGCAATATAAACAAAGAAGGCCTTCGAGGGCCGGCACAAGCTTGAGCTCAAGCCCGCTACTCCCCGCCTGGTACTGCAACACCTCTACGCCAACGTCTCGACCAGCGGAGGTCAGCTAAATGCCAGTTGGTTAACATAAGATGGCCAAACATATTGCACATACCCCCTTTTTCGGGGCTATGGTGCGCATTCCCTGCAAATGGAAAATATACAAATTCCTCGAAGTGTTCTCCGGGAACCCCAGAACATCACCAATCCGGCTCACACGTCCGGATGGGCTTCACACAGCATGCCTAAACCCGTACTCACGCTTCCGAGTGCTAACACAATTAATTGCGGGGACGTACACGTCAACCCGTCGGAGAGCTCCCTTCCTCCACCCGTTGGTGGAGAGGGGCTTCCATGCAAATATGGAAACTGAGGGCTTCACCTGCCCAAGTAGAAATTTCGTTACCCTTGACGCGTGTTTGGCGGGGCCGCAACCGCGCTCATTGCCCGAGGCTCCTCGTCTAGCGTCCGTAGTGGTTGTCCATGCTCAGATCCGACCACCGTGGGAGAGTTGAAAGCTCCGAATGATTTTTCCCTTCCATGGCCGAGCCTCTCCATGGCCGACCGTGCTCCAAGTAACACCGAGGAAGTCGATCCCGGCCTCCACAACTTCAGGCGGCGTCGGGGAAGCTGATCCCGATTGGCCTAGCTCCAAGGGGCGCCAGGAGCCTAGCTCCAAGGGGCAGCAGTAGCAGTTGGTTTTCGGAAGATTTCATGAAGTCAGATGACAAATATATTTGTATGTACTGCAAGTGACAATTTAATTACTATCTGGTGACAATTATTATGATCTACTACAATGCCCTTTGTTACATCCATCCAGAACCCAAAGGGCTGCAGGAGCTGTTGCAGTGGGTTTGCAGCCAATGTAGCTGCAGCAGAGTCAGCTGCAGCAGCTGCTTTCCAGCTTGTTTTGCTATATTCAAAACACAGCAGCTGCTGTGCTTGTGAAGCGGAGAAGCCGAGGCAAAAATGGGAAGGAGTAACACACATCACAAACACACAACACACACAACAAGCCAATCTTCACCAAAAAAAAATTTGGAAGGGGAAGGAAATGTATACCTGTTGAAATCGCCGAGCCGTCGGAGAGAAATGAGCACACAGTGGGAGAAGAAGCTGTGGATTCGATCGGAAAATTTGGCGTCGCCGTCGCTGGAGCGTTACCGTCGGAGAAGGAAGCAGGAGGCGCCAGAAATCTGGCACGGAAATCGGCGACCGGCACTGAAGGAGGCGGGATCTAGCATAGCCGGAGGAGAAGAGGAGGCCGGAGAATAGAGAGGCGGAATCGACTCCAATCGGCGACGGGAGAAGGCGTGATCTACTGTGTCGCCGGAGGAGAAGGAGACGATCGATTTGAAGGCACCAATCGGCGACGGGAGATGTACAAGGAGGCCGGATCTACTGTGCCGCCGGACAAAGAAGGAGAGGCCGTGGAAGAAGAAGGCTGGATCTGCACCTATCGGCGACGGGAGAAGAGAAGCGGGATTTGTGAGCCCTTTCCGCCCTAAACGCGATAAAACGAAGCGCGAGGCCGATGTTTCCTCACGCGATGTTTTGAGCTGGGAGAAACGGAGCGTGGATCAAAAATGATGCGGAAAACCAAATGAAATTCGTACGCTAAAGTTGCGTTTTGTCCAAACTCCCTTGTCAAAACGCTTAACCAAATGGGGCCTAAAAATCAAATATAATTTGTTAATAATAGCATGCTTGATTGCGGATAATCGAATTTTTTTTGACTGTCAAAAACGAAACAAAAACCTATTTCGCTCCGGCGCTGCGTTGTTTGCGGAAGAACGAATCGAAGAGAAGTCTAGGGTTTTCCAACTGAACTTAACAAAATCTTCTTCCCTTTTGTCCAATTCATGGAAGATCCAGAAGCGGAGCACGTAACGAGTGGCAACAGTCTTTTTCCGACGGACCAAGCGGGGGATGAGAAACATCCGGCTGATCATGCGGTGCCGGAGTTTAAGGAGGCTGCTGGCATTATTCCGCTTGAGGCGGCGGCGGGGAGATCACCGGTGGACGTAGTGCGTTCCCATTCACCGAAACCTACGGAGGCAGAGGAAGCCGATGTCTTGGAGCCCGCAGCATGGAGAGCTGGACCGCATTTACCGTCGTCTTCGGATGACGCAGGTGTTCCCATGTCCGAGGCAGCATGCACAGGAGCGGAATTCAATCAGCCTCCTCCCCCGCCGCAGGATAGTGAAACTCTCGGCTGGTTGCTTCCTGAGGATGTTTTTGAACCTCAGTCTCGGGTTCGAGAAGCCGAGCACGTTCCTACATTTGAGGCCGTACAGACTCGAGAAGAGCCTCACAGAGTATCTTACGCGAATGAAGATGGATTTCTAGCTTCTGAGGTGCCGTCCATCTTCACCGAACACAATACTCAAGTGTCTATGGAGGGAGGGGAGGCCTCAGTTCCAGTGTTCTTTTCACCACTGGCGAAAGATAACGAAGCTTCCTCAGGGCTTGCACAACATGGAGCTGAACAGGTCGATGGTGGTAGGAAGGAGGAGATGTTTGAACCAGATAGTACTTGTGTGGTTGACAGTGAAGGGATTCCTGGATACGAGGTTGAGATGACCGGAGATCTGGTTGAGGCTGCTGTCCATGAGTTTACTGAAGAGGCAGTTGAGTCTTCCGGAGAGGATGTAGAGGCTGCTGAAGAGGCAATTGAATCTGCTGAAGAGGATGTGGATGCCACTGGCTCTGGAGATATTGCTTATGAAAATGAGTTTTCAGTGGCAATTGATGTGAAAAGAAGGGGTGGAAGGAAGCGAAAGAGGGGTGGCCGCCCAACCTCTAAGTTGCAGGGGACCAGGTTTCCTTCTCAGAAGAAGGATGAGGAAGAAGTGTGCTTTATATGCTTTGACGGGGGCGATTTAGTAGTTTGCGATAGAAGGTGATTTAACCAACCCTACTTATTCATTGCAATTTAACAGTTCTTTTCTCCATTGTGGATTTCTTGATAGTATACTTTTGACATCTATATTCACAGGGGTTGCCCAAAGGTTTATCACCCATCTTGTGTCAATCGGGAAGAAGCCTATTTCCAGTCTAAAGGCCAGTGGAGTTGCGGTATGTTCTAACTTGCTAGGTCTTTTCTCTCTCTCTATCATCAGCTGGTAGCCTTTTGTATCAATTATCATGGTCAGTGATGTACAAATTTCTTAAGTTTATTTATATTTTTGATTTATTGGCTGTTTTGGGAAGAATCCCTGGTTGTAATTTAGAATATCAACTGAATGTGACTTCTCTGCAAAATTTTGGCTGAATCCTTGCTGTAATGGCAAATTTTCAATTTCAATCAGTTCAAACTGAATGAATTAACTTTGGACCATATAAATTGATAATGAATATTCCATGCAAAATGATCAATGGAATGGCATAATTTCCAGGAATACATATATTCAATTACCTCCATCACTACATTGAGAACATAAGCTCAATGCAACAAAGTTTTATTGCATCCAGGCGTTGTAAAAAATCAATAAATGACAAGCTTAATAATTTCTAAATTGATATAGAATCTATATGACACCACCATACAAGTGTATTAGTTGTTAGAAAGATGTGGTGGGCATAGAGAATGAAAATCCATGAAGTTCATACACAAATTAAAAAATGATTCTATCATTACTAACGTTGGAAAGTTCCAAACTAATGATTAAATTAACTTAATGACCATATAAGTATAAACTGCCATGATCCAAGAGACATAATGCTAAAAGTTCGGTTCTCAATGTTATAAAATTAAAACCCTGTAACGTTAAGGCAAACTTGATAAGGGATGCAAAATGGTCAATGTTATGACATAATTTCAAAGTCATACATACAATTACGTCCATTACTTTATCAAGAGAATAAACTCAATGTAACAAAGTTTCCTGCATTTAAGAATTCAACATCAATAAACAGCACTCATGATCATTTCTAAAACGATCTAGAATCAATATGACATCACAGTTCTAGTGAACACATTATTAAAAAATCAGGCATATAATATGAAAACTTTCATTGCCAATAAGATATGCGAAAGACCCTAGGATTTATATGATTTTACTGATATATTAGGTTTATATAGAAATTTGGGTTCCCAGAACTAGTTGCATGCATTGTGCAAGAGAGATGGAAAGAATGGAGAAGGGTGATAAGGTTTCCATTTATTTCTTCATCCTTCCATTCCCTCTAGAGTTTTAGTTTAACTTTATGAAATCTAAAAACTTAGATACATAGTGAGAGACAAAGAGTGGATTGTTTCATGCACATGAAATGTACACCTTGTGTGGTTTATTTGGTATTTGAGCCTTATGCTTACCACATACAGGGCTGAGATTGCGAGAAAATATTCTATTCATTATAAAATGAAATCGATTATGTAAAAACTATATACGAAACATAACTCTCTATGGAGTAAAAAAATTGAAAGTCTCTTGATCATTTTTCCAGATTGGCTAATGGAGGATGACAACTCTCATTATCATCATAATCTTTTGAAGGGAATAAATCTATTCTTATATAATTAAGTAAAAATTAAGTAGATTTGGTGCACTTGAAGTAGTCTGTCTACTTCAATTGGAGAATGATCTCCAACCGTAATCGAATCCTTTGGCTTACTGGAGAAAGAACTCTTCGATTGGGACATGAGAATCTTCTTATCTATCTGTGCATTTTTGGCTGTTACTGCCGAATCGAGAGAACACCGTCACTTTGACCCTGAAACAAGTTTTGATTTTGTTGATTGCCTCAAAGATTAGGGTTTTCAGGTGACCTTTGGTGGATCCTTTCATCACGTTACGATGATAACAGAAGTTGTAGGCGTAGACTACATTGTTCTGAGAAGGTACGTGTCTCCTTGGATCACTTTCACTTCTTGTTCTTGCACTTTTCAGTGTGAATCCTACAATTAAATCCTGGCTGTGGATCCTTTCCAAGCCTTTGATCATAAAACCAAAGTCCCCTTAAAGGTTGAATGATTCTTGGAGCCTTATTCCCTGCCCTCCTTATTTTATTTATTTATTGTTCATTTTCTTTATAATATACAAATTTGAATTAACCTTGGATCTTATCCCCTTAATGTATGACCTTGTTGCATGCGTGCGTAAATTTGTGCTTATGTACGCCACTAATGACTGAAGATTTGTGAGTACATATGCAAATATCTCTTGAGTGCCTAGTTTGTTTTATTTTTCGAGCTACGATTCTTCCTGGTCAAAGCAGCATGCTAATAATGATAATGTATGTATGTAGAATACAAATAGACAACACACACATATACATTAGTTATGGCTGTTCAAGGGATTCTCTTAAACTAACAATAGTTACAATATATTAGAGTGTAATGCCAGTTTGTCCACAAATTTAGAGGAAGGTTGTTAAATACTCATTGGATCTGCCACACTTTCTTCTCGTGAGTCATCTTTCCAATTATCATTCTCGCGAGTCATCTTTCCAATTATCATTCTCGTGAGTCATCTTTCCAATTATCAGCCAATAAAACCGATTAGTTAAGTGTTGTATACATCACGAGAGTAATATTAATGATCATGTCCATCATGCATACTATTACAAACCTATTTAAGTGGTGGTCGGAGTAGTGATCGGAGGTGGAGATGAAGGTGGTGGAGGATACAACGGAGCCTTAACCGCGACTGGCTAAGCGAGGTTGCTCGTTAGAGGAGAGAGCCACCAAGATTTCACACACAATAGATAGGAAATAGATTTCTTCTTACATACCCATTACAATCAAGGTTGTAGATGTCAGATGTCGGGTTTATGTTGGTTTGAGTTTGAAATGTTGGATGTCCGTTTGCGGGGGATATATCAGAGATATTTTTTACAATGTCAGATTTTAATATTTAAATAAATTTATTCATATATATACATAGTTTTTATACATACGTATATTTGTATACATATTGAATGTTTATAAATTACATAATAAATATATATAAGTATGTTGTATATTTATAAATTACACAAGAAAGAGCCGTCGACTACAATAAACGAGATAAAGACAAGGTTTTGAGAACCGAACCGGACCGGACATAGAATTGGTCTTGAGAGAGGTTCAAGGTTCAATCGGTTTTGTAAAGAGAGGCCTCAAACCTTGTATATACTTCTTGAATGATAAATTACAAGTATGAATACATTTATATAGGAAGAGAGGAAGAAGAGAAATCTCAATCCAAGATGTGAGACAAATACAAAGAGAGAGAGAAAAGAGAGAAAAATGGGCCATTACTAAGGCTTTTCTAACACTCACCCGCAAGCTGGAGCGTACAAGTCGTAGGCACCAAGCTTGGATAAAAACTGGTAGCATAGCGGTCAAGAGAGAGCTTTAGTCAGGATGTCAACAACTTGGTTTGTAGCAGGAACATGTTCCAAATCTATCTTCTTTGACTGTACTTTTTCTCGAATAGAGTGACAGTCAACTTCAATATGCTTTGTGCGTTCGTGAAAGACCAGATTCTTAGCAATATGTATTGCTGCTTGACTATCACAAAATAGGGTCGCTGGTGATGAGAGACGAACACCCAAGTCTCCCAGAAGGCTCTCAAGCCAAGTTAACTCGGAAACAACAACAACCATAGCCTTGTACTCAACTTCAATAGAAGAGCGAGCAACCACAACCCGTTTCTTGCTACGCCAGGTTATGAGATGTCCACCGAAGTAGGTACAGAAACCAATTGTGGAACGCCTATCATCAATGAATCCTGTATAGTCGGCGTCAGAGTATGCAACAAGAGATAAATATGTGGATGACTTGTACAGAAGCCCTTGTCCTGGAGCGTTCTTGAGATATCGAAGAATGCGCTCAACAACTTGAAGATGAGATGTCCGAGGAGCATGCATAAAACGACTCACGACTCCCACGACAAAAGAGATGTCTGGTCGAGTAACCGTAAGGTAGATCAGCTTCCCAACCAAGCGTCTATAGTATTCCGGATTTGTAAGCAGCTTATCAGAGTCAGAGCTGTGGGCCGAGAGTTTGTGATTAGCGTCCATAGGAGTATCCGTAGGTTTGCATCCAGAATAGCCAACATCATAAAGGAGGTCCATACAATACTTCCTTTGGGATAACACAAGACCATCAGGGCGTCGTGCAACCTCAAGCCCAAGAAAATACCGAAGGTTGCCAAGATCTTTGGTCTGAAAGACGGAGTTCAACTGTTTCTTGGTATGTTGTATCCCTGTAGTATCGTCGCCAGTAATGAGGATATTGTCAACATAGACAAGTAGGATCACAGTTCCGGTTGACCGGTGTCGGGTGAAGAGAGAAATCAGCCGAGCGCAGAATGAAGCCAATATCGCAGACAACCTTGTTGAATTTTTCAAACCAAGCGCGCGGGGACTGTTTGAGACCATAAATAGATTTCCGAAGATGACAAACCCGAGACTCCCCCATGATCTCAAACTCGGGATGTTGGTGCATATAAATAGTCTCCTGCAGATCGCCGTTGAGGAAGACGTTCTTAATATCCAGCTGATAAAGAGGTCAATGACGATGAACAACCAAAGAGAGAAGAACACAGACCGTGTTCAATTTGGCCACCGGAGAGAAGGTTTTCTTATAATCAAGGCCATGTTGCTGAGTAAAACCCCGGGCCACGAGACGAGTCTTTAGACGCTCAACGACGCCATCCGCCGCATGTTTAATAACAAAGACCCACTTGCTGCTAACACAGGGTTGGACTGCAGGAAGAGGAACCAGATCCCAGGTCCTGTTGGCCCAGAGAGCCCGCATTTCATCGTCCATGGCCGCCCGCCACCCCGGATGTTGAAGCGCCTCCTGCACAGTGTTAGGAATATAAATAGAGGGAAGAGAGGTGACAAAGCGTAGAGAGGTGGAGTGAGCCGATGGAGAGAAACGTAGTTGGCCGAGAGATGAGCCGTAGAAGCAGGAGCCGGATCCGCCGTTGCCGGGGTATCCCTGGGAGCAGGGAGCTGGTGCAGGGAACCATCCTTGGAGCCGCGACAAGTATAGACACGGATAACGGACGGAGGAACCTTAGGGGGGGGCAGGGATAAATGAGGAAGGAGATGACAAAAAAGAGGGCGTGATAGGTACGACAGGCCGGGGAAGAGTAGGAGAGGAAGACGGGGTGGGGGAAGGTAAGTGGAAGGGCTGGTCTTCGCAGAAGGTGACATCCGCTGAGACGACCATCGTGCCATCCGAAGGAGAGTAACAAACATACCCCTTTTGAGCACAAGAGTAACCAACAAACATATATTTGGCCGCCCGAGGAGCAAGTTTGTCGGAGGGAAGGGGACAAGAAGATGAACATAACAAACACACCCAAAGACCCGCAGGGTGAGAGAGGTGGGGTTGGTAGAAGGATAAAGGAGTTGGATAGGTGAAGCAAAGTCAAGAACAGACGAGGGTAGACGGTTGATGAGATGACAGACTGTGGAGACGACAAAATTCCAATATTCGATCGGAACCTTCATTTGAAACATGAGGGACCGAGCAACTTCGAGTAGATGACGATTCTTTCGTTCGGCCACCCCATTTTGCTGAGGGGTATACGCACACGAAGTTTGATGGATGACGCCAAATTCGGTGCAGAGATTGGAGAAGGTGCGACCCGTATACTCGCGAGCATTATCATTGCAGATGATTTTGAGGGGGGTGGCAAACTGCGTACGCATCTCAGTTAAAAAAACACGAAACACAGATGTAAGTTCAGTATGATCACGCATTAAATATAGCCACGTAGTACGCGAGTAATCATCAATAAAAGTTACAAAATAGCGAAATCCAAAGATACTAGGGATTTTATAAGGGCCTCATACATCAGAATGAATTAAAGATAAAAGAGTACTGCTCCTGGTACAGACAGGGGGGAAGGTAGAACGATGCTGTTTGCCGTAGATACAAGATTCACAAGAGAACTCCCGTAAAGGAACATTAGGAAGAGCCCGCTTGAGAATCGGAAGGGGAGCATGCTCAAGGCGCGATGCCAATCAACAGTGGAGACGACAGAGAGAAGAGTGAGTGAGATATCTAAGATGTAGAGCCCATTCAACAGCTGCCCCCTACCAATGATACTCCGGGTGCGACGATCCTGCATAAAAAAGGAAGAAGGAAAAAAGGTTATGCAACAATCAAAGTCGTGCTTCAGACGACTAACAAAAAGTAAATTGAAAGGAGATCCCGAAACGTGAAGAACCGAGAAAAGAGAAAGGGTCGGGGTAAGATGGAGAGCAGCGGCGCCAGAGACCGGTAGGGTGTCACCATTGACCACAGTGATACACGGATGATGAGCCGTCTGGGGATACTGGGGGGGATTTTGGGAGGTAATATGGTGAGTAACGCCGAAATCGACGATCCAGTGGGGGCTAGGAGAGATACAGGTTATACCTTCCGCAGAGAAAGACGCAACCGAGCCGGAGGAGCAGCCGAGGGCACCCTGTAGCTGGTGGAGTTGGGTGCGGAGCTCATCGATATCTTGGCGGGTAGGGGACGCCGGATCCCGGGCAAAAGCCCCAATGGGAGCAGGAGCAGCAGAGGAAATAACAGCGAGGTGGGGAGGGAACCCATGCTTGCTGTAACAGGTACCCTCAAGATGACCACCCCGACCACAATATGTGCATTTCATAGACGAACGACTACCACGTCCTCGTCCCCGAGACGGAGGTCGGCCCTCTCGAGTGGAAGATCCACGAGCAGGAGGGGGGGGTCGGTCGAAAGGAGAGGCTGTTGAAGAAGAGCAGGTGTAAATCCGGGAGGAGCCTCAGTAGGAGGCGTAACTTGAAGCAACATTGAGCAGACATCAGACAGTGAAGGAGTCGTCGTGGAAGAAAGGATATGGGCCCGAACACTATGCAGGTGGGGCAGAACACGGGACATCATCATCGCGATGGTGACAGCCTCTTTCTGGGCCCGTTGAGTAGCTAGATCAGTAGTGAGAGGCTGATGTTGAATCCAAGCCTCGGCCAGGGTTTGTGCCGGGGCAACAAAAGAGATCATATCGCCGGGGCAACAAAAGAGATCAGTAGTGATGTTGAATCCAAGCCTCGGCCAGGGTCTGTGCCTGGGCAACAAAAGAGATCATATCGCCGGGAGCACCAGGAGCAAGGTTCTGAAGGTCAGAGAGAATATCATATAAGTGCTGAAGACTGTTGTACCCAGAGTAAAAAGAGTGGAGCTCCTCCCACATGGCCTTGTCCGTGTCATGATACATGGCCATCCTGTAGGGCTCGGTGTCCATAGAGTTGAGGAACCAAGACTGGACCCGACCATCATCGCGAAGCCAGTTATAGGAGGGAGCATTGGGGGTAGCTCGGGTCAAGTGGTGAAGAAGACACCTTCGTCTGCAGAACACGACGAACAGAGTGAACCCATTCGACGAAATTTCGTTTCCCAGTCAAAGAGATGGTAGTAATCCGTAGCTCATCACGGAGTTCGGAAACCGTAGCTGCCGCACTGGCTGGCGGAGCACAAGTAGCAGCGGATGCATCGGAAGCCATGCGACTAACAGAAGAGGCCGAGCTTCTAGCAAGAGAAACCGGGCGGCTAGCAGGAGAGGCCGGGTGGCCAGCAAGGTTTGGACCGGGCGGCTAGCAAGAGAAGCCGGGCGGCTTGGCAAGGAAGGCCGGGTGGCTTGGTAGAGAAGGCCGGGCGACTAGAAGGAGAAGAGGCCGAAGAAAGAGAAGTCGGCAGAGGAAATAGTCGCACGGTCACAGCGGACACACCAGCGACAAGGAAAGTCGCGACCCGGATGCGGCTAAGAGAAGAGGAGAGGCCGCTAGCGACAAGACAGGTCGCAACGACTAGCGGGAAGCGGTTAGAAGAAAAGTTCGCACGGTCAAGGCGAATTTACCAGCGATACGGAACGTCGCGACCAGGATGCGAGTAAGGGAAGAGGTGAGACCGCTAGCGACAAGACATGTCACAACGACTAGCGGTGAAGAGGTTATGAGAGGAGTCCGCACGGTCAAGGTGAGTCTACCAGCGGCAAGGAGAGATGACACGACGTAGATGCGGACTGAAGCGAGAAAGAGAAAAGAGGAAGAAACCGCATCGAGCAAGAGGCGCCACGTACGGCTAGAGGGGAGAGACCGCAACGACTTTAGAGAGGTCGCGATAAGCGGGAAGAGAAAGGCCTCATGTATAGCAAGGGAGAGAAGCCGCGCGGATAGCAAGAGAGAGAGGCCGCGCGGATAGCAATGGAGAGAGGCCGCGCGGATAACAAGGGAGAGAGGCCGCGCGGATAACAAGAGAGAGAGGCCGCGCGGATAACTAGTGAGACCGGGCGGTCAGAGAAAGAAGCAAAAGAGGGTGGGCCCCACGTGTGAGAAAGGTTTATAAAAGAGAGGTAAGAGGAGGAGGAGGAGACGTGGAAGCCATGAGAGAAACAGAGTTAACTGCTAGAAAAAGACAGGCCGCTCAATTACTGCTGCTAAGCAGGAGAAGGGAAAGCCGCGCGGTTAGCCGGGAGAACATGCGGTTTGCAAACGGACAGGCCGACTAATCGAGCTCGGGCGGTTAGGGAAAAATGAGACCACGAGTAGCCGCGAACAGAAGACCGAACACCCAAGGAGGGGACCGGTTCCTCTGATACCATGTAAAGAGAGGCCTCAAATCTTGTATATACTTTTTGAATGATAAATTACAAGTATGAATACATTTATATAGAAAGAGAGGAAGAAGAGAAATCCCAATCCGAGATGTGGGATAAATACAAAAAGAGAGAAGAGAGAAAAATGGGCCATTACTAAGGCTTTTCTAACAGGTTTGACCGGTTGAACTAGGGCTGAACCGGGGCTGAACCGAGGTTGAACCGTTTTGACATTAGTGACTAGAATTGGAACATATCATCATCTGAATATACAAATTAAACAAATTATGCATGTATGTTGGACTACAAAAACTATTCAAAGGATCAGATTTTGCACAAAATAAAATCAACAAGCTACACATAGCCAAATCAAGATTAGAACGATCTAGCCTATAACTATAGATGGCTCCACTCAAGATCGGATCGAGTGACTTTGAACTAATATTGAGTTGGGGTTGGATAAGCTCAACATTGAATATAAAGAAGAAAGAAAATAGACAAGTCAACGTATGATTTCAGTTGAACTTACCTCTTGGGCAT
The DNA here is from genome assembly GCA_039583875.1 of Platanthera guangdongensis. Classification (NCBI taxonomy): domain Eukaryota; kingdom Viridiplantae; phylum Streptophyta; class Magnoliopsida; order Asparagales; family Orchidaceae; genus Platanthera; species Platanthera guangdongensis. The sequence continues at coordinate 268,414,753 of CM077151.1, read as the reverse complement.
GATCTGGTTTGCAACCTTGCCAGTTCCAATAGCCTAGTAAGAAGAATTTGCCGTGAATCTAACAATTGTTGAGAAAAATGTAATTAAATGACATCCAAAAATATCATTCATTCGTTTATTTGGATGAAGACATAATAAAATAGAAAACAAAAAAACACTGATAATATGCTGGTGGGTTTGGGAGCAAAGCATCTATTATCATAGTTTAAATGCAACTATTTTATCATGAACATAGACAATATTAAGTTCAGAATAAGAACATTTCTTATACCAACCACTGAAATGTAAAAAAAAAATATTTTTTACAAAACATATCAATTTAAAACATGTCTTGTTAATACTTAATTCAAAACATATCAAAGTGGAATCATTTTATATCAATAGATCATCCAAATCATATCCACTAAAAGCTTCGCCTTCCAAAGGCTTCAAGGTCTGCATCTTCAAGAGTATTCAGAGCACACTCATCATCTACAAAAAGTAATAATTATATCATACATATTAATTCATAGTTATGACCACAAATTAGTAACATATACAAACTTACCATTTATTTGATCATTTTATTGGCAACTAGGTTGAGCTTCTCCATCAACCGGTATAACATATTTCTCATATATTTCATTTTCCAATTCATTGTAATTAAGTTCCGGGGTCGGCTCTTTCTCAGCTACCCAGAAATCCATTGAATCAATACTTGCATAATCCAGAGAATCGTATTTTTTTTCTTGAAGTAAACCCTACGTACATGAAAATTAGTAATGTTTTGTCAAGTTGTCAACTAAAACATTATAAAACACAAGAAAATGTCAAAAACATAATAGAATATCGTCACATAATAATTAAATTTTCATACATATCACTCATATTAAAATTGTAACGAACATAAACCAGATCATTGAGTCTTTGGTGCTCAAGATGATTTCTTCAATTTGTATGTATTTGCTCAAAGACGCTCCAGTTTCTTTCACAACCAGATGACAAAGAAGTCTGACTAAGAATGCGAATAACCAATTTTTGTAGTTGCATAGCACTTGAACCAAACATTCTCCACCATTCATCTTGGAGATGAAAAAAAAGTTTTAAAATTAAAATTAAAATAAAACTTATCAGTTATGAAAAAAATGTTTAAAATTAATTTTGTACATGTACTCACCAGGTTGCATTTCTTTTGCCATTTTGATTGCGAGTGGCTTTCCAAAGCTTCTAATTGGTCCCGATATATCTTTACTTCGTTCATCGCAATTGATGATTTACTACAAATGTCTTTGTTTCCAATAAACTCAATTAAGCCTTGCACAACTTCAGGCTTATTACAATAATTAACTTGTTCATATTGGAATGTCGGGTTCAAAAAATACGCCACATAATGAAGTCTTTGGCGAAGCTGGCGATCCCACCTTTCTTTGATAATTATTGTATATGGCTTATACAATCTTTTGACATTTTTGAATATGTACTTAATTTCCTTTCTTGCTCGATACATGCCATCATACACATAGCCAAGTGATGGCTTCTTATCAGAATCAACAATTCGTAGTAACTTTATTAGTGGGCCTGCTACCTTTGTCATTACCAAACACATAATACAGAATTGATTATCTAAAATGATATTCACAACATCCTTTCCTTTGCTTGATTTTGCAATTTTTGAGTCGATATAATACTTGCTAGTTACTAAAACTTACAAATCATGTTTGTGCTCATATATACTTTTCAAAGTAATAAATGTAGTAGCAAACCTTGTCGCTCCTGGACGAACAATTTCCTTTCTGTCTTCCCTTTTCCTCAACCAAGATAAAAGAAATATATGATTATAAACCAAAATTGTTACCTTTGAAGCCTTTTTGGTAATTTCACTAACATGACTCATGTTCACAAGATTCTTTAAAATTAAATTTAAACAATGTGCTGCACATGGAGACCAATAAATGTTGCCGTATTTTTCATATAGTAACTGCCCTGCCTTTTTATAGTTTGTCGCGTTATCAATAACAATTTGCACAACACTTGATGGGCATATCCACTCCACCACCTCTGAAAATAACATGCAAAGAGTTGCAGCATCTTTTGTAACATCTGATGCATCTACTGACTTGTAAAATGTGACACCGCGTGGCGAATAAACTAAGAAATTAATCAAAGTTCTGTTCCTTTTATCCGTCCAACCATCTGCCACAACATTGGTCTTCCCCGCCTTATGCTCTAAGATGAAGTCAAACTCAGCTAAGAAGTCTTGCCAGCATGCTTGCTTCTCTGCCAACTTCTTCTGCGTCTAAAAATAAGTGGTTGCAACATTATCCGTTTTGCTGGTAAATTGGGCTTCAAGTAGATAATGTCTTCAAACTTGCAAGTAATGTATAACAACTCTCATCTCTTTCTCCTGAACGGTGTACCTTCATTCCGCTTCATTGAGTGTGTGACTTGCAAATGCCAAGGGATGACCTTCTTGCATTAGCACTCTGCCGATCGCAAAGTTTGATGCATCAGTGTGCAGCTCGAATCTCTTGTTGAAATCTGGCAAGTCAAGCACCGGTTCACTACAAACTACTGCCTTCAAGTCTTCAAAAGCTCTTTTGCATTCCTCCGTCCATATCCAAGCCTTCTTCTTCAACAAGTCCGTCAATGACACTGCCCTCCTTGAACAATCTTTGATGAATTTACGGTAGTAGTTCACCATGCAAGAAATGATCGCAAATCAACCACCTTCGTTGGCGACTCCCATCCTTGGATGGCTTGCACTTTGGCCATGTCCATCCGTAATTGTCCATGTCCAATGACATGTCCAAGAAATTGTATCTCCTCTTGTCCAAATGAGCATTTGGACTTTTTCACATATAGCACATTATTTCCGTAATGCTTAGAATACCAAGCCAAGGTACTTGTCATGCTCCTTCATGGTGTCGCTATAGATCACAATGTCATCCAAATATATCACCACAAATTTGTCCAAGTATGAGTGGAATATTTGATTCTTCAAAGCGCAGAAAGTCGTCGGTGCGTTGGTTAAACCGACATGCATCACCAACCATTCAAATACTCCATACCTTGTGACGCAAGTAATCTTAGGTTCACCCCCTTCTGCAATCCACACTTGATGATATCCTTTTTGCAAATCCAACTTGGAGTAGATCCTTGCCCTCCCAAGCATGTCGAAGAGATCCGCAATGAGAGGAGTTGGATACTTGTTCTTGATTGTCACCTTATTTAGTGCCCGATAATTTGTGCAAAGGTGCAACGTTTCATCCTTCTTATTTTGTAATAGTACATGCACACCAAAGGGCGCCTTTGATGACCTGATCATTCCCGACTCAGGTAGCACTTGAAGTTGCTTCCTCAACTCATCTAATTCAGGGGGAGCCATCCTATATGGTGCTTTGGCTAGTGGCTATGTCCCTGGCTCCTGCTTGAGCTTATGATCCACCTTCCTCCGAGGTCGTAGTTTGAGAGGTAGTTCTGTGGGCATGGGGTCTTCATTCTTTATGAGAACTTCTGCAATGAGTGGAGACACCTCCTCCATCATGTCGCCTCTGTCTTCCTCCTTTAGGGTGACCAATAATGTTGGTTCACCCTTCTTGAACCCCTTTGCTAACTACATAGTCTGCATGACCGAAAGCTGTTTCGGCCCCTCTTTGTCAAGCCTCTATGGTCCTTGCATCGTCAGGACCATGCATGCCGTTCCGTCTTCCAGGATGCAAATGAGCGATGTGCTGACATGACAATGACTTACATCTTCTCCAGAAAGTCCATACCTAGCACCACATTGAAGTCATCCATGGGTGCTATAGAGAAGTCCACCCGGCCCTTCCAGGTCCCTATGCGCAACTCCATGTTGCATGTGACTCCATTGAGCGGCCTCGTTTGACCGTTTACTGTCTTGATCCAACCTCCGCCCTTCATAACTTGTAAGCCCAATCGCTTGGACTCTCCTTCGGTCATGAAGTTGTGTGAAGCTCCCTTGTCGATTAAGGCCTTGGTGACCTTCCCATTGACCAAAGCTTCCACATACATCATCCCCTTGCTTGATACAACTTTCGTTGGCTGCACGTTCAAAGCATTAGTAATTACAATGAACTAATTTGAGTAGTACTTTCTTCCGATGAGGTGACATTTGGGCTCTCCACCATGACGGATAATGAACCAAACTTTGGGCAGCTGCTCATCGGATGTGGCCCTTTGCACACATAACACCCGCCTCTTGGTGTAGCGTTTTTCTTTCTTTCTTCAAACTCCTTCTGTGGGTCGGGCAAAATTTTTGATCCTCTGATGCATTCCTGGAAGTCCCTTTTAATTTTAAAAAGTAAAATTCATGTTTCGGTTTTAAACAACGCTGCGCAAGGCAGAAATAACGCGAGTGTTTTCAAAAGTAAACCGACCTATGGTTCGTACTTGCACGTTAGTAAGCTAACATTTGTACACAAACCGCGATCAAAATTAATTCTTCCACAGGCGTTCCAAGAGAAAGAAAAGCAATAATGTAGAAAATTAACGACAAACAGAAGTAACGAAGGCCTAGGCAAGCAAGCTCTGACTTATGATCAAATACAATTTAAGCATAATAAAATACTAGCGAATCTGAGCGAGATGGGGTAAAGAGATATACCATAGGATGACAGGTGAACTTCGGGCAGCAACTGGGAGAGGATCGGGCTCTGGAAAATGGTAGGTCGCCGCACAGGAGTCTTGCGGGAGAGTCGTCCGGCTGCTGGAGGCTCGTCGCCGCCGGGAGCTGTTGGAGTGGAGCTCGACGGAGGTGGACGGGGCCCCAGGAGACTCTGTCAAAGGCTGGAGGGCTATAGTCGATCCGGAAGGAGCGGATCCGCCGAACCCGACGACGGAGGAAGCCCGGGAGTTTGGGATCCCAGCCGGCAGACGGTGGAGGACAACTTGCCAGGGCCTGGGTAGGGCTCCGACGGCGGTGGCGCAGGCTGGTGAGGGCCGGGAAGGCGGCGTCGGAAGAAAAAATGGCGGAGGCAGGGCTGGGAGTTACGGAAAGTTGAGAGATTTGACTCTGCTCCTTCCGATTTTCTCCAGCTACCTTTTTCGGGATAAGAGGGGGGTTTCAGCTATTGGTAATTTCTATAGGTTAAACATAATGAAAATGAGGGTTTCAGCTTCAGCTATTGATGGCTGCTTAAACATAAAATAAATGGTGATTTTAGCTTTTGATGGCTGGTTAAACAAAATGAAAATGGGGGTTTCAACTTTAGAGATTTCATAAATGATGATTTAAATTGTATGACCCCTCACTTGCTTGCCTAACTCACCACTACTCCTAATTTGACGGACCTCTCTATTTAGGGACTTATTGGCCGGTCACATTAATAATCCAAAAAAACGTGCGCGACGTGCGCGATACAACATAGACGAAATGATAATGCGCGAAGACGTGCGCTACATACATGAAATTATTGTAAATAAAATAACGATGCAAACTCGGGTTGCATCAATTCCCCCGGGGTTGAAAGAGCTCGACCCCGTCGAGAATATGACAAAACCCGTTACTGAAACATCCAGACGTCAAACTGCGAGAGAATGAAGTCGTTGCCATAATGTCGTAGAAGGTGGCACAAATGAAGGTCCTGTCATTGCTGCACATCAACTACAGATGTATCCTCTTTCCTGAAAGACACAGGAAACAATCTCCAATGGAACAAGACAACTCCCGGTGAAGAAATCAGCCATGAAGTTGTAGTGTTACAAAGCTGCTCGCAAATTGTTAGCCATAATATTATGCAAAAAATGTAAATGACCAGTAAAAATCAGAGCAACAAATAGGAGAACAACATAAGATGGTGGTATGAACGGACGAGGTGAGAAACGACACAGGGAGTAAGCAGGGTCGACTTGTGGAATCATTAAATCACACGGCAACATACGAACTCCTGCTAGACATCTTCGTACGACTACAAAACCCAGACTAATCATCGCAATGACAACACTCGCGAGAATCCAACCAGCACGACAAATTTTAAAACCGTTCCCGAATTTACCTTTTAAAACCAACCACAAAAATCTCTTAAACCGTGTGTCCCTATTAGGAGTAAAAGTTCTGCGAAACGTTTCAATTTCCTTAATAAAGCTACCTCGAAAAAATTGAAAATTCATTTGATGAAGCCCAAAATGCTCACGTACACTCACGGAATAGTGCCGCGAACTAAACATGTGATCGTCAAATATAAAATCAACGTGTGGGGGTGCTGACAGACCATCTAAAATGGATGGCTCACCGGAGCCAAGTGCGTCTTCCTGGAGTAGGGGTCCAGGTAGAAGTGCGATACTAAATAATAGTGGTGTAGTGGTAACTAAGGAAGGTGAGGGAGATGATGACGAGGTCCTCCCAGGAGCCTTAGGAACAAGACTATTCTTCTGGGGAAGAAGAACAATTTTGTGCCCACGGTGAACAAAGGAATGAGAGTTCCTCACACCATCATGCATGACGCGCCTATCGTACTGCCATGCTCTACCTAACAAGATATGACAGACATCGATGGGGGCGACATCACACAGGACAAAATCCTGATACACATTCCCGACAGAGAACTCTACGAGACAACGACGGGTAACAGACATAGTCATGTGACTATTAACCCCAGATAAGTGGTAGGGTCTCTCCAAGGGTTGCGTCTCGAGTCCTAGCTTCTCAACCATACATTTTGAGACGAAATTTTCCATGCTACCGCTGTCAATGATGATGGAACAAAAATGTCCCTGAATGCGCGCAGTAGTGCAAAATATCTCGTGCCTCTGGCAATCACGCTCAACAGACTCACTATGGGAAATCAAGCTATATTGAAGGACACAAACTAATTGCTCAGCTTGTTCTCCGTCGACCTCTATAACGTTATCAGACTCGGGCTCAGGCTCAGGTTTGGAGTCATTAAGGAAAACTTTATACTCTGGTTCACGCCCTTCAGAGGAATCAGTAATTGCGACGAAGTGACGTCGCAGGCACTCCGAAGATTTGTGCCCGGGCTCCATACACTTGAAGCATCAAAATACTCCAGTGTTGGGCTTGGAACCCATGGGCTCCTTACCTCGGGTGAGGACAGTAGGAGGAGCTGGGGCCCCAATAGAGACATGAGGAGGGGAATCAGAATTCTTAGAGGTGGGTTCAGTGGTGGTGGTGCTCGAGGAAGGTCTATCAGTAGAACTGTGCCCAGATGACCTCTTCTGAAGCGAGGCTTCCACTCTACGTGCTCGGCTAGACACTTCACCAAAATCCCTAAAGTCGTGCAACTCTAGCTCATCCCTAATAGCGTAACGGAGCCCGTTCAAATAACGGGACACTGTCATATCGGCCTCCTCGTGCAAGTCTAATCGAGACTGCAACACTAAAAACTTGTTGGTGTACTCATCTACGGAAAGTTTGTCCTGTCGGAGGTTGTGGAACCTTCGATAAAGAGTTTGTAGATAGTCCGGGGGGACATATCGCTTCCGCAGTTGCAACTTAAATTCTACCCACGTGGTGATAGGTGCTAGACCCAAGGTGTATCGAGTGCGCTCAAGTTGAACCCACCAGACTAGTGCGGGTCCTTTAAGCCTAAGGACAACATACTCGACCTGCCGATTTACAGGCATTTGTTTCCACGACATGAATCTTTCCACACGCTCACACCAATCGAGACATTTCTCGGGCTCTACGTGACCCTCAAAATCACCTACGTCAAGCTTAACTCCATCATCCCAACGGGGTTGACGACGGAGTCCAAGGTCAGACTGAGCAGGCTCTGCGGATCTAGGATTTTGTTCCTCTTGCCTAGGATTTTGGTGAGGAGGTGGATTTAGTCCTAGGTGGCGTTCAGCTTCTAGGTTATTGACGGTGGTTCGCAGGTTGTTGACTATGTGGTTCGTGTCTCTCACGTTGGCAGTGAGTGCTTCTACCGTCTTCATCAGCTCACCAATTCGGTTAGCTAGGTCGCCTATGCTAGCGTCTATGCGATCTATACGACTCTCCATTTTTTTTAAAGAAAAAATTACTTAATAGTAGTAATTTTTTTTGAAGAAAAGAGCTCAAAATAGAAAAAATTTGAAATATATATTTTTTTGTTTAAAATACTTTTTTTTCTTCTTGGAAACAAAAATTTTAAACAGATCGTTCGATTCACCATAGGAGTGAATCGAACCTCCTCTGATACCAAACTGATGCATTCTTGGAAGTCCCTTTTAATTTTAAAAAGTAAAATTCATGTTTGGGTTTTAAACAACGCTGTGCAAGGAAAAATAACGCGAGTATTTTCAAAAGTAGACTGACCTATGGTTCGTACTTGCACGTTAGTAAGCTAACATTTGTTCACAAGCCGCGATCAAAATTAATTCTTCCACAGACGTTCCAAGAGAAAGAAAAGCAATAATGTAGAAAATTAACGACAAACAGAAGTAACGAAGGCCTAGGCAAGCAAGCTCTGACTTATGATCAAATACAATTTAAGCATAATAAAATACTAGCGAATCTGAGCGAGATGGGGTAAGGAGATATACCATAGGATGACAGGTGAACTTTGGGCAGCAACTGGGAGAGGATCGGGCTCTGGAAAATGGTAGGTCGCCGCACATGAGTCTTGCGGGAGAGTCGTCCGGCTGCTGGAGGCTCGTCGCCGCCGGGAGCTGTTGGAGTGGAGCTCGACGGGGCCCCAGGAGACTCCGTCAAAGGCTGGAGGGCTGTAGTCGATCCGGAAGGAGCGGATCCGCCAAACCCGACGGCGGAGGAAGCCCGGGAGTTTGGGATCCCGGCCGGTAGACGGTGGAGGACAACTCGCCAGGGCCTGGGTAGGGCTCCGACGGCGGTGGTGCAGGCTGATGAGGGCCGGGAAGGCGGCGTCGGGAGAAACAATGACGGAGGCAGGGCTGGGAGTTACGGAAAGTTGAGAGATTTGACTCCGCTCCTTCCGATTTTCTCCGGCTACCTTTTTCGGGATAAGAGGGGGGTTTCAGCTATAGGTAATTTCTATAGGTTAAACATAATGAAAATGGGGGTTTCAGCTTCAGCTATTGATGACTGCTTAAACATAAAATAAATGGCGGTTTCAGCTTTTGATGGATGGTTAAACAAAATGAAAATGGGGGTTTCAACTTTAGAGATTTCATAAATGATGACTTAAATTGTATGACCCCTCACTTGCTTGCCGAACTCACCACTACTCCTAATTTGACGGACCTCTCTATTTAGGGACTTATTGGCCGGTCACACCAATAATCCAAAAAAACGTGTGCAATACAACATAGACGAAATGATAATACGCGAAGACGTGCGCTACATACATGAAATTATTGTAAATAAAATAACGATGCAAACTCGGGTTGCATCCTCCTCCTTTGAAATGTGTGGCCTTGTTGTCTCGCCGATCTCCTCCACCTTTTCCATTGTTGAATTTGTCTTTCTTCTCCTTGATTGAATTGGGTTGGCGTTGGAACTCAATAAACGACTCGACGATAACAATGGCGTCCCTGGTGGTCCTTGGGTCTTTCCTCTTGACCTCTTGCTTGACCTAATTTTGCAGCCCATCAATAAAGTTGAAAATGAGAATTTGCTCGGGGACATCAAAGACTTGTAGCGATAGTGCTGTGAACTCCTTGACATAGTCTCCAATGACACCCTTCTGTCTTAGATCCCCGAGTTTCCGCAAGTTCTCATCCTTCACATTCTCAGGGATGAAGTTCCTTCTCAACTCTTGCTTGAAGTCCTCCCAAGAGTCGATCTGATAGTCTTTTGGCAATATCTGCTTGTATTTTTTGCCGCCATAACGAGACAATGTCTTCTAAATAGTAGCTATTATGACTTACCTTCAATTCTTCATCCGTGATGCCGTATCTCTCCAAGTATTTCTCCATATGCTAAAGGAAGTTCTCTACCTCCAAAGCATCCCATTTTTCTGCAAACTTCTTGGGTTTTGGCACGTCCACCCTTGAGTTGTTCACCATAGTTCCAACATTCCCACCGTTGGTAGGACTTTGCTTACGCAAGTCTTCCACTTCTATTTCAACATTTATTATCGCTCTTCAAAGTCACTGATGATAATGTCAAAAGTATTGTACGAGGATTCCGACTTGCCCAATGTTTGCTTCTTAAGAAGATCAATATCTATTTGCATCTTTTCTTGCTCCATATGAAAAATATCAAAGTGCTTACAGATGTTCTCCACTTTCCGTTATAGAGTAAGGTAGGCATCCCGCATTGCCTCATACTCCACCACATCCACCATGTTTTGTTCCACGCTGGGACCTTCACGACCTTTGCTTTGGCCTCTCTTCTTTCTATCCGTTTTCTCCTTGGTTGCCCTGCCGCGCTCATCAATGATGCTTGAAGTGTTGTTTCCTTCCAAAGTCATCTTACTCTTTAGCCCGAACCACGAACTTGAGTCAATCTGGCTCTGATACCAACTATCACGGACTTGTCCTCTTGACAAAGTCACGCGCGGCCTTAGCTCCTTCTCGCGCCCCTTTGCAACTAGCTAAGTCAATCTATTCCAAAACTTGATCGTGGCAAAATGAGTAAGTGAGCAATTAGAAAGAGTGTACAAGAGCACAAGAGAGCAAGAGTGTGTAAGAAAGCTTTATTGCTTAAATTGCTTGGTGATTTACAAATGAGGGGGTCTCCCCCTTATATAGACCTCCAAAAGTGGTTTCCCTCCAAAAGATGGAAGATTCTAGACTACTCTACCATCATCTTGTATCTACATCTTTCAAGAATGTTCTAGATTAATCTTTATGTCCAAAAAATCTTCCAATATCCTAGATTTTTCTAGAAATCTCGAGAGGTTAACACCATAGATGCAAAGTCGTGACATCAAGCTCAAGGTGGGTCTCGGTGGAGCTACTTCATCTGATTCCTTTGTCGTTAGAGTTCTCGACATGCAGGTAGAAAAGCCTTTTGTATCTGTGACCACGAGTGAACTGCTCGTCGTAGATAAAACATAATCCCTAGACACGTCGTTGCAACATCTCAGCCCGAGATAATCGGCGGACCGGTGGGGGTGGAGGGCCCTCGATACGGCCTTGTTGAACGATGTTGTTGGTGGGCGATGAAGGAGAAGATCACAGAGCCTGGCCAGATTCATAAAAGTCACATAGTTTGGAAGAGCCTCAAATTCGACATCTATTCGCAGACGGTCGCGAAGTCTGATGGTGAAAATGGCGACCTGAATATCCGGAAAGAGTGACATGCACAAAAAGAAACTGAAATTGTTCCAGGTACTCGTCCACGAACACCGTTTGTCGTAGAGATGTGAGTTCGTCGAGGGGGTTGCTGCTGATGGGAGGTACGAAATGCAAGTTGCAGAGCTGCTTGAAGTCTTCCTAAATCAGATTCGGCTGGTCGGTGAAGAGTCATGAAGCCCACAAAATAGTGGAGTCGAGCATGTGGAAGGATGCTAGATGCATTCGGTCTGCTGCCGGAGTTTGTTGGTGGCCGAAGAATTGCTCACACTTGGTGAGCCAGCTCAAAGGATCATTTTTGCCATCATTGGTTGGAAAGTCCAACCTGGTGTTGCGTGGCATAATAGCAGCGTCAAGGTGCACGAGGGCTGGCGGCGACGGCTCGTGGACGGTCAGTGGCGGCGGCGCTTGGCGGATAAGTGGCGGTACTTGACGGCTACTTGTTTGATCGTGTGCGGGGGCGGTAAAAAGATCATTGATGCGCTTGGAGAGCGCAGTAATGGCCTCCTGATGACGGTCCGCAAGGGAAGCTTGCTGTGCCACGACGACCTGCAAGATGAACATAATCTGCCTCATTTGATCAGACGAGTCACCCATAGTGCGTGATAAGGAGCAGGTGACAGGACGACTCGATTCCTCAGAAGAAGCTGACCGGGAGTTGCTGTGAGAGCCGCGTCGTCGGCCAATGATGACAAATAATTATGCCCCAAGCGTTTGTGCTTCCTTGTGTTGGAGGTTGCAAAATAAGTAGACACCCGATGGGTGAAAAATGTAATTGATGCTGCTGCTGGACTTATAAGAGAGTCATGACTGCTTTTTATGAGTAATAATATTAATGATAGGCTGGTGGGGCTTAAAAATAAGAAAGTGGATGTTGTGGGGAGGGGCTCGAGGTAGGAAAAACTGATGTCTGCTGCTCCATGCGATGCTTTTAAAAAACAGATGATGTGCTTTTAAAAATACAGGGGATGTGGCTTGATGGTATTAGAGGTGTGCAGTTGTGGGAGGGGGGTTTTAAATATAGAATAGGCGTGGTTGCTCTATCCGAGGCTTAAAAATAACATTAACTAAAACTGTTGTTTGGGGAGGGGAGCTATGTAGGCGATTCGATAGCGTGCCCAGTGGCAGGTGGCTCGAGGGTAAATGACAGCGAGAGTTGTGCGATAGAGAAGCGTGCAGGAGGCGTGGAAAAGAAGTTTGCTGGAGTCGATTTGAGGAACATGTGCGAGGCAGACCGACCTGATCCCATGAAGATGAAGGTCGAAGCTGTTAAACGGAGAAGCGAGCGTTGCTGAAGACTTTGCGCCGGGGGGAAGCGCTCGAACCAGGAGATGCGCTCGGATCTGGGTAGCAGAGCGTAGATGAAGGACGACGTCGAAGCAAAAGGACAACAACTCTGGAGATATTGCAAGGGCGACACAGATATTGTTTTGGTCGTCTGCTGGGTGTGGGATCCTCTGCTGGGCGCGTCAAAGCTGCTGCTTAATTGTGTTGACGTGCAAGGACGCTGGCAGAACCTGTGCTTGTGGAAATCCATAGGTCAGCGAAGTATCGTTGGAGCTTGATGGAATGACGTAGGCTAAAGAGAGTCGAGGCCTCTGATACTAATGTTGTTACAGACCTATTTAAGCGGTGGTCGGAGTAGTGGTCAGAGGTGGTGATGAAGGTGGTGGAGGATACAACAGAGCCTTATCCGTGGCTGCCTAAGTGAGGTTGCTCGTTAGAGGAGAGAGCCACCAAAATCTCACACACAATAGATATGAAATGAACTCTTCTTACATACCCATTACAACCCTCCATATGCCTTTATATATGCTTACAACATATAAAGAGAAACAACAATAATGACACATGATACTAGACCCGGTGCTCGAGGCTCTTACATAATAAAAATACCTAGACACCTAGATAATAGAGATATTCATAACAATACACAGCCCATAACACATACATGAGTACATGCATGAGAGATGTTAGGAACTACATATGAAACTAAATTTGTGTTTTTCTTTCAATAAGGTCAAGAAGTTCTAAAAAAATGTTATGATGGCAAGAATGCTAGAATGCTAGAGCTATGTTGCACGATCAATAATAATGATTATAAATAATATAATTCACATATTCATCAACATAGTGGATTGATATCTTCTCACAATTAATGCTTGGATGACATTGGTTAGGTTCCATAGGTACAATCAAATTTGATTATGTACTAAACCCAAAATTTAAAGGATCATCCTTAATGACGGTGAATGTATTCATCCTTTATTAAAGAAGAGCCACCTTCCTAGAAGTCGAATGCTCTAACTAAAGTTTAATTGGAATTCGAGCAACATTGGTCTCCAATAAAGTTAGATTGAATCAATTTGATTCAAACTCATTTATTTAGAGTCACACATCTTCATCCACACTTTATGTATGCATAAACACAACTTCAATGATATCAGTTGGCTAATAGAAGGTTGCTTATATATAGAAAATCAAAATACAACCTCATGACTTCTTCTTTGTCATCGAGTACCAAATACTCTTATTTATTCAAACATTTGTGGGCGAGAGAGTAAGATTGTTTGCATTGCAACGTTTTATTGAAGGGGAATTAGTGATGGCCCATATATGTGATTAGAGGTTCCCCAAGAGAACAACTCAAAAATAAAATACTTAGCAAATGAGTCCTTACATTGTCATCAAAAGAATTGAAACAAATGCTTATGAATTAGATATTCCACAGAGTATGAGAGTTTCACCTGTACTCAACATAGATAATTTGACTCCATTCGTTGAGCCACACGACTACACGTCCTCCTAATACCTCAGTTCTTCAACTACAACCTTCTCCTGATACCTCATTACAACCTCAATCATCATCTACTACCTCATTGCAACCCCAATTTTTGCCTACTTTTGCTACACAGTTTCGGCTTTTACCTACCACTTAATTGCAGCCCAAGCCTTCGACACCGATTTATCATACAAGCACAGTTTCGACTTCTTCCGCAGAAGTATCACATCCTCCAACACTGGTTTCTCCATCAACATACACTGAACCGTTCGACATCATCACTGAGATCGTGGCCCATGAGTTCATACTAGCACCAAACAGAGTCAAATGCTTGGTTCATTGGCTTGGCAGGGCCATACTTATATCAACGACATTTGGATCTCCGCAACAAAGCTCAAGTGACTCGCCCTGTCCCTACGACGACATCACGATCATCTCCATTCCTTAGAGATGAATGATTTTGACGTGTGTGGTGTGTGTGTGTGTGTGTGTGTGGGGGGGGGGGGGGGTGATAGAGATCGTGCCACACAACCCGTGAGGGTTTACTCACGACGACAGCAGACCCAATGATGATCAGGGCCTTTCATTACGAGCGGATTGTCGATTAAAACATTTTTTCATTATTTGTGAATTTTCATTTTTATTGTATTTTTTGTATATTTTGTGGGATACAATGAATGTTGAATCTTGACCATTCGTTGCCCCCTCTAATATATAAGGGGTAGAGGGCTCCGTGGAGGGCTATTGAAAGATTGCGCGACGAAGCCTTTTTTTGATCATCTGGTGCCAAAGCCGGAACTCCGAGCGCGAAGCTTGGATATCCCACCCCTCTCCCTATTCACCCCTAGCCGGCCACCCATCCCCCTCCAATAGCCGACCACATTCCCATCCCCTTTTCATCTCCAAGCTGGCCATCCTTCCACCACCCCTCTTGGTCGGCCCCTTATCCCCCACCTTCATTAACCGACCACATTCCGATCCCCTTTTCTTCTCCAAGCCGGCCCACCCATCCACCATCCCTCTTGCCCGTCCCGTTCTTCCCCACCTCCACTAGCCGATCACCCCTCCATCAATTACCAAAACTCCTCTCCACAATTTCCAACCACTCTCCCACCAAATTTCGCTCATCTTCAATTTTTTGGCGATCGCCAGGAACCATTTCCGGCCTCCTACGTCAACCACCACCACTTCCATAAGTTTCCTTACATTTTTCATTTTCTGGTGATCGCCGAAAACTATCTCCGAACACCTCGACCACCTCCGGACACATCAACTACCTCCGGCGACCACCTCCAGCGATCACCTCCAGCCAGCCACTACCCCTTTACCACAAATCCACCATAACCTCCTCTCACACTACCCCACTAACTCCACGCCTCCTAGCTTTCCTCCACTCCCCACCTCCTCCATCTCAGCCATCCCCACTCTCTCAGCAGCCCAGATGGAGCCACTTTCCCATGCCTTTCTCTCTTCTAACTGAGCCTCCATCTCCCCATTCAATATCTCTCCCATTTCATCTCATGTGGAAGCTCCTCTCTACTCCTTCCCCCCTCCTATCTGAGCCCCACCCTCTCCACATCCTACAACAACAGCCTCAGTTGGATCCTCCCCCAACTCCCACAGCAGCCCTCCCCTACGTGGAACCACATCTCCCCTCTCTCAATTGATCCCCTCCCTTCTCTATCAGCTACCCACAACCCTTTGTTTATTACATTAAGTGTATATTAAAAGTAACCTGATTTCATTACGCTCTCAATCCTAATCACGTACGCATTTTGATTACAACTTTAAGAGGCAAGTCCATATACATATTAAATTCTTCGTCATATATTAACATTAATTTGCATCGTTATTTTGATGTGTACCTTAGTTAGCATAAAAAGTATTTATTAATATTTAACACTTGTTAACGTTGTCAACATCACAACTCTTGCATGCAACATGACTATGTATGTTACTCTCCCATTGATCAGAAAACGATCACATTTGTTGATGTCACATTCCTCGAGGATCAACTATTCTACTCCTCGAGTCTTCATGATACCTCTCCACCTACTCTTTTACGTCTTTACGTTTCTGTTCATTACACAACTCTCCCGCTCCCTACACCTTTTGTACTCCCATCACTATGACGACCTCCTCCTCTACGTGTGTACACTCCCCGCCGTCCTCAGTTTGATGCCCTGAGAAAGTTTCCCCTACTGATGTCTCTCCACTTATAGCTGACCCGACTGCGGTTTCCCCCCAGGATGTAATCCCTTCCACTGCTCACCCTCTCTCTCTCGTTATGTTTCTTTTCATCATTTCTCTACCGACCTAAACAGGTTTGCGACTTCTTTGTCTTATATTTCCACCTACTATTCCGTGTAGGAAGATCCTCGACATCCAAGATGGTGGTCCGCGATGGATGAGGAAATGACCGCCCTATGGGCCAATCTTGTGAAAGATGTTAATGATTTTTCACTGTGAAGCATAATCCTGATGGGACAGTTAAGTGCCTCAAGGCTCGTTTTGTGTCTCATAGTTTCACTCAACAATATGACATTGACTATGAAGAGACATTCTTTTCTGTCACTAAGTTGAATACCGTACGAGTCTTGATCTATTTGGCCATTCATCGACATTGACAGTTGCATCAACTTGACATCAAAAATGCATTCCTTAATGATGATTCCGTTGGGACTATCTACATGCAACAATCTCTTGGTTATGAAACCACGAGGGTGTCTCTTGTTCGTCACCTCAAGATATTTCTTTATGGCCTCAAGCAGTCCCCTCAGGATTGGTTTAATAAGTTCATTTATGTCGTTTGAGATTTTGACTTCACTTAGAGCTCGACTGACTTTTTCTTATTTATTTGTCGCCCCCAGTATGTACAGTGACATTTCTTGTGTATGTTGATGATATTCTCATCACATGCGATGATATGAACTGTACAACCCCGTATTCGCAGGTTTTGAGTTTTTAAGCTTTTGGAGCGTTTTGAACCTTTGGTGACCAATTTTTGCCTAGCCCTTGAAATATACTAGTAGGGGGAGGAAAAATCTGCCTCCCCCCAGTGACCCTTTTTTTGGGGGGTGGGTGCGACAAGTTGGCTGACACCCGCCCCGACCTGATAAGCGCGAGGTGGGAGCAGCAAGACCGGCCGGGAGGCCGGGGTCTCGCCCCTGCCCCTCCTGCTCCGCGGCCTGGCGGGGCGAGACCGGCCGGGAGGCCGGGGTCTCGCCCCTGCCACCTCCTGCTCCGCGGCCTGGCGGGGAGAGACCGGCCGGGGGCCGGGGTCTCGCCCCTGCCCCCTCCTGCTCCGCGGCCTGGCGGGGAGAGACCGGCCGGGGGCCGTGGTCTCGCCCCTGCCCCCTCCTGCTCCGCGGCCTGGCGGGGCGAGACCGGCCGGGAGGCCGGGGTCTCGCCCCTGCCCCCTCCTGCTCCGCGGCCTGGCGGGGCGAGACCGGCCGGGGGTCGGGGTCTCGCCCCTGCCCCTTCCTGCTCCGCGGCCTGGCGGGGTGAGACCGGCCGGGAGGTCGGGGTCTCGCCCCTGCCCCCTCCTGCTACGCGGCCTGGCGGGGCGAGACCTTCCGAGAGGCCGGGGTCTTGCCCCTGCCCCCCCTGCTCCGCGGCCTGGCGGGGCAAGACCGGCCGGAGGCCGGGGTCTCGCCCCTGCCCCCTGCTCCCCAGTTCTTCGGGGGTAACCTGCTCGTCTCGGGTGCCCAGGGAGATGGTGGGAATGACTCCTCCCGCTCTTGGACCTCTTTTGGCCATGCTTTTATCGTTTTACCCTCGGGGTAGAATTACCTCTTTACCCCCGGTGTGGCTGTTTTCTATTGGCCCTAGGCATATTTGACGAAGGGGTATTGTTGACATTTTGGTCCATGAGGTTGGAAAAACTATAAATAGACCCTTGAGGGTGCCTTGGAGAGCATTGCATTCAGAGCCACAAAAATCCATTTGCTCTCTTCCTCCAAGGCACCTAGCTCAAGCATTGGCTAGGGAGGAGAGACTTCAAAGGTCTTCCGGGTGTGAGGTGGGACCTCCGCGCTAGAGCCGAGGGTCTGTTTCTAGTTTCTTAGTCCTTTGGTCCGCGACATTCTCCTGAGTGTAGTAGGTGCGAGGTCACCCTTCTTTTGGGACCCCAAACTCCACAGAGGCCAATTTTGGCTTCAACACTTTTGGTGCGGTGAGCGTGGAGAGTGACCAACACAGAAGATCTCGGGAGAGTGTCATGACTGGAGGTCAGGGAGGTAGTGATGATCTCGGCGAGCTCCCCAGCCCAGGACCCTTTGTGGGGAGGCAAGAGTTCATGGCCTCCATCCAGGGCATCATGGAGATGCTGCGAAGCATTGCTCCTCAGGGTGGCAGCTCCACCCCGACCCCCCCAGGAGTTAGCTCCCCCTCTCGATGAGCCGACTCCCAGGGGTCTAGGCGAGATGACCCCAGCGGGGGGAGAAGGAAGTGCACCAGGAAGAAGGCCCGGGAAGGAGAGGATGGGAGATGGGGTCGAGCGAGATCTCACCGGCCGAAAGTTGTTCTCCAGCCCGACGAGTGCCAGCCTTCCAGGCGAGCAGGTCGCGCGAGTAGAGATGGCGAGACCACCCCTTAGGGGGTCACCCTTCAGCGAGCTAATCATCTCAGCTCCCGTTCCCGAGGGGTTCAGAGAGCCAGACATGACTTACTATACCGGGAAGGATGACCCCGTCTAGCATCCGCAGTGGTTCGAGGATGCCGTCTCTATCAGGCCGATGACAGAGGCATTCAAGTGTCGCCTCTTTGCGATCACGTTGAAGGAGAAGGCAAGGGACTGGTTCCACCAGCTCCTACCGAGATCGATCTATGGATTCGAGCACTTGAGCCGGAACTTTCAGCTTCGCTTCTCCACCTGCAAGAAGAGCAAGAAGAGTCCTGAGTCCATCTTCCTGATAAGGCAGGGGGCCGAGGAGTCGCCGACCCACTACGTTGACAGGTTCCAGGAGGAAATCCAGGAGGTCCAAGAGATGCCAGGGTATGCCCTCCAGATGACGTTCACGGTGGGGTTGCGCGAGGGCTCCTTCAAGATGAGCCTGACTCGAAGGATCCCTCTTTCCTTTGAGGAGCTGATGGAAAGGGCGGCTGAGGAGATAGCCATGGAGGTGGCCAACCCGGCATTTGTCAAGAAGTTGGCAGAGCTAACAGAGACGGAGTCAAAAGAGCAAGGTGACTCAAGACATCAGGAAGGAAGAAGGAGAGAGGAACATAGAGCTCAGGGGTTCCAGAGACAGGAGGGTCTGAAACCAGGCTGGAGGCAACAGGGAGGACCTGCCTAGGGTCCAGGAAGAGCTCTCATCCAGGGCGGAGGGAACTTTCATGGGGGCCAAGGGAGGTTCAACTTCCAGAGGCAATCCCCTAGGCAGCTCCTACCCCCACCACAACAAGCGATGTTGATTGGTCGAAGGGAGAGGAGGAACCGCCAGGGAAGGAGAATGGTCAGGGTAGAGTTACCGTACTGTGACTTCCACCAGTTGGAGGGGCACGCCACGGCTACCTGCCCCGAGTTCCTGGAAGTGAGGGAGACGAGAGGCCCTGCCCAGCCGCAGCCGCCGGTGCGGGTAGAGGTGGTTCTACCCAGAGAAGGGGGGGGGATGACATATGTGAGGACCGGGTCGATGTCGGACCACGAGGCGGTATAGCGGTGATCCATGGTGGAGTGAGGATCGAGGCCACTCGGAAGGCAAGCCTCCATGTCATGTACCGACGGAGCGTCGCCTCAACATCCCAGACCCCGCCCCAGACGGAGAAGATCACCTTCTCGGTGAAGGACATGCCGGATCACGAGGATCCGTTCTGCGATGCGCTGGTCATCCAGACGGCCATCGAGTGCTACACCGTCTCCCGGATCTTGGTTGACAACGGGAGCTCCGTCAACGTCGTTTTCAAGAAGGCATTCGACGAGATGAAGGTGGAGCCAAGTAGGGTGTTGGCCTCAGACGGACCCCTGTTCGGGTTTTCAGGAGAGAGGAAGGAGGTCGAAGGTGGAATAGGACTCCAAGTAAAATTGGGAGGGACTTCAAGGAACTGCCCGTTCGTCATTGTTGACGCTCCGAGCAGCTACAACGCCATCTTCGGAAGGCCCCTCATCAGCGCCTTCCGTTGTGTGCCGTCTTCTTTCCACCAGTGTCTCAAGTTCAGCTCAGGCGAGATCCAGGTCAGAATCAAGGGAGACCCCAGGATGGCAAGACAGTGTTACGTCACGGCCGTCAACACCATCTCTTGGTGGGCTAAGGCAGAAGAAATGGAGAAGATCATGAAGAGCTTGAGCAAGATGGAAGTGTCCGACGAGAAGGAAGCGAAAGACAGCCATCATGCCCAGGCCCCCTGAGGGTGCCTCGCTTGGGGATGTTTTTTCCTTTTTCTTATCTTATAACAAGCTATACCCCTGACCAGCTGAGTCAGGGGACCATGTAACCAATATTTTCCCCGTTTGAGGATGTAGGATTTGATAAGGTTTGATTGAGATGCCTAGTCCTTTTGCTCCGAGACGGTCCCGCTGCCCAGGCTCTCACTAGCTGAGCAGGGCCGGTGGTACCTCTCGTGGATGCCTAGTTGTCTCACCTCGAGATGGATTCCGCTGCCAGACTCTCACTAGCTGACAGAGCAGGTTGATCTCTCGGAGGGTGGAGAGGTCTCACCTCGAGATGGATTCCGCTGCCAGGCTCTCACCAGCTGGCATGACAGGTTGATCTCTCGGAGGGTGGGTAGGTCTCACCTCGAGATGGATTCCGCTGCCAGGCTCTCACTAGCTGGCAGAGCAGGTTGATCTCTCAGAGGGTGGGTAAGTCTCACCTTGAGATGGATTCCGCTGCCAGGCTCTCACTAGCTGGCAGGGCAGGTTGATCTCTCGGAGGGTGGGGTAAGTATCACCTCAAGATGGATTCCGCTGCCAGGCTCTCACTAGCTGACAATGCAGGTTGATCTCTCGAAGGGTGGGGAGGTCTCACCTCGAGATGGATTCCGCTGCCATGCTCTCACTACCTGGCAGGGCAGGTTGATCTCTCGGAGGGTGGGTAGGTCTCACCTCGAGAAGGATTCCGCTGCCAGGCTCTCACCAGTTGGCAGGGCAGGTTGATCTCTCAGAGGGTGGGGTAGGTCTCACCTCGAGATGGATTCCGCTGCCAGACTCTCACTAGCTGGCAGGGCAGGTTGATCTCTCGGAGGGTGGGGTGGTCTCATCTCGAGATGGATTCCGCTGCCAGGCTCTCACTAGCTGGCAGGGCAGGTTGATCTCTCGGAGGGTGGGTAGGTCTCACCTCGAGATGGATTCCGCTGCCAGGCTCTCACTAGCTAGCAGGGCAGGTTGATCTCTCGGAGGGTGGGTAGGTCTCACCTAGAGATGGATTCCGCTGTCAGGCTCTCACTAGCTGGCAGGGCAGGTTGATCTCTCGGAGGGTGGGGAAGGTCTCACATCGAGATGGATTCCGCTGCCAGACTCTCACTAGCTGGCAGGGCAGGTTGATCTCTTGGAGGGTGGGGAGGTCTCACCTCGAGATGTATTCCGCTGCCAGGCTCTCACTAGCTGGCAGAACAGGTTGATCTCTCAGAGGGTGGGGAGGTCTCATCTCGAGATGGATTCCGCTGCCAGGCTCTCACCAGCTGGCAGGGCAGGTTGATCTCTCGGAGGGTGGGTAGGTCTCACCTCGAGATGGATTCCGCTGCCAGGCTCTCACCAGCTGGCAGAGCAGGTTGATCTCTCGGAGGGTGGGTAGGTCTCACCTCGAGATGGATTCCGCTGCCAGGCTCTCACTAGTTGGCAGGGCAGATTGATCTCTCGGAGGGTGGGTAGGTCTCACCTCGAGATGGATTCCGCTGCCAGACTCTCACTAGCTGACAGAGCAGGTTGATCTCTCGGAGGGTGGGGTAGGTCTCACCTCGAGATGGATTCCGCTGCCAGGCTCTCACTAGCTGGCAGGACAGGTTGATCTCTCGGAGGGTGGGGTAGGTCTCACCTCAAGATGGATTCCGCTGCCAGGCTCTCACTAGCTGACAGGGCAGGTTGATCTCTCGGAGGGTGGGGAGGTCTCACCTCGAGATGGATTCCGCTGTCAGACTCTCACTAGCTGGCAGAGCAGGTTGATCTCTTGGAGGGTGGGTAGGTCTCACCTCGAGAAGGATTCCACTGCCAGGCTCTCACCAGCTGGCAGGGCAGGTTGATCTCTCGGAGGGTGGGGTAGGTCTCACCTCGAGATGGATTCCGCTGTCAGGCTCTCACTAGCTGACATGGCAGTTTGATATCTCGGAGGGTGGGTAGGTCTCACCTCGAGATGGATTCCGCTGACAGGCTCTCACTAGCTGGCAGGACAGGTTGATCTCTCGGAGGGTGGGGTAGGTCTCACCTCGAGATGGATTCCGCTGCCAAACTCTCACTAGATGGTAGGGCAGGTTGATCTCTCGGAGGGTGGGTAGGTCTCACCTCGAGATGGATTTCGCTGCCAGACTCTCACTAGCTGGCAGAGCAGGTTGATCTCTCGGAGGGTGGGGAGGTCTCACCTCGAGATGGATTCCGCTGCCAGGCTCTCCCTAGCTGGCAGGGCAGGTTGATCTCTCGGAGGGTGGGGAGGTCTCACCTCGAGATGGATTCCGCTGTCAGACTCTCACTAGCTGACAGGGCAGGTTGATCTCTCGGAGGGTGGGGTAGGTCTCACCTCGAGATGGATTCCGCTGCCAGGCTCTCACTAGATCGCAGGGCAGGTTGATCTCTCGGAGGGTGGGTAGGTCTCACCTCGAGATGGATTCCGCTGCCAGGCTCTCACCAGCTGGCAGGGCAGGTTGATCTCTCGGAGGGTGGGGTAGGTCTCAGCTCGAGATGGATTCCGCTGCCAGGCTCTCACTAGCTGACAGGACAGGTTGATCTCTCGGAGGGTGGGTATGTCTCACCTCGAGATGGATTCCGCTGTCATGCTCTCACTAGCTGACAGGGTAGGTTGATCTCTCGGAGGGTGGGGTAGGTCTCACCTCGAGATGGATTCCGCTGCCAGGCTCTCACTAGCTGGCAGGGCAGGTTGATCTCTCGGAGGGTGGGTAGGTCTCACCTCGAGATGGATTCCGCTGCTAGGCTCTCACTAGCTGGCAGGGCAGGTTGATCTCTCAGAGGGTGGAGAGGTCTGACCTCGAGATGGATTCCGCTGCCAGGCTCTCACTAGCTGGCAGGGCAGGTTGTTCTCTCGGAGGGTGGGGAGGTCTCACCTCGAGATGGATTCCGCTGCCAGACTCTCACTAGCTGGTAGTGCAGGTTGATCTCTTAGTGGGTGGGGAGGTCTCACCTCGAGATGGATTCCGCTGCCAGGCTCTCACTAGCTGGCAAGGCGGGTTGATCTCTCGGAGGGTGGGGAGGTCTCACCTCGAGATGGATTCCGCTGCCAGGCTCTCACTAGCTGGCAGGGCGGGTTGATCTCTCGGAGGGTGGGGTAGGTCTCACCTCGAGATGGATTCCGCTGTCAGGCTCTCACTAGCTGGCAGGGCAGGTTGATCTCTCGGAGGGTGGGGAGGTCTCACCTCGAGATGGATTCCGCTGTCAGGCTCTCACCAGCTGGCAGGGCAGGTTAATCTCTCGGAGGGTGGGGAGGTCTCACCTCGAGATGGATTCCGCTGCCAGGCTCTCACCAGCTGGCATGACAGGTTGATCTCTAGGAGGGTGGGGTAGGTATCATCTCGAGATGGATTCCGCTGACAGGCTCTCACTAGCTGGCAGGGCAGGTTGATCTCTCGGACGGTGGGTAGGTCTCACCTTGATATGGATTCCGCTGCCAGGCTCTCACTAGCTGGCAGGGCAGGTTGATCTCTCGGATGGTGGGGTAGGTCTCACCTCGAGATGGATTCCGCTGCCAGGCTCTCACTAGCTGGCAGGGCAGGTTGATCTCTCGGAGGGTGAGTAGGTCTCACCTCGAGATGGTTTCCGCTGCCAGGCTCTCACTAGCTGACAGGGCAGGCGTACCTCTCGTGGATGCCCAGTGTTTTTTACCCGGAGGGGGTCTCGTCACCCAGGCTCCCATAGCTGGCATGGCAGGTTGACCCCTCCAGGGGGTGAAGTGTTTTTTACCCGGAGGGGGTCTCGCCACCCAGGCTCCCATAGATGGCATGACAGGTTGACCCCTCCGGGGGGTGAAGTGTTTTTTATCCGGAGGGGGTCTCGCCACCCAGGCTCCCATCAGCTGGCATGGCAGGTTGACCGCGCAAGAAAATCACACTCAGCGAATACGTTGGGTTGGATGTTTCTTTCCGAGCTTGTGCCAACCTCGAAAAGAGCGGGGATTGTGTACAACCCCGTATTCGCAGGTTTTGAGTTTTTAAGCTTTTGGAGCGGTTTGGAGCGGTTTGAACCTTTGGTGACCAATTTTTGCCTAGCCCTTGGAATATACTAGTAGGGGGAGGAAAAATCTCCCTCCCCCCAGTGACCCTTTTTTGGGGGGATGGGTGCGACAAGTTGGCTGGCACCCGCCCCGACCTGATAAACCCGAGGTGGGAGCAGCGAGACCTGCCGGGAGGCCGGGGTCTCGCCCCTGCACCTCCTGCTCCGCGGCCTGGCGGGGCGAGACCGGCCGGGAGGCCGGGGTCTCGCCCCTGCCCCATCCTGCTCCGCGGCCTGGCGGGGCGAGACCGGCCGGGTGCCGGGGTCTTGCCCCTGCCCCCTCTTGCTCCGCGGCCTGGCGGGGCGAGACCGGCCGGGGGCCGGGGTCTCGCCCCTGCACCCTCCTGCTCCGCGGCCTGGCGGGGCGAGACCGGCCGGGAGGCCGGGGTCTCGCCCCTGCCCCCTCCTGCTCCGCGGCCTTGCGGGGCGAGACCGGCCGGGGGCCAGGGTCTCGCCCCTGCCCCCTCTTGCTCCACGGCTTGGCGGGGCGAGACCGGCCGGGAGGTCGGGGTCTCTCCCCTGCCCCCTCCTGCTCCGCGGCCTGGCGGGGCGAGACCGGCCGGGAGGCCGGGGTCTCGCCCCTGTCCCCCCTGCTCCGCGGCCTGACGGCCTGGCGGGGCGAGACCGGCCGGAGGCCGGGGTCTCGCCCCTGCCCCCTGCTCCCCAGTTCTTCGGGGGTCACCTGCTCGTCTCAGGTGCCCAGGGAGATGGTGGGAATGGCTCCTCCCGCTTTTGGACCTCTTTTGACCATGCTTTTACCGTTTTACCCTCGGGGTAGAATTACCTCTTTACCCCCCCGGTGTGGCTATTTTCTATTGGCCCGAGGCATATTTGGCGAAGGGGTATTGTTGACATTTTGGTCTATGGGGTTGGAAAAACTATAAATAGACCATTGAGGGTGCCTTGGAGAGCATTGCATTCAGAGCCACAAAAATTCCTTTGCTCTCTTCCTCCAAGGCACCTAGCTCAAGCATTGACTAGGGAGGGGGAGACTTCAAAGGTCTTCCAGGTGTGAGATGGGACCTCCGTGTTAGAGCCGAGGGTCTGTTTCTAGTTTCTTGGTCCTTTGGTCCGCGACGTTCTCCTGAGTGTAGTAGGTGCGAGGTCACCCCTCTTTTGGGACCCCAAACTCCACAGAAGCCAATTTTGGCTTCAACATGAACGGTACATCTATGATCAAGAAACACCTGACCTCACATTTTTAGACCAAAGATTTGGGTCACCTCAGATATTTCTTGGGTATCGAGGTAAGCTCGTTGACTCGATGAGTTAGTCTTGTCTTAACGGAAGTATTGTTTCGACTTTCTTCACGATGCAGACTACTTAGGATGCATGCCTGCTGACACATCAATGTATGCTAACCACAAGCTTTATGCTCATGCATTCGACTCTGACCCGCTTCTCCCTAATCAGGAGTACTATCATCACCTTGTTGGCAAGCTCATCTATCTGACTGTCTCACAACCCGATATGTCTTTTGCTATAAGGATGGTCAACCGCTTCATGCTTACTCCTCGGATGCCCTACCTCCAGGTCGTCGAGCAAATCCTTCGGTATCTGAAGAACGCTCTGGGACAAGGGCTTGCGTATAACCTTCCTCTTATCTATCATTAATTGTCTATTCTGATGCATACTATATCGGTTCTCTCGACGATCATCGGTGAAAGAGTGTCTGCTACACATATTTTGGAGAACACCGGTCACCTGTCATAGTAAGAAACAAACAGTGGTGGAAAGTTCCTTTGCGGAGGATGAGTATCGTTCAATGATGTCTGCTATTTCTAAACTCACGTGGTTGGAAAGTCTTCTTATTGATCTTGGTGTAAAATTCCCCTCTCCGTCCGTTTTGTACTACAATAGTCAAGCTGCTATCCATATCGCCGAGAATCCTGTTTTTCATGAATGTACCAAGCATATAAAAGTTGATTGTTATTTGATACGAGAAAAGATTCAACTTTGCAAATTTGATTTGAGACGTACACCCGCTGCCGAGCAAAATTCCGATGTTCTCACCAAAGCCTTACCACACCCACTATACCAACCGTTCGTTTCCAAGCTCGACATCTACTACCTGTATGCTCCAGCTTGCTAGGGAGTGTAGAAGAATTGAATAAGCTCTTGTAAAAGACCCATGTAAAGTCTTAAATCTTGGTTTGGAGTATTTTCACTTCTCCATCCCTTACATGTGTACAAATTCCTGTATTATTTTTGAATATGTGAAGAAATTCAACAATTATTCTACTTCGTATTCCATCTTTTTACAGTTCATAAAATCAATATAGGTTGTGGATGCAACCAAACATGTCACTGTCAAGTGCATCAACCGACGAAGCTAAAAATCCTAACTCAGTCTTGCTTTTACTCAGCATGACGTTGAAGTAATGTGGAACCCTTAGTGAACTCAACTCTTTATCAGGAAAAACTCTTAACATGCTTTGTCACATCATTTTCACCTGGTGCGCTATGTTTTTGAACACGCTATTGTTTGGTCCTTCCGGATCAAGTTTTGAAATGTTTTGACCTAGTGCTATGTTTTTGAATGCTATGTTGCGCTTTTGCCCATAATCTTCCTGGCCATATTTTGAAATCTTTTGATAAATGTAAAATTTGGAATTATTATCACTGATTTTTACGGATGCGTTCATGTTGTTAAATTTTTTTTGATTTAGAGAAGGCAGAGCCTTGACGCACCAGTTAAGGTGTTGCCGTGTGACCTTGAGGTCAAGTGTTCGAGTCCTGGATGCAGCCTCTTGCAAAAATGCAGGGTAAGGTTTGCCTACATTTCACCCTTGTGGTGGCACCCTTCCTCGGATCCTCGTTGCGCGGGGATGCTTGGTGCACCGGGCAGCCGTTTTTTAGATTTATCCTCTAGCATATCTATTAGTATGAATAGGGTTGAACTTGCCCACTATTTAA
Organism: Platanthera guangdongensis; assembly: GCA_039583875.1. NCBI lineage: Eukaryota > Viridiplantae > Streptophyta > Magnoliopsida > Asparagales > Orchidaceae > Platanthera > Platanthera guangdongensis. Next base: position 268,387,529 of record CM077151.1, on the reverse strand, counting down.
TGCCATTTTAAGGTAAATATTGGATAAATATTACTTACTCTTCTTCAGTTAAGATCATAAAATGATTGATGAAGTTTTCTCCGTGTGTTCTAGTAGAATTTGAGTGTTGTGTGAGCCATTCGACATTTAGGGTTCTTCCTCTTAAGATTGTTAGTGAGCCGTGTGAGATAACTATGTTTTATGGTTTTTTTACGTTAAAAGTGTAAGAGTGCTGTAAGATACAACCTAGTTTTATAATTTTTACCCTCCAAGAGTGTTATAGAGTTGTATGAAATTCTATGGTCATTATCATAGCCAAATATTCTAAAATTTAGGATATTTTAGATGCTACCCTGCATCAATATGATAACTATTTTCCCATTTCCATTGCTCTTATCTCTTTGTCAATCTTCTATTAGTCACTAATATTAGTGTGCTCATGCTATGCAAGTCATCACTATAAATCTAATCTCTCGCGCAATCACCCTATAATTGATAAACTTTAGCCACACTTGCGATCATTCACCCGCACCAGGATTTTCTTACGCTGCATGCTTTTACAATCAAGTGCGATACTCAGCGTTGTGCGCAAATCTCCCATGTGTTTGTTACTCCTTGTCGCATGCTCATAAATTAGCTTCCCTTCATCGCTTAATATTTGCGTATCTTGTGTGTAACTTCTGTAAATTTAAGTATGAATATGATCATTATTTCAGGATCCGCGCACGAGTAAATTTTGCGAGTGTTACCGTCGAATTAAGGTATTGGATTGCGTTTCATAATTATTTTGCATTAATTAAAATAAAATAATGGTGAGAGTTGTGTTAGGTAGACGACCAGTGTAAAATTTAGTCACCCTTATGAATATGGATCATTTGAGAAATTGTGCAAAAGCTAGGTTGTTCCCCTTAAGGAACGCGTCGCATGGTCCGAATGCGGCGTCTTGGCAAGGACCGCTGCATCTCCAGGACTTGAGTGTAGTGTTAAATATGCAAGAATCCTTGCCGTATGGTTTGAATGCAGCGTCTTGGCAAGGACCGCTGCCCCTCCAAGAGGACTTGGGTGTAGTGTTAAATAGGCAAAAGTCTTCACATATTAGACATCCTAGGGAGGTATGTCGTAGGATTTGTGATCGACTTAGGTTTGGAAGGTGGAACATAGGTACGCTAACGAGAAAATTGATGGAAGTAGTGGATACGATGATTAGAAGAAGGAAAAATATTTTATGCCTGCAAGAGACTAGATGGGTGGGTGAGAAAACCAAAATTTTAGATAATTCAGGTTTTAAATTATGGTACACAGGAAAAAATAAAACAAGCAGTGAAGAAAGTATTATTGTGGATATTACTTGGAAGGATGAAGTTGTTGGGGTAAGTATAAAATATGATAGAATCTTAACTCTTAAATTGGTCATAAGAAAGGATTAAGTGAAGCTATTAATGTGATCACTGCTTATGCTCCATAATTAGGATTAAATGAAGCTATTAAAGCGCAATTTTGGGAAGTCTTAGATGATTTAGTAAGAGAAATCTCACATAAAAAAAGATTTTCATAGAATGAGACTTAAATGGACATATAAGGAAGGAAAATATAGATTATATAACTGTTTATGGAGGATTTGGATATTGAGAAAAAATGAAGTAGACTGAACCATTTTAGACTTTGCTGTAGCACATGATCTAATTGTGTCAAATACGTTTTTCACAAAAAGAGAAGAACATTTAATAACGTTTAAAAGCGGATCAAATAAGTCACAAATTGATTATTTTATGACTCGCAAAATGAATAAAATGATTTGTAAGGATTGTAAAGTCATATCAGGAGAAAGTTTGACAACATAATATAGATTTGTGGTATTAGATGTACAAATTAAATATAATAAATTTAGGACAAGAACAAAAATATTGCAAAAAATTCGGTGGTGAAACTTGAAGATAGAAAAACAGGTTGATTTCAAGACAATAGTTATGGAACAACTAGTTGATGACCCTTAGTTGATCCTAGTGTTTCATGAGAAGTTATGTTTTCATATTTAAGAATAAGTGGAAAGAACGTACTTGGAGTATCAAAAGGTCGTGCGCCCCTAATCTGTTGTGTACCCGTCGCCACAAATTAGATGTGAACCGTCCATCACGATCTGACAAAATCGTACGCGGAATACCATGTAATCTCACGATTACATTTACATAGAGTTCCACCAATTTTTCAGTCGGTCCGCTTTGTTTAATCGGTATAAAATGGGCGCTCTTTGTCAATCAGTCAATGATGACCCAAATTCCATCATTCCCAGCTTTACTGCGAGGCATGCCAAATACAAAATCCATTGCAACATCATCCCATTTCCATTCCGGAATGGGGAGAGATCGAAGGTAGCCCGCATGTTTTTGATGTTTTGCTTTCACTATCTGACAGGTATGACACAGCGCAATATATTGAATGACATCCTTCTTCATATGTGGCCACCAGAAGTCCTGTTTCAAATCGTGGTACATCTTTGTCCGACCAGGGTGAATCGCATATGGCGTATTATGCGCCTCATACAAAATATCTTTTCGTAGGCTATCAGCATCTGATACACATAATCTGTCATTCAGGAATAATAGAGAATCCGTTTCAATAAAGGCACTCACTTCTCCCTTTCTCAATTTTTCAATTATCCCCATCAAAAAGGGATCCTGAGGTATCTCTTTCCGAATTCTTTCTTTAAGTGAATATTCAATCCGCAGCTGAAATAGTTGTGCTTGCTTTTCTTCAAGCGTAAATATTACGCATATTTCCATTTCCTGAAGCATATAAAGAAGCTTCCTATTATATTGCGGTATCACTGACAGCGTAGTAATATTCTTCCTGCTTAAAGCATCTGCGACCACATTTGCTTTCCCTGGATGGTATTGAATATCTAGATCATAATCTTTAATGAATTCTACCATCTTCTCTGGCGTAAATTAATTTCCCGTTGGTCGAATATATATTTCAAGCTCTTATGATCCGTGAATATCTCGCATCGAACGCCATACAGGTAGTGACGCCAAAGTTTCAAGGCAAATACCACCGCTGCTAATTCCAGGTCATGTGTCGGGTAGTTCTTTTCGGCATCCTTTAATTGTCGAGAAGCAAAAGCAATCACCATTCCACGTTGCTTCAATACGCAACCCAATCCTTTATGGGACGCATCGCTATAAATTTGAAAACCATCTGAGCCTTCAGGCATCACTAGTACTGGTGCCGTCGTTAATCTTTCCTTTAAGGCTTCAAATGCTTGCTGACAATCGTCCCCCCACGTAAACACTACGTTCTTTCGAGTCAATTGTGTCAAGGGTAGTGCTAGCTTCGAAAAGTCCTAGACAAATTTTCGATAATAACCAGCCAAGCCCAAGAATCTTCGTACTTCAGTCACAGATTTAGGTCGGGTCTAGTTGATTATGGCTTCAATTTTTGCTGGATCAACAGCCAACCCTTCTGCATTAATCACATGACCTAGAAAGGCCACCTCAGTCAGCCAAAACACACATTTCGAGAATTTGGCATACAACTGTTGTTCCCTTAGTAATTGCAAGACTTGGTGCAGGTGCTGGACATGCTCTTCCTCTGTTTTTGAATAAATTAATATATCATCGATAAACCCTATCACGAACTGATCCAAGAATGACTTAAACACACAATTCATAAGGCCATAAAAGCAGCAAGAGCATTCGTTAGGCCAAAAGACATAACTACAAATTCAAAATGCTCATACCTAGTACTGAATGCTGTCTTGAAGACATCTTCCTCTAGAATTCTCAGCTGATGATAACCTGATCAAAGATAAATTTTTGAAAATACACGGGCGCCCACTAACTGGTCGAACAAATCGTCAATACATGGCAGAGAGTATTTGTTATTTATTGTCAACTTGTTCAGTTCGCAATAATCGACACATAGACGGAGAGATCCATCCTTTTTCACAAATAATACTGGAGCTCCCCAATGTGAGGTACTCGGTCGGATAAATTTTTTATCGAGCAATTCTTGCAATTGCACTTTTAATTCGGCCAATTCTTTTAGCGCCATTCGATACGGAGTTTTTGCCACAGGAGCAGCTCCTTCAGTCACCTTAATTTCAAATTCAACTTCTCTGGCTGGAGGCACACCAGACAACTCTTCTAGGAATACATCCACGTATTCCCGCACTACGGGCACAGCCGTAATTTCTTTCCTTTCTTCTTTCGTTTCTTTAATCATCACCAAAATGGTCTCACAGCCTTTCCCTATCATTTTTCTGGCTTTCATTGCCGAGATCCTGGTTTTTGCAACTTCGCCCAGACCTTTATAGATCACCGGACTTCCATCTGGGCATTTGAATGCCACCTCTTTCGTTTTACAATTAATGACGGCTTCTCGATTTGATAGCCAATCCATACCGAGAATGATATCGTACTCAACCAATGGCAAGACCGCAACATCGGTTTCAACACGTTTATCATTAAAAAGCAGCGAGACTACGACTCGCTCTTTCGTCATCAGAATCGTATTGTTCGGTAGCAGTACACTCAAAGGTTGAGCCACTTGATATGACCGTATATGAATTGATTTAAGAATAGATGTTGAAATAAACGATTGACTGACACCAGTATCAAATAAAACTTTCAAGACTTGATCATGAACAAGCAACATACCTGTAACAACTGTATCATCTGCCTTCGCCTCTTGCTGACCGAGATTAAAAGCTTGAGCCTGAATTAGCCTCTCCTCTCTGGCCCCTTCAGTGGGTGCTGATGCTATCGACTCCCCTTCTCTGGAAGTCCCAATATGGTAAATTTTCTGAGGCGGCAAGGCTGGAGCTCCCCTCGAACTTTCCTCCCTTTGCAGTTTTGGACAATCCTTTCAACGATGGCCCGGTTGGCGACAGTAAAAACAGACTCCTGTCAAGCATTCCCCGCGGTGCATCTTGCCACATTTGGCACACTTAGTCGACGTTGATTGGGACACTTGAGTGCTACCAGTTGACACCGCTTGTTGCTGCTTATTCTTTTTCCACGGGGCTTCACTTGTTCCGCCCGATTTCTCTTGGCTAACACCCTCTTTAAACCTCTTTCTCATCACCTCCTCTGTCTCTTCTCATTGTCTAGCTCGACTAATCGAGACTTTTCCACCAGCAGTGCATACTCCGTAATATCAAACAGAACCACTGAAGCGCGGATATCATCCCGCAACCCTTCCTGGAACCGTACACAACGAGCTTCCTCAGTCGCCCCTGTAGACTCTGCATAGTACGCCAAGCTGGAAAATTCGGCTTCATACTGAAGAACAGAGCGATTTCCTAGTACCAATCGCAAGAACTTCTCTTGAAGCTGCCTCTTCTCTGTCCGCGACACAAACCACTTTGTAAATTCACGAATAAACTCTGCCCAAGAAACATTCGCCAAACCGCGAGTCTGAAACTTTCCTTTCATCAAATTCACCCACCATCTTTTAGCCTCTCCTTGCAGAAGAAAAACAGCCAACTCCACCTTCCTCTCCGCAGGGCACCGCATCGTATCAAATATCGTTTCAATCCGCAGGATCCAATCTTCCGTCTCAATCGGAGGCAAACCACCCCGAAATGTCGGCGGTTTCAATTCTAAAAATTGCTTCACATCAATGTCAATTGAGCGAAGCTGCTGCGGTTCCATATATGCGGGAGGAGGTACAGCTGGCACCACTGGGGGTGCACCAGGAAGAGGTACAACTGGAGGGGTGTCCCGAACCAGCCGAATAGCTTTCGCGATAGCTTGTGCAATATCGACGATATGCACTACAGAAGACTGTCTGCCACTCACACTTTCTTCTGACCTAGAGTCCCTTGAGTCCTCAGGTTCATTCAGAGCCTCTCGCATTCTGCTGCTCGAATACACTTGGAAAGGTTCTTGAGGAATAAGCATAAGACAGTTCAGTATATTCTGATATTTCAATCTCATCATTGTAATTTTTGTTCCATCCTGGTACTCTCTGCGTTACACGCACTGCGAAAAACCTCCCTCTGATACCACTTAATTGTAACGGCTCCAACTCTGTCACAATTTAAATCGTTATTTCTGAGTGGGTTTTTCACACACTTATGCGCAGCAGTATAATAAAAGGAGTGTACCAGTGCAAACCTAACATCATATTTCAATAATATCCAGAATACATGTATACATTGTCTACATATATTACACCACCACTATCCAACAAAAAAAACACAAGAAATAAACGCATGCTAACCCGTGGACGAGCAACGTCTTCAACTGGTCTTCGTTCTGCCTCCGCCTGGGCCCGTCTAGCGGGGTCTGGCACGCTGGTGCTCGGTTCCTACATATTTAGGAACCAATTAGTTATGCAACTAAGTGAATTCTTACTCTTACCTGTATAACTTCGCACTGCAAGCAGACAAGGAAGTCATCAACAATGAAATTTATATGAACATGTTACTAGCTAGGAATAAGCAAAATCAGCATCTCTATCTCTGATATCAATTCATATTTCAGTTGTACTGCTTTTATCAATCTTCTCTTATTCATAATTCGTTTCTCGAAATACTTAGGGTCATCTGAATATTTCAATTATCCGGGTCCGTCGACCCTTCCGCTTATTATCCACTTTAGGGCGCTTCTACGCGCTACATGCTTCAACGCCTCCTACTCGGATTCATAGCATAATCTGTAGGAGTTCGACCCCCCCTACGAGGTGTTGGAGTTCTACCCCCCTCACGAGGTGTAGAAGTCTGAAACATTCCCCCTACTAGGCCGACCTTTAGTATTTCGATGCGTCGACGCGTTCTCCATTTTCATTCAATTCAATCATTTCAATTCGTTCAATTTACTTTAAAATAGGATTTATTTGTATTTTGTTCCCCTCAAAATTCTATCGTTCGCTAAGCCACGTTAGCGTTTTCGGCGATTCATATATCCAGTGATATCAAGCAACTGAAAGGTTCACAAAAGAGGAAAAAACAGTAAGAACTCACCCCAAATTTTCCTTTGCCCTTGTCCTTCGAAGGGTTCACGTCACGTCTATCGCCGGACGCCATCCTCTGCAGTATCCAAATATCATTTACTTTAGGGTTGCGCTATAAATAGTTATGAGCGAGCTCCTACGACGGTCACAACTACGACCTGTAGGAGTTGTCTAGGGAAGGACTACCATGGGGGATCAAAAAGAAGGCACACCATTCAGCATATATCTATCCAAGTTGCTCCAATGCACAACCACAAAGGTTGTCACGAAGGCAACATTAAGGGCTGCGAATTGCAACTCAATTTATGGTGTCAATCCCCACAAAACCACCGGACAGATCATACCCAGTAGCCCAATAGTACAAAAACAGCCCCCAATTAATTCTTCCCAATATAGCCGGCAACCAAAGGGTTGCAAGGGGTCAAGACAAAACCCCTAATGAAACCCTAACTTCTTCACTCCCAAAATGAGTTCAAAGCAAGGGTTAGGTTTGGAAAATCATAAAGAAATTTCTGATGTGAAAAACGAGTGAATCAAATCCAAAACCCCAAACCCTAAGGTTTCCTCCATCATCAATTCATACACAAACTTCATACAAGAAGAAAAAGGATTGAAGAGAAAGAGATTACCGACCCAACGAAGGCGAAATCGTACGAAACGGAGAAGATTTGAGGCGGCTTAGGCAATCAGCGCAGGTGCGGCCCGGGAGTTCGTTCCGTCGGAATGAAGAAGAACGAAGAAGCACAGGATTATAACACACGGTAGTATCCACCACTAAACCCAGGCAATCGGTCACCCTACCGGTCCAGCCGGTCCAAAATATAATCAGCCTAGTCACTTAAATTAAACAGCCAAGCCAACCCACCGGTTCACCCCAAGCACAACCACCATCCACCCAATTCCAACCAAAATTCACTTAGGTTCATATTAAAACAAAGCGACTGTCACAAAAATATAATAGCAACAGAAAACCCGAACATGAAAATAAAGTGCGACGTCACGTCAGCACCGAATTGTTCTTTCATTATCGGGTTAGTTATTACACAAAAGTCCTAAATGCAGTGTGATTAGTCATTTCTGCGGTGCTTTTAACAATTCCCTTAAATAAAAATGGATGAAGAGGAGTTCACTCAAAACTGTAATACAATGATCCTCTTTGTTGTGGACATCAAAGTCATCGTCTTCATCTTCATATTCTACCTTTGGAAGGAAAGACAGCACTCTCGATCTCCTTGGTGAGAGAGTTAGCGGGAAGCCCACAATGAGGGCGGTGACACCTTCTTTGGTGGCCAAAAATTTCTTTTGAGATTTGATGCAGGATTAAGTTTATTCAGGGGACACTTGTTGGAATAAGCTGTTTGGAGCAAGGGATGTGATGGAAGGATTAATGGGAGGACGAGGGTTCTCCTGAAGTGTAGAGACAAGGAACTCTTCGTGGTGGATGCCGGTGCACCTACTTGCCTTGGAAGGAGACATGGATGTAGCAGTGGGATGTTCTCTGCATCTCTATCTTGCCACCACACCTCTTATCCTTTCTCTCTCTTTTGACTTCATCTCCTTCACGTTTTGTCATAAAAAGACTTGGTTGGATGTCAGAAGGTTAGAGTTGGATTTAAAATGTCGCTGTCCCCTTCAATTAAGTTTAACAAATTGCTTCATACGGTAGCCATGCATTTTGTCAGTTTGGAGCCAATGCTTTTGTTCAGTTTATGTGACTCTAAAAGGCAATACTTTGATATTTTGTTGATTGACTCTTTACTTGAAAGTTTTGAGTTTCTTGTATTCGACTCTGGAAGTAGACATACTCACTGTATTCTTTAATCTCGGAGCACAGTTTTTTTCTCAAGCTTGAATTTATATTTCCTGCTATTAGTATATTTACTGTATGCCCGTGTTTCTTCTTGTTCTTAGAGTCGTTTTCTCGTTTGATTAGTTTGTATCCTAGATCATTCACAAATTTAATGTGCTGAATTGTACCTTATTCACAAAATTTGCCTTCCAGGGTGGCATTTATGTAGTAAATGTCAAAAATCTGCAAGCTACAAGTGCTATACCTGTACATATTCTTTATGTAAATTATGTGTCAATGAAGAAGAGTTTACTTGTATTAGAGGGAATAAAGGCTTTTGCACGGCTTGTTTGACGACAATTTTGCTAATGGAAACAAGTGAGAATTCTAAAGAGAAGAAGGTACATTCATTTTATAACATCAGTATTTACTTGGGTTCTAATCTTGTTGGTTCTTTTCCAAAGGTTCCTGGTGTTACAGAAAGGATTATTTAATCTATTTAATTCTTAAATTTATTTCCATTGGAGTAATGTTTTACTTTGTTATTGTAGTCCTAACTATAAAGAAGTTCTAAGGTCATAATTTGGCTAGGTTATACAATGATAAATTAGGTGAAGCTGATAATGTATTGAATTAAATTTTAATCTGTCCAATAGTTTTAACCCTCAATTTTTTCTCGCTGTGTCTTGAGACCCTTGTGGTGGGACCCTTTCCTGGGCCCTCGCTGCGCGGGATGCCTTTGTGCTTCGAGCTGCCCTTTTTGTGTGTCTTGAGAAATGTCTATTTACGGCTAGATGTAGCTCTAATTTTCAGTGAATTGTACATTTTGTTTAAATTACTACCACAGTAGTTTGTATAAAAGCTGATGATATGTGTTAAATGCTGATCTTGTTTCCTGGATTCTGATTATCCTCACGTAGCTTCTGTGGAAGATCTACAGTACTGTGCAATTTTAGAATAAAACAAATAGGCTTTTTCATTTGCTATATTTGATGCACATGATTTTAGTCAACTCATATGGTTAAATTTATGCAGGAATAGATAAGCATTTATCTTGTTAGGCCTTCACTCTTTCATAATACAATCACCTCACACTATGTTATAACTATTGTTGAGAACTTCACCAATAGAGGGATGACAGTTGCAAGTAAATGATAACAGTTATTAATTTTGGTAAGGCTTCTTAAATCTTTTGTGAGCTCATCTTGATCACGGGATCCGTTTGCTTATGTTTTTTTTCTCCGTTTTTTTTCTCTATTGAGATTACGGGATCCTTTGAGTTTTTTAAAAAATGCAAACACAAATTTTTTGCCTATTTGAATAGCCTCTATTTGGAACCACCGGTCCCCCAAAATACCATTTTTTACTTGATTGTAACCACCGAGAGGGAGCTCCATTCAAGAACACAGTTTTCTCTGTCATCTCCAATCATTCCATCTTCAGCCTCTACCACCCACCCAAACAGCCCCTACACGAGTTTCCTAAAATTACTCGTCCGTATTGTAAAATTCATATGTTATGAGAATATTGATATCATAGATGGTGTTTTGTAGTTTGTTTCCGCTGATTCACCATATATGCACTTGGTTCTTGATTTTCTGCCCTCCACCTTTGTCCTATGTTTTTCTTGTCTACAAGTAAATCCATAATATATGAACTAACTTTCTCAGGTTAAATCTATGTAGAGAATTGGATAAGTAAACCTTCACAGTACAGGCCTTAAAAGATTATTTTTTTGGTGTTTTTTAAGAGAATTGTTGATAAAGAGGGAGAGGGACTGGAGGACAAAACAATTTAAAGGGTATTTATTCATCACACTCAAGTTTATGTTCATCTTACCAACTATACCAACCTTTTTGTTTAAAAAGCATAGGAACCACAGGTGCTAGTTTCAATTTTTTTGGTACATCTTGTATTATTAAACATAATAGTAATAAAACCCGCTGATCCCTTTACGATGAAAGCTGGGGATGGGTAATTGAGAGTGAGATAAAGCATGGATCATGTCCATTTTTTCACATTTTCTTAATCGTCACTCATAGATTATACATGTCATGAAATGGATCTACTGAACTGATTTAGGAATCATATGAGCCGAAGTAACTAGTTTAAGAATGGGATAATTTATAATAATGAGGAAAATATTTAGATTAAATCGCAAAATGCTTTTTAAAAGCATCTGAGGAAAAGGCACGAGTCCTTCAGGATTGAGGATAAAAATGAGAAAGTCTAAACTTTAACACCAAAATGGTAATTTTCCTTTTACCATAATAGTAATCAAACCTGTCTAACCCATTCAGATGGAAGTCGGGGAAGTGAATTGAGAGAAATAGAAAGAGAGAGAGAGAGAGAATATAATGTTGGGAACAAAGCCAATTTTTCATGTTTTTTCGTTATCACCCAGTTGTTATCACGCTCACATAATGGAATCACTGGACTGATTCGGGAATGATATGAACCAAAGTAGCTAGTTTTAGAATGGAACAATTTGTATAAGTGAAGAAAATAGTTGAATTAAACTACCAAACGCTTTATAAAAGAACTAGCAGAAAAGGACATGAATCCCTCATGCACACATTTTAGTAGGGGAAAAATGAGTGCTTAAAATGTGAGACCTTGATGATGTGGTCTATATGTGTGTCACATTTGGATTTACTTCTTAAGTCTTGGAGGCAAAAATTTGAGTTTGATGAAGTCTCTCTTTGGGTTGAAGACAATCCTTTATGACCTTGTTTGGATCTTGTAAAGCATTGAACTTTTTGGGTACTTTCAAAGCCAATCAGATCACAATCTCTTCATTAAGCACACACAAAAGAATTGATTGTCTTGATTGTTTATATTGTTGATAGCGTCATCATTGGGGAAAACAGAGATGTTACCCTTTAAGGCCCATGTGGTGATACAACTCGAGTAAAGAATTTTCGTCTCTTAAGATTTTTTGGGGCATATAGGTAGTGAGAACATCCTTTGGATTTTTATAGAGGAAGTATATTCTTGATCTCTTGGAAGAAACTATGATACTAGGATGCAAGCTCATGCATTCACCAATAGAGATCAACCATCATATTGATAGCGAATATGGTAAGTATATCGGGAATGTTTCCAGTTATCAATGTCTTGCTGTGAACCTATTATATCTCATTTACACTAGACCCGATGTAACTTAGGTTGTTGGAGTTCTCAGCCAATTTATGCATACTTTGAAAACTCATGCGAAGAAGGTACTCATAGGGTCTGTAAACACTTGAAGAAGTCTTCCTTGGAGAAAGAAATCTTATTCTCCTTTCATAACCAATTTGGAATGGAGATTCACGCAAACACAAGTACTAATGGAGGTTTATACAAATGCTGATTGAGCTTGTTCCACCTCAGATAGATGATTGTCCACTATTGCTCTTATGTAGAAGATAATCTCGTAGTGGGTGAAGTAGTACAACATCATTGCTTATCCTGGCATTGAGACTTAGTTTATAATACTTATATTAACGTCACACATATTTTCGTCCACATTATTGTTCAAAGCACATTGAAGTTGATGGAAACTTCATAGAAGATGAAGAGTCCTTGATGATTTGTAACTCCTTCATTTTAAGTCCAGACATCAACTTGTAGATTTGTTTACGAAGGGGTTCAATGAAGTGCTATTCATTGAAAATGTAAGTTAAACATGATTGACTTCCATCCTTAACCCAACGGAGAAGCATAAAGTGATGTTAGCATAAGGGATGTTTTGTCAGTCTGGCTATCTCATCATCAAAATCCTATTTGTATTCATCATTATCTTTGTTTCAACCTAAGGAGCGAAGAAAGGACAGAATAGCCGAATCAAAGAAGAAAAATACTCCTCCATCTCATAGTTTGAATTGCGTGAATAAATTAAAGCATAAATCTACATCCAGTACTAGAACGTATACATAACGACCAAAAATTTTCATAAAAAACTAAACTGATTCCGCCTAGTTAAGACATGTTCTACAATGATATAGCACATTAGTTGGTCAGAGAAAGGTTTTTGAAACTTGAAAATTTCAAGAGACTTAAAAAGTCATACCATATTGTATTGCGAACATTATGATTTACTTTGTTTTACGAACTTTCTTAACTTGTGATTTCATTTGGCTGAGAAGGAAGACTTGTGGGATTGATTAGGGCTGACATATCTTATGTTATTGGCAGCATATTTTTGGAATTACTTTTTAATGCAATTTTATGGTATAAAACTAGGCTTTTTTCATCTACACTTTTGTTGGCTATAAGTATTGATATATATTGTGATGATTTTTCCCAACGTCTTTCGGTTGTTTGATCATTATTTTTGCAGGATGGAGTAGATTTTAATGACCGCAGTTGTTGGGAGTACCTTTTTAAGGACTATTGGTTTGAGTTGAAAGCAAAGTTATCAATGAATTTAGATGAATTAACAAAGGCTAGAACTGCTTCTAAAGTCTGTGGTTTAGATTCAGGGAATCAGGAATCCTCAGATGATGGACAATGTGCCAGTTCAGACCGATCTTCAGCCTGCCATGATGAAAGTATTTCTTCAAAAAAGAAGTTGAAATTGGCAAAAACCACTGCCTATAAGATATCAAGGAACCTTCAAACTGAAGGGATGTCTCCAACTGAAGATACTTCTTCTAGAAAGAGAGTAAAAAACCAGTCAAGGAATGCTACTCCAGACAGTCCAAAAAAAGAGGAAAAAAATGAAGTCTTAACTGTTCACCAGGAAAACACTTTGATGATTAAGGCGAAAAAGAAATCCAGAAAAACTGGCAAAGTGGATGGCACAGTTTTTGATACAGGAAGTGAGTTACCAGTTACTAAGAATAATTCAAGAAAGAAATCAAAAAGGTCAACAAGAATTGATGACTACTTGCTAGATGCTGCAGATGAACAAACAACTGTCTCTGAATATACTGATTGGGCTTCAAAGGAGCTATTGGAGTTTGTTTCACATGTGAGAAATGGTGATAAGAGTATACTTTCTCCATATGAGGTTCAAGAACTGTTACTTGATTATATAAAAGTAAAGAAGCTTCGCGATCGACATAAAAAGAGCCAGATCATATGCGATGCAATGCTTCTAACACTATTTGATAAATCACGTGTTGCGCACTTTGAAATGCTGAAGCTCCTTGAGTCTCACATTTTTATCAAGGCGTCATCACCTACATCCGATGAAAAACAAGAAAGTGACACAGATTCCATTCAAATGGGAACTGAAGTAAGTAGTGATTCTGCAGAAATGATGATTTCAGAGAAAAGACGAATACCACGGAAAAGAGTGGAGGGTAAGGAAACCAACCTTTATAGCTATGCAGCGATTGATGTTCACAACATTAGTTTGATGTATTTGCGACGCTATTTGATGGAAGAGTTGATTGATGATATGAGCACCTTTAGTGAGAAAGTTATTGGATCATTTGTAAGAATAAGGGTTTCGGCTTCTAGTCAAAGACAAGAAGTTTATCGGCTAGTGCAAGTAGTTGGTAAGTGCAACTCCCACTCCCTTCGCCATTAACATTTTCACAGACACACCTAACTGTCTACCCACATGTCCAAACCAAAATTTTTTGTTCCTTTGTTTCATATGAGTTACTAACTTCTTTCTATATGAGCAGGATGTGGTAAGGCACCTGAAGAATACAAAACAGGTAAAAGGACAACAGATGTGATGCTTGAGATAATAAATTTAGACAAGAAGGACGTAATAACTGTTGATATCATCTCAAACCAGGAATTCACCGAGGTAAATCTGATCGAAGTAGTCGTATTGGGTTTCGTGCTTCTCTCCATTTCAATTTAAGCAATGGCAAATAGGCTGTATTGTAACTTCATTTTGATTGATAATATTGGGGTCTTACACGAGTTTACTGTAAATAAATTTCTAGGGAGGTCCTTGTGCATGGGCGCTAGTATCTGTAAACATATTTTGATTTTATGCTAACGTTGGCCTTCCGTTCGATCAGGAAGATTGAAATCGAATGACTCGGATTCATGTGATGGTCCTAGACCACGACCATTACAATTTTTTCTTTTTAATGTTGTGTATAAATATAATTGGAGGTTGGTGATGGGAAGGTTAAAATTATTGGAACTATTCATTCTAAAAGCACATGCGTTCAATCTAAAATTTTTCATTTGTAAGCAAACTCCTAGTAACTTTGTTAAATAAGCAGATTTTCAAATAATTGTTGTATATAGGGGTTCAAGTTGAGTTGATCCGGCTCGAGAGCTCGATGAGTTGGCTCGAAAAAAACTCGACTCGAGCTCGAGCTTGCGCTTTCGAGCCGAGCTCGAGCTCGCTTTCGAGCCGAGCTCGAGCTCGCTTTCGAGCCGAGCTAGAGCCTAGTAAGACTTGTTCATGTGCCCGCGAGCCGGCTTGTGAGCTTATATATATATATATTTAAATAATATGTTATATTACTATTAGTAAATATATTAAAATATAGGTATTAGGGGCCCAATTCCCGGTTCGTTTCCGATTTATTTCTGGAATTAGGTATTAGGGTTCAGAACGAATCTCGATTCATTTTATCATCAGGTTCCGGTTCTCCTCTGCTGCTCATCAGCTCCCAATGATAGGGTTCCGCCGCTCGTCCGCTGCCAAGGTTAGGGTTCTGGCGCTCGTTTGCTGCTCCTCTTCCCAATTCTCTTTTGTCGCTCATCAGCGGTCAGCTACTCTGTTCCGAAGGTCAGTGGTCAGATGAGAAGATCTGGAGTCCCTAATCTTGGGAATATTAGTTTCTAGGGCAAAGATATAGTGGCCAGGAAGACGACGGCTCTGAGCACTCTGAGGACTGCACCAACGCGGAGGTCGTGAAGGGTGATCATGGGGAGGTGGACTGTAACGAGGCGTTTGATGTCGTGGTTGGGCTCACGGAGTACAAGCTGAACGCCTTCAATCCCCGGGAGATTGAGATCGTCTTGTTCTATATGAGTTCTCTCCGATATCTTTTAGAAGCCTTTATTTCTTCGATTCTTCTTACCCTTTCTATTTTTCTGATCGAAGCGTGGTGTGTTTGTTCTGTTTGATTTTGATGATTGTATTGGAATTGAATGTTTATTTGAGTTTATAAGACCTTTACTATGTCAAAAACTGGATGTTATCTTGAACCCCTTGTTTTTTTCATCCGATTGAATCCCCAAATTTTTTGTTTTAGTTGTTCCTGCAATATTCTAATAATTACTTGTTGAATGTTCTCATAATTTTTTCTAGATCATAACAAGAAAAAAAATTTAAAGATTTTTTTGTATAATTCGAGCTGAGCTCGTCGAGCTCGAGCCGAACTCATCGAGCTCGACGAGCTCATCGAGTTCGAGCCGAGCTAGACCCGAGCTAGACGATCTCGAACTTGAACCTTTTAAAACGAGCTCGTTGATCTCGAGCTCAGAAAAAATAGCTCGAGCTCGAGCTCGAGCCGACTCTTTTTGATGAACCCGACTTGAGCTCGACTCGTTTGCAGGCCTAGTTGTATGTGGTCTCTAAATTGGATAGGTCAACAAGAGTTTCTTTGGTTTTATGACAAACATCTTACCTAGCTTTTTATTGAAAATTTGATATATCTGTATTAGGTTTAAATTTGAGTAAGTATTCATAAGTCCAATCACCAACTTGTATATTATGTTTGGTAACAAAGGAGTGATGCAGACGTACATCAGTATTTTGTAGCATTTTATTCTATATTTTTTGCTTTTTAGGTTGAATATTTGATTCTTTATGGTTATATTATGGACATACCTGATATTGTGAGTTGTATAGGATCGTCTTTTTTGGATGATGTGGAAGCTTGATTATTCTTGTTGGGTAGGGTCTTGTGAGAAATTTCTAGTCCCATATTTTTATTTCTTGGCCTTCTATTTGAGATGGTTCTTTTAATTGGGTTAGACCTTGGTAATGTTATTTTTTCTTTCTCTTCTGACCAATCTTCTTTTTAATGCCGGTGAAGGTCGCCATTTGGATAGCTCTAGATTCCTATGTCTTGTTGTCATACTCATTCCTATTAAGTTGTATGAAGTCTCTATTTGAGTTATTTAATGTTATCTGAGCATTCTATGTTTACCTAGTTCTTTTGACTATTTGTTTTCTTTGCTAACATTGTGGGAGCGATTGTGAAGAGCTGCAACTTTCCGCCTATTTAAAAAGGGCATAGATGCTAAGGAGTAATAGTACGAACTATAGCTGATGATTCCTTCTGAGGGAAGAGGGGTCTTCCGGGAGCGAATCCCCAATGGCAATCATAATCAGGCTCGCGATTCCTCTTCAAGGGAGGTAAGGGGACCTGAGCAGGAACATTCCTAAACTGATGTTTAGGAGGCCCGCAAAATCAGGAGTCTCTTCCTGACGATTTAAATGAGGTCTACCTGGTACTCAACAGCGATTTGTAGTATGATTAGAACTTCTAGAAGAGTCTAACTTGTCAACGTATTGTCCAGAGCTCCCATCTGGCCTCCTAGACCATCAAATTGTGCGTCCATCTAATTGAGGTAGTTAATCAAAATTTGTGTAAGTCTGTAGTAGACTTGTCAGTTTTCGAATTGCTCGCTTGACTTTTGGCTTTATTTTGATCCGCCATGAGTTTAGGGCTCTAATACCAAATCTGATACAGGATAAGGTAGGAGTTTGGCGGTGAACAAACTAGGGCATCCCTCAATCAACAACTATGATTGACGGGAGACGGGGCCCTCAAAATACATGAAAATAAATGCGAAAATACTAAAATAATATATGGTTTTGACTCGCGGCAACAATCCGGAAACATCCGCGGAGTCGGATCGGCGATCCGATCAAGCCTTCTTGCGCGAATATACGCACGTGGGTCCCGCCTTGTGGCGAACCTCTCCTGGTGCACGATCTGATGACTCCCCATCACTAGCGATGATGTGACAAGTGAGAAACACAACTAATGGCTGAAAGATTACAATTAATAAAGAGATTATTAAACCAGCACTTGATAACCACAATTGATTGTAAAACCTTAAAAAATTTTGCTACCTTCAATTCCAATGATTAACCACTAGTGAGAGACATAATTTATGGCTGAAAGATTACAGTTAATAATGAGATTATTAATCTTGCTCATGCCTCACGATAATCACAATTGATCACAAAACGTTTTTTAAAAAATTTGCGACCTTCAATTCGTGTGTGGCAAGAGTACTTAAATTAAACGCACCGAGACTTGGACCCTTCTTTAAGAAAGACAATATTTATTCACAAATTTCACTCTTCATATAAGACCAATTCGCACAATGCAAAGAAATACGATACTACAAATGTAAAAACTCGAATACGCAGAAGGATTTGAAGGATGTATAAATACTGGTGTAGATCCGGTTGTGGTCCGCTTGGATGACGATGGTAAGAGGAGAGGTTCGTTTTAAAGGAAGATCTCTATTTGTACTGCCAATGGTGGTGTAGAAGTCGTATGATGAGTAATATAAGATTTTGAGTAATTCAAAG
This sequence comes from Platanthera guangdongensis, assembly GCA_039583875.1. Lineage (NCBI taxonomy): Eukaryota > Viridiplantae > Streptophyta > Magnoliopsida > Asparagales > Orchidaceae > Platanthera > Platanthera guangdongensis. Next base: position 268,369,347 of record CM077151.1, on the reverse strand, counting down.
TTTCAAATAAATAATTAGTACATAACTAATTGACTATCAGTTGTGAAATATAAATTAAAACATAAGATGAGATTACTAGTATTCTATCTCTCAGATAATTAAAAAAACCAATTAATCATCAAATAAATTCAGAACAACATAATCAATTAAGCATCAAATAAAACACATAAAAATGATTAATAGTATTTGTTCTCTCAAATAATTCAAAATTTAAACTAAATTTATAAATGCATAACCGATCAACCATCAATTATCAAATAAAAAACAAGCATGAGATGAGATGAGTTGTATTTTATCTCTTGAATAATTCAAAAATCGAATAACAAATCAATCATCTTCACTATGGTCTGCATATAACACATTGGTTGCAGCCTGCACATAACATGCACTCACAAGTCCTCAGGGCACAGACCTTCACAGTGCACAAAGCAATTATTTCCGCCTAGTCCACAATACAGGCGTAAACAGTTTGTAAAATTCACACAGTGACATACGTTTACACACAATACATACAGATTTATAGAACACACTCACACAATTACACATACAGACCTTCAAAGTCCACAAAACAAGTATTCCTGCACAGTAACACAGATCTGGACAATCCACAGACTCATAGTCACACACACATGATACATAACATAGAGATCACAAATTCACACTGTCGTCTGCACCAGACGCACACTATTACGATGATACAGAAGTTCAGAACAAGTATTCCTGCAGTACACAGAAGAGACACCTGCTTAGTCCACAAATTCACCCAATGCCACACAGTTCAACAAAAAGTTGAGATTTGGAAGAGTATACTATTTCTAATCTAAATAATAAATATTACATGACACCTCTATATATACACAAAGGGAGGAGAGCTCAAACCAATATTAAAGGCGCGAGATAAAAAACAAGAAGAAAGAACAGGGGCCTTTATAGTGGGAGCCTTGACAGTGGGCTTTAATTCCAGTCTTACCCTTAAGATGGGAGACCAGTGACGGAACTAGGATTTAATTGTCGCCCGGGCACAATAAATTTTGACATATATTTTATTAAAAGTAGAAGAAGATAACAGGATATTTAAAAAACTTACAGATCAACAAGCGATTTTACGTTGACACATGCTCTGAAAACGTGAAATAATTTCTTCAGTTGTAATTGTATCTGCAACGTCTTTTTCAATGTAAGCCATCAAACAATCATTCTACCATTCATCTACATTCTGTTTCGCAGACGATTTTTTATTATCTTCATTGCAGAAAATGTTTTTTCAACACTAGTTGTTGCAACTGGTAAGAGACAATCCAACTTTAGCAATCTGAAAACTAGTTGGTAATTATCTTGTTTTTTTAATTTCACTATTTTTTGAAGCAGTCCACTGATTCCCTTAACTTCTGACAATATATCCGGTGATGCAGATCGCATGTCACAAATGTATATGTCAAGTTGTCCTTCAAGTAACTCCAACTCTATCAGAGTAAAATCATATGGAGGAGTCGGGAATAGGGAATATGGCAGTTTGCGGAGACGACACTTGTGCTCGGCAGGCCGACGGGCGACGACCGACGGTCCGGAGGAGTCATGCCGGAGTCGCGGTCTCGCGGAGGAAGGATCGCTGACGCGCCTCCCTCGCTCTCGCCTTTCACTCGTGTCGACTTCGGGGAAATTTGAAAGAGGCGAATACCTAATATGGCGGGATTTAGCGGAAAATAGGGTTGGGCACGTGCCCGACCGTGCCCACACGTGGGTCCGCCCATGATGAGAGTATATGATGATCATTCTCATTTGAGAGATATTATTGGTGATTGTCACAACTCAAGCTCTTGGTAAATATATCTGCCTGCTGTTCTTGGGATTGGACGAATGATGTGCAGTTGCTGCCTTTCTCTAGGCAATCCTTGATGAAATGTTTGTCAATTTTAACATATTTTGTTCTGTCATGTTGAGCAAGTTTTATGAACAATATTGATATCTGATTTATTGTTGCAATGGAGGCGTATGAGTTTTCCATCTTGCAACACATCTCTTGTAATATTGCTTTGTATTCTGTTTCTATACAGTACCTTGCTACCACGTTTTGCTTCTTGATTCTCCAGGTCATGAGATTCCCCCCAACAAAGGAATAATATTCAGTGGTGGATTTTCTATCATCTTGTCTTCCAGCCCAATCGGTATACGTGTATATTTCAACATTCAAATATTTGTTCTAGGAGAATATGATTTCCCGACCGAGAGACTTCTTCAGGAATCATTGCACTTGTATAGCATCTTCTTGATGTCCCAATCCACAAGAATGCATGTATCTCTTTATAGGACCCCAATAACATACTTGGTATTGGGATGAGTGTGTGCGGGGTAGTTAGGACTCCCCCCAATCTTTGGTAGTTGACAAAGTTCACTTTCTCACTGTTCTTGTCTTCATAAATTTTGCTATTTTCTTCTATAAGGGTATTCGTTGGTGCACAACCAAGCATCCATGCATTTCAAAGAGATCTAGGACATATTTCCTCTGAGAAATGAATATTCCAGGGTCTGACCCCTCAACTTCAATTCTTAAGAAGTATTTCAACTTTGCTAGATCTTTTGACTTTGAGCTCCTTGCACTTGCATGTTTTAAGCCACGTGATTTCTTCCAAATCATTTTCTTTGATAAGAACATCTTCCATATAAACAATAAGAATAGCCACTTTTTTCGCTTTCATCTTAACAGAGAGAGCATGATCAGAGAGAGCATGTATGTATCCTAATAGAGTCATGAAATTTTGAAATTTATCAAACCAAGCTCAGGGGGACTACTTCAACCCATTAAGAGATATTTCTAAGTTGGCGGACTTTCTCTTCTGATCCCATCTTTAAAAATCCCGACGAGAACTTCACGCATACCTCCCCTTCAAGATCACCATTCAAACAAACATTTTTACGCTGAGGTGTTGTAGGTCCCATCCCAGGCATGCAACACATGATAAAACAATACAGATGTATTCCATCTTTATGACTAACACAAATGTTTCATGATAATCAACTCCCTGAGTTTGACTATATCCCTGTGCCACTAGCCATGCTTTATAACACTCTATGAACCATTCTTGATTTTGTTTGATAAAATCACCCATTTTGATCTAGTAGGTTTTTTTCTGGCCGGGAGATGAGATTTTCCGAAGTTTGGTTCTTCTCCAATGCATGCATTTTTTCCGCCATTGCCTTTATCCATCCTGATATATCAATTTCTCCACACCAAGTTTTAAGAATACAAATAGAAGGCAGAGAGGACATGAAGACTGTGTCTAGGTTAGATTGTGATATAAGATATAAATTGTAATATGGTATTTTATAGAGCTTGACTTACTCTTAAGATGTATGAGAGGTTGATGAAGGTTGTCAGGGCCTGATTCAAAAATTTGTATCCGTCGTGGTGGAATTACACGGGTTTCTACAATCTCAGTACCATCATTTCGTCATTGATATAAATGAGAAATAGGAGCAACAAGAGTTGAGGTGATGATAGGTGTAGGTGTGGTGATTGGAATAGTGGGAGGAGTATATATGGCCACAATGGAGGGGGAGAATACTGGGAGCATGAACATTAGTTTATTTCTTCTCCCTGACGAGAGCCAAAAAATTGTTCCCCGTTCCGAAATATAACGTCCTTGGTATTTAAAATGGCAATAGAAAGGGTGGTAGCACAATATCCTTTCATAGTGGAGTATCCAATGAAAATACATTTGTGGGAATGTTAATCCAGTTTATCATGATTTTGTTGATGAACATGGACAAAACAGACATCCAAACACAAGAGGAGAGGGATGAGATGTGTGGATGACACATTTGGTGGACAAACGAGAGATATAAGAGACATATTGCAAAGAACTTGACGGGTGGAGATTAATGAGGTAATCCACAGTGAGGACAACTTTACCTCATTATGATTTGGGAAGATTCATCGCAATAGGAAGGTATCATGTGACCTCGAGGAGGTCTTTATTCTTGTGTTCAACAACTCCATTTTGGGTAGAGGTATGTATGCTTGTGGTTTTATGGAGGATACCATGATTAACAAGATATATCCCAAACACACCATAGTCGTCGTACTACTCCCCCCATTGTCAATTCAAAATTCACAAATAGTACCACCAAATTGTGTGATCACCATTTTGTAAAAGAGTTTAAAGCAATCAAGAATGTCATTCTTCCATTTTAATAAGTAAACCCAAGTAGTGCAAAGCCATAGTCAATAGACGTCACAAACTAGCGGAGACCAGATAAAGTGGCTATAAGATAAGGTCCCCAAACATCTATATGAAGAACATCAAAAGGAAGCATATTAGAAGATGAAAAATTAGTCAGACTATACCGTACATGTTTCAAGAGTTCACAAACATCACAAAAAGTGCTCATAGAGCTGGAAAGCATACGAGCCACCTTAAGAAAATAACTTGCATAAGAGTGCTCGAGAGTTGATACCTGTTACATATTCACATAAGTGGGAGTAGGAGGGGTACTAGAGAGATTTAGGTGAGCTTGTTGATCCCACTTGCACATGCCCCTGCAATTCTTACCACTGCCAATACGTTGCTTCATTTTCAAATCCTGAAAACACAACCATTAGGGAGGGCTGTTATGGAGCAGTTTAAGGATATCGTCAAGCGACTAACTGATAGCAAATTTTGGGGAAATGCAGGAACATGTAAAATAAATCCAAGGGGCATGACAAAGGAACTTAAGATGGTCCATTTGCCAGCAATGGAAGAAAAAATGTCATTGAGGGTGATACCTTTCCCATGACTCGAGAGTGGGGAGTACGAGATAAAACCTAATGATGCCCCTGTCATATGATCAGTTGTACCAGAATCGATGATCTACTCAAATTGGATTGCGGAAGTAGATTCTGCGCTTAGAGTACCCGAGGTTGCGAAGGTAGTGGTGGAAGGGTTCCCTAGAGCATACTAAACGTTGCAGGCATCAAGTTTTCTGGCGGAAAAACCTTCGGACGAGAGCTTACTGGTATTCACTTCAGTAGCATGAACAACAAAACGATGATTGGGCTGGGGAGGACCACCACATTCGCAGCTACTATTACCTTTCCGCAAAGGGGCAAGGTGAGGATATGATGCAATTAACTAGGTCATACTTTTAGTTGCTTTAGATTAGTCGGAGGCGTAATCCTTTGATTCGGATGGGTCAAACCAAGTTCATTTCCCAAATCTCATTTTGAGCCTTAACCTTTATTTCTATCCTATACATTTCCGATATAGGCAAAAACAAGTCCTCTGACGTAGCCTTACTTGCTATAATGATCTCACATCCAAAAAGGTGGCCCGGAAGAAGAGAGACCTTGACCAATGGCATCAAGTGCAAAGTGATCAGGTACCCTGTCAGAATTGAGAGTGCCGGCGATCCTCGTTATCCAAGACCGTATTGAATGCTTCCCGAAGAGACGAAAGAGACTGATGGTTCATGACATGCGTGCTACCGGGTCGAAGTCCGTTGTGAGACTTGTATGGAAGACATGGAGATGATAACGCTTTTCCTTTCTTTCAAAGCACCGATGTCAACAATGCATGCTGGAGTGAAGTCCTCAAAACAGTCAAATTCTTGACAGAGGCACTCGAATTCTAAGTAGTAGGAAACAATACTAGAGGAGTCTTGTTTGAGTTAGAATAAAGCTCATGGGGAGCATGCGGGACCAAGAAGATGAATGAAATCAGGGCTTGCGGTAAGCTGGCCTCACAAGATGGTGACGACAAGTGGCCCACAATTTGCATCCAGAGATCACATGTGCTAACATTTATGGTTTGCGTCCAATTCTTGTGTCATCAGAAGGTAAGTTAGAGTTTGCTGGCAGAGCTCATGGTTGCGGGAAGTTGACAACTGACATTGCTCGCTGGTAAAGCTTGATCCAGAGTTTGTCTTCATTCCGGAATTCGCTGGCAAAGCTCGCATGACACACTAGGATAACTTGTGATAACTTATGGATGAGCGGCGGAGCGACTAGGCAAGAAAAAAAAATCTGTACCTGTGGTTGTTGCTGCCTAAAGTTGCAGGAGCCAAAAAAACAGGAGGAGCCAACCGGGTCCTTTATACCCGAAAATGAAGCAGCAAAAGAATCACCTTTACGTGTCACCAAATTGATAACCGGAAGAATTAATTATTTCCTATCTAAAGATTAAATATTGCACAAAACCTCTATATACACCTAAAGAGAGGAGAGCTCACGCTAATATTAAAAGTTCTGAACAAAAAAACAAAAAAAAATGAACATTTGTCTTTACAGTAAGCTTTCATTTAACTCAACTCATAACGCACATCTCATATTCACAGAACGCACTTACAGTCTGCATAAAACGCACACTCCTAGGATGAGTTAGAATTACTCACATAGTATCAAACTACATGGTATTAGTTGACATAAAACTAATAGAAAACCACATAGTATCTTATAAAACTAGATCATAAAATTTAATGAAAACTACAAAGTATTTGTGCTAATCCTATAGTGATATGGTCTTATGATCCTATCAGACCTTGAATTTTCCTTTTGTCATAATTTGACATTCTTTGATACGGTCCTAGGAGGAATTCAGTAAGGGGAGGGTTGGAGGCTAGGAGAGTGAGAAGAGGGGGAAGAGGAGCTGAGAGGAATTAGGGAGCATCCCTAAAAGGTTCATTCATCCAAAGATCAACCCTATTACAAGCATACAACTCTCTTTATAGCAGCGGGGTGCGAATAACAAAATGTGGGCTGCAATTAGTAAAACTCAAAACAACAATGAAATAGAGATAATCAAGTGGATTGATCATCGGCGGTGTGAAGACCCTTATTCCGGGCTTCCCAAATGATTCCATAATCGAACATAATTTCAATAAAAAGTCGCAGCATCACAGTACAAAGACCATAAACACCAGTAATTTTATTAATTCATTTATTTATTTACAACAGTTGATAAATAACTACGAGTATTTATCCATACTCATTACAAAAATCACAATCAAAATTGGTACACGGGACTTTGTGCCTTTCCTGAGTTTCACCAATGCCTATAAATATTTGTAACCATATCTTCGCCAACTCTTTGGGGGGGGGGGATCCTCTTCGGTGCACTAGGAGACGCTCCTGTTGCCTAAAAAAGTATTCACGAAGGGTTAGTCATAAAAATATGACTATGTGAAAAAAGTACTTCTTGAAACAGTTATACATGCAGGCAATGAGCAATAGCAATATGCATACATTACAATAAAACATCATTTCATTTACTCTCAATACTAACCCTTAACTTGCCCCTTAATTTTAGTTACATAAAATAGGAAATGCTAAGACAGACAAACTTGAATTGGGCCCACCCCTAAAGGGAAAAAGTGTAGGCTCACCCTACTGGCGAATCCATCAAAGGATTCAAATCCTTCACATTTCCTTATGTAAAGTTTATTATTCTTATCTTAACATCATTTACATAAAACATGTGCTTTAACATAAAATTTTCCCTCAGTTGGTTGTATCGTTTTCAATTTCCCTCGCCGACATTTGTTTATAGCGATTTATCATTGAGTGTAACTCATATGCACAAGCAGTGTTTATAAAAAGTAAAACAGTACTGCAAAAAAAAATACTTGAATAAACATAATCCAAGAAATAAGAAACTCACAAAGGCCTTGCCTTTACCAGTACTTTTGTTCGCATTATTGCAACGATTATCTTGCGACACCATCCTTTTATTCCTTGGTCTCGGAAACCACTAAAATAGGACGCACTTTTATTTTTGTATACGCATGTGTAGGTTTTGTACGAGTATCATGACCATGCATAGAAAGGTGTGGTGATAGAAAAATGATTGCGGAAAATGTGTAGAATGATACCCTTCTCCAAGACCCAAGTAGTCAGATCAGAATTGATAACGTTAGGTATGAAACCTTACCCCGTGTACGTGAGCTTGGAATTTGTCCAACCCAAGGACGTGAATGCCCCTTCTAGTCGACCACATGAAAGTCAAGGGTCGCTCAGTAGTTCACAAAAAAGATATCCCAAGCAGAGTGACATCAGACCGAAAAGGTCAGTCAACACACATAAGTCTTTTCGTGCTAGGTAGAGGCGCACTACCTTTCTCATAAGACATATGGTACCCTATGAGCAGTACAGTCTTGGGAGTTTGCTCCCCTTGAGACAGTTAGTAGATTCGAGACCGTGTCCGCGTGACACTAGAACAATTGAGTTCGTCAGATAGTCTCGGGTCGTCAGTTTCAGATGCGCGTTAAGAGCTACTCTGCATAAAGCCTTACAAGTAGAGATGCAAGCTAGAAGTCACCTAGAACTCAAGTATAGACCTGACGTGAGACAGTACACTAGTTAGTGAACGCCGGAACTTGAGTTAGTGAACTGAAAGTCGCGAACATAGAACATGTAGATATTTTGACCAAGTAGTGTTCTAAAAGCATGCATAACATATAACATAAATGTTTTAGTGCACGAAACTATTTTCTAAAGACATGCATTCATAATATGAGAAAATGTTTTTAGTGTCACTAGGAGGAGTTATTTTTCTTTACTCTGACCTCTCGTGGACAATGTTTTTACTGGTGACCCAGGTGAGAAACTACGGCTAGGATGAGCGTTGGTGGCGTCAGTTTGTAGTGTTTTCCCATTCAGTTCTTTTTTTTTACTTTCAGCATATAATTGTAGTTGTGGGCAATGTAGCTTATTAATATTTTCTATATATTGTATCAGACTTATTATGATATTACAGATTTTCAGTCATTTCAATTTTATTCATGTTTAGTGGCTCTGTGAATACAGATATCAGGTATGTGGTTACCCTTACTTTACTTTCTTAGCTTCCGTTGTAAGTTTTAAAATTTTTAGTAGCTTTTACTCTATACCTGCTGCATACTAGTTTTAATACTGTTTCCTAGTTCTCTTTATTTAGCTGACCCGGCCGGATGGCTGATTATTTTAAAACTGGGAAGGGGTGTTACATGGTGCTCATGCAAAGTCGCGTCCCTTGCAACCAAAAAAGTGTCATCCTGAAAGTGCTCTGGAAGAGTGGATCCCGGTCGTTCACAATCGTCCGAGGAAATCCATGGAGGCGCACGACTTTTGATGAAGCTCTCTGCGGCGGTGGCAGCGGTGTAGGGATAATAGAGTCAAATGAAATGACCGTCCTTGGACAACTGGTCCACCATGACCAAAATAAAGTCGAACCCCTGTGAGTGTGGTACTCGTAAGAAAATGCGCTAGCAGAAATGAAAAAATAAAGATTATAAGGGAGGAGAAACAAAAAAACAAAAAAAGGTCCAACTGACCTTAACCACTGTCTAAACCTCGTCGATCCTCAACCACAAGGATTAGGAAGGTCTCATTGCCCCCACACCAAGCTCCCTATGAAACTCCCCTCTCACAACCACACGAGCATAGTGGTCTGCCACCCAGTTGTCCCCACGACCCGCGAGCACCACATCGAAGTCAGCTAGGAAAGCAAGATCCGCACCATCCACCAAGAGGGTCTACCGAGCATCTTGTCGAGCATGCGGCAAAATTCAAGAACGTTTGCCGCATTGCCTTCGATGATAATCCCCTGAACTTCCAAGAGGGCCAGTTGAACTACCCACCTAATGGCTAGGTCCGCGTCAAGCTCCACCCGTCCAGGATCCCAGTGCGTCCACAAGAAACCCGCAACAGTCATGACCCCGCCGTCCTCCTACCGCAGCACCACACCAAGGCCAGCCGCCCGACTTGGCAGGAGAGCACCGTCATTGTTGATCTTGAGCCAGCCGGGCAGTGGGGGACACCAAGAAGTCAGGTTAAACAACCCCGAAGGGCGGTTGGTACCCCCAACATCCCGAAAACCGGCCAAGATTGTACAAAGCAAGATTCTCCATAATGGTTACAGTCACAACATAGGGGGTACAAAACTCCTACTAGTGCACTTTGGCGATGTGCGCCCTCCAACACTGGTACATCACATGGCAAAGCAGCCGCACCGGATCCAAAGCCCCCCCCCCAGTGCAGGGTCGTCTCTAAAACCTCTCCCCAGCTCCATCCAATGGGGATCCGCTTGCCCCAACGTTGAAGCTCGCAACCAACTGCCTTAATTATCCTGCAGCCGCCCACTAGGTGATCGCAGTCCTCCAACATCCTACAATCCCAGGGGCAGTCCGTCAACTGATAAGCCTCGCCTCAACAACTTTCACCGGTGGGAAGAGCGTCGCATGCCAATCTCCAACAGAAAAGCTTCTCCCGCCGGTGTAGCCGAAACCGCTTGAGCCATCCGAACTCATCAAAAGGCTGCCGCACCAGGGGCTCATAAGCCAAAGCAGTGATCGTCCGACCGTTGAATTGCCTAATAAGGTCCACATGGTCAGCACCATCCTCGAGAGTAGTCTGCTCAATGTCTAGAACCAAATCCGGGCCGAAAAAAAGAGTCAGCGCCTCGCTGCTCCAATCACCCGCCCCATCCAAAAATCTGCCACCCGGAGGTCCTCCAACGTTTCGGAGTCCACAAAGGTGGGCCAACAGGCCAACTCCAAATAAAAAATCCAGTGACTATGGAGGACATCCACACTCGCCCCATCACCGATGTGCCACCAAATAATTCTAGACAGGTTAGCGTGGCCCTGCATGATAACCGCCCAAACCAGCTTGTCCGCTCGGTTATGTGAACTATCCCATAGCCTTGCCCCATATTTAGCCCTCATGATCACGCCAAACAGAGAGAGACATGATCTCAGAACATCCCATGCCAGTCTAGCTCAAAGAGGGCCTTCCCACAACTGAAGAGAACACAAGCCTAGGCCCAACGCTCCGACAGGCAGAGAATATCCAAACTGATATAGTGCATGTCCTTGCTCAAGGGTCTCTTCTGCAAGTGAAAGAACCGAGACAACCGCTCGACCGCATCCATCATCGCTCTGGGAACCTCATAGCGCGTAAGCACTTTGGTCGGAGCTGCCAAGAACACGAAGCCAAGAGGAGCCACCCTGCCGACAAGGGAAAGATGGAGCTTGCCCCATTGTCTAATCTTAGAACACGACCTCAGCTGGAGAGCAGCCAAATCACTCTTTGTGAGCTTCCTAAGGGCCAACTTCATCCCAAGGGAATCAGGCTCCAACACCCGCCTGAAGTCAAGGGTCCTGGCGATGTGCAAACCTTTCCACCTGGGTATAGCCTTGCTCGCAAGAATCTTAGATTTGGAGTTATTGACTTTCTGCCCCGTCCAACTGCAATAGTCAGTAAGGATTCTGGAGCAGCAATGGATGGCCGAGGTGACACCCGAAAGGAATAAGATCACGTCGTTGACGTATAAGAGGTGCAAAATCCGCGGGCCCCCATCCGTGAGTGTGGTAGCCGGGTAATAAAATCTAGGGGTGCAACTCGGGTCGGTTCCACCCAAAACCGAGAACCGACCCATGTAGGTTCGGTTCTAATTTTTGGGAACCGTAACTGATCTATTTATCAAAGATATAGAACCGGATCTGAATCGCAAAACTCGGTTCAGTTCTCGGTTCGACTTAGACTTTATTCTTTTTTTCGCATACCCTTATACATGTAAGCATTCCTAATGCTTAAACAAAAAAATTATAAAATAAAACACTTCATCTTATTAAAGAAATTATTCAAATGTTATATAGTTGTATATAAATTTATTTATTACAAAAGTACTCACAAACTAGTTAATCACACTAAATAATAATTTAATTGAATCAAATTTAATTTTGATAACTCTAGAAATTCATAGGTGTAGTTTCAATAATCGGTTCCGGATCGGTTCTCGGGTACCCGTGCATAAGAACCGAGTTCCGAACCGAACTACTTAGTTCTAAATTTTGTGGATACGGAGCCAAACTAAGACCAATGAGAACCAACCCGTACCGTTCGGTTCGGGTCAGTTTCTGACCGGTTCTTTGGTTATTTTCGCACACTCTAATGAAATCCATGGCCACATCCTCCCTAATATGGTTCAAAATCAGAAGGGGCTGAAAGAGGCCTCCTGGAAACGCGGCTTTGTACTTAGCCTTTAGGCAAATGAGGCAGGAAACCATGAAGGATTTGACCTTCCAGAAGATATGTGGCCAGTAAAGAGAGGCCACCAAGCGGCGGTATGTGTGGAAGGCACCTGCATGTCCCCTAAAGGGAGAGTCCTGGAACTCGACAAGGAGGCAGGGATGCTCGGCAAGGACGACGCGAGGACATGACAACCATTGCAGAAAAGGAAGCCTCCCACTAGAAAGTACGGTGGGTGAGAGGTGGCATCGACAATGTGGGCCGTCTGGATCCCATTCAAATGAGGGTTTGTCTCCACTTTGTGCTAGATGGCCACCGCTTCCTTCCAGACTGGTCGAGAAACCGGCACTAACTCCAGTTTTATGGGACTGGCTCTGACGAGAGGGCATTGACCGCCCGGTTTGCCGCCCTGGGTGAAACGCAATCGTTAAATCGTATCCCAGAAGCTTGGCGACCCCACACTTTCTATGTTGGTGTGAAAATCTTCTGCTACAAGAGGTAGCAGAGACTGTGATGATCGGTGCAGACCATAAATGTTCGGCCCAGAAGGTACGACCGTCAATGCTGTACGACAAGAACAAGGCCCATATGATCGTTCTCGTACGCGGAGTGGCTCCGGATGGTGCTGGAGAAGGCTCAACTAAAGTAAGCCACCGACCGATCGGCTTGCAAAAGAACGGCTTCCACCCTGGAACCAGATGCGTCGCATTCCACAAGGAAGGAAAGTCGGAAATCGGGAATGGCTAACGCCGGACTGTGCTCCAACGCCCCGTAATCCTTCATGAAGCGGCGATAGTACCCGCTCAAACCGAGAAAGCCCCCAACATCCCGTAGCGAAGTAGGAGTTGGCCATTGTATGACCGCCTCGATCTTCTCCTCGTCCGTAGATACCCCTCGGGCCGAGATGGTGTGGTCGTGGTAGTATCTCACCTCTGTTGCTCCAAAGGAACAATTCTTTGGATGAGTATGAGGTGATGGCGCCAGATGATAGTCAAGTTGAGGCGGACATGCCAGATGTGATCCTACCATGAAGAGCTGTGAACCAAAATGTCATAAAAAACAAGAACATGTCTGCAAAGTACCGCCCTGAAGATGCCATTTATCGTCGCCTGGAAGGTAGAGGACGCATTGGTTAGCCCGAAGGGCATGACCAAGAACTTGTAGTGGCCATCATAGGTACGGACGACATCTTCCTACTGCACCCGGATCTAATGATCGCTCTAAGATCTAACTTTGTGAAGAAGAAGGCCCCGTGAAGCTCGCCCAACAGTTCCTGAATCACCGTAATCGGGTACTTGTCTGATACCGTGCCCTTGTTGAGTTCACGATAGTCCACACAGAAGCATCGACTTCCATTCTTCTTCCTTACCAGAAGGATCGAACTGGAGAATAAGTTTGCACTAGGACAGATGAGGCCTCCCATCGACATATGATGAACCAGACACTTGATCTCGTTCTTTTGTACATGGCCTTAACAGTAAGGCCGCACCGACATCGCCACAGAACTTGGCTGGAGGGAAATGACATGGATTGGTCAGTCGGGCCCAGGGCAGTCCAGCCGGGGGATCAAATATGTCGACGAACTCAGTGAGCAGGGTTTGAAGGTTGGCCATGTGAGAGGGAGAAACTGTTGTCGGGCCCGAGAGGGGACAAAACCATGCAGAGAAGTCGATGTCGGCGGTCCGCTGGATCGTGCAAAAGGAAACTGGGGAACGAAGGACGACGGAGTCGCCGGCAAGACTGCACGACTGACCCCGGTGGAGGAACTGCATGGTCATGGTGGTTTAATTGACCCGCACGTCACCCAACGTGCGATGCCAAGCCACCCCCCAAGATGACATCGATACCATCGTGGCCGAATGTGTAGAAGTCAACGGTCACCGAGCAATCTCCCACCAATAAATACACGATGGGGCAACAACCCAGGGTTGGCCGACGTCTCCCATCACCTAGGTAGACCGTAAAATTTGGGGACAGAACCGAAGGAAGCCTAAACTGCTGCACCAACTGTGTTGAAAGGAAGTTGTGGCCCACACCACTGTACAACATGACAATGATGAGACGATCACACATCATTCCCGAGAGCTTTATGGCCTGATGGCCGGATATGCCTCCACTAAAAAATAAGGCAACTCCAAGCGGTGGAAGGTACCCGTGGTGGTGTCCCCGGGCCCGTCCTCTTCTGAAAGCTCTAGGGACTCAAAATCTGTCAAGGTGATCTCCGAGTCGAAGTCACCAATGATGACATGAAATTTCTTTACGATGCACTCATGATTCGAGGAGTAGGGCCGTCGGCACCGAAAACAGAGTCCCTTGCTACAGTGCTCATTGTAATCACTGTTGGAGGTCCGCTGAGGGACCGATGAGCGGCCAGGGCTGTTGCCCCCATGTGATGGCCGTGGCGGAGGGTTGTTGCCCCCATGTGATGGCCGTGGCGGAGGGTTGTTGCCCCCATGTGATGGTCGTGGCGGAGGGACTATGGTCTCCATGGTGGCCGAGGAGGGGGTTGGCCGATCGAAGGAGCCGGTCGCCGAGAGGTGAGGTCGGCCTCTAACAGACACGCCAAGTCAAGAGCGTCGAAGACCGTCCTGGGTTGGTGCGTGCGAAGCCAAGAGTGGATGTGTGGCAATTGGCCCTGCATGAAAAAACCCAAGTAATACAAGCCCTAAAAGTTCCATTCATTCAAAGAGAAAACCTAATACAAACATACAACTCTCTTTACAGTAGCGGGGTGCAGATAGCAAAATGTGGTTTGCAAATAGCAAAACTCAAAGCAACAATGAAATACAAATAATCAAGTGGATCATTATCTGCGATCTCTTACACGATTGGTGGGCTAGTGTACATCGCTTTCCTATGCGTGTAGACCCGCTACGACGTCTCTTCGACGCGCACGCCCGTATGGTTTAAAAAGTAGGTGACATTATCTAAAGCAAAAAAACATGCTAAACATTAAGAGCATGAAGGCAACATTATTCAAAATTATCAAGTGGGTTCAATAGGGTAAGGAGGCAGTACCACGGTGGAGAAACTAGTGAATAAGCGGTCAAAAAGTAATCAGGCGGTAAGCATCCCCAAGTAGTCAAGTGGGCACATGAAATTTTGATACTCAAGTCCTCCTCTGCAGGAGTTTTGCATCGAGATTAATTGATATTGTAGAGAAAATTCCAAATCTTGTATATACTTCTTGAATGCCGAAAAACAAGTATGAATACAAATATATAAGAGAGAAGAGAGTAAGATCTAGCTATACAAACAATGTGAGACTAAACACTAACTCTTACATGAGTCAATACATCATTTTTCCTAGTATTTTCTAACACTCCCCCACAAGCTGAAGCGTACAAATCGTAGGCACCAAGCTTGGGCAAGAACTGATAGTAGAGACGCCGAAGTAAAGCCTTGGTGAGGATATCCGCAACTTGCTGAGCATCAGGAACATGTGTTAACTCTATCTTCTTCAACTGAACCTTCTCCCGAATGAAGTGACAGTCAACTTCAATATGTTTTGTCCGTTCATAGAAGACCGGATTCTTGGCAATGTGTATAACAGCTTGACTGTCGCACAAAAAGTTGCGGGTGAGGAGAGCTTGACTCCTAGATCATCAAGGAGACCCTCAAGCCACGTGAGCTCAGACACAACAACTGCCATAGATCGATACTCAGGCTCAGCAGATGAGCGAGCAACCACGGACTGTTTCTTGCTGCGCTATGTAATAAGATGTCCTCCAAAGTAAGTGCAGTATCCACTTGTGGAAGGACGGTCATCCAAAGAGCCAGCATAATCAACATCAGAATATGCAATCAAAGATAAGAGATACGAAGAGGGCTTGTATACAAGCCCTTGTCCAGGAGCAGTCTTTAAGTAACGAAGAATACGTTCGACAGCCTGAAGATGAGAGATACGTGGCTCATGCATGAATCGACTGACAATTCAAACAACAAATGATATATCAGGTCTAGTAACAGTGAGGTATATCAGCTTTCGCACATGGCGACGATAATATTCTGAATTCAGAAGGAGCAAATCGGAGTCCGAGGCATTAGCACAAAGCTTGTGATTGATATCCATGGGAGTGTCAGCAGGCTTGCATCCAGAATAACCCGCATCATGAAGTATGTCAAGACAGTACTTTCTCTTAGATAGCACAATCCCATCAGGTCTCCGAGACACTTCGAGACCAAAACAATATTGAAGGCTTCCCAAGTCCTTTGTTTGAAACACAGTTGCTAGATGCTGTTTGATCATCTGTATTTCTGAAAGATCATCTCCTGTAATCAGAATATCATCCACATAAACTAAAAGAATTACTGTGCCCATTGGACGATGACGAGTAAACAGAGAGAAGTCGGCCGAACTCCGTGTGAACCCAACAACACTAACAGTCTTGCTAAATTTGTCAAATCATGCCCGAGGAGACTGTTTGAGACCATAAAGAGACTTCTTCAGACAACAGACAAGAGACTCCCCCGTGATCTCAAACTGGGAGGTTGTTGCATATAAACGGTCTCTTGTAAGTCGCCATTAAGAGAGACATTTTTGACATCCAGTTGGTGCAAGGGCCAGTGACGGTGAACAACGAGGGAGATTAACACACGAACAGTATTGAGTTTAGCGATTGGAGAAAAATCTCATCATAATACAAGCCTTGTTGTTGAGTGAAGCCGCGAGCTACAAGACGAGCTTTCAAACGGTGAACCGTCCCATCCAGACCTTGTTTGACGACAAACACCCACTTACATCCCACACAAGATTGTCCAGGAGGAAGCAGACATTTCCTCGTCCATAGCCGCTCGCCACCCGGGATGCTGGAGAGCCTCCTGTACAGAATTAGGGGTGAAGATAGAGGATAAAGAAAGAGCACTTTGTTGGAGTTCCGGAGAGAGACGGTGAAAAGAGACATAGTTGGTCAGCGGGTGGGCAGTGGAAGCTGTTGTCGGATCCGCAGACTGCAAAACATCATTATAGCAGGGCAGCTCCCGTAGGGCAGTTGACGGAGAAGGACGTAGAGTGTACACACAAATGACAGGTGGTGTAGGTGGTTTAGGCGGGATTGGTGTGGGAAGAAGAGAAGGAAGGTTTAAATGAACAGGGATAACATGCCGCAGAAGAGGTGGGGGAAGAGGAGAATCAGCTGGTTGAGAGTAATATGGCTGATTTTCGAGGAAGGTGACATCAGCAGAAGTAACCATCTTTCGATCCTTGGGGGAAAACAAACGTAGTCCTTCTGAGTCCGAGAATAGCCTACAAACATATATTTAATGGCACGAGGAGTAAGTTTGTCAGTGGACGGGCCAAGACGATGAACAAAGCACACGCAACCAAACACGCGAGGGGTGATAGAGAAAGGAGTTTTGGAGGGAAAAAGAAGATTGAAGGGGGCCACAAAATTGAGAATGAAGGAAGACATGCAGTTAATAAGAGTGCAGACGGTAGAGACCGCAAAATTCCAATACTGTTTGGGAACATTCATTTGAATCATAAGAGAACGGGTGACCTCAAGCAGGTGTCGATTCTTGCGTTCAACAACGTCATTTTGTTGGGGGGTATTGACATAGGAGGTTTGATGGATGATCCCAAACTCAGCATAGAGAAGAGCGAAGGCATGACTCGTGTATTCACGGGCATTATCGATGCGAAGAGTTTTAATTGTAGTGGAAAACTGGTTGCGAGTTTCAATGAAAAAGGTACGGAATACACCAGACAATTCAGGGCGGCCACGAAGGAGATACAGTCAGCTCACCCGAGAGTAGTCATCTACAAATGTGAAAAAGTAATGATATCCAAAAACACTCGTAATTTTGTAGGGTCCCCAAATATCAGAGTGTACTAGATCAGAAGGAGCATGACTCCGAGTAGGATGTGGTGAGAACGTAGACCAATGATATTTTTCGTAGATACACGACTCACATGTGAACTCTTGGATGGACACGTCGGAGAGAGATTTTCTGAGGTTGTTTAGAGGAGCGTGACCCAGACGTCGATGTCAATCAACAGAGCTAATAGAGGACAACGTCGTTGGGGGAGAGGGGTCAAAGATATAAAGACCATTCGACAGATGCCCTTTTCCAATGATAGTTTGTGTCTTGCGATCCTGCACAACACACAAGTTAGAAGAAAAAATAACATCATAATCGAGTTCAGTAGTGAGTCGACCAACAAAGAGAAGGTTGAAAGGAGAGCCCGGAACATGAAGGGCAGAGCGAAGAGTAATGGAGGGAGTGATGTGAATATCTGCCGCACCAAAAACAGGAATTGTGTCCCCACTAGCAACAGTAATGAACTTGGGAGCACAAAGTTCAAATATTGTGGTGGTTTCCGTGAGGTAATGTGGTGAGAGGCCCCAAAGTCCAAAATCCAGGATGAGCTATGAGCAAGGCAGGAGTACCACCATCGGAAATAGACACCACAGAGCCCGGAGGATAGGTGATCATCTTGCAAGGAATAATCTGCAGTGATCACAGGGATAACACACCTGCGACAAGAAACAACCACGACCAGCGCAGAAAGAAAAGAGCCCGCAGCGGATAGAAACATGCCGCGACGGCTAAACAAACCGAGCAGGTAGTGTGATTAACCACAACACGAAGACGGCGTAAACGAGAAGCCACAGACAGACCACACGAACTGCCAAGTCGAGAGGGCAAGACACCTGGGCGGGCAGCAACCAGGGAAAACAAGGCAGAGGCCGACGAGCAGGCACTCGACCGGGCGGTTAGAGGGAGACCGCAACAGGAGCACAAGCCGGAGAACAGGTACTAGACCGGGCGGATAAAAGCACACCGCAACCAACAACCCAAAGCGGGTAGAGAAGAGAGCCCACCTGGAGAGAGAAAAGGAGAAGCCGCCTTCGAGGAGATAAGTCGCTGCGACTAAGCAGAGAACAAGCCGGTCGAGAAGGGAAGACGCGGCAACTAAAGACAAGTCACGGCGAGCAGGGAGCAGAGCAAGGAGAAGGCCAGAACTCGGCGGGTAGACAAGGAGACCGCAGCGAGTAGCGACTAAGAGAAGTCGCGGCGAGAAGGGTGGTGAGCAGCGAGAAGGGAAGATTTCGGCGGGTAGACAGGGAGACCGCACCGAGTAGAGGGAAGCAGTTAGCCGGGATGAAATCGCGCGGGTAGTGAAAACAAGGGAAGGAAGACCCCACCTGTTAGAAAGGTTATAATAGGGAGGAGAAGAAACGGTGGAAACCACGAGAGAGAGAAAGCAGAGGAAGCGGTAAGAATGATCATAACCGCGCGGGAAGCTGCGGTTAACAGAAATTCTAACCACCCGGAAGCGGTTAGAAATGGAGCAGGCCGCAAGACACTGCGGCTAGGCAGGGGAACAAGCCGCCCGGTAAGCAGGCGGAGGATGCGGTTAGAAAAGAACATGCCAGGATGTATCCCTCTGATACCATGTAGAGAAAGTTCCAAACCTCGTATATACTTCTTGAATACCGAAAAACAAGTATGAGTACAAATATATAAAAGAGAAGAGAGTAAGATCTAGCTATACAAACAATGTGAGACTAAACACTAACTCCTACATGAGTCAATACATCATTTTTCCTAGTATTTTCTAACAAATATTAAGCGATTACTTAGTATGGTGTTAAACACTTGCATTATGACAGTCTAGTGCACAAAGAAGGTGAACTTACTATAAGATTCTTGGAATTTTTATAGAAAGCTCTGCTAATTTCCCGTGCACACGAGTGTATTTAAAGTTTTTAGGTCTAAAGAGTTTCTGTTTTTGCTAAAACACGACCTCTAAAACTAAATGTCAATCCGGTTGCAACACTTATGATAAAGTATTAAAAATATCCTTGTCCAACATAGATAAGAATTTGTTGTTTGAAGATGAAATTATTGTAACATCCGTAATTTAATACAAAAATTAAATGTGATTGCAGTGGCGCGACGGAAGCGTGGTGGGCCCATAACCCACAGGTACCAGGATCAAAACCTGGTTCTAATACCAATTGTAACATCTCATCCTAGTTTAACGATAAATTAACAGTCCGACCGGGTCCTGTGATAACAGTAAACTAAGAAACAATATTAAAACTGGTACACTGAAAAAAAAAAGATAAGTACTGAAAGTATACGTACAACGGAAGTAGAATGAGTATGTAAAGACAAAAGTGTATCTCATCAAGCTGAATTCATAGAGCCATTAGAAAAGATTAAAAACCAACAACTGAATGTCTGATATACTATAAAATGTCTGATACAAAAAAACTCTTAGACATTAACATTACAAGTGCCCATAGACTAACATTGCAGTACTGAAAGAAAACAACTGAAAGGAAACCAACTATATGACGAACTCCATATAATACGCTCATTCTAAGCGCAATCTCCCACCCGAGCCCCTTGTAAAAACATGCCCAAAAATGGGTCAGCCCCAAGGGAGAGTAAGAAAAACTATTTCTCATAGTGACACTAAAAATATGTTGAAAATATGAATACATTCTTTTCAAAATGCTAATTTTTTATACTATGAGAAACTAAGGCTGTAACGGTTTGGTTTGGTTCGGTTTTTGATCAAAACCGCTAACCGAACCACCCACATGTGGTTTCAAAAATTTGAAACTGAACCGAACCGTGAACATCATTGGAACCGAACCGAACCGTTCGATTTGGTTTGGTTCGGTTTGAGTGGTTCAATACTAAAAAAAAATTGCTACTGAGAACTGACAAGAACAATACTAGCATTGATGAGAGTATTAATGTCAGACCAAGATATTGTCGAAGTTATCGTCATAATGAAAAAAATCACGTACTGATTTTTCTTCCCAAACATATGTATAGATCTTGTGTGACATAGTTTCTCCCTTTAATCCTACTATAGAAAGAAAGTGACGCCAAATCATGAAGCTATCATACAATGAAAAATGTTAATGTTAAAATAAATGAAAAAAATTTAATGTTAAAAATAGTTGTGCTGCCAAGATTTAATTAATATATTATACTCAACATAAAATAGTAAAAATTAATAATTATATTGTTTATTTTTAATAAATTAGGCTTAGAGCATATGAAATAAAGTATCCCTAGTAAAACAAAATATAATTAAAACTAATATGGTTCGGTTTGGTTTGACACTCCGAACTGTGAACCGAACCACACAGTTTTTCAAAAATTTGAACCGTGACCGAACCATTGGCTGCTAAAACCGAACTGAACCAAACCGTGCGGTTTGGTTTGGTTCGATTCGGTTAGGCGGTTCAGTTGGTTCAGGCTTACACCCCTATGAAAAACTACGTGCTGGTACATTATGCATGTTTTTCTAAAATAATATTAACAAGGTAAATGTCTATTCTAGTTAGTCATGTTACGCACAATTATTCAAGCTCCGAAAATCTGGTTGACTAAAAGTTTCTAAGTTTCGGTCTATACTTGAGTTATAAATCACTTATGCTTTTCCTTCTTTAATTCTCTAAGCAGAGTAGCTTCTATCACGCAATTCTAGTCTAGCGATTCGAGTCCTACTAACGAACTCAGGTGTTCTAGTGTCACAGACACATACTCGAATCTGCTAATCTTCGAAAAGGGGTAACATCTCCCAAACACTGAGGCTCATAAAGTACACTACGACCCATGAGAAAGATAATGCACCTCTATCAAGCACGAGAGGAGATCTCAAACTTGCCTACTAAGCATCATTTATCTAGTGCTATTCTGCTTGCGAACATAATTGCGTAATAAAGGCAGTTTATCATATTGATTTATTCGACTAGAAAATCATATTCACGAATTTTATATTTCATGTTTGTAAATCTATACGAGTGTAAAAGTTCCGTAAGATGCACTATTTCCGGTGGTCTAATTACTTGAGTAATTTAAAAGTTGATGATATTCTGCATACACTAACCGGATGATTACGAGATTATAAATATCTAATGATAATAATAATTCTCTGTACTATAATTAATTTACTGAATTTGACAAACATTTTTATGCAAGTTATCTGATATGTGTCGACAGAAAAAGTAAAAGTTTCTTACAGCGGCATTGCGGTGCTCATACATCTGATGCAATGACACACTTCTTTATAATTTCGAAGCCTTAACTAGTTCTCCAATTTATAAGGATGCTTCTTCACTCCAACTACCTAAAAAGGCAAATATAAGTATTTATTTTTCCAAAAGAAATATTGTTTCATAGTGGAGGAACTTATCACTTATGTAATAGTGGGGGTGGGGGGTTATAATTTCAGAAATAGAGAAAGACCTCATCTAATTGGAGGTTGTCGAAGAAACAACACCTGCATTTGTGATCCATTAACTTGATAGAACTTATCAGATATTTGGAACAATAACAGTGGGGAATTGAGTTAAAATATCAATAAGAAATTATCATTACTCGAAGGGGTATTGCTGGGAGCAAGGACTGACAGTCAGAAGATTCGGCCTCACCTAGGGCCGGAGGG
Organism: Platanthera guangdongensis; assembly: GCA_039583875.1. Lineage (NCBI taxonomy): Eukaryota > Viridiplantae > Streptophyta > Magnoliopsida > Asparagales > Orchidaceae > Platanthera > Platanthera guangdongensis. The sequence goes on along the minus strand of CM077151.1, from coordinate 268,346,947 downwards.
ACGATCTATTGCAGCAAAGGACAAACCCACTCCCGACTTCTAAAAAGGAGAGAATAAGAGTCCTAACATTAAGTATTCGGAAGAAGAAGACATGAAATTAGGACAATCAAACCTCTGACCTATACATGCCTCAAATTGCACTTGAAGAAGCAACCTTGCGCCGAGATACACGGGAAGGAGTCGACAGGCTTCCTGGGACTGAAAGTAATCGATGCCTAGGGCTTCTAGAAACGGAAGAAGGGGTGAACACCTCCGCCGACCAGTCGAACAGGAAGCACGAGAGAAAAATGTGGTGCGGTTACGAGAGGTAGAAGAGGGGTCACAAGCAAGGGTTTGAGGAGTAACTGCGGGAGTTATGAAATATGCGAGGGGGCATGCGGGTTTTTACAATCGTAGAGGAGAAAAAAAGAAATAGCGCCAATCCACTTAGGAAATTAAACATTTCCCAGTTATTATATAATTGCCATTACACGCCAGTACTTAGAATATTTTCGCTACGCTAACGTAATATCACACGTCTAAAACATTATAGTAGTGACAACTTATTTTTTTATTAATGCGCAACAAAAAAATCATAACGTCATACCTCGATATGATAATTACTCGATCAATTTCTCTCGCGATCGTGCCCTGCTTTCACATTTAATTTTCGTATTAAATTACATATGTTACAAATATGCACTCTTAATAAAATTTTCGTCCTCAAAAATGACAAACATACTTGAGTCGAAAAGGAAGACATAATTTGCATTGCTCCAAAGTTCATCCTCTCGTTCCAAAGTATACTCCGGTCGGCCACAGTTCATCCAAAAGACTTTCACAAAACAGATCTCTCTATTTCTAAACTTCTGAATCCTTGAGTCCATTATTCTAGCTGACTTGACACTGACACTAAGATTTGATTCGATTGATACTTCCTCGGTACTGATTATCTGTCCAGGGTCTCTGACTGCTCTCCTCAGATAGGAGATGTGGAATACATCATGTAGACTACTCATTTCTTCTGGTAAAGCCAATCTATAAGCAACTTCACCAACACACTCCAATACCTCAAATGGACTAACGTATGTATGACTCAACTTCTTCATTCGGTTGATTTGAGAGACTGTTCTAACTGGTCCGACCTTTAGATAAACATAATCTCCAATGCGGATTTCTACTTTCTTGTGTCTCTGGTCATAATATTTGTCCTGACGATCTTGAGCTATTTTCATACGCTCTTGGATGAGCTTGATTCGATCTGTGGTCTTATCAATCCAAGCTTTTCTGATGGAAGATCTTTCTTCACTCTGATGGAAGATCTTTCTTTAGATAAACATAATCTCCAACGCTGAATTCTACTTTCTTGTGTCTCTGGTCATATTACTTGACTCGACGGTCTTGAGCTATTTTCATACGCTCTTGGATGAGTTTGATTCGATTTGTGGTCTTTTCAATCCAAGCTTCTCTGATGGAAGATTTTTCTTCACTCTCAGCCTAACATAACGGTGTCCGACAACGTATGCCATATATTGCCTCAAAAGGGGTCATCCCAATGCATGCCTGAAGACTGTTATTATAGGAGAACTCAACAAGAATGACATACTTCCCCCACTTGCCTCCAAAGTCCCGAATACACATCTGAAGCATATTTTCCATGGTTCTATTCGTGCGCTCAGTCTACCCATCTGTCTGGGGATGAAAAACGGTACTGAAATGTAGCTTAGTGCCCAACCGCTCCTGAACTTATCTTCACTCCTTAGAAGTTAACATGCATCTTTATCTGATATTATAGTCTTGGGAACACCGTGAAGTCGAACAATCTCATCTATATATAACCGCGCCAATCTCGGACCCTGATCCGTCCACTTATTAGAAATGAAATGGGCAACCATAGAGAAACAGTCAATTATAACCCATTGAAAATCATTCTCACAACTGCGATCTGGGAAGGCAATGGACAAAATCCATCGATATATCCTCAAAGTTCTACTCTGGAATGGGTAAAGGCTGCAGCTTGCCTCCTGGCCTCTGGCATTCGACTTTAAGTAGATTGGACGTTTCGCACCTCCCAACATACTCCGCCACATGACCCTTCAATCCTGGCCACCAAACTATCTTCTTAAGATTTGTATTACATCTTCAAGCTACCCGGATGTATAGAATATCTGAAATTATGGACCTTAAACAGTATGTTCTCTTTGAGGTGCCTAACATCTGGAACACACACTCTTCTATTGTGCAACAGTAAACCCTTCTGAATACTGAACTTTTCTTTCTGGCCTGCCTGAGTCAACTCCCAAATCTCTGCCATCTTCAGATCTAAAGATAAAGACGTAGAGCTGTTCAGATCCTATCCCTGATGTCGCAAGTGATTTCCATCTAACTCAAACTTGCAGATCCAAAACTGGAGCACGGTACAACACTGATGTCTAGTCTCTCCAATTCTCGCACCAGCTCCCCCTGCTGAGTAAGGAGGAAAAACTTCGAACCTCTTCGGCTAAGCACATCATCTACCACATTCGCCTTCCCCTAGCGATACTACATATCCACATTATAGTCTGACAGAAACTCTAACCATCTGCACTGCCTCATTTTGAGCTCTTGGCTCTTGCTGATCGAAGTTATACTTGAGAGTGAAAATCTCACAACGAACTACATAGAGATAATGCCTCCAAATTTTTAAAGTATGGATGACTACTGCTAACTCTAAGACATGCACTTGATAATTCTTCTCATGAACCTTCAACTGTCTGGAGGCAAATGCAATGATCTTTCCATGCTGCATAAGCACATAGCCCAAACCCTGACCCGAAGCATCGCTATAAATTTGAAATCCATCTGACCCTGGCGGGAAACTGAAAATCGGGGTAGTCATCAGCTTGGTTTTCAAATCTTCAAAAGCTAGATCACACTCTATTTTCTAACTAAAGGTTTTATCTTTCTTGGTGAGCGAAGTCAAGGGTAAAGCTATCTTCGTGAAGTCTTTAATGAACCTCATGTAGTATCATGTTAAACCCAGAAAGTTGCGGACCTCCGTAACTACCTTCGGTCTCGGCCAATCCTTTATATCTTCTATTTTCTTCGGATTGTCACTAAGACTTTTCTGACTGATAACATGACCCAAGAATGCAACCTATGAAAGCCAGAACTCGCACTTAGAAAATTTGACATACAACTAATTTTTCCTGAGTGTACCCAACACAATCCTAAGATGAGCAGCATGATCTTCTGCACTTTTAGAATACACCAGAATATCATCTATAAAGACGATAACAAAACGGTCCAGGAATTCCCGAAATACCCTATTCGTTAAGTCTATAAATGCGGATATAACATTGGTCAGTCCGAACGACATGACCTTGAACTCAGTGTCTGTATCTGATACTGGACGCCGTCTTCTGAATGTCTACATCCTGAATCTTCAACTGATATTAGCCCGACCGCAAATCTAACTTGGAGAAAGTGCAAGATCCTTCAAGCTGGTCAAACAAGTCGTCAATCCTAGGAATAAGATACTTATTCTTAACTGTCAACTTGTTCAGCTCGCGGTAACCTATGCACAACCTCAGACTGTCATCCTTCTTCTTTACAAACAAAACTGCCACACTCTAAGGCAAAGTGTTGTGGCGAATAAAACCCAAATCGAGCAACTCCTGCAATTGAACCTTCAACTCTACGAGTTCTCTGGGAGTCATGCAGTAAGGAGACTTGGCCACTCGTGTAGCTCCGGGTAGAAGGTTTATTTTTAAGTCAATCTCTTTTGATGGAGGGGCACCAAGTAATTCTTCTAGAAAAACATCAGGAAATTCCTGCACCACGGGTGCTTCTAGCAGATCAGCCTTGACTTCAGCATTCATCAGCACTATGAAGGTTTCACAACCTTTGCTAATGCATCTTATTATCTTCACGAAGGAGAAAATTAATTTAGCGACTCCCTTTATCCCCCGGAAGGTAACGACGACTTGGTTGGGGCCATCAAACTGTGTCAGCTTATCCCTGCAATCTATCTTGGCGTTTACAGCCGATAACCAGTCCATACCCACAATTAGATCAAAACCCGCAATAGGAAATAACAAGACTTCTATAACAATTACCTCTTCTCCAAATTGCACCGGTATCCCACACTTATCTCTGATCTGGAGGAAAGATCCATTGTGCATCATAACTTCTAACGATACTGACTCTGGAAGAATTTCTAAACTCAGCCTACACAATAGAGATTCTGTTATGAACGAGTGCGAAGCGCCCGTGTCAAAGAAAAACTTGGAGGGTACATTATGAATCATAAGTATGCCTACATAAATGATTGAACAATGAAATTAGCAGTGTCAGTAAGGGGGATTAAATTGAGTTATCTATATGACAAACACATACCTGTCGCAACATCCTCCTGCTTCTTGGCTTCCTGTTGGCCAAGGCCATAAGCTCTAGGCTGCACCGGATCTCGTCCCGGAGTTGGCCTCACATTAGCACTCATCAGTGCATTTCCCTTTTCAGTTCTACTAGGGCAACCACCCTCAAACTTCGACTACAAGAGTGAGTTATGTTTAATCAGACTAAGCTGGAAAAGGTATATTTAAATATTTTAAAAGATCAACACTTAAGCTTAAATTACCTGGTTCACAGAAGCTTCCTGGCAATAGCGGGTCATATGTCCCGGTTGTTGACACTTATAACATACCCCTGCACTAGCCAAACACTTGCCCAGATGGCGGCGATAACACTTAGGACATAGGGGGTAGTCCTTGATCCTTGCTCCAGACTGATCACCTCTCTTAACTTCCAATCCCTGCTTCTTGTTCCAATTCCTGCATTGGCCATTCTTGCTCTGCTGCTGCTGAGGTGCATCCCGAGATCGCTTCGATCGGAAGTTGTTGCGCTTCTGAACCTTCTGCTGGTCAGCTTCCAATTTCCTTGCAATGTCCACTGAACTTTTGTAATCAGCATTCACCATCGTCATCAAAGGCTGCCTCAGTGAATCACGCATTCCATCCACAGTTCTAGGTGGGGGATGCGGTTTTGTCCCGCTTCAGACGTATCACCAAACTCCGATGGCAAATTGCCTCCATCCCAAGTTGGCTGCCTTCTTCTATGACCCATTTACAGTACTTGCCCGCATCAGCGAAATGCCCTACCTCCTTCGTCTAACTCTCCAGTGTCAGATTCCTTCGGTCTTCTACGTCTTCCAGCTCAAATGGGTGGTGGGCAATCACCTTGTCGAGGAGATCTTGTCGCCAAACATCGCATCTGACGGCCCCACCATCTACCTTATCGAAGCCCTATGTTATTAAAGGCACATGGCGCATCAATGCGCAAAGGGGCCCTGGAGTCTAGGCTCAAGGCGCGCGCCCGAGTCACTTGAGGCGCAAAAATGGAAAAAAAATACAATCAGTGAATTGGGAGCCCAATTCATGAAAAATCGGTGAATTGGGCGCCGAATTCGCTGAATTTCAGCGAATTGGGTGCCCAATTAGCTGAAATTGAGCCAAATTCGTTGAAATTGAGCCCAATTCACTGAAATACAACGAACTTTGTCAGTTCGCTCAATTTCTGCGAGCTGGTATCCCAATTCGCTCAATTTCAGCGAACTGGGCGCGTAGGTGAGCCTCAGGTACATCACCCGCCTAAGCCGTGATTAGGCCCAACGGAGTGCGCCCGGCGCCTCAGGCGCGCCTTGATAACACAACCGAAGCCATTTTGGACCACAAACCCGTCACAGATGACGTTCATGTTTGAGAGCAGGTGTTGGTGGCATGGCGACATTGTCCTACTTCCGATGCGACTTGGTTGGATCGCGATGACTTCCGCAGCTAGTTCCCTGAGTTTTGCTTTGAGTACAAAGCAAATTTTTCAAGTTGGGGTATTGTTATGGATGCAGACGGTGGCACGAAGCTCGAAGGGGCATCAATAGTGTGGCGTGTCGACTCCAGGAGAAAGAGGGACACAGTGGAGACACCATCGTGATTGCTAAAGTCTCAGGCGGTGTGTTCTCTTAGAAGTTCTCTTTTACTTGAGTTGTATTTTGGATTTCTTGCATATTTACGCTTTTGCCGGATGAGCTAGTTGTTGAAGGCGCGCTTAAGGCTCAAGGCTCAAAGGTTTGCGCCTTATTTGCACCTTTGAAACATAAAAGGTGCGTCTCAGTGAGATTTTTTTTGTAATTGTTTTTTCAAAAATAAAGAAAAAATGCACGAACTCAATACTTTTTGATTGATTTAGTGATTCTGAAAGATAATTATGTGTTGAGACTTAGATATGATGCAAGTGAGCACATTGATTCTATTTTTTAAGAGATATAAATGATAGTAATGTATGATTAATTAGTAGAATAGATGATGAATTTGATCGAGAAGATGAAATGATGTTTGATGCTGATTATTTAAAATGGATGTGCTTGCGCCTTGCCTTCGTCGGACGCGTGCTTGCGCCTTGCGCTTAGTCTCCGGGACTCATTTGCGCCTTGGTGCGTCTTGCGTCTTTAATAACTAAGCTGATGAGAGGTTCTAATACCCCAATCCTCATGTATTATGTATCTTTTTGTTTATTTGGAATGAAAAGCTTTTGAGACTAAGGCTAGCCAGGAGTCTCTCTTTAATTTTCTCTCTTCATCTTGATGTTCCCGGATTGGAGCGGTGAAACCACAGGGGGTTAAAGAATCTAGGTTAATGCAATGCAAAAAAGATAGGGATGACCAATATTTGACAATAGATTGCAAGTGGTAATAATGTTTGCCAACTAGCACTCAAGAACCACAATCCATGACATAATTTTTGAAGAAAATTAGCAAATTGAAATTAGCGCAACAATAGTGCTTTAGTTAAATGCGTTATAAGCCCTGTAAGTAGTAGGATTCAAGGAAACAAATAGCTAATATCAAGTATCACTAATTATATGATAACCGGTCATACATTGAGGGAATATAAGATTCTGCAAATAAAAGTCTCTCATAAGTAAAATGATTTTGGAGAAAAAAAGTCGGCACTGTGTCGCTCTCCTCCCAAAAGTGGGATATCGCTCCACGTGCTAACTGATTTACACAACATTGACCTTGATGCACTGTCTCGCACTCACATAACTCATGCATGGAGACTGATAAGGAAGTTGTGTTGAAAGTATCAACTATATAAGTAACAACCCTAAGTTGCAATAGTCAACAATACTTTGTGAAGAGAATCCATAAGATAATAACCCCAAACAGCAACAATCAAAAACACTTTTTAAAGAGAGAATTAACATTCAACAAGTTACAACCCTAAATAAAAACAACCAACAGCTTTTTGTGAAGAGATTCAGCAAAATATCTTACAATTCTAAGTAACAATAGTTAACAAAACCTTTTGAAGAGAGAATCAACAACATAAGTAATGATCCTAACACCCTAAATCTCATCAAAATAAGTAACAAAGTGCACCACTTAGCTTTGATTGCGGAGTCATGACCAACATAAATTACATAACTTACATAGCCACAATGTCGCATAAAAAAGAGAGTTAAAAAAATACATTTGGAAGGGCCTGAAGATTGAAGAATATTGTAAGTGATAATTTAGAGATTTAGAGAGATTTCGATATTAGTTCTGGATTGGTGAACGACGTCATAGCCTCAGGCATCACGACACGTCAATGAGATACAATCACACGAGTGACTCGACAAGAATGACCAAGTTCTGGCAGGACATGATATTTCAAGAGTTGAAAAACGATGGAAAAGAGGAGAGCACTGCATAGAGTTGAGATTGCAGAAGTGGAGACAAGGCTCAGTCGTGCAGGCCGATGAGAAGCCGAGGCGATAGAAGCCCTAGATGGGTCTCCAGGAGGGGTGCAAAGTGAGAGAAGAGTAACGAGAAGGGATTAAGAGAATTGTGAGCATCTAAACCCTAATAGGCTCAATGAGTATTAATTGATTTTTAATTTAATTTATTTAAAAGTTTTTGATTCATTCTCGAGTTGGTTTGTGTCGATCCGAGACCAGATCAAAATTGGATCGAAATAAAATATGAGCCTTCTGGATCAGAGCTTGGATCAAAATGTTCGATGCGAGCTCGACTCAAAAACTCGAGTAAATTTTTTAGTGATCTTAAGCTATCGTGAATTAATGTTGATTCACCTAGGTCGTTTGACTTGCATTTTTTTAATTTAAACTTTAGATGAGTATTGGCTCTTCTCACAATTCGCATTAGTGGTAATTACTGAAAATTTTATTTTAACCAATTTAACAGTGTATTTACACTTAATAAAAAAAATCATTGCTTGTTCACACTAATGGTTAAGTATCACTAAACCGATACTGACTCGCACAACTGGATTGAGACCCTATAAATTATTCATGAATTCCAACACAATTGTTAAATCAATCTATGACAACATTTTTTTTGGCGCTGTCTGTGGCCCACGTTTAAGAAAAAATAGTTCTTGTAATTTGATTGCAATTGATGTGATGCATAATGCAAGTTGAAATCCAATTTGGCCTATTTGGTCCAATTTCTTCTTTATTGGGCTATGCACCATAGCCTCTTAAAAAATTATGAAACACTTGATGCCATATCTTCCTGATTCACTCCCCAATTCATGGGTGATTAAAGTGGCCATCCAAAAAAATCCTTCTCTGCCTAATGTCATACCCTTTAAACCCTAGAAGCTTCTGCATGAATTCAAACAAAACGTTTATTTATTATGCTTGCCAGAAAATTAAAATTGAAAAAAAAACATAGTTTGCAGCATCAAGATCTTGGATTTCTCCCTGATATTATTTTAGCATAGATACATAGAATTGTACAATTCTACTTCAATTCAATCCAACTTGGCAATCGAGTTGCAAAGCTCAACTAGCATTGTACGGGAAAGTACTGGTGCGGATTCTCCATTAACTATGACATCATATTATTTCAAATAATTAAAATCATAATCAACTGTTTATAAACTAACTAATACTGTTACGCCATTGATTGGAGGTTTTTTGTTGCTAAAGATGTTAACACAGTTAACTTTTTAAAATACATAACTCCTAAAGTGATAAAATCCTAAGTTTGGTTGGAAGGTTTCCAATCACCTTAATATCATGCATTTTTGAAACTTTAATTTAACTCAAAAAGTTTAGCCTTTTGTTGCACCAAAATTTCAAGGAATAGTAATTCAGAATAAGTTGGCCAAGAAAGCTTCTTTATTAGTTTTTTGAAGTTATTGTTTGTTCAGTATGCTCTTGATGTTCAAAAGATATTGATTTCATGTGTCTTTAGCTATGTCAAACAGACTGATTGTAGGGTTTGTTGCAAAGCATCATTTTGTTGTATGTTAAAGGATGGTTAAGCTATCATTTGTATGCCAACGGATGGCATTGTTCCTGTCATGCTCATTTGTTAAAGAATAATTATGGAGATTTGGCTGCCAACGGATGGCATTGTTCCTGCCAATGGATTGCATTGTTCCTGTCATACTATATACTGGAGTTATTAATATTGACTATGGAAAACAACATTATGGAGATTTGGCTGATATGTTTGAAGGAATAATTATGAAAAAACTCCCCTCTAATTTTGCATTATTATAAGGAGTTCCCTTCTATCTACAAATTATCAAAATGTCCCATCTAAACTTACATCCTTAACATCACGTACAAAAAAAACCCTGGAAGAACTTAAGGTAGATTTTTGTAATTTTGAATGATAAGAGTGGATGTTTCTGTAATTATGTAAATCTAGATGGGAGGTTCTAATAAATTACCCCATGTTTTTTTATAATTCATGCCACTTGCCTTTCAAAGCATTCTCATGGGATAGTTGGATCATTTAGGAGCATTAGTTTTTTGCTCTTCACTTATTTGCTTACAGGATTGTACATTATGCATGGAGTGTATTGTCTTCTATACTTCTATGGCATGATATATTTTTCCTATTTGTAAATGAAGTTGCACCAATTAGTTCTACAAAGTGTAGGATTATTTACTGATTATGTACTATAGGGCTTTGGGAACCTCTGGATTCACAAGTATATTGGACTGAGGTAATTCATATTTGGTTAATCTTATGTTCCCTTTGCAAAAAAGGAACAAGAACAAAAATGGTTGTAATTTGTATTATGTGTGTAAATTTCATGGAAACGAATTAGTACCATTACTTGCTCCACGTCTGCCAATACCACCATTTGTGCTTTATTTTGCGAACTTCTAAATTAACTATTCATCAAGTTATTTATTGTGAACGCATTCTATACAGCGTACTAGGACTACTCTACTAGATTACTGCTGCTTCTGATTGTACATAAAGTTGTGATGTATTGATAATTGTGCTTTATGTACTCCCAATTATGTTTTAATATTTTACTCTCTTAATCGACTGTAGAAGGGGAACCTTGGTGCATTGGTTGAGGTGTTGCCTTGTGACCTTGCGGTCATGGCTTTGAATCCTGGAAGCAGCCTCTTGCAAAAATGCTGGGTAAGGTTTGCCTACATTTCACCCTTGTGGTGAGATTCTTCCCCAGACCCTCGCTGCGCAGGGATTCTTTGTGCACCGGGCTGCCCTTTTACTCTTTTAATCGACTGTCTGCCCACAGGCCTATCTACCAATTGCTACAACAACTGCTACTCATAATTTTTCATTTCATGCAAAATTCTTTGACCAAGTTTTGATTTAGTTACTTCCGAAAAATCTAAAGTGAAATTCAGGTAGATCTTTTTTCCTTTGTAGCTATTTGTACGAGTGCACAGCTAACCCACGTTTCCAGCTAGATATGGATCTCCAATGGGTTGTGCCAGCAATAAACTTATGAGGTCAATCCCTTCAAGCTCTATTGGATGTGGTTTAAATGGGATAATTCTAATGGGTTCAAGGTTTGCCCATGAGCCCATTTACCTTTTGAAGGCTTCACCATGACCCTGTTGATTGTCACTGAGTGATTCAAAATAAAAAGTAAAAATAGCATTGAATGCAGGGTTTTAAGAATAATTTAACTCTTAATAAAATAATATATGTAAACTATGTATCAATCATATGTAGTTATATACTATCGTCATCTAACTCGAATCAACAACAACAACACTCAAGCCTTTATCCCACTATAGTGACGTCAGCTATATGGATCCTTTGTCGCCACTATGCCCTATCTTTTGGCATAATCTCACTAATGCCTAAGTTCATCATGTATTTCTTTATAGTTTCATTCCAAGTCTTTATTGGTCTACCCCTCCCTCGTCTAACATGCCTAGTGACTAGACTCTCACAACGCCTAACAGGTGACTCTAATGGTCTCCTTTGTATGTGTCCAAACCATCTTAAACGAGCTTCTCTCATCTTCTCTGAAATTGGTGCTACTCCTGTCCTATCCCTGATACTTTCATTTTTAATTTTATCCAATCTCCTGTGCCCACACCCACCTAAGCATTCTCATGCCCGCAACTCCCATTTTTTGCTCATGTACATAATTCACTGTCCAACACTCAGAACCATAGAGCATTGCGGGTCTAATTGCAGTACGGTAAAACTTGCCCTTAAGTTTTAGAGGTACTTTACGATCACATAAGATCCCTGACGCGCCTCTCCACTTCAACCAACCCGCTTGGATTCTCTATGTCACATCTTTATCAATACCTCCATTTTTTGAACTATCGATCCAAGATATTTAAAACACTCACTACGGGAAATATCTCGATCACCCAACTTAATAACAAAGTCATCTGTCCTTCTTGTACTGCTAAATTTAATCTCTATATACTCTGTCTTTGCCCTCCTCAACCTAAAACCCTTCTTTTCTAAAGATCTCGCCAAGATTCAAGTTTTGTGTTTACACCCTCACGCGTCTCATGAACCAAAACGATATCATCCACAAACAATAAACACCAAGGTATTGCTTGTTGGTATCCGCAAATAATAAACACCGAGGGTAAAGAGATAAGGGCCTAAAGATAAAACTTGATGTAATCCAACAGTTATAGGTAATTCCTGTGTTAATCCTCCAGATGTCCTCACCCTTATCACTGAATTTGTATACATATCTTTGGTTTTGTCAATATATGATACATTTACACCTTTCGTTTCTAAGACTCCATAAAATCTCTTTGGGACCTCTATCATAAGCCTTCTCAAGATCAATAAACAACATATGCAAATCTTGTTTTCTTTCTCGATAGTTGTCAATGAGTCTCCTCAAGAGATGTATAACTTACATGGTTGACCTCCCTGACATGAATCCAAATTGATTCTCGGAGATGTTAGTCTCTCATCTTAATCTTCTTTCTATTACTCGTTCTCATAGTTTCATGGTATGCCTGTTCAATTTAATTCCTCCGTAATTAACACAATTTTGTATATCTTCTTTATTCTTATACAAAGGTACCAGGATATTTTCTCTTCATTGGTCTGACATCCTCTTTGCCTTCAGTATTTTATTGAAAAAATATGTAAGCTACAAAATTCTTTCATTTGCTAGACAGTTACATACTTCGATGGGTATATCGTTTGGTCCAACCGCTTTTCCATTTTTCATCTTATTTATAGCATCTTTTATCTCAGATACTTGAATTTTACGATAAAATATTATGTTCTTATACTTCTCTGATTTACTTAACTTTTTCAAGTTCAATTCATTTTCCTTTGTTTCATTTTCCTTTGTTTCATTATAGAGTTGATAAAAGTATATTTTTCATCGCTCTTTAATATCCACATCATCCATCAAAACTGTATCTGTCTCGTCCTTTATGCATTTTACCTGATTTAAATCTCTCGTCTTTCTTTTTCTATCTCGAGCAATTTTATATATGTCACGCTCTCCATCTTTGTTATCTAGTTGCTTATAAGCTTGACTTCTTGCTTGACTTAATGTCTGTTTAGCTTATTTTTTTGGGACTTTATACCTGCATAGTTTTCGTCATTCCTACAAGCGTAGGCCGTAGAGTGATTTATAGTTGACCCTCTTTGCCCTCACTTTATCTTGCATTCTCTCTTTTCACCACCAAAATTCTTTATTTGGGGGCACACGACCTTTTGATATTCCAAGTATGTTTTTTTCACTTATCCTTAAATGTGAATACATAACTTTTCATGAGGTATTAGGATCAACATATGAGTCATCAACTAGTTGTTCCATAACTGCCTTCTTGAAAACATCTTGCTTTTCCATTTTCAAGTTCCACCGCCGAAGTTTTTGTCATATTTTTGTTCTTGTTTTAAATTTATTAAATTTAATTTGTACATCAAACATCACTAACCTATGTTGTGTTGTCAAACTTTCTCCTGCTTTGATTTTGCAATCTTTACAAATCATTTTATCCATTTTGCGAGTCATAAAATAATCAATTTGTGACTTATTTGGTCCGCTTTTAAACGTTGTTAGAGAATACTAGAAAAGATGTTGAGTAGGCCCATCATTATGACCCATGTAGGATTTTAGCTTAGTCTCATGTTGCTTAGTCTTATATATATTTATACTCATACTTGTATTTCGTAATTCAAGAAGTATATACAAGGTTTGAACCATTCTTCTACATAGCATCAGAGGAAATGATCTTCCTCTAAGAGGATTCCTTCTTCATGATCACTGCTATCCATATTTACCCGCATCCTCTGAGCAGGTAACCCGTGTGCTCGCTGCTATCCGCTCGGACCGCTGCTATCCGCGCAGTTTTTTCTTGCCTATCCGCTTCTGCGGGTCTCTCTCGTGCCTTCCTCCTCTCCTTTCTCTCCTTCGCCCTTTTATAGTCTTCTTCTCTCTGACAAGTGGACTCCACTCTCGTGTCTCTGTCCGCCTCCCCGCTGGCTCTTCTAGCCGCGGGCTCTTCTATCCGCAGTTTGTATGTTTAGTCGTTGCTCTGGTCTGCTCTCCTAAACCGCTGCGGGTTCTCTTCTTAATCACTGTGGGTTTACTTCGTAACCGTTGCAGGCAGTTTCTATCCGCTACGAGTCCTACCACTGGTGTTCTTGTCTTGTTGCTGCGGTTTGCTTTCTAGCCGCCGCAGTTTGCTTTCTAGCCGTTGCGGTTTGCTTTCTATCTGCATCTTCTCACGACTTGCGGTCTCTCTGCCTACCCGCTGAGTCTCGGACTTGTGCTTCTAAAATCGCGGCTCTGCTTAGCCGCTGGTCTGCTTTCCTTAACCGATGCAGGTTGCCTCCTTAGCCGCTGTGGGTTGCCTTCTTACCACTGCGAACTGTTTCTATCCATTGCGGACTCTCCCTCCTTCCGCTGGTCTGCTTTCCTTAACCGCTGCGGGTTGCCTCCTTAGCCGCTGCGGGTTGCCTCCTTAGCCGCCGCGGATTGCCTCCTTACCGTTGCGGACTGTTTCTATCCGCTGTGGACTCTCCTTCCTTCCGCTGGTGTGATCTCCTCTTGCCGTAGCGATCTTTATTTGTAACCGTTGCGGTTTCCTATCTAGCTGCCTCTCTTGTCACTGATGTTATGTTGCCATAACCGCCGCGGGCTCTATTCTACCCGCTCGTGTGCTCGGTCTCTTAGTCGATGCGAGCTTTGTCTCCTAACCGCTCGAGCGCCTACTCTAACCGCTGCGGGCTCATGGCTTTTGAGAATTCTAATGCCACCTCTGATTTGCCTGCTCGTGTTGCGGCTCTGGTTCCCAAGCTTCGCGATGAACTCAAGATAACTACTATCTCCCTAAGTAGGAAGCGGAATTTCATGGAATGAGTGCACTCAGTTCATCGAGTACTACAAACAAAATGACTTCTTCATCACTTGACCCGGGTCAATCCTACCACCCCCACCGATGAGTGGCTTCGGGATGATGATCGGGTCCATTCCTGGTTGCTCAACTCCATGGACACTAAGCCTTATAGGATGGCTATGTATCATGACACGACGAAGGCCATGTGGGAGGAGCTCCACTCTTTTCTCTGGGCAGAATAGTCTTAAACACTTGTTCAACATCATTTCTGATCTTCAAACTCTTGATCCAGGGGATCCCGGTGATATGATCTCCTTTGTGGCTAATGCCATGGCTCTGGTCGAGTCCTGGATCCAACATCAGCCTCCTACTACAGATTTGACTACTCAACGAGCTCAGAAAGAAGCGGTCGGGATTGCGCTCATGATGTCCCGGGTTCCTCCTCACTTGCACAGTGTTCGGGCCCAGATTCTCTCATCTACTATCACTCCATCTCTGTCAGATGTGTGCTTTATGCTTCTGAAGGTCACCCCCCCCACCAGGATGCTCCTGTTACTCCCTCCCCATCTCTTCTACAACACTCTACACCTGCTCCATCAGCTCGGGGGTTCTCAGCCCGTGGGAGGCGCCACATGTCTAGGGGACGTGGTCGGTCTGGTAGATCTCCATTTAAGTGCACGTATTGCAGTCGGGATGGTCATCTTGAGGCCACCTGCTGTCGCACACATGACATGCCTCCACATCTTGCTGCTCCTGCTATGGCTGATCCTTCCACTTCTCCTGCCACGGACTCTGCAGCTTCTGCTCAGGATGACATTAATGCTCTCCACACTCAGCTCCAACAACTACTGGGGGTGATCTCTTGCTCCTCTGGATCCGTGACTTCTATTTCAAATAAAGGTATATCTTGTCACTCACAGGGCCCCACTGGATTGTGGATTCAGGAGCCACACACCATATTATCTCGCAGCGCCCTCCGCAATATTTGATGACTGCCCACATCGAGTTCATTACTGTGGCTAATGGTGATACCACCCCCGTATCCGGCGTTGCTGATATCCTTCTCACACCCACTCTCTCTCTGACTTCTGCTCTTCATGTTCCAGGATCACCATTTAACTTGCTCTTTATTAGCTGCCTTACTAAAGACCTTAATTGATGTGTTACTTTCTCACCCTCTACCTTTGTTATGCAAGATTGACAAACGCAGAATATCGTTGGTAAAGGGCGGCTGTCGAATGTGCTCTGCCTCCTCGATGTCCCTCCTTCTGCTCTCTCCGTTGTCTCCACTACTGATTAACATCGTCGTCTTGGGCATGCTCCCCTCCCGATTCTCAAGAAGGCTCTTCCGGATGTCTCCCTGCATGAGTTTTCTTGTGAATCTTGTATCTTTGGCAAACAACATCGTGTTTTTTTTCAGCCTACTTGTACTCAGAGTACTACTCCTTTATCATTAGATCATTCTAATATTTGGGGACCTTATAAAACCCCTAGTATGTTTGTCTATCGTTATTTTGCCATTTTTATTGATGATTTCTCTTGCTTAACTTGGTTATACTTACTTCGAGATTGTGCTGAACTGACCATTACTTTTCGTGCCTTTATTATGGAAACTTGTATTCAGTTCGACTCTCCTTTAAAAATCATTCACATTGATAATGCAAGAGAATACACTAGTCGGGCATTCACGAACCTAGGTACAAAATTCAGCATTATACATCAAACCTCGTGTGCACATACGCCTCAACAGAATGGTGTGGACGAACGCAAGAATCGCCATCTGCTTGATGTGACTCGGTCACTCATGATTTAAATGCAGGTTCCTACTCGTTTTTGGAACTTTGCTGTTTTTGCAGCATGTCACCTCATCAATCGCATGCCATCCTCTGTGCTCAACTTTGTCACTCCGTTTAGTCTCTTTCCGTCCAAATCCCCGTCTACTCGTATGCCTCGTGTGTTTGGATGTACTTACTATGTTCATAATCTTGGTCTGACCACAGATAAGTTTGTCCCTCGTGCCAACAAATGCATGTTTCTCGGGTACTCTCGGACTCAAAAAGGCTATCTGTGTTTTTCTCCAACGACTGACAAAGTGATTGTCTCTGTCAATGTCACCTTTCGTGATGCTCAACCATTCTATGACTCACCGTCTACATCTGGTCCTCTTCTCTCTCCTTACATATCTCGTCCAACCGTTCCAATCACGTCTTCCCTACCACCCCTTCTTCCCATTCCACTTCCGGCACTTGTTCCACCTCAACCACCCAAACCGCCTCTTCTTCGTGTATACACTAGTCGTATCCCGGTCTCTGGAACTTTACAACAGCCCCCCTCCACCGGTGCTATTCCGCGGACTGACGATACAACATCAACATCTATCGCTCATCCCATGGAAAATCATGTTTCATTGCATCGACTGTCTTCACCTCTCAGCAAGTTTGCTCTCTCTCCCCTCCATCTTTATTCCTAACTCGGTGCAGGAGGCTCTTCTTTATCCAGGGTGGCGTGCGGCTATGGACGAGGAAATAACCGCTCTTTGGTCTAACCAGACTTGAGAGCTGGTTCCTTTTCCTCCTAGACAAACACGTGTCAGTTGCAAGTGAGTGTTTGCTATCAAACATGCTCCAGATGGAACGATTGACCGGCTCAAAGCCCGACTTGTGGCTCAGGGGTTCACTCAACAACAAGGACTCGATTATGATGAAACCTTCTCTCCCGTCGCCAAGTTGAACTCCGTTCTGGTGTTGATCTCCTTGGCTATTCATCGCCACTGACCTCTCCATCAGCTGGATATAAAAAATGTCTTTTTAAATGACGACCTTCAAGAAACGGTCTACATGAACTAACCTTCCGGTTTTGAGACCACGGGGGAGTCTCGTGTATGTTATCGTCGGAAATCTATTTATGATCTCAAACAATCTCCCAGTGCTTGGTTTGATAAATTCAGCAAGGCCGTTCGCGAAGTTGGATTCAAGAGAAGCTCGACGGACTTCTCTCTCTTCACTCATCATCAACCAGCTGAGACTGTCATTCTCTTGGTTTATGTGGATGACATTTTGATTACTGGCGATGACTCTACAGGGATACAACAACAAATCAAGCAATACTTAAACTTCGTCTTCCAAACAAATGATCTGGGAGCTCTCAGGTATTTTCTTGGACTTGAGGTTGCAAGACGGCCTGATGGTCTTATCCTTTCACAATGAAAGTACTGTCTTGATCTTCTCCACGATGCTGGCTACTATGGGTGCAAACCTGTGGAAACTCCAATGGATGCCAATCACAAGGTATGTGCTCATGAGTCTGACTCTGATTCTCTGCTTACAAACACCCCCTGAGTATTATTGGGGTCTTGTAGGAAAACTGATATATCTGACAGTTATAAGACCTGATATTTCTTTTGTTGTTGGAGTGGTCAGCCGGTTTATGTGTGCTCCTCAAATCTCGCATCTCCAGGTAGTGGAACGCATTCTCAGATTTTTGAAGACAACTCCTAGACAAGGATTGCTATATAAGTCATCGTCTCTATTTCTTATTGCATATTCAGATGCGGACTATGCGGGCTCCCTGGGTGATCGACGTTCCACTACAGGTTTTTGTACCTACTTTGGAGGGAATCTTATCACTTGGCATAGCAAGAAGCAGTCTGCGATTGCTTGCTCTTCTGCTGAAGCTGAGTATCGTGCAATGATGGTTGTTGTTTCTAAACTCACCTGGCCTGAGGGTATTCTTGGTGATTTGGGGGTCACCTTACCCTCACCTGTAACTTTGTTTTACGATAGTCAGACTGCTATCCATATTGCGAAGAATCATGTGTTTCATGAGCGGACCAAGCGCATTGAAGTTGACTGTCACTTCGTTCGTGAAAAGGTTCAATTAAATAAGTTAGAGCTCGAGCATGTTCCTGTGTCAGAGCAAGTTGCTGACATTCTCACCAAGGCGCTACCACGACAAATGTACCATCAGTTCTTATCCAAGCTTGATGCCTACAACTTGTACACTCCAGCTTGCGGGGGAGTGTTAGAGAATACTAGAAAAGATGTTGAGTAGGCCCATCATTATGGCCCATGTAAGATTTTGGTTTAGTCTCACATTGCTTGTATAGTTGTCTGTTTCTCTTCTTTCTTTTATATATTTGTACTCATACTTGTATTTTGTAATTCAAAAAGTATATACAAGGTTTGAACCATTCTTCTACAAACGTAATTAAATGTTCTTCTCTATTTATGAAAAGTGTATTTGATACAATTAGATCATGTGCTACGATAAAGTCTAAAATGGTTTGTCCTTCTTCATTTCTTTCTCCATATCCATATCCTCCATGAACGGCTGTGTAATCTACATTTTTCTTCCCTATATGTCAATTTAAGTCATCTCCTATGAAATTCTTCTCTTTTTGTGAGATTTCTCTTACTAAATCATTCAAGTCTTCCCAAATTGCACTTTAATAACTTCACTTAATCCTACTTGCGACGCTTAAACACGTATCACATTAATAGTTTCCTTTTTATGACCAATTTAAGAGATAAGATTCTATCACATTTTTTACTTACCTCAACAATTTCATCCTTCCAAGTAGTATCTACAATAATACCTACTCTACTTTTTGTTTTATTTTTTTCCTGTGTATCATAATTTAAAACCTGAATTATCTAAAAATTTAGCTTTCTCACCCACCAATCTAGTCTCTTGCAGACAAAATATTTATCCTTCTCCTAATCATAGTATTCACTATTTTCATCTAACTCCAATCAAATTTTGGCAAAAATTTGTAAATAGTTTAACATGATTCTTGTGCTCTACACACTTGCTTAGAATTGATAAAAATTTATTCAACTAAAAAACTGATGGAATTTGGACATTTAGGCTGTGTTTGGCGGGGCTTATCGCAGCTTATTTGCTCCGGTGAGGTTGGTCAAAAACGTCATTGTCATAGAATGTATGTTTTGTATCACAAATGTTACAAAAAAGAAACTAGTTCGAGGCATAAGATTTTGGTATGACAATGACATTTTTGTCCAACCTCACCGGAGCAAATAAGTCGCGATAAGCCGCGCCAAACACAACCTTATTGTATGAGAGGGTTATATTATATTTAAACATTCTTAAATGAGCTTTAACTTCATAGTTTTAAATGTCCTCTAATATGCCCGACATGTCTGCCGACATGTCTCTGCCGACATGTCTGCCGACATGTCTCTGCCGACATGTCTGCCGACATGTCTCTGCCGACATGTCTGCCGACATGTCTCTGCCGACATGTCTGCCGACATGTCTCTGCCGACATGTCTGCCGACATGTCTCTGCCGACATGTCTGCCGACATGTCTCTGCCGACATGTCTGCCGACATGTCTCTGCCGACATGTCTGCCGACATGTCTCTGCCGACATGTCTCTGCCGACATGTCTGCCGACATGTCTCTGCCGACATGTCTGCCGACATGTCTCTGCCGACATGTCTGCCGACATGTCTCTGCCGACATGTCTGCCGACATGTCTCTGCCGACATGTCTGCCGACATGTCTGCCGACATGTCTCTGCCGACATGTCTGCCGACATGTCGTTTTAAAGGTAAAACGATGTATTTCTTCTAAAATAAATCGATAATGTATTTTTGCAAAATTTAGGCCGATATATCCAACGTTTTCCTATATTTTGGCATTGGGCATTGTAAAGAAGTACATGAGTAATGCAGGAAAACCAGTCAACCTTGTATATGCTTCTTCAGTGTGTAAATACAAGTATGAGTACAAATATATAGGGAAAGAAGAGAGAAGAATCTCAAATCCAAGATGTGGGACAAACAAATAGGAAGAAAATACACAAATATGCCAAAACATGAGACTTTACATTGTCTTTTCTAACACTCCCCTGCAAGCTGGATCGTATAGGTCGTAGGAATCCATCTTGGACAAGAACTGATAAAATAGAGCACTTGATAAGGTCCTTAGTGAGGATGTCAACGACTTGGTCCGTAGCCTGAACATGTCTCAATTCCAGCTTCTTCATTTGAACTTTTCCCGAACTAAATGACAGTCGACTTCAATGTGTTTTGTTCTTTCATGAAAGACCGAGTTCCTAGCTATGTGTATAACAGTTTGACTGTCACAGAGTAAAGTAGCTAGTGAGGAAAGTTTTACTCCCATATCATTTAAGAGACTTTCAAGCCATGTAAGCTCGGATACAACAGATGTCATTGACCGGTATTCAACTTCAGCTGAAGATCGAGCAACCAGAACTTGTTTCTTACTATGCCAGGTAACAAGGTGACCTCCAAAGTAGGTACAAAATCCGCTGGTAGAACGCTGATCATCCAGGGAACCAGCATAATCTGCATCTGAATACGCAATCAATGTTATGTAGAAGAAGGGGTTTTGTATGCCAGCCCTTGACCAGGTGCATTTTTTAGATATCTCAGGATGCGTTCGACGGTCCGAAGATGAGACATCTGGGGAGAATGCATAAACCGGTTGACCACCCCAACGACGAAGGATATGTCCGGTCTCGTGACCGTTAGGTAAATTAACTTCCCAACGAGTCGTCGATAGTATTCTGGATTTGGAAGAAGAAGATCTGCATCAGAAGCATGTGCACACAACTTGTGATTGACATCCATAGGAGTGTTAACCGTCTTGCATCCAGAATAGTCAGCATCCTGAAGAAGGTCGAGACAATACTTTTGTTGAGATAGAACGAGGCCGTCGGGATGTATTGACTTCTTAAGATGACAAATTTGAGACTCCCCCGTGGTCGCAAACCCGGGAGGCTACTGCATGTAGACTGTCTCTTGAAGATCTCCATTTAAAAAAATATTTTTGATATCCAGTTGATGTAATGGTCACTGGCGATGCACAACAACAAAGAGGAGGACACAAACCGTGTTGAGTTTCGCTACTTGAGAGAAAGTTTCATCATAGTTAAGGCTCTGTTGTTGAGTGAAGCCGCGATCCACCAATCGGGCTTTAAGACAGTCAATTGTCCCATCAGGAGCATGCTTGATGACAAAGACCCATTTACAGCCAATATGGGTCTGTCGTGGAGGAAGAGGGACCAGATCCCACGTTTGATTTGCCTAGAGAGCAGTCATTTGTTCGTCCATGGCCGCCCGCCACCCCGGATGTTGGATAGCCTACTGCACAGAATTGAGGACAAAAATAGAGGATAATGTAGTGGCAAAGTCCTAAAGCGTCGGGGACAGGCGATGTAAGGATACGTAATTCGCCATGGGATGGGCGGTGGAAGCCGACGTCAGATCAGCAGGTCGCAGAGTGCCAGAGGTTGAAGCCGGCTGCATTGGGGAGACAGAACGAGGAGGGCGACGAGTGTAGACACGAAGAAGAGGAGGTTGGTGGTGAACATGAACTTCAGTGGGAAGTGGTGGTGGATGTAGAGAAGACGTAATTGGAACGACAGATCGAGGTAATGATGACGATGGAGGTGGTGGTGATGAAGTAGAAAAAAACGGTTGATCTTCTAGAAAGGTAATATCTGCCGAAACAGTCACCTTGCGGGTAGTGGGAGTGTAGCAAACATACTCTTTTTGAGTACGAGAGTAACCAACAGACATATATTTATCCGCCCGAGGATTGAACTTGTCAATGGAGGGCCTGAGATGATGAACATAGCAAGTAGAACCAAATGTGCAAGGTGTGAGAGGGAATAACAGTGTAGAGGAAAATAGGAGACTAAACGGGGTGACGTTAAGAACGGAGGAAGGGAGACAGTTGATGAGATGACATGTCATGGAAACCACAAAATGTCAATACGCCTTGGGAACATGCATTTGGATTATGAGACAACGAGCAACATCAAGAAGATATCTATTTTTGCGCTCAGCCACATCGTTTTGTTGAGGAGTATAGACACACAAAGTCTGATGAATAATCCCAAATTCAGAGCAAATAGTATTGAATTCATAACTAGTGTATTTGCGAGCATTATCTGTCCGGAGCGTTTTGAGTGTATCAACAAACTGTGTACGAGTCTCAAGATTGAAAACACAGAACACACGATGAAGTCCAGAGAGGTCACGAAGTAGGTACAACCAGATCATCCGTGAATAATCATCAATGAAAGTAATGAAATAACGATAACTAGATACACTTGCTATTTTATAGGGGCCCCAAATATCATAATGCACTAACATAAAAGGAGCGAGTTCCGGGTACAATGAGGGGGAAACGAGGAACGATGTTGTTTCCCCAGAATACATGAATCACAGGAAAAAACTTTAAGTGGAACATCAGGAAGTGCCTTCTGGAGAACGGGAAGCGGAGCATGCCCAAGACGCCGATGTCAGTCAACTATGGAGACGGAGGAGGGAATGGTAAGAGAGACATCAAGAAGGTAAAGCCCGTTTTGCAGTCATTATTTACCAATGATACTTTGCGTCCCATGATCCTGCATTAGAAAAGAAGAAGAGGTGAACATGATAGAACAATCCAAATCTGCAGTGAGGCGACTAACAAACATCAAATTAAAGAGATAGCCCGAGACATGGAGAGCCGAGCAAAGAGAAATAAAAAGATTGAGGGGTATTTCGGCAGAGCCGGAGATAGGAGCGGTGTTGCCATTGGCGACGATGATAAATTTTGGATGCGGAGAATCCAAGTATCGGGGTGGCTTCAGGGATGTGATATGGTGAGTAGCACCTGAATCCACTATCCAGCTCGGACTAGTGGAGAGACAAGCGATACCTTCATTAGAGGCGGAGGCAACATAGTCAGGCGAGTTGTGGAGCAACCCTTGAAGTTGTTGGAGCTAAAGGCTGGCTTCATCAAGATTAACACGAGTGGCCGACGGGCTGAGGGCAGCAACAGAAGCATTTGGACGAGGAGGGAGACCATGTTTGCGGTAGCACAAGATGGTCATCCTTACCACAAAAAGAACACTTAGGTCGCAAACGGCCTCTTCGACCTCTCCCCCGAGAACCTGAACGTCTTCCACGAGCAGGGGGGAGAGGTAATAATGGCACCGAAGAGTGTTGGAGAAGAGCCGGGGAGGGAGGTCCGATAGTATCAGGAGGTGGTGAAACCTTTAGCAGCATGAAACACACATCAGAGAATGAGAGAGTAGCAACAAACAAGAGGATCTGAGCCCGAACACTCTGAAGATGAGGCGGGGCACGAGCCATCATCATGGCAATACCGACTGCTTACTTTTGAGCACGCTGGGCAGCGAGATCCGTAGTAGGGGATTGATGTTTAATCCAGGCTTCAACCAACATCTTAGACTGAGCAACAAAGGAGGTTAAGTCAGCAGCACTGCCGGGGTCAAGGCTCTGGAGATCAGTGATGATGTCATAAAGGTACTGGAGACTGTCCTTACCGGAGTAAAGAGAATGGAGCTCATCTCACATCGCTTTAGCCGTCTTGTGATACATGACCATACGGTATGGTTCGCCATCAAGGGAGTTGAGAAGCCATGTTTGAACATGACCATCGTTACGAAGCCAGACGTCGGTAGGTGCAGAAGGAACATCCTGGGTTAAATGATGTTGAAATCTTTTGGACTGAAGGACTCGGCGAACTGAATGCACCAACTCCACAAAGTTCTTCCCAGTGAGGGAAATGGTGGTAATCCTCAATTCATCACGGACTTCAGGGACGAGGACAGCCGCTTCAGCTGGAATGGAGGTCGCAGTAGAAGAACCCATGCTAGGCGGTTAAGATAAGCGATTAACTGACAAGCGTAAGAGGGCAAAGGGAGACAGCCTGCTCGGGAAGAAGAAGAGGCCGACAAGAGGAACCTTGGAGAACACAGGAAGCAGTTCGAGTGAGAAGCAACATCGAGTAGAGCGGAAACAGCACAGGTCACGACGGATAGAACAGCCTGCGACCAGCGACCAGAGAAGAAGGTCGCAGCGAACAGAAAATCGGAGCGACTAGAGAAGTGAAAGCCGCCGGACAGGAGGCCGCAGGAGGTAGTCAAGGCGGAAGAAGAGTAAGCCGGAAGAAGACAGCGGGTGGTCTGAATGGAGGTGGGGCCCGACTAGAGCAGCGACTAAAGCAAGCGGCCAGACCGCGCGATAAAGAGCAAGCCGCTAGTTCAGGCAGCAAGAGCAAGCAGCTATAGCAGCGCCTAGAAGAAGCGGCCAGAGTAGGAGACCGCAACAAGAACAAGAGAAGAACTTTGGGACAGGCCGCGCGGCAAACCGGTCATAGAGCAAGGAAAGACCTCGCGACAAAGAGACAGATCGTGCGACAAACCTCACAAGAAACTTCGACCAGGAGAGACGTGGGAGATCGCGACTAGAAAATTGTGGCTAGACAAGAAGAGAAGATGCCGCAACACGAAGAGAAGCCCGACAAGAGTAGCGGCTAGAAGAGGAAACCGCTCAAGAGAAGGCCGCGGTTAAGCCGGTAGAGATTGCAGCGGCTAGAAGATCCGCGGCGGAGAGGCCGACAACGAGAAGAGCAACGACTAGTGGAGAGGAGGTCGCCACGACTACAAGAGAGGCCGACAACAAAATAGTAGCAGCTATAGCAGAGGAAAGACACGCGACAAAGCATAATGATAAGACAGAGATCCGGCTGGAGTGGAAGACCGCGTGAGAAGGGGTGATTCCACAGGAGAGAGAGGAAAGCTGTAAAAGCAGAGCGGGAGAGGAAGGGGGGGGGGGTTCCACGAGAGGAGAGGAGAAGCCAGGTAGAGAAAAGGAAGACCGCAAAGGAGAGGCGGTTAGACAGGCTGGCAGATAACTAGGGTAGTAACCGCAAGAGCTGGGCGGTTAGAAAAGAACTATTCGCCCAAGACCGGAGGTAGGACCGGATCCTCTGATACCATGTAGAGAAGTACACGAGTAATGCAGGAAAATCAGTCAACTTTGTATATGCTTCTTCAGTGTGTAAATACAAGTATGAGTACAAATATATAGGGAGGGAAGAGAGAGAAGAATCCCAAATTCAAGATATGAGAGTAAAACAAATAGGAAGAAAATACACAAATGGGCCAAAGCCTGGGCCTTTACATTGTCTTTTCTAACAGACATATTGTTTCATTTTTTGTGTTATTATTATACTCAATCTTATATAACTATTTCAAATTATATTTTTATTTTTTCTTATTACAAAAATGTGAAAAAATTCAACACATTTATTAGTTATTTTTTTGTATGATTTTAACATAATTTATTAAGCTTGAAAGAATTTATAATCAATCAAAAATATTTAGCTTTAAATTTTTTTTATTTTCTATAAACTTAGTGCTATTAATATAAAAATCTTATATAATATTAAATTTGTTTTTCTTTATGCCGATTTGAGCTTATTAATAATATTTTATTTTGGATATTCATGGAGTTTATATTGGAATATACATGACTTATTGTTCGTGTACTTATTATGTTTTTTAAGTTTTAAAACACGTAATTATAATTGATGTGCATAAAATATA
Source organism: Platanthera guangdongensis (assembly GCA_039583875.1). Classification (NCBI taxonomy): domain Eukaryota; kingdom Viridiplantae; phylum Streptophyta; class Magnoliopsida; order Asparagales; family Orchidaceae; genus Platanthera; species Platanthera guangdongensis. Next base: position 268,320,970 of record CM077151.1, on the reverse strand, counting down.
TTTTTTTATTTATAAGATATGAAAATCCAATATTTTAAACTATCCCTGACTTCCAACATCCGACATTTAAAAACTCAATCCGATATGTTGTCGACATCTGATTTCTACAACCTTGCTTAGCAAAAAATATGCCAAAGCCCGTCATTTTGTAAGCTACTAGCCCATGTCCTAGATAGGACTCTGAGACTAAACTAATAGACTTATGCCCCTTGATCTTGGTGAAACATTTGCTCAGCTTCCGGACCTTAGTTTTCTGTTAAGCGCTCATTTTGTTGTTCAAAATTAGAAAATATTTGTTTCTTGGAATGCGATGATTTTATTTCTGCATACAACATGGGTGAATGATATCAACATTTTCTAGACCATATTTTTTATCTATAAGCAGCCAGACATGGCTTAACATAAATTTTCAGGGAATAGGAAGATTGTTACGGATCTGCATGAGGACGAGCCCAAATGACAAGTCGACGCGCGCCTTGCGAGAATATCACATGGGCCCACCGAGATCACAGAGAATATTTAACGTTTATTCTATTCCATGTTTAACATTTATTCTATTCTATATTTGGATGTCGCAATTTTAATATTTCCCGTTTTCCTTTTGTATTGCTTTTCTTTTGTATTCGCTCATCGTCTCTATAAGAGGGCACGCGAACGCTGTAATCGTCATCTCGGATGAATAAATGTTTTTTTCTTTCTCTAAATCTCTAACCCTAACCTCTCTCTCTCTCTCTTTCTCCCTCTCTTACTCTCCCTCTTTCGGATAGAGTACCGCCGCCCCGCATCCTCACCCGCCGGACCCCACCAATTTGGTCCGACCTGCCCGTCCGCCCGCCACCGCCGGCCGCCGGAGTACCATCGCCTGCCGAAGTCTCCCGCGCCGCACTCGCGCCACACCATGGCCCCGACAACCCGATCCACGACAGAGGCGCCACCGTAGAACGCCAATGAGGCCCTCCTGCGTCGTGTCGACGCTCAGGAATCCCTCGTGGCCTCCATGCATGCCTCCTTGCTCTCCCTTCACGCCAAATCCGACGCTCTCCAACCGCCCACCACCGCGTCCGCCTCCGGCTCCGCATGCCTGACCAACGGTATGTCCATCCTCGGGGTGCCCCCTCTCCCACACAACGGGGAGACCGCCCCCCGTCTGCCCTTGGACGTCCGACCCTTGCCTTGGACCTCCCCACCTTCTCCGGTGTGGACCCGATTGGGTGGATCACAAAGGCAAAACAGTACTTTGACCTGCATCACACTCCCGAGCAGGACAAAGTCTCCGCCGCCGTCGTAGGACTCGACGGCTCCGCCTTTTATTGGGCCCGATGGCTACGTCAATTCGACCCAACAATCTCCTGGCCGGAGATCAAACAAGAGATGATTCGTCGCTACGACAGCCGTTATTCCGGCTCCGCCATCGAACGACTATGTGGGGTACGCCAAACCAGTGCGCTGGATGATTACATTGATGAATTTATGGCCCTCGTCACCCATGTTTCGGGCTTACCGACGGATCGCTACCTCGGCTTTTTCATGGGGCCTTCTGCCCCACATCCGCTCCCGGCTTCGTACTCATCACCCTCGGACGGTGTCTGAGGCCCTCAACATGGCCCACCTCGTGGATGCAGAATTATCGTCGCGAAACCCGCCACCTCCAAGCAGCCCCCTCCATGGGGCCAACCATGGCAACCTGCTACTCTAAGCCACAGGCACCTCAGCCTCCTCCAGCCGCTCGGCCAGCCCGGCCGGCCGCCCCTCAGTGGTTCTCCAACCGCGAGTTCGACGTTCTCCGACGCAAAGGGCCATGCTTCCACTGCCGGCAACCCTACTCTTCGACCCACGTCTACGCTGTCAAAGAGTTTTGCGCCTCATTGGCTACGAAGCACGAATACGTCAAAAATAGGGCCATCCCCGTATCGGGTACGGATACGCGTATCCGCACGCGCCAGTTCGCTATAATCGCGGTTTTAGGTCATTTTCTCCCGATCCCGTGCCGCTCCCGATCGACGATCCCTGCTGCTCTTTGCTCTCGATCCCGTGCCGCTCCCGATCGACCATCCCTGCTGCTCTTTGCATATATATTTATTAAATTTAATACAACGTATCCCGTCGTACCCGTATTTTTGATTTTAAAATTTTGTCGTACCGTCGTACCGGATACGTATCGTACCCGGTACCCGTACCCGTACCCGTACCGGTGCTTCCTAGCTCATTGGTGACCCTGAACCGGAGATCACTTTGGCGGATTTTGAAGACCTCGAAATCCGCGAGGAGGGCTCCACTGAGGGCGCTACTGACGCGAGCCTTCACCAGTTGGAACTTCAATGTTTTTTCGTGGGCGGCCTTTCAGGGCCACATACCATGAAGTTAGTGGGCAAGCTGGGCGACCACCACATCATCATCATGGTCGACAGCGGGACGAGCCATAACTTCCTCTCCTCTCACTTGGCCCAGCAACTCCCCTTGCTGATGGAACCTTCACCGGACTTCACGGTCAGCTTGGGCGATGTCTGCCGACGCTCGATTCAGGGTCGTTGCCCATCTGTTCCAATTTCAGTGGGACCTTACTCTGTGACAGAAGATTTCTACGTTTTCGTCCTTGGCGGGATCGACGCCATCCATGACGACGCAGTTTCTCCAGGACGGACGGAAGTGCTGCCTAATGGGAGATGCTACGCTTCTCCGCTCCCCCGTCTCCTCCTGCACGATCCAGAGGACGACGGACATCGATTTTACGGCATGGCTCTGGTCCATCTTGGATGCGGCGCTACCGACCCCGTCACGACCACCAGCTATGCAGGACCTCCTGTTCGAGTTTGGGGACCTCTTCACGGCACCGTCCGACTTACCGCCGGCCCGACCACACGATCATGTCATCCCTCTTCAGCCCGGTGTGGCGGCAGTTTCGGTCCGCCCGTACAGCTACGTGCACGTGTAGAAGGACAAGATCGAGAGGCTCGTACACGACATGTTGATGGGGGACCTCATCCACCCCAGTGCAAGCCTTTCTCCATCCCGGTCCTCTTGGTCAGGAAGAAGTACGACAGCTGACGCTTCTGTGTGGACTATCAGAAGCTCAACAAGGCCACAGTTCTAGACAAGTACCCAATCCCAGTGATCCAGGAGCTTTTGGACGAGCTCCACGGCGCCACCGTTTTCACCAAGCTGGACCTCCATGCGGGCTACCATCAGATTCGCGTTCGGCCAGCTGACGTCGCCAAGACGGCCTTCCGGACGCATGATGGCCACTACGAGTTCTTGGTTATGCCATTCGGCCTGACCAACGCGTCGGACACCTTCCAGGCCACGATGAACGACATCTTTTGGCCGTGCTTCGCCAGCATGTACTTCTTTTTTTGATGACATCTTGGTCTACAGTTTTTCTTGCCAGGAGCATCTACAGCACGTCCGTCTGACATTGGCTACTCTCCGACACCACCACCTCAAGCTCCACCCAACGAAGTGCTCTTTTGGGGTTCCGGAGGTGTGTTACTTAGGACACACCATTTCCGCTGCAGGAGTCACGATGGACAACGACAAGAGCGAGGCGGTTCTCCAGTGGCCAACCCCATCATCTCTCCTCAATGTTCGCGGGTTCCTGGGCCTGACAGGGTACTACCGGTGGTTCATCCAGGGCTACGACGCGATTGCCCGGTTCCTCACTCAGCTCTTGAAGAAGTCAGCCAAGGGCCCCTTCGAGTGGTCGGCAGCGGCCTTCGCCGCCTTCGTCGCTCTTCAACAAGCTCTGGTTTGTGCCCCAGTGTTAGCAATGCCAGACCTCTCCCAGCCCTTCCTTGTGGAATGCGACGCGTCAGGCGTGGGCGTGGGGGCCGTACTCATGCAAGGCGGCCGCCCGTTGGCCTATTTTAGCCGCGCATTCTCGGATACCATCCGCAGCCGATCAGCGTACGAGAACGAGCGTATGAGTCTCGTCCTCGCAGTGTAGCACTGGAAGCCCTTACCTCCCGGGATGACGATTCGTAGTCCGCTCCGACCACCACAACCTCTGCTACCTCCTGCAGCAAAAGATTGCTACGCCCGCCCAGCAGGTGTGGGTGGCCAAGCTACTGGGATATAACTTCAGCATTGAGTTCCGGCCCGAGAAGGCGAACCACGCAACCGTCGCTTTCTCGCGCAGCCCTATACTTGCAACCATCTCCCGACCAGTCTGGGAGGATGCAGACGCCCTCCAACGGGAAGTGGAAGCGGACCCGACACTCAACGGTATCCGAACAACACTCCTTGCAAATGCCTCTGCCCACCCACCTTACTCCTTGGTGGACGACCGCCTACTCTTCAAGGGCCGCCTCGTACTCACCCCATCCTCCCCCAGCATTCCCCGGCTATTAGCGGAGTTTCATGCATCCCCGACAGGGGGACACGCAGGTGCTTACCGGACGTACCGACGGCTGGCAGCCTCGCTCTATTGGCCTCACATGTTTCGACAAGTCAAAGCCTTCGTGGCCGCCTGCCTTGTCTGACAGAAGGCCAAGTACGAGACCGTTTTTTCCGGGCGGTCTACTTCAGCTCCTCCCGATCCCCGACCACGTATGGGACGACATCACCATGGACTTCATCACAAGGCTGCCCCGCTCCCAGGGGTACGACTACATTCTGGTCATAGTGGAACAACTCTCAAAGTATGCACATTTCATTCCCCTCCGCCATCCTTACACCGCAGCCACAGTCGCCGACAACTTCATCCAGGGGGTTGTGCGCCTCCACGGGTTTCCCCGGTCGATCGTAAGCGACCGAGACCCACTCTTCCTAAGTACCTTCTGGACGACACTGTTCCGCCTGCAGGGCACCCGACTACGCATGAGTACAACATATCATCCCCAGACCGATGACCAGTCAGAGGTCCTCAACCGATGCTTAGAGACTTACCTCCGCTGCTTCGTGGGGGAGCAAACGTGCAGTTGGGCCAAGTGGCTCGGGTGGGCCGAGTACTCATACAACACCGCCCACCATCAGGCGACCGACACTACTCCGTTTGAGGTCGTTTACGGTCGGCCTCCCCCGTCCATCGTCCGCCACCTTCCAGGGGAATGTCATGTGGAAAGTCTGGCCACCACTCTGCGCGACAGGGACACTATTCTGGATCATCTGAAGCACCACCTCTAATGGGCCCAACAGAACATGATTTCCTATGCCAACAGGAAACGCCAGGACCTCTCCTTCGAAGTGGAGAGAAGGTCTTCGTGAAGCTCCACCCCTACCGTCAGCTTTCGGTGGCCCGCCGGCCGTGCCCAAAATTGGCCCCCCGATTCTTCAGGCCATTTGAGGTCCTCTCCCGCATCGGGGCGGTTGCTTATCGCCTACGCCTCCCAAAGCGGGAGCCGCATCCACCCGGTCTTCCATGTTTCGCAGTTACGACGAGTGGGGGGCGAGCACGCCACCACAGATCACATCCCGACCGATCTCGACCTTTCCGGAGAGGCACCTTGCTACCCCGCCTCGATCATCGATCGCCGATTCCACACTCCGGGGGGCCATATATCAGAGGAGGTTCTTGTGGCATGGACAGGTCGCCCCGACTCAGACGCGACGTGGCTTTCTCGGGATGACTTCCACCGCCAGTTCACCGATTACTGCCTTGAGGTCAAGACACACATTTTCCAGATGGAGGCATTGTTACGGATCTGCATGAGGACGAGCCCAAATGACATGCCTACATGCGCTGGACGAGAATATCACATGGGCCCACCGAGATCACGGAGAATATTTAACATTTATGCTATTCTATATTTAACATTTATTTTATTCTATATTTGGATGTCGTAATTTTAGTATTTCCTGTTTTCCTTTTGTATTGCTTTCCTTTTGTATTCGCTACTCGTCTCTATAAGTGGGCACGCGGACGTTGTAATCGTCATCTCTGATGAATGAATGTTTTCTTTCTTCCTCTAAATCTCTAACCCTAACCCCCCCCCCCCCCTCTCTCTCTCTCTTTCTCCCTCTCTCCCTCTCCCTCTCTCCCTCTTCGGATTGAGTACCGCCGCCCCGCATCCTCACCTGCCGAACCCCACCAAAGATCATTGGGCAAATGTTGTACTGTGCTCAACTACTGGGTTCTCATTGTGTCCTGGCAATGAGTAGGATCTCAACAGGATAACACCAAATTATAATATTTTTGTTTTTTAGCTATATATGTAAAAAGTGAGTGAAAACAATGAATCAAGTTTGTTTTATTGTTACTGTCTATATTTGGTGATTAAATGAATCAATTTTGTAATCAATGATTGTATGTAGAGGTATTACTAATTTTCATGATGGTGATTGTCATTAATTATGAAACCGATTGTCGATAACAGTTTTGTGAAGTGATGGAATTTGTTGAATCCATTGTTTGGTTCTATATTATTCAATGCAAGTATAGAGTTATTTTGGTGATTTTATTTTCTCACACAAAATTGATGAAGTTGAATCACTATTCTAAAACATATTTTCTATTTTAGCTACTAAATGAGTCCTACGTTGGTTTTCCAATTGATTAATAAGATCATTGAGCAAATCTTGTACTCTGCTTGCGTAGCTATTGGGTTCTCATCTTGTCCTGATAACTACTTCAATCTCAGTAGGATCACACCAAGTTAAAATGTATTTTCCTGTTTAGCTGAATGGAGTTAAATAAAAAGAGAAAAATGATTTGATTTTTTTGTTGTTACTGTCTTTGATTTGATTTTTTTTATTTGCTGATTGTTATTTTATTCTAGGAGGAGTGCAAGCGCTTACGACAGAGCATAAAATTTGGGTTTATTAGTAGATTGACTGTGGTAATACGATTTTTCATTTCCTACTTATAACATTAGTTAATCATGTTTGTACTTGTTCTTAAGAAGACTTGTCAATATTTTCAGGGTGAAGTTGAGGAGAAAGCAAGGGTTCTACAGACTGTGAGAGTCAGTGAAGTATGTTCCTGATCTTTTGTATAGCTTAGAGGAATAACCATTGTGATTTGCAATTATCTGATCTCTTTTTAATGTTTATGGCGGTGCTTCTTTTGTAGCATCTGGAAAGCGAAAAATTACGGCTCACCCATCTCCGTGATCGTGCGAGTGAAAAGGGAAGGAAAAAAGAATATCCTTTTTTAAAAATGTTGAAATTATTGTAGTTCAAGTAACTACCTGTGCCACTTTTTTAGTCATGTGGCTGCTGGTCAAAGCAGCTTTTAACTGCCTGAATATTCTAAGCCATAATAAGATTTTCAGCTAAAATTTATAGTCTATTTTCCTCGATGTTTGAACTGCTCTGATCCATACTTTTTACATGTTTATGTTTGAAGTTAGGATACGAATTGCTAAACATAGTATTCTATGGTTCCCAATCAATGCAGGTGCTTATCTCCTGTAGTTGTTTTCCTATTTAATCTTTGATGCTATTATTGAATGCACAGTTTATATGCTTTAATACTTTAATGAATTAAAAATGATCATAAAGCTTCTTTGATTTTATAGGATGTATTAATTTTTATATTGATAACATGTATGCTAGTGTCCTATTAGTTAAGTTGTCTGCAGCATATGCTATCTTGTACCCCTACTATATGAAGGGGAGTATGACTAATTATTATTTTTTTTGGAAATCTTGGTCTAAGATCTCTCTTTGGAGAGGACTCCTTGGAGGGGGGGGGGGGGGGGGGGGGGGGGGGGGGGGGGGGGCGGGAACAACCCTCAGGACCTTGGACGCGAGTATGCGTTGCCATTTTATCTTTCTTATTAATGCAATATATTTTGGGTGCTTATCAGCTTGCTCTGACCTGCTGCATCGCTCGCCAATCCCTTCGTCCTCTGACCCAATCTTACCAGCGGCTTAGTGCTTGACATCTTTAGGTCTCTCTGCCTACGGACAAACTTTCTCTTGTTACTGCCCCATCTCAATAACTCGACGTGCTTGCATGCTTGTACGAACTTTCGTCTCATGCGTTAATGATTTCATACATCGATTTTAGTGTTGCATGCCATCTCGCACATCTGGACTGCCCGACGAGGCTCTCGTAGCCTCCTTCCAGGGCATCTTTTTTAGCTCATGTGCGATGCCATTTTTTCTTCTGTCGCAATCTCTTATGACTCAGGCCAGTTTGGCGGGGCTACCGCCGCTTGTCTTCCTCGTTCGCATCAACCACTAGTCTCTTACTCTTCGCAGTCAAACAAGGCCACCAAGTGATCACAAAATCCTTCTCTGCTCATTCCATCATAGAGGGCTTGCCCGTCACACATGTTTTTCCCAATCGAAGCAACCCATGTCCTCCTCTCCTTCCATCCTCACTGCGCTCAAACTCACTCATTCCTACGCTCATGCAGCCTCTCTGCGCTCAATTTAACTCCTCACTTTATATTTACGTCGATAGAATTTTTTTCTACTACGGTGCTTCCACCACTGCTCTTGGCATGGCGAATGACCTTAACCAGAGCCACGACCTTGCAAATAAACGAGGTGGAGTGTTCTCTAGGTATTCTATCCTCCCGCATGGATGTGGTAAAATCCACCCTAACATATATCCTCCAGATCCCCCATCATGGTCACCCAGTCTTCAACAAAGTTTCCCTGTCTCTGAGAGTGAATCCCACGACCGTTGATTTGAGTCGGCAGCTCCATTAACCCTTATGTTGGCATGCCCCTGGACATGGCAGTCGGAGCGAGGTGCTACGATTCGTTGATTCTGACCAGCTTGGGTGGATCGCTAGCGCAAAATAATCGTTTGAGTTACACCTCACTCTGAAAACCAACAAGGTTCCCCCCGCCATAATTTACATGGAAGGGTACACCCTCCATTGGATGTGTTGCATTCGCCAGTCAACACCCCACATGACGTGGACTATGCTCAAGGAGTTCATTCTGCGGAACGACACACGTCGCCCGGGGAACGCTTTTGAGTATCTTTGCGCCGTTCAACTGGTTAGCTTAGTATAATCTTATGTCGACAATTTTTTGGAGTTCATACATCTTGTTGCTGGCTTTTCCATGACACATCACCTCTTGTACTTAATGCATGGAGTATGAGTATACATCCTTGCTCTCCTAAGGACTCTGTACCCAACCACACTCACTGTGGCCATTCAACATGCCCATTTTGTGAAAATAGAATTTTCCAGACACTAGAGCTCTCCAGTCACAACATTTTTACCTCTCGGTCGTGATCGCACGCCCCTCCGAAACAGGCTCATACCCTCTCTCTGCAACCATATGAAGCTCCCATGCTACAAGCCTCGTTGACCCCCCCCCCCCCCCCCCACACACACACACACTCTTCACCATCTACCTCTAGTTCTGCCACCATAGCCAAATCTTCCATCACACTGCCTCTCTCACCCGGATTACATCGACCTCCTCCTTCAAGACCTTTTTTTTCGCTACAAACTGTCGTACTTGCCGTACACAACTATTCCCATAAAGAATTATGCTTGTTGCCATTGATCTCCATCAACTTCCCCAGACTTGAAAGTACTCATCTCCGATGAGTGAAGATGGTAATACTCTCGACGTAGCCTAGGGGCGAGTCGTTCAATATCGTATGGGGAAATCCAAGTATCATCTGAGGTCATGCGGTCACTCCAACCGGACAAGATATCACAGTGTATCTTTCCCGCCCATGGGTATGAAGTCGTGGACAACAATCTGAAGTATGTCTATGGCAGTCACGGTGAAAAACATCAGTAGCTTTGAGTAATATGTATCTTCGCATGAAAACTGAACGGGTGGAGCCATTGATGGTGCTAGGTGGCCTTAATGGTGGGAAACAATATGAAGTACGGCCCTCACGGTGAAAAACATCAGTGGGCAACAATCTAAAGTATGTCCCTCTATCTATGAGTAATAAGCGGTGAAAAAGATCTGTCGTACCCGTTTCCTTCCACAACAATTTCCAAAAATATCTCCTGGATCGAACTTTGTGGTTAGAAACTATAGAGGTAGGTAGCACATGATACTTGAATACCTCTCTAAAGAATAGGACTGCCACATGACACACATTTGTGGTCTTTCGACATTCAATGAAGTGGGCTATTTTTGAAAAATGATCCACCATTACAAAGATAGAGTCAAGCTAACTCAGGGTGCAAGGGAGCCTGAATACGAAATCCATGTTAATGTCAGTCCGGGATCTTCGTGGGATAGGAAGCAGAGTATGTAAAACAGTGAGTTTGCGTGACCCCTTCGCGGTCCAACAAATTCGACAATGCATAACGATTTGTGCAACATCCTTCTTCAAGACAGTATAAGCGTTCATCAACTAACACAATTGTCTTATCATGACTGAAATGTCCTGCAACCCCACCAGCGTGTAGCTCCCATATAAGGAAATCTCAGAGCGGCGTTTGCGGTACTCAAAGACGCGAGCCCAAGAATAGATAATCACCATAGATCATGTAGCCCTCACGAGACTCGGGAGGGTCTCTCATCAGAGCGTTATTGATGTCTCTGGGTAGTCGTGAACTAAACGCTCAAAATCCTCAAGTTGCGTGCTCATAGCATGTAGGAGATTGACTTGGTTGACTCAGGGTGTCATCTGCCTTGTTCTCAACACTTGCTTGTTTCATGGGAACATAATGGTAGTCTTGCATAAACTCTACCTATTTTGCATGTTGATGCACTAATTACTTCTTTGAATCAAGGTATCACAGGACCTGGTGGTCAAAGTATAAGAAGAATTCCTTATGTGGGAGATAATAACGCCAATAGTGAAGTGTTTGCACAACAACATAAAACTCATGACTGTAATTCAAATATTTTGTTCGGTGTCATTTAGCTTCTCACTGATGCAAGCAGTCAGATGACCCTCCTGACTAAGTACTCCAACAAAACCAACTCCTGAAGCATCACAAGCCACCTCGAACGCCTTAGAAAAATCTGATAGATACAAAATAAGGGCAGGTGATAATTTCTCTTTAACTCCCTTGAATGTCCGAGTGGTCGTCATCGTCCATACAAAATCTCCATTATGGAGGCAACTTGTAAGGGGAGACCATAATAGAACTGAAACCTCTAGCAAACCTGTTATAGAAGGTTGGCAAGTGCATGGAAACTACGGACCTCATGAATATTCACCGGGATGGGCCACTCACGAATGTGCTTTACCTTGTCAGGGTCAACCGATATACCAAATGTGGATACGATGTACCCTTGAAAATGGACATACGTGGATAAGAATGAGCATTTCTTCAAATTGATATTTTTACACACCCTATGGAGATCAAATACCAAGTTAATATTGTGCAAGTGTTCGATGCGACCCTGAGTGTATATCAATATTGTACAACCCCGTATCCGGCGAGTGGGGTGAACCAGGAACCAGACCTGCCGACTCAGATCACCCAGGCCCTAGGCGAGCTCGGCAGAGAAACCCGAGCCAGAGCTCGGCATTCGTCGACCGCGAGCTCGGCATTCGCCGAGCTAAGTCAGGATTCGTCGAGCTGAGGCCGACTATTGGAGGCCGACCGATGGGCGAGCTCGTCGTCCCAGCTCGCGCTCACGCAAAGGAGCTCGGCAACAGCAGCCGAGCCGGATCTTCAGGGGTGGCCGAGCTCCCCAGCTCGCCCAGATCTATGAGGTACTTTTTACTGTTTTGCCCCCGCTGGTCTGCCCATAGCCCTTCAAAACAGCGGAGTTTGGCTGTTGCCAGACCCAGCCAAGGGTATTTTGGTAACTTCAGGCCAGTTTAATTTGGTTATTGACAGTTCAAATTCTAAAATCTATAAATAGGACACAAGGGGTACCTCAGAAAGCATGCTGTCAGTGCCCTCTTGCTCCATCTCTTAAGCGCTTTCTGAGGATACCTTAGCTCGGCCTTTGGCTAAGGAGGGGAAGCGCTCTTAGATCTTCCGGGTGTGTGGTGGGTCCTCCCCGCCGAGCCCTTGGGTCAGTTCTTTCTTGTTTCCCTTGTTGTTTTGCTTGCAGGAGCGAAGTAGGTGCGCGATCACCCCTTCCCCAAGGGTGAACTCCACAGGAGACCATTTTTCGGTTTTTCGGTTTCAACATTTTGGTGCGGTGAGCGTGGAGCGTGGTCGGCACAAAAAACCTTCAGCGAGCTCGATGACAGGAGGACAAGGATCTGACAGGTCGGATTCGCCGCCCCTCCCCCCCCCCCCCCCCCCACCTCTGGCCACGGTGGGGATGTTTGGAGATTTCAAGAACGAGGTGCTGGGTCTTGTGCAGTTCGCACTCGGCACGCGGGCCGAGTGCTCGACTCCAGCAGTCCAGATCGCAGCCGCCACCTCTCTGGGAGAGGACGCCCCCAGCAGGCGAGCTGGGAAAGAAGTGGCCGTGGAGGGCCGGGGGTGCGAGCTCCCCGGGCGCGAGCTCTTCCCCGGCTCGGCAGGCAGAGGCCGGCTCGGCGAGCTGGGCCCGCGAGATGCGCCAGTTCGCCCAGTAGGGGGAGGCAGCCCCTTCAGCGAGTTTGTCTCCTCAGCTCCAGTTCCAGAGGGGTTCAGGGAACCCGAGATGTCCTACTACACCGGGAAGGGAGACCCGATCCAACACGTCCAGTGGTTTGAGGACGTGGTCTCGATCCGGCAGATGTCGGATGGGTTCAAGTGTCGGCTCTTCGCCATCACCCTCAAGGAGAAGGCGAGAGAGTGGTTCTATCAGCTGCCGGCCAGCTTCATCTACTGCTTCGAGGACCTGCGCCGGGGGTTCATGCTGAGGTTCACTACCTTGAAGAGGAGGAAGAAGGAGTCAGAGTCTCTGTTCCACATCAAGCAGGGAGTGAATGAGACGTTGGGAAGCTACGTCGACCGGTTCCCGGAGGAGGTCACCCAGGTCCGGGAGATGCCGGGCCACAGTCTGATGATGACTTTCACCCTGGGCCTGCAGCAGGGTTTCTTCAGGATGGAGCAGAAGAGAGTGCCCCCCTCTCCTACGAGGAGCTGATGGAGAGGGCGGCAAGAGAAGTTGACGGGGAGGCGTCAAATCCGGAGTTCGCCCGGAAGCTGGCCAGGTGGGCCACGGAGGAGGAGTCAAGAGGCGGAAGAGGGCAGGAGGAGAGGAGAGCCGAGCCCCGGTAGAGGGAGCAGAGGCAGCTCCAGGGCCAGCAGCAACCCCGGTAGGGGCGTCAGGAGCCCGACCGTCGGCTGGGTTGGAGGCCCGAGTGGCAAGGGCAGGGGCCGCAGAGAGGGTACCAAGGAAGGGATCGCCATCAAGGAGGGCAAGATCAATTCCACCCCCCGGGTTGGAGGCGGGATCAGAGGCCTCGACTCCCCGATCAAGAAGAGGCTATGGCCATAGTCATAGGGGAGAGGAGGAGAGTAGCAAGAACGAGGAGGAGAGAACTTAGGGTGGAGTTGCCCTACTGTGACTTCCTTCAGGAGGAGGGGCACGCCACAGCCACGTGCCCGGAGTTCCTTGAAATGAGAGGGAACAGGGAGCAACAACAATAACAAGGGCGCCAGGAGGTGCAGATAGAGGAGGTCCTGCCTCGGGCAGAGGAGGACCGGTGTGAAGACAGGGTGGACATCGGGACCCTGGTGGGGATCAGAGTGATCCACTGGGGGGTGGGGGTTGAGGCTTCCCGGAAGGCGAGCCTCCACACCATGTATCGCCGGGGCGTTGACTCCACATCCCAAACCCCACCCCCAGAAGAGAGGATTACCTTCTCCAAGAGCGACATGCCGGATCATGAGGATCCATTTTGCGATGCGCTGGTCATCCAGACAGCCATCGAAAATTTTACCGTCTCCCGAATCCTCATTGACAACGGAAGCTCCGTCAACGTCGTCTTTAAGAAGGCGTTTGATGCGATGAAGGTGGAGGCGAAGAGGGTGTTGGCCTCGGATGGGCCCTTGTTCGGATTTTCGGGGGAGAGGAAGGAGGTAGAGGGAGTGGGGCTCCATGTCACCCGGGGGGGGGGGGGGGGGGGCAGTCCAGGAACTGCAGGTTCGTCATCGTGGATTCCCCCAGCAGCTACAGCGCCATCTTCGGGAGGCCCCTCATCAGCGCTTTCCGCTGCGTCCCCTCATCGTTCCATCAATGCTTGAAGTTCAATGCAGAGGGGATTCAGGTCAGGGTCAGGGGGGACCCCAAAGTGGCACGGGAATGCTACGTCACCGCCGTGAACTCCATCTCTTGGCAAGAGGGGGCCGAGGAGATGGAGCGAAGGATGGAGGAGGCAGAGCAGGAAGCCGGCAGGGAGGAGCTGGAAGCGGAGAGCTGCGGCGAGGTTGAGGTAACAGGAGGAGATCGGGAGGAGTCGGCCGAGGCGATGGTCGTGGAAGAGATGGAGGCGGAGGTCCTCGTCCCAGAGGAGAGGGATGTAGAAGAATGGGGGGGAGCAGTCCCGGTTGGAAGCTGCGGAAGAGGTGGAGCTGGAGGTCCTCACCTGTGAAGGCAGGGTGGAGAAGGTCCGCGTCAGCGGAGGGCTGACCCCGGTGGATCAAGGCAGGGTGATGACATGCATCCAGAAGAACGTGGACATATTCGCATGGAGCGCCGCGGAGATGCCAGGGGTTGACGCGGATGTGGCTTGCCACCGCCTCAACTTGGACCCGGGAGTACGCCCCGTCCAACAAAAGAAGAGGTCCACCGCGGACAAGCTGTCAGAGCCCATCAGGGAGGAGGTAGCCAAGCTTCTCAAGGCCGGCTTCGTGTCCGAGATCCAATACCCCGGCTGGGTCTCCAGCGTAGTCATGGTTAAGAAGGGAGACGGTCGGCGGCGTATGTGTATCGACTTCTCTTTGCTTAATAAATCTTGTCCTAAGGACTGTTATCCTTTGCCTCGGATCGACGAGCTGGTTGACTCAGCCGTTGGTTTTTCTGTAATGAGTTTTCTAGATGTATTTTCAGGTTATCATCAAATCAGGATGCACCCCCCGGACGTCAATGATGTCTCGTTCGTCACGGGGTATGGATGTTACAACTATAAAATAATGCCCTTTGGGCTGAAGAATGCAGGGGCGACCTACCAGAAGATGATGGATAGGGTTTTCAAAGAACAGAAGGGGAGGAATCTGGAGGTGTACGTAGATGATCTCATGATCAAGAGTCAGGATGTAGACTCTCACCTTCAGGACCTAGAGGAGACCTTTGCTGCCCTGCACAAGTACAAAATGCGGTTGAACCCTCTGAAGTGTGTCTTCAGGGCTAGCAGGGGAAAATTCTTGGGGCACCTCACCCCTGCAGGGGTCGAGCCGAATCCTAATAAGGTCAAGGCTATCATGGAGCTGGGGTCGCCGCGGAATACTAAGGATGTGCAACGGCTGACAGGGAAGTTGGCAGGGTTAAGTAGGTTCCTCTCCCGGGCTGGGGAAAAGTGCTCCCCCTTCTTCAAAACACTAAGGGGGGGGGGCAAAAATTCGAGTGGACCAAGGAGTGCGAGGACGCATTCCAGACCCTCAAGATGCAGTTGACTCGGGCTCCATTGCTCCAAGGGCCGAAGGAGGGGAGGACCTGTTTTTGTATCTCTGGGTAGGGGCGGAGGCCTTAAGCTCTGTCCTAGTTCGTGAAGAGGGGAAGAAGCAGCTCCCTATATATTACGTGAGTCGGGTCCTGAGGAAGGCCGAGCTCCGGTATCCAATTTTGGAGAAGCTGGCCTTCGCCCTGGTCATCTCAGCCCGAAGGCTGCGGCCCTATTTCCAGGCACACTCAATCCGAGTGGTGACTGACCATCCCCTCCGCAATATCTTTGAGGGGGTGGAGCATTCTGGCAGGCTGGCCAAGTGGTCGGTGGAGTTGAGTGAGTTCGACGTCTCCTTCGTCCCCCGCGTCTCGATCAAAGCTCAAGTGATGGACGACTTCTTGGCCGATTATGCGATTGAGGTGGCGGAGGAAGAGCTCACTCGTCCGACTCCTTGAAAGGTGAATGTAGATGGCGCCTCGGGGAGGCATTCCCTAGGAGTGGGGGTGATCTTGGAGAGCCCTCAGGGGACTAGAATTGAGCAGACGGTGGTGGTGCACTTCCCCATCACCAACAATCAGGGCGAGTATGAGGCCGTGATAGCAGGGCTGCGCCTGGCCAGGGAGCTGGGGGTGTTGAACGTGGAGATCCTTACTGACTCCATGGTGGTAGCTTCTCAGATCAATGGAGAGTTCGAGGCGAGAGAGCCTACCCTGCGACTATACTTAGCCAAAGTAAAGAGGGTCATTGGCACATTCCAAACTTTTTCCATCCAGCACGTGCCCCGGGAGGAGAACGAGCAGGTCGACCAACTAGCAAATCATGGTCCCCGGGTGGGGGGCACCATCACCGATCTATTCCGCCCCTCCATCGGAGAGGGAGAACTCATTGAGATAGACCAGCGGCCCTCGTGGATGGACTCGGTCACAATCTTCCTTTCCACGGGAGAGTATCCGGAGGGGGTGGACAAGAAGAAGCTCAGGTACAAATCGTCGTACTACCTCCTCCGGGACGGGCAGTTGTACAGGAAGACTCTCTCGGGGATGTTGGCTCATTGCGTGGCTGAGGGGGAAGTACAAAGAATCTTGGAGGAAGTCCACTCCGGGGAGTGTGGGAGTCACTCCTGGAGTCGGACCCTGGAAGGAAGGATCGTCAGGCAAGGGTATTTCTGGCCCACCCTGGGCCGCGATGCGACAGAGTTCGCAAGAAGATGTCACAAGTGCCAGTTGTTTGCCCTCCTCCAGCTACAACCGGCTCAGCGACTCAAGAGTATCACAGCCCCCTGGCCCTTTGCCATTTGGGGAATGGATTTGGTTGGATCGTTCCCCCAGGCCAGCAGGCAGAGAAGATTCCTACTGGTGATGATCGATTATTTCTCCAAGTGGTTGGAGGTGAAGGCGCTGGCCAAGGTGACTTCCCAGGTCATCAGGAACTTCGTTTGGGGGGAGATCATCTGCCGCCATGGGCTGCCCCAGGACATTGTCACGGACAATGGGCCCCAGTTCGCCAGCGCGGAGTTTACCAGTTTCTGCAAGCAGCTTGGGATCGACCTCAGGTTCGCCTCGGTCCACCACCCCAGGAGCAACGAGCAGGTGGAGGCCGCGAACAAAATCATTGTTAACCTCCTAAAGAAGAAAGTGGAAAATTTGGAGGGGAGCTGGGTGGAGCAGCTTCCCGCTGTTCTCTGGGCCCTGAGGACCACCCCCAACACAGCTACAGGAGAGACCCCCTTCAAGCTCTCCCATGGGTGCGAGGCAGTGCTCCCCGTAGAACTTGAAGTTCAAACACCTCGAGTTGTTGCGGCTGGGGAAGGCAGGGAAGAATGACAGGCTGAGAACGAGGAAGAGCATCGACTCTCCCTTGACATGGTGGAAGAGCTACGGGACCTTTCTGCCGTCCGACAACAAGAGGTGAAGAGGAGGATGTTCAAGTACTTTGACAAGCACGTCAGAGTCAAGCAGTTTGCAGAGGGGGATTTGATGCTGAAGAAGGTGGATGCTGCGGGAAGGTCGGCAACCGTGGGGAAGCTCAACCCCGGCTGGGAAGGACCATTCATTGTAAAAGAGGCATTGAAATCAGGAGGGTATTGACTCCAAAATGTAGAGGGCGAGACCATAAGTCTCACCTGGAGTGGTGATGACTTGAAGTGCTTTTTTCCTTAAAACATGTAAGTGGTGCTTTGATTTTTAATAAAGTTCTTTGAAACATCAATGCTGTCGCAATAAGTTTGCATGAAGAAGTGAAGTGTACTTAGACCCCGAGCAGATCCCGCTGTCAGGCTCTCACCTACCTGACAGTGCTGGATGTCACTCGATGGTGTCAACCCTTGGACCCCGAGCAGATCCCGCTGTCAGGCTCTCACCTAGCTGGCAGGGATGAAAGTCATTCGGTGTCAGCCTTGGACCCCGATCAGATCCCGCTGTCAGGCTCTCACCTAGCTGGCAGGGCTGGAAGTCACTCGGTGTCAGCCTTGGACCCCGAGTAGATCCCGCTGTCAGGCTCTCACCTAGCTGGCAGGGCTGGAAGTCACTCGGTGTCAGCCTTAGACCCCGAGCAGATCCCGCTGTCAGGCTCTCACCTAGCTGACAGGGCTGGATGTCACTCGACGATGTCAGCCTTGGACCCCGAGCAGATCCCGCTGTCAGGCTCTCACCTAGCTGACAGGACTGGATGTCACTCGATGGTGTCAACCTTGGACCCCGAGCAGATCCCGCTGTCAGGCTCTCACCCAGCTGGCAGGGCTGGAAGTCACTCAGTGTTAGTCTTGGACCCCGAGCAGACCCCGCTGTCAGGCTCTCACCTAACTGACAGGGTTGGATGTCACTCGATGGTGTCAACCCTTGGACCCCGAGCAGATCCCGCTGTCAGGCTCTCACCTAGCTGACGGGGTTGGAAGTTACTCGGTGTCAGTCTTGGACCCCGAGCAGATCCCGCTGTCAGGCTCTCACCTAGCTGGCAGGGCTGGAAGTCACTCAGTGTCAGCCTTGGACCCCGAGCAGATCCCGCTATCAGGCTCTCACCTAGCTGGCAGGGCTGGAAGTCACTCTGTGTCAGCCTTAGACCCCGAGCAGATCCCGCTGTCAGGCTCTCACCCAGCTGACAGGGCTGGATGTCACTCGACGGTGTCAGCCTTGGACCCCGAGCAGATCCCGCTGTCAGGCTCTCACCTAGATGACAGGGCTGGATTTCACTCGATGGTGTCAGCCTTGGACCCCGAGCAGATCCCGTTGTCAGGCTCTCACCTAGCTGACAGGGCTAGAAGTCACTCGATGGTGTCAACCCTTGGACCCCGAGCAGATCCCGCTGTCAGGCTCTCACCTAACTGGCAGGGCTGGAAGTCACTCGATGGTGTCAACCCTTGGACCCCGAGCAGATCCCGCTGTCAGGCTCTCACCTAGCTGGCAGGGCTGGAAGTCACTCGGTGTCAGCCCTTGGACCCCGAGCAGATCCCGCTGTCAGGCTCTCACCTAGCTGGCAGGGCTGGAAGTCACTCGATGGTGTCAACCCTTGGACCCCGAGCAGATCCCGTGTCAGGCTCTCACCTAGCTGGCAGAGCTGGATGTCACTCGGTGTCAGCCTTGGACCCCGAGCAGATCCCGCTGTCAGGCTCTCACCTAGCTGGCAGGGCTGGAAGTCACTCGGTGTCAGCCTTGGACCCCGAGCAGATCCCGCTGTCAGGCTTTCACCTAGCTGGCAGGGCTGGAAGTCACTCGGTATCAGCCTTGGACCCCGAGCAGATCCCGTTGTCAGGCTCTCACCTAACTGACAGGGCTAGATGTCACTCGACGGTGTCAACCCCCGGACCCCGAGTGGATCCCGTTGTCAAGTTCTCACCTAGCTGGCAGGGCCGGGTGTCATCCGGGAAAACTCCTACTCCCCAGATAGTGTCCAATGGGTTTGACATCTCCTATGGATAGGGGAGAGGGGCTCGGCATAGGCGAGTCAGAACTCGCCAGCTTAGCTCGGCCTCGTCAGAAGGGTGGCAAGCCAGACCCTTGGATCTCGATGAAGGGAGGCGAGCTCTGGCAGAACGCTTCACCCCTTCTCAGTTTTACTTGTGAAATTTCATGGTTTTGGTCTCACATTGATAAAAATGTAGGCAGCTCGCGAGCGAGCTGAGGGTGACGCGCCCAGTGCGGCGGGTAGCCCCCCTGGATCACCTAAAATTCGGCGAGCTCTCAAAATATACTCTCGGGAGAGGGCTCTAACAACTATCCTACTCGCAACGCCTAGCTACGCGAGGTCGCTGGGGGAAGTGCTCGCAGACAAACAGGGCACGACAGAGAAATCCAGCAAAAGAAGAAAAAATATATACATATAATAATATTATTATAGTGGACACAGAATGTATCAAAATTGTTCTTTCATTAAGTAATGATATTTACAGATCGAGCTCGCCTCGGCGAGATCACAAAGAAGAGGAAGAAATTTGCTTGATCAGCCTTTTCCCCCCTCGCCGGACTGGTGACCATCCCCCCCTTCGCCGGGCAGATCTGGGAAGTCCTTCCCGAACAGCGCGTCAAGGCTATCCTCCTTCTCGCTGGGCGGCGTCACCGGGAACAAGCTCCGCATCAGGTCCCGGGCTGAGATCTCCTCGCATCCCTCCACCAGCACTCCAGTGTCCTTCATCATTTGGAGGGTGCACTCGACGGCCTGGATGGAATTGATCCGCAGCCTCTCGGCGAGGTCGGCCTCGCCAAAAATCCTTGGCCTCTTGTAGGGGAGGGTAGGATCGGCGTTGCCGGCCGGGAAAAAGATCTCAGCCTGGCGGCCGACCTCGCGACTGAGGCTCGTGTTCTCCGCCGTCAGCTTCGCGTTTGTCCCCTCCAGTTCGGCAAGGCGGGCTCGCAGCTGGCCAATCTTCTCTTCCTGCCCGGCGGCGCGAGCCCGCAGCTCTCCAGCATCTTTAGCGTCCTGATAAAGAAAAATGTCAGCAACAACAAAAAATCCTAAGTAAAAAGGAAAAGGGATGGACAACCGCCCGATACTTACCAGTCCACCGGCTTCCTGGGTAAGAAGATTCTCGGCAATGCCGAGCTGCCTCGCCAAGTCGACGGCCTTGTCCTTGGCGACGTCGCGCGCTTGCTCAGCCTTTTGGAGGAGGTTGCAGAGGTTGAAGCTGCGGCGGACCACCATGTGGTGGAACTCCATAGCCCGCATATGCGCCTGCAAGCCCTCATGGCCGAGTTGGCGCAGGGGGACGCCCTTGTAGTTCTCGACGTCCTCGCGCCCATATAAGCCGAAGCCAAGCGCGTAGGCATGACCGGTGGTGGGCTCGCGGTCAGCCCAGGAGGGGTGAAGGGTGGATATGGAGACCCGGTGGGCCGCCTCGTCCCAGTGGACCATCGGCTCGCCCGCCAAATCTTTCCACCTCCCCCCAAAGCCGAAGCGGGGGTGTTCTTTTGGCGCGGCGGGCTCGCGAGCCGCCTTCTTCGCCGCGGGAGGAGCAGAGGTCGCCGCGGCAGGAGCAGGGGTCTCGGCAACTTCCTTCCCCTTGCTGGTGATCTCCTTGAGCGGGCTCTCTGGCGACTCGTCGGGGATGACCTCCGGCGAGCTCATGTACTTGGGGCTCCATTGATGTTGTTGATGTTGTTTCGCCTGCGGAGCCAATATGACTCTCCTCATATTTTTTGGTAAATGTTGGCGATAGGGCGGGCTCGACCCCGCGTCCTCAGGCCGCCTCTTGCTGGAGGAGGGCTTGGAGAAAGCCTCCTCGTCGCGGCAGGCCGCCGCCGCCGCCCTCTCGCGAGCAAGCGGGTCCGGATGCAACCCCGAGTCCGCAAACGGCGGGTTCACGGGGATTAGCCGCTCCCCTGCAAGAAAAAACTTGGAAAAGTTAGAAGATTTTCAATGACAATATGGCGAGCTCGGCAATGGGGAGAGGACAATACCTTCGCCGAGCAGAATGAGGGGGAGTAAGTCAAGGCCCCTTCGCAGGAAGGCGACCTCGAAGTCCTTGTGGAGGAAGAATTTGTGGAGGTCGGCGTCGTTGCCGGACACGGTCGGCGGACGGTAGATCTCCTCGCCTTTTTGCTGGGGGGAGAAGGGGATGTTGCCGAGATCGCCCTTGATGAAGACGATCTTGGTCATCCAGTTGTGGTGTTTGTTCGCGATCTCGCGAACCTTGATCAGCGAGCCCATGAAGTAGGCAACGCCATCCGGCGTCGCCTTGTAGGAGAAGAGCTTCCTGAACACCGTCAGGTTGAACTCAATCCTCTCTCGGCGGAGGTAGCTCGCGTACGCCACCATCATGGCGATGACGTTTGAATTCAGCTGCGCGGGCACCACGCCGTAATATTTCAGAATCTGGCGGATCTCCGGCCAGAGGGGATGGCGCAGCCCCACCTCAAAGTGAGAGATGGGGAAGGCGAGCTCATCATCATAGAAGGAGTTGATGGCCTCCCCCTCCCTCGGCCGACGTGCCTCGAAGCCCGGCGGAGCGTGGTCACCGGCAAATTTCGCGAGCTCCGCCTCGGTGGTGCTCCCCTCGAAGAAGCAGTAATCTCTAAAGTGTTGGGCACACTTGGTGCGGCCATCAGCGTCAGGATTGGTTTTGCCCATGCTCGCAAGAGGGGGTGGAGCGCGAGTAGGAAAGAGGAAAAGCGCAGGAAGAGAGAGAAAGAGCAAGCAGTTAAAGCGCAAGTACGGGTGTTGGTGGTGGGGGGGGGGGCTATTTATAGAAAAAGTAATCTGGGGGCCAAGTTGTCCAATCGGCCAAGCTCGCCATCCCAGCTCGCCAACCTCCAGCTCGCCGAATTCCGGCACGTTCCAACCAAGGCTAAGTCAAATAAGAAGCAATATAATTACTATTATTCAAACACAAGACACATCTAAGAATGTTTGAAGTTATTTATTACAGCAATCTACTGCAGGAATAAAGAAGCGGGGAGCGCGGGCAGGGGGGTAACCAGGAGGCGAGTACCGGTCGGCTCGACAAGGGAGCCGCATTCTATCTACCCCAGCCTCGCATTCCCCGTCCCCCAGACTGCCGCGCGCGGAGCAGCTCGCGAATCCTCCCCGAATTCCTCTGCGCCACCGAGAGCCCGTCGTCGATCTCATCCAGAAGCCGGGAGGGTGACGTCATCTCGCCAGCCTGTCCGCTTCGCACCTCGTCAGCGAGACGCGCGTATTCGCGTTGGAGCGCCTCGTTGACCTCCTGCACCCCGCGCACAAGCTTCTTGAAGAGCTTGATCCCCCTCCTCGTCAGCTCATCGTTCTCCACTTCAGGGCCTAGGTAAGAGTCCAACGAGCTCGGGGAGGGGAGGGGAGAGTAGTGGGTAGTCCGCGAAGATTCCTCGGCCGTGGATTGGCTGGGGGGAACTGTGAAGAAAGAAACATTAGCCAGGGGAGGCATGCTGGAAATTCACTTGACGAGAATCCAAGGCCAAATTTACCTGACGAGCTCGACACCTCCAAGAAGGTGCGAGGAGGGACAAACCGCAGGTCGTTCCCGCGGCCTGGGCCACGCGTCCCTGGTGAGAGAAGCTCGAATCCCGGGATGGGGATGGTCTCCACGCCAGCCCTCGTGGTCATGACAGCTCGCTGAGGGGAGGGGGCGCGCATCGGCGAGCGCGGCTTCTGCGAGCCCACCCCCAAGGTCCCAAAGTGGGGTGACGGATCCCGCGGGCGATTTTCCGGAGTTCTGAATCGCGAGTCCTCGGGTGTGGTCTTGGCTCGCGGGGTGGGGTCTTGCGGCGGAGTCCCCTCCGCGCCATCCAGCCGGCAGTCCAGGCCGTCGTCAAGGTCGACAATGTCCTTGCCCTTTTCGAGGGCAGGCAAAGTGGAGGAGCCGGTCCCGTGCTCCAATGTGGTTCTCAGATCATCGTAAATGGGTTCGGCCGCTTAAGGAAACGACTTCACCCTCTTGGAGCTGGGCTCGGCAAAGCCACCCTGCGGGACAGCGGGCGGAACCGCAGTCAGGGCAGCTATGCGAGCAGCTGAGACCTGGCGAGCTCGGTTAAGGCGCTCTTGGATCTCCTTGGGAATCAGCATCTCGGCAGGGCTATAACAAAGGGAATGACAAAAGTCAGGCAGATATGCAGGTGTATATATATATATATATAGCCGCAGGTGGACCCCACCCGAAGATTCCCTCCAATCCACCCCGCACTCGCCGAACACTTGGGGTTGGATGTTTCTTTCCGAGCTTTGTCAAGCTCAAAAAGAGTCGGGATTGTGTACAACCCCGTATCCGGCGAGTGGGGTGAACCAGAAACCAGACCGGCCGGCTCAGATCACCCAGGCCCCAGGCGAGCTCGGCAGAGAAACCCGAGCCAGAGCTCGGCATTCGTCGACCGCGAGCTCGGCATTCGCCGAGCTAAGTCAGGATTCGTCGAGCTGAGGCCGACTAATGGAGGCCGACCGATGGGCGAGCTCGTCGTCCCAGCTCGCGCTCACGCAAAGGAGCTCGACAACAACATGCGAGCCGGATCTTCAGGGGTGGCCGAGCTCCCCAGCTCGCCCAGATTTATGAGGTACTTTTTACTGTTTTGCCCCCGCTGGTCTGCCCATAGCCCTTCAAAACAACGGAGTTTGGCTGTTGGCAGACCCAACCAACGGTATTTTGGTAACTTCAGGTCAGTTCAATTTGGTTATTGGCAGTTCAAATTCTGAAATCTATAAATATGACCCAAGAGGTACCTCAGAAAGCATGCTGCCATTGCCCTCTTGCTCCATCTCTCAAGCGCTTTCTGAGGATGTCTTAGCTCGGCCTTTGGCTAAGGAGGGGAAGCGCTCTTAGATCTTCCGGGTGTGTGGTGGGTTCTCCCCGCCGAGCCCTTGGGTCAGTTCTTTCTTGTTTCCCTTGTTGTTTTGCTTGCAGGAGTGAAGTAGGTGCACGATCACCCCTTCCCCAAAGTTGAACTCCACAGGAGACCGTTTTTCGGTTTCAACAAATATGTCGTTGAAATATACTATTGGAATCTGGCCCATGTACGATTTTAGAATCTACATCATCACCCTCATGAATGTGATGGGTGCATTCAATAATCCAGATGATATAACTTGCCACTCATCCAAACCATCCTTCGTCTTGATGACCGTCTTTCACTCGTCCGCCTCTCTCACTCTAATTTGATTGTTCTTATTATGTAGGTCGATCTTTGAAAAGATCCAAGCACTGACCATCATGTTCGGAATATTGTCGAGGCGAGGTACGGAAAAACGGTATTTCACCATGATCTTATTAATAATGCGGTTATCGATACACATGCGACAACTCTCATCCTTCTTTGGAGTAAGCAGGGTAGGTACTGTGCATGGACTCAAACTCTCATGTAACTCTTCTGAAGGAGGTCATCAACTTCTTGCTTTAGCTTGGCGTGTTCAGTCGAGTTCATGCGATAGTGGGGTAAGTTGGCCAAGGATGCCACCGACACTAAATTAATCGCATGTTGAATGTCTCTTAAAGGAGGGCGTTCATCAAGGAGCTCCTCAGGCATGATTTCCGAATAATCATCCAACAATTGACGATGTCTGGATCAGTAATCAGAGTGTTTGTAGAGGCCTAAGAAGCCATGGTGCCACTCCATACCTAACTCAATGTCTAAACTCTCTATCAAAAAGTCACCCTTCCCTAAGATATGCAAAGGCCTCGATGACCCCACATCAATGGACGAGTCAATCTTACCCTTGGGTGGGTCTCTGGGTTGGGTCGGAGATACGGTAATATTTCGTCCCTTATCCAAGAATACACATGCGTTAGATCAAACATAACACGTGGCGTCGTGGTCGTACAACCAAGGACGCTCAAGTAATATGTGTGCGACGTCCATGTGTATAACGTAGCATCAAACCTTGTTCTCAACAGATGCTAAATGAATCAGTACCAGACATCTATGTGTAATTTGGATGGTTGGCTTGTTGATGGGGATCGCGACCCACATTGGCCTACACAGTGATCGGAGCCGTCCATTTTATGTGAATCTACGATCCAAGATTTATTTATTTTTTGTAGTTTTTGAATTTTATTTCATGTGTTTTAAAGGTCGTCATGATCGGAGAATCATGATCGTCCATGATGGTCTCATAGTTTATAAATAGGGATAGAAGGTTCAATTGGAAGATTGAGTGAAGAAGCGATTCCTCCTTTCGATCACCCGGTGCCGAAGTCGGAATCCAAGTGCCGAAGCTTGGTAGTTAATCCCCTCCCTTCCCCTCTCCTCATAGCCGGTCACCCACCATTCCCTCCCTCAAAGTCCAATAGCTGCCTGCTCCATTCACCCCCACAAACCTCCAGCTGGCCCCTCCCAACCCCTCCCCATGTTACTCTAGAAAAATAGCCCTCATTCCCTCTCCAATCCCCTCCATTTTCATTTTCCGGCTATTGCCGGAAAACCTTCCCCGGTCACCTCCGGTAAGCCTCCACCATCTGCTTACAATCCCTCCACCACTACCAATTAAATTCATCTCATTTTCATATTTTTGGCAATCGCCAGAAAACACCTCCGGACATCACCGCCGACTGTCATTTCCGGCCCGCCGCCGACGGTCATCTCCGGCCATCCACCACCCCAAAACTACCTTAATTACCAACTCCACTACTCTACTACCCCACTCCTAAGATCTAGGATCTCCTCCTAAATCTCCCCCACTACACTTCCCACCTCCTCCACAACCTCGAGCCCCCTCTCCCTCTCCTCTCAAGTGGAACCCGTCCACACACACACACACACAAATCCATTGGTGGCTGTAAGAACCCGTCCAGGAGAGGTCAAATTAATTTCCAGGTCCTGGAAGTCATTCTCTGCTGGTATGCTCCCTTTTCTCTGCCCTCTCCTGCCACAAGAATTTCTAGCTGAGCCTAAGGAAGGTTCCCCTAGCCTCCCCAATGCAATTGGACATCTGCAGAGATCTGATTAGTGATTTCAGCCCAGGAATCAAATCTGGGCTGAAAATTCAACTCCCGCTTCATCTTCCAGGCCCTCCAACTTCAATTCCAGCAATCTGGAATTGAATCCAGCAACAATTCCCTTCCCTCAGGACATCCTGACGCCACATGGAACTTCTACCTGCAGCTATTACTCCCCACAGCCTCCCCCATCCCTTCAGGAGTTCTATCATTCCCTCGGGCACCTTCCAGCACAAGCCAACCCCACATTCAGCCCCCGTACACCCCCATCCGAGGGCTGTTATTGTTTCTCCAGCTGTTGTTGGTCTCCTTCAAACCCCCCACCCCCACCCCACCCCACCCCACCCCACCCCTACACACGCTACACAACCCCAGGCCCCAGCCCATCTCCGCCCTCCCCAAACAGTCACCACCAGCCCTTCCCAGCAACTTTTTTGCCTCATCCAACCCAACAACAGTCCAATCCAATAGTGTGGGTTCCCGGGAGCCCAAATCCAATTTCATTCATCCATCTCGTCCATCGGAGACTTACCAGAGGTGCACCAAGCCTTCTTTTTCCTAGTTGTGTAAGTCTCTAAGTTGGTTGTCTTTTTTTTGTTGAATTGGTATCATTTCATTGCTCTAGTTATATTTGTTTGTGATCGTTGTCTCCAAATTTTGTGGTATTGTATGTTCTTATTCACTTGTGCAAATTAATTACGTGTCCTCTTGTAGTTATGTACTTCTTTTGTTTTCCTTTATTAAGCTTTAACTACCGTGTTCTATCTTGTAATTTGATTTATAAAAGAAAATTAATATTGCAAGTTTCAAATCATCGAATCTCATATTGTTGTCTGTAGAGTTCACCTATTATCAGTGTAGTGAATATCCTCTGACATGCCGACATAAAGGTTTTTTGGACAAAACAACACGTTTTTGATATTTTTTTCAAAATATCCTTTTGGAATATATCCTCCGATATATCTGCTATTGACTGATATATTCGCCGATATATCTCGACATTTTATCAACTTTGCCATAGCATATGAGTTAATTGTATCAAATAAGCTTTTCATAAAGAGGGAAGAACATTTAATTATGTTTAAAAGCGGACCAAATAAGTCACAAATTGATTATTTTATGACTCACAAAATTGATAAAATGATTTGTAAGAATTGCAAAGTCATACAAGGAGAAAGTTTGGCAACACAACATAGGTTAGTGATGTAGATGTACAAATTAAATATAATAAATTTAAGACAAGAACAAAAATGTTGCAAAAAATTCGGTGGTGGAACTTGAAGATGGAAAAACAGGTTATTTTCAAAAAGGCAGTTATGAAACAACTAGTTGATGACCCTTATGTTGATCCTAATACCTCATGAGAAGTTATGTTTTCACATTTAAGGATAAATGGAAAGAACATACTTGGAGTATCAAAAAGTTGTGCGCCCCAAATAAAAAATCTTGGTGGTGGAAAGAGGAAGTGCAAGACAACGTGAGGGCAAAGAGAGGCAGTTATAAATCACTTTACGCTTGTAGGAATGATGAAAATTTAACCAGGTATAAAGTCGCCAAAAAATAAGCTAAACAGACAGTAAGTAAAACAAGAAGTCATGCTTATGAAGAATTTTATAACCGACTAGATACCAAAGATAGAGAGCGTGACATTTATAAAATTGCTCGATGTAAATAAAGAAAGACAAGAGATTTAAGTCAAGTAAATGCATAAAGGATGAGACAGATACAGTTTTGACGGATGATGTGGATATTAAAGAGCCATAAAAAAAATAATTTTATCAACTCTATAATGAAACAAATGAAAATAAATTGAACTTGTAAGAGTTAAGTAAATCAGAGAAGTATAATATATAACATTTTATCGTAAAATTCAAGTATCTGATGTAAAAGATGCTCTAAATAAGATGAAAAATGGAAAGACGGTTGGGTCAGACGATATACCTATCAAAGTATTGAAATTTCTAGGAAATGAAAAAATTTTGTGTCTTACATATTTTTTTAATAAAATAAAAGTCAAACAGGATGTCAGACGAATGGAGAGAAAGTATCTTGTTATCTTTGTGTAAAAATAAAGGAGATATACAAAATTGTGTTAATTATAGAGGAATTAAATTGATGAGCCATACCATGAAACTATGAGAACGAGTAATAGAAAGAAAATTAAGATAAGAGACTAACATCTCGGAGAATCAATTTGGATTCATGTCAGGGAGGTTGACCATGGAAGCTATACATCTCTTTAGGAGACTCATTGACAATTATCGGGAAAGAAAATAAGATTTGCATATGTTGTTTATTTAGCTTGAGAAGGCTTATGATAAAGTTCCAAGAGAGATCTTATGGTGAGTCTTAGAAAAGAAAGGTGTAAATGTATCATATATTGACATAATCAAAGATATGTATACAAATTCAGTGATAAGGGTGAGGACATCTGGAGGATTAACACATGAATTTTCTATTACTGTTGGATTACATCAAGGTTCAGCTTTAAGCTCTTATCTATTTACCCTTATCTTAGATGAGCTCACCAGACATATCCAACAAGCAATACCTTAGTGTTTATTGTTTGTGGATAATATCGTTTTGGTTGATGAGACACGCGAGGGTGTAAACGCAAAACTTGAATCTTGGGGAGATACTTTAGAAATGAAGGGTTTTAGGTTGAGCAGGGCAAAAACATAGTATATGAAGCTTAAATTTAGCAGTACAAGAAGGACATATGACTTTGTTATTAAGTTGGGTGATCAAGATATTTCCTGTAGTGAGTGTTTTAAATATATTGGCTCGATAGTTCATAAAGATGGAGGTATAGATAAAGATGTGACACATAGAATCCAAGCAGGTTGGTTGAAGTGGAGAGGCGCGTCAGGGATCTTATGTGATCGTAAAGTACCACTAAAACTTAAGGGCAAGTTTTACCGTATTGCAATTAGACCCGCAATGCTCTATAGTTCTGAGTGTTGGGCAGTGAATTGTGTACATGAGCAAAAAATGAGAGTTGCGGAGATGAGAATGATTAGGTGGATGTGTGGACACACAAGATGCGATAAGCTCGTCTAAGATGGTTTGAACACGTACAAAGGAGACCACTAGAGGCACTTGTTAGGCGTTGTGAGAGTCTAGTCACTGGGCATGCCAGACAAGGGAGGGGTAGACCAATAAAAACTTGGAATGAAACTTTAAAGAAAGACATGATGTACTTAGGCATTAGTGAGATTATGACAAAAGATAGGGCGCAATGGCGACAAAGGATTCATATAGCCGACCCCGCTATAGTGGGATAAAGGCTTGAGTGTTGTTGTTGTAGTGTTTATGATCTAATAGACAATAGACCAAAATCGTTTCATTGTTTAAGTTGTTTTTTTCTTTCTTTAGTTTTCTTCCTACCTCAAGTCCGTCATCAACTTCAATTATGCATGATCTTTGAATTATGAACTAAAAGTTCCTTTTCTTCCATTGTCATCGACAACTTTCCGACATTCTGCTTTCTCTTGTTTTATTTCACGTGTTATACAGCTATTACTTGTGTAACACAAAATGTTTATATTAGTTTGATAAATTTAGGACTTCACTAAATATCAAATTGTTAATATATTAATAGATAAATTAAGAACTGATTAAGTTTATATATAATTACATACATAAATAATTAAACATTAAATCTCAATATATGAAATATCTCTGATATATCCCCCGACATTAAAACTGAAATGAAAAACCTGTACCAATATGTCCCTGATATCCGACATCTATAACCTTTCCTATTATCACCCTTTGGGGCCCAACCTGTGTCACTTCTCCACTCAAAGGACATGGTAAGGATGTGGGTGTGACTCGGTTGTGAGCTGCATATGCCCCAAACCTTTCTTAACTACAATGTTTACACAACTACCACTATCGATGAATAATTTGTAGGGACCACATGCGGCGGGAAAATAGGTGTAAAAGATAGCGATGCGAGGCCAGTCCTCTTCAACACGAGAAGTGTGCAAAAGGCAAAGAATCACTCTTAACTCCAGCGACATCTCATCGTCGCTTTTCCATTTGTCTTCCATGGGTGCTGTAATATGTCCTCAATTGATTTGTCCTCAACCTCAGTGTTGAATTCACCTTCTTCAATCACTAAGTTCATAGTTGGGCACTGCGCAGCCATGTGTTCCCTGCCCGAGCACATGTTGCATTGTATTGCCCTCGGCTCGGGAGCTCCAGTAATAATCACTTTGCCTTCCACATCGCGATGGGTCCTCTAAGATCTCATCTTTACCACTAATTCATCAAAACAAGACATATACTCAACAACAGAAAGGGTCCCCTGCTCAAGAGTGTAAAGTTGGTCTAAAAGGTGATCTCGATGCGTGGCGGGAAGGTATTTGTCCTTCAACCACTGTTTCATTTTTGTTCATTTAGTAATGAGTTAGTATTCATCTTGTTCAAAAGATCTCTTTAGGCTCGTCTAGTAAATCTTGGCTTGCCCATGTAACTTCATTTTGGCAAATCGTACCGCCTCTCACTCATTTCTTACCACTCAAAATAATGATCCATATTTAAGAGCCAGACACTGAATTCCTTCAGGTTCAGGTGACCGTTGATGGAGGGTGCATAAGTGCGGATGGGTCGGGTAATGTCATCCTCGGTTGGGGATGCTCCGCGACGTGGCTCCGGATATTCACCGTCATGATCATAATCTTGTTGTGTCGGTGGAGCACGATCTCTATGATCCATTATTTTCTTAATGGGGCCTTGTCGATGCTCTTAAGCCTGCTCTGGATTCCTTCTTGCTGAGGATCGTTATCTCGGTGATGCGGGTCTCTACCACGTCTCTCCGGGGGTAGTGGAGCATCACGGGGATTGTCATGGTGATCATCATAATATGGGGGTGGGGCCTGACCTCTGAGCTTGTCCAACTGATCGATTTTAGTGCTAATCCTAGCAATACCATCCCTAATGATGTCAAAATGGAATCTTATCTGTTCAAAACGATCAAGTATAAGTCTCTGGAATTCGGCAGGATTCATGTATGAATTCGAAGTGGCAGCCCGATCGCCAATGAGGTTCTGGTCAGACATAAGATCTGAACAACCTACCACTATGCAACATATAATGTGGCCCAACTTGGGGCTCTGATACCAATTTAATGTAGAGGTAGATTGTAAATATAGATTCCCTAAAATACAATCCTATGTGGAATGCATTGCACTTACCGACAAACCCAAATTTGGATGCAACGGAGATTGAGATAGTTTGGTTAGTATTACAACAATTTATTGAAATAAAATCTTTTCAGTAGCACATTTGATTACAAAAAATTATGTAAGAAGCATGCATTAATTCATAAGCAATTGAGGCGCAAGTAATTTAAGTGTGTAGTAAAGCAAGTATACGACCGTCTCTCAAATACTCAACCTAGTGAAGTGACTATCATCTTTTCTCATTTCTTTAATCTGCAAAAGGTAAAATGAAGGCTGTTGTTCAAGTTCGACGAATAAGTTCTGCAAGTCAAATAATCTCACGGAAGGAAAAACATTTGATATTGCATCCAATAAATAATTAAATATAGTACAAGCATACACAATAGAGAAACATCAAACTATGTCTTACGTGTGCAGAGGTGGCAAAATGTGGTGATGACAAAGATACAATGACAGTTGGGTCCAACTACAGTAGTGGACTCTTGGGTAGAGGGCTAAGGAGGGGTATGGTAGGGATTATGACTATTGGGTAGTAGGAAGATGTGATGCAAGAGGTCTAACTTAAGGGGTGAATCGGGAAGAGTCAAAATGGATATGAAAAGCAGTGAAGGGTTCGACTGGATGAAGGCTTGTGCGGTGAAGATCGGCGGCTTGGCAAGATCGGGGTTGTTGATGGAGGAGATGGAGGGTTGTTGGAGGAGATGTGGGTGATTATGGTGGAGAAAAAATTGTGGCTTGCGGCTGGAGGGAGTGATGGACTTGCGGTTCGCAGTATCGACGGGGTTATGGTTTGCGGAATTCGAAGGGATCCAGCTACATATGAGTAAACGAGTGTGGGATTGCAGGAGTAGGCGAGGAACGAAGAGATCGATGATGACAGGGAGGACTGAGAATGATAAAAGACTTGGAGTAACACAAAGGGAGAATCTCTCGTAGTCGCTCTGTGAGGGGACCAACGGTTCTGAAACTGTCGCTAAACCTTGATACCCCCAACCGCTTCTTGCATGCATGTATTAAAAAAGCATAACTGGTAGGACCTCCGAATCTGACGGTTCGGAATGTTCGAACATATCGAGTGTCAAATACAACTCAAATAAAAGAAGTATATGAAATTGTCTTGGAACGACCATCCTGGCACATACGTGAACTCAAATTGTCCGAGCGAGTAGTGGATCACCGCCTACTACGTGAATAAACGTATGTGGGTTGGCGATCTCCATCAGATGGTCAGGGCAGTATCTTAACTAACACACGAGATTGGGGAAGAATGTACAACTATAAGATCACTGAGTCGCTCGTACTCACTCTCTCTCCGGGTCACAAGAAATGAGTCAAAATCAAATGATGTACCACTCATCAGACAAAGCACCTCACTGGGTTGAGGTAGCCCCACTTAATATGTTATGTTTTAGTTTTATGAAGAGACATGTGTAGGAATGACATTGGCCTAAGGATGGGAAGGATGTCATGGTGCAAATCCACTTGATTAACTCTAGCGGATCTCACAGACTGCTTATAATGAAGGATGAGTTGGTATGTCTACTCGAGGGATTTTAAGTAGTGATAAGTCAACTCAGTACGTATCTAGGATTGAAGTCCAGGCCGAAATTAAGCAATGGTCATATCTGGCTGCTTTCGGACGTCGCTCATCATTACTAACTCATCAAAACGATCCCTATACTCAGTGTTGGGCATGGATCGTTGTTGAAGGGTAAATAATTGCTTGTGCAGGCGATTTTGATACGACACTGCCCAAATACCTTTGACACAACATTTGTTTCATCACTACTCTACTAGTGATACAGTGAAGACAATCTCACTCACGGGTCTAAGTTTCACAAATTTGAAACATCGCTCACCGTATAATTTAAAATAATCGAGGTAATATGTCATATCCATGAGCCAATAACTCAAAGACTTTAGACTCGATAAATCGTCAAATAATGGGCAACGATACAAAACCTACGCTCAAGATCTCTCTCAAACTGATTATGTTCTCATAGTAATCATCTCTAAGATAATCAAGTCGTGTCGAAGGTTCAACACAGCTCACTCGTGCGCGAGGATGGGGACGAAGATAATCAACTTAGCGATCGTCTCTAGCATAGTGGAATCGTGTTGAAGGGTTGACATGATCTCTGAGAGTGGTGTGCTCCAAACGAGAATAATCATTGGAATAATATGAAGATCTCTCTGAAGGAGCTCTGTTGGATCGAGCATCGTCAGACTCTGGTTCCTCAAATAGAGGAGACAAATAATGACGACTAGTGTGAAATGCCATGAATGATCTATAGACTCTAGTTTCACATATCATAGATTTGACCCGAACCCGGGCCCTCATACCAATTTGACACAGTGCAAATCTACAGGTGACAGACATACGATTTCCCCAACCCGAATTGCATTGCAATTTGCAAGTGAGCCCGTGACCAATGCAATGACCTGCGACCAACCCTATAATGATGTGAAAGCATGTACACAATCCAATGAATAAAATACTAATTTAATGTATGGTAGGTTATGAGAGAGGATGTTCTAAGGTGCAACCCAAAAGCGAAATGCAGTGTGACAATGAAATAGTCTGATTGCAAATTAACATTTAATTAAAATAAAGCCCAGTCAGGAG
The DNA here is from genome assembly GCA_039583875.1 of Platanthera guangdongensis. Classification (NCBI taxonomy): domain Eukaryota; kingdom Viridiplantae; phylum Streptophyta; class Magnoliopsida; order Asparagales; family Orchidaceae; genus Platanthera; species Platanthera guangdongensis. The sequence goes on along the minus strand of CM077151.1, from coordinate 268,286,987 downwards.
CATATTCTTTCATAGGAAATCGAATTGGAAAAAATGAGCGTTAATTCACAAGCATTTAAGTCACAAGTATTTCAAGTTCTCTTAATAAGCCCTGCAAGTTTAGTGATTTAACAGAAACACAACATAAAATAATCGTATCCAACAAAGGATTTGTTTGGGAGAGTGGTGATTGTTGTGAAAGGAGTGTGGTAAATGGAGGGTTACAAATGAAGCTTTAGAAATCTGGGTGTTGCGAATGGAGATCTGTTTAGATCTTCGTTTTCAGAGATATTTAGATCAAAAATCTTTTTAACTGTTTGGCAAAACCCGGATGGAATGTTTATATTAATTATAAAAAAAATCTCAAACAAAATTGATAAACCACGTGACAAATTTTTAGTTTTTTTTCTCATTGCATCAATTCTAGAAAATCATACATACATTAACTCGAGCAATTTGAAGACATGCATACTACATAGAAGCTCTGTAAAGTTGTTCGGGAATGGAATCACGTATCACACTCATCTCATCAACGCCTACTCGCATGTCTCTGACATGATCTGTATTTGCCCTGACATTAATAGGGGTTTGGCCTCATCTTCGCTGATGTGTTTTTGGGTAAACCAAATGTTCCCCATCATCACAGGCTATGAAATCAACATTTGAGTGGGATGGATGCTTATTAATATAGTTATGCAAAGACATTGTTGCAATCACAATGTCGCGTTGCTTTTCTAAACTATATTGTGGCATATACCTAAGTATAGCCCACTTCTTCTTGCAAACATTACACGTTCGCTCTATGACACTACGAAGTGAAAAATAAGCCTGATTGAATATTTCACAACTTCCCTTCATAGGCCGACTTCCCTGACAAAATCTGGTAGCTGATACCGTGCTTCTGAATACGGTTTTAGAAAGTCGTGCTATAGTGGATATCTAACATCATCCAAATAATATTTTCCTGTATATTATTTGCCTACTATTGATGAGTGTAATGCTAGGAAAACTCAAAGTTATGCAAATCAAAATATTAAAAATTAGCTTGAGGTGGATATGGAAAATTGTAGCTTGTGTCCATCAGGGCATGCTAAAAAATGCGACCATCATGAGTTGGACCCTCCCATCTAGCCGACCCATGCTGTTGTTTTTTCTTTGATCCATACAACCCATATTGTTGTTCAAGTAATTGAAGTAAATCAATAAATATGATCGTCGACATCCCAAAAGAATCGAAAAATATCATAGGATGTCCATTAAGAAGTTCCGCAACCTGCTGAGCCCCAGTTTGATGTGATGCCATGCGAGGATTATTTGTTGTTGATGATGAACTAGCTTCGTGCAATTGGCACCTGGCCGATGTTAAATATTGTTGACCGCAAATAGCTTTATTACGATTGACCAAGTATTTTACTCTTTGTCGAGTCTCCTCGCTAGAACTATGTGAGCTATATGATGATGACATAGTAAATGTGCAACAAGCATAAATGTTAACATCAGTACAATAAAACACATAAAAGTATATATGTAATATACTACATACAATAACATTCCATGCTACACAAATCGGAAACATTCCATGCTGCACAAATTGGATGCATTCCATGCTACATAAATAGGAAACATTCTATGCTACACCAATAGGAAATATTTCATGATACACAAATAGGAAACGACTGTAGAAATTAACATGAACATATTATAAGTACCACAAACATATATCACAGATAATAATTATAGTCCAACAAGCATTACAAATAGGAGACATTTCATGCTACACACAAAGTTAAACAAAAATAAAAATTTACCGGAAAAAAAACTACAGTGAATTATTCCTATATTGTGCCATCAGCCATTTAACTTTTAAATCGTATGAAATGCTCATAAAAGTTTCTCCGTTGGCCTTGTCCCTTAGAAACATGGTTGAGTAATCATAGAAATCAAAGTCTCCAGCGATTGCTGGATATTTCTCAACTTCTATGATTGCTCCTAGGATTGTAAATAAGGCCGAACACATTTTGATTTTAGGAGGCTCCGTCATGCAAAGACCAATTATGTGTTGAGATTATTAGTATTATTATTATATTAATGTGTGAGTGGGTATTAGTCCCACATTGTCTGTTCGTTTTTAAGAGTCCCTTGTAATGCTTTAAATGTGCCCCTATGTGATGAATACAAATATCTCGCATTAAGCTTTTCCTTCCTATTATTTATTTCAACATGGTATCAAAGGCGGAATTGACTCCCTGAAATTTGGTTGCCCTAACTATGGGCACGGTAGCTTCCTCTCTCGATTCCTCATGATGTCTCTTTCTCCCATAAGGTTCTTTCATCGTCCTGCTGCTCCCGCTCCCGTCCTCGAATTGATGTCGCCGTCGTGGATCAAACTCACTGCTCATCGATGACATTCCTTCGTCGAATCCGACATTGTCCTCGCTTCCTCCTGCCATTCCCGCATCTAGCGATCCTATCGTCGAGACCCTTGTCGACGACATTTCTCCCGCCGTCGATCCCGCTTGTGGCTCCTGTCATTGATCCTGTCTCCATTGTCTGCCTCTTGTGTCGATCCCGTCAAGAAGGCCTTTCATCGATCCCGCGTGCTTTCTCCAATTTGATGATCTCACCTGACGGCTTATGATCCCGCTCACGATCCCTTCTCTGGATGTCTCACTTCCTGCTGATCCAGTGGAGTTGCTGCCTTGGTCGATCCTATTTGACGCTTCTCTCTGTGGGGGTTCTCCTGCTTCTTCTTCCATCGACGATGCTTCTTCCCATCGATTCCTTTGGTGATTCTGTCGCCTCTCCTATTTCTATCGGTTGTCGCTTCTTCGTTCGTTCCAGTCGGCCTCTTCAGACTGAAGATGTTCCCGCCAACGATCCCGCTGCTTCTTCGGCCAACGTCTCCTCCACTCTAACCGCTTGCCGCTGCATTCCGACAACTCTAGCTGCCTCCAGTGTTGTCCCCCCTTTTTGGGTGGTAATATCTCGTCATGATGATGTTTATTGTGTGTTTTATGTCATTTGTCTATGTTTTTATTATTGTATTTGCTTCCCATTGTTATTATGCTTATATACACTTGTTTTCCACGTGAGGGAGAGTATTTGAGACAAAGACGACTCAGATGATCTTTCTCGACCTTTCGCCTTCGCTCTACACGGCCTCTAAGCTTATTTTCTATGTTATGCGTCTCCCCATATTTCTTTTGATTGGTTGTGTTAGGATGCGACTAATGTTGGTGTCTAATCTTAGCGGGTTGTGTTGTGTGGGACTGTGTCGTGTGGGACCGCCCTTTGTGCAGATTATCCCCGACGAATTATCCCTAGTTGTCAGTTTGATGATTAGGCCCACATTGTTTGTTCCCTTTCGCATGTTGCGTGTGTAGGTGATGTTGGTTGACCTTTCCTCCCAGTGGGTTGTATCATATGGGAGTATCCTCGGTCACCCGTCTGTTGATTTCTTTCGAGCGAGTGTTAGAGGTGGAGCCTGACTGCGTTGGATGTACTGGGCACGCCCCCGACCGAAATTTTGTCAAGGGTATTTATGTAATTTTTGTACATCTTTATTCTGGTATGTATTTAAGCGTAATTTCGGCTTAGGGTTTCTAGAGAACTGAGAATTCAGAAACCGAAGAAGGAGAGCGGCCGGAAGAGAGAAGCGGTGTAAGTTTCTTTGAACGTTATTCATAGTAGATTTCTGTGTCGCGGGTGGTTGTGGTTTTTTCCCCGGACTTGGGGTTTTTCCACGTTATTTTCTGTGTTGTGCTCTGCGTTTTTTGTTGTTGTTTTGCACTCGTTTCCCCAACAGCGAGTCCATGTCATGTGTGGGAATTGCGTCGTGTGTGGGTTTACGTCGTGTGTGGCTATGTCCCCGACTTGATACCCCGGTTTGGAATTTTTCCTGATGGCTCGTTTGTTGTTTTGCCCTACTTAGCCTACCACCACTACCTTTCTTTTTTATGATGGCCAAGCTGAAGGTCCCCCCTTCAGCTTAAGGGGGAGTGTTGAGATTATTAGTATTATTATTATATTAATATTTATGTGCGTGGGGGTATTAGTCCCACACTGTGTGCCCGTCTTTAAGAGCTTCTTGTAATGCTTTAAATATACCCCTATTTGGATGAATAAGAATATCTCGCATTATACTTTTCCTTTATATTATTTCTTTCAACATCGCCTACACACAACATGCAAAAGAGAACCAACGATGTGGAGCAAATCATCAAACAAGTGATCGGGGATAATTTGTCTGAGATAATCTGTGGGGGATAATTTGCACAAAAGGCGGTTCCACACAACACAGTCTCGCATGACATAGTCTCACGCAACACAATCCGCTAAGATTAGAACACCAACATCAGTCACGTCCCCAATGCACGATCAATCCAAAGAAATATGGGAAGACACAAACAACATATGACATTAGACTAGAGGCCGTGTGGGATGAAGGCAAACAATGAGAAAGATCATCCAAGTCACCCTCATCCCAAACACTCCTACGCTTGTGTAAAACACGTGTATATAGGCATAGATCACATGATGATACTAACAACACAATAACGAAGACAACAACTACAACAACACAAAAAAACCCAAAACAACAAAAAATACTATATCAACACTAATAACGACAAGAGAAGCGAGTAGTGAGATCCATATCCCCGGTAAGCAGAGGGACTGGGCCAGAAGAAGGCTTGTTGCAGGAGAACAACAACGACAGAGGAGCTCGAGCATAAAAGGGAGCATCGGGAGCATCCAAAGCTCGACCAGAAAGAAGTAGAGGCCCAGACACAATAGCCGGAGGAATCAACCGGAAGACGGAATTAGGAGCCGGAATTCCATCGATGTTGACAAAAAACATGTGAAGAAACAACCATCATCGATGTCGAGCCAGATCCGGTCAATGGCAGCCGCACGAAGCCTCGGGATGAAGAGGCGCCGAAGTCGCAGGCGCAGAAGAAGCCTTCCGAGGAGAAAAGCAACCAAGAAACAACAAGCAAGAAGCCTTTTGTCCAGAGAAGAACCAGCTCTAGGAGGAAGGATCGACACATGAGAACAACGACGAAAGGAGACGAGACAAAATGCTTCCGCAGGAACCGACAGGGTCACTGAGCTGCTCGACGGGAGGAGGGGCCTAACGGGCTCAACAAAGACAGGAGCAGCTTCCGTCGCGGATAGAGCATAGTGCGTGGGACGGAGTCGACAGGATCGATATTGTCGATGGACACATGATCCACTCCCGTCTTCGAAATCAGACGATGATTCTGTCGACGGTAGCGGGGGAAGAGGCGCATGACATTCATCCATCGTATAACTCATTTCCTTCTTGCTTCCAAATTTCTTCTTTTTTCCCTTATCCTTCTTCTTATTTACTTGTGAAGGAGTGGGTAATTCTTTTGTTTCTTGTGCACCATCATCAGAAGACAAATTATGTTCATCAACTTATTTGGGACCTAAGTTGTATTGGGTGCCCATGCTAGATCTCCCGTTGCAACCACATGGCTGAACATCATGTTTGATTTCTCTTCTATTTTTGGGTATATGCTGACATATTGAAACTTATTCGCAATCGACGCAACCTAACATGAACATATATTTGAATATTAGAACAATTATTACAATTATACTAAAAAGTAAATAATAACAAAAAAAATCACTAGTCATTCGAAGCGACAATAGTCATTCGAAGCGAAAAAGACAAGCATCTCATCAATTTACAAGCCTCACAACCAAAGGCCATCATTTCATAGAAAACATACCAGAAGCTGTAGATTTGCGGTACGGGGGGGGGGGGGGGGGGGGGGTGAAACTGCTATAATTTGTGGGAAGGAGATCAAGTAATCCTGTAATGCGTGGAGCAGAGAAGAAATTGCTAGATCTACATGGAGTAGAGAAGAAATTGCTAGATCTACATGGAGCATAAAGCCAAAAACTATGATTTTCACCAAAAGATGGCGTAAGGAAAAAATGAGAGAGCAGGAACGAGTAAATGGATCTGCGATTTTTACCGGGCTGCGAGCTCGGGGAAGATCGCTGCACAGGGAAACATGAAGAAAAAGTTGGCTTCTCGAGCTTCCGCTGCTGGCCGGCATCGAGGAAGATCGTCGAGTAGGAGTGATCGCCGCGTTCAAGATTGAGACTGTGGAAGAAGGAAACAGAGAAAGTCGCGGTAGACTAGAAGTAGGGTTCACGGGTTTCGAACGGAAGAAATGTAAGGAGGATGGAAACGTGTCCGTTCAAAACCGAAGGCGCAAAAACAAACATAAAAGGCTCTGGCGGGGGACAAGACCTCATTTGTTTTAACATTTTCTCTTGCGTTTAAAAAAAACGCAAACTCTATTTTTACCCACTTGAATGACTTCCATTTGGAGTCACCAATCCCCCAATCTGTTGTTTTATGCATGATTCTAACCACATGAAGAGATCTTCATTCAAAAGCATTGTTTTATCTTATCTCCAACCGCAACCACACACCCAAATAGATCCGAGGATGGCTCGGGTGGGTCCTGAGACTGTAAGAAGGGTCGAGTGTGGCTGGAGGAGGGTGTATAGGCTTGTGGGATTGTGGATGGAAAAATCAGAACGATTGGAATTGATCTGATGGGAGATTGTCGGGAAGGGAGGGATCTGGCGGTGAACAATCAGAAGGAGGCTGGAGATGAAGTCGCTTGCGGCGGAGAGGGATGGGAGGTGGTGATTGGCGACAGGAGTGACTAGTTGGTGTTGGCTTGGAATGGAGGAATGGGCGGAGTTGGGTCAGGACGAAGGAGGGTTGGTTGGCGTAGGGCTGGGATGAAAGAGGGATGGCCATGATTGCTAATGGAGGAAGTGGCGGGCTGCAGTTGGAGGCGATGTAAGTGATTGGTTGGTGGGTAAACAGGGTTAGGTAGAGGAGAAACTCGTGGATTGCGGCTGGGAAGGAGTTGTGAGTTACGGTGGGATATGTAGGAGTATCAGAGCCCTGAGAGTCACACCAAGGGGGCCTCTCAGAGTTGCACCGGGAAAGAGACCGACGGCTTTTGAAAACTGAATCAAAAACATCGATACCTCAGACTGCAACCTGGATGCATGTGTATAGGGAAAACAACTAGGGCATCCCAGTTGGATGACTCATGATGTTTGAACCGATCAGATGTCAAATACAGCTAAAAACATGAAACTCAGATCGTCCGAAGGGGTAGCGGATCACCGCCTTCTGCAGGAGTAAACGTGTGTGGGCTGATGATTTCCATCACAAAAGAGCGCCATTGACGAAGTCCATTTTGCATCCTCGCACATTCCCCATCGACATTGACAATGTTACATGCCTGAATCGCAACCAACTACGTTGGAGGGCCTCCTCACCTTATTGCAACAAATTTTGGCATAGATTTTTGTTGCACGGATGGTTCCTAATCCGACAACCATCTGAAATCACGCTAACTCCACTGCTGGTCATACACACCTTACCCCGCGCCCTCCACTCCATTGCACCCACTCCACCATTGCTTTCTACAATCTTTGCGTCTTCTATATTCCGCCCCGCCCAACACCACAATCCTTTTGCCTGCAAGTCCATAACACCATTAGCTCCAGTTTCTCTCCCCACTACCGCTACGACGTTGCCTCCTATAGTCAGCAATATCGTAGGAAAAGCAAGCGGGGGAGTTGTAGGCTGTACTATAGGAGGCAACGTCGTAGCGGTAGTGGGGAGAGTAACTGGAGCCAATGGTGTTGCGGACTTGAAGGCAAAAGGATGGTGGTGCTGGGCGGGGCGGAATATAGAAGACGCAGAGATTGTAGAAAGCAGTGGTGGAGTGGGTGCAGTATAGTGGAGGGCGCGGGGTAAGGTGTGTATGGCCAACAGTGGAGTTAGCGTGGTTTCAGAAGGTTGTCGGATTAGGAACCATCTGTGCAACAAAAATCTAGTTTTCTGACTGATATAACTCACAAGTCGCACCTCTTCTCTACTCTACATAGAAGCATTTATTCATCTCCAATTGGCCCCACACGGACAACCCCATGACAAAAGCTCCAATCTTTCCTTCCTAGCTTTCTTCTTCCCAGCGAAATCTGTCCCATACTTTGCCATATAATTCCAAATATCCCCAACTTAACAAACCCACGACCCTTTAACCCAATTGCACCTAGATCACCTCTCTTTACATCTTAATATCAACGCCACTCAAATCCTCTTTAACCGTAGCCACCCCTCCTATCCCATTCACCAGCATACAACACCCCTTATTGTATCCATTTTTCGCACCAACAACCACTAGCATTGTTACATCAGTGCAACCCATGTTGCACACAACTCGACCATGGACACCACCACCTCCGCCAAGCTCTACCATTCCACTATGACATCCATCCAACCTCACCTACAACCACAAAGTTTGTGTTGTTTGTACATGCTTCGGCTTCCACTGCCTTCCTTCCACACCTCTCCTTTACACTGCATGTTCCAGGCTATTGACATACCACCGCATGTTGCACAATGGGCACACCATTCCTTCCCTGATATTCACCATACGCTCGGCCGACAACTATTATGGGCCGGTCAGTTGATTTTTGTCTTACATTGTTAAAGTGCCAACTAAACTTGCTTAACTCCCAACACAAATTTTGATGGCTCATGATGACTCGAGACCACCATTCTTAGCATACTACCCCTGTTATTAAAGGCGCGCCTCAGGACAGCATAAGGCTCTGGGCTCACCAGACTCAGAGGTTTACGCCTCTGTGCGCCTTATTTGCGCCTTTAGAATATAAAATGTGCGTCTAAGTGAAATTTTTGTTGTAAATTTTTTTCTTGAAAAATAAAAAAAAATTATGCAAGAACTCAATAATATTTTATAGATTTTGTGTTCGTAATAGATAATTGTGCGTTGAGACTTAGATATGATATAAGTGATCACATTGATTCTATTTTTTAAGAGATACAAACGATAGTAATGAATGATTAATTAGTAGAGTAGATGAAGAATTTGATCGAGAAGCTGAAATGATGTTTGATGCTGGTTTTTTTAAATAAATGTGGTTGCGTCTTGCCTTTCTCAGGCGCGCGCCCGCGCCTTGAGCCTTGCGCCTAGGCTCCAAGACCCATTTGCGCCTTTGTGCGCCTTGCGCCTTTAATAACTAAGGAGATTAGGCATGTTTTCCAACTGTATAAGGCGGTATTAGGGGGCACCAAACACCATACACCATCCTACGAGCCAACAATTTTTCTAACTATATTAATCACATTATTTATTTGATATAACGTTTTCATTATATCAATACATTTTATTAATTTACATTTATATTAATATAAATTTATTATAAGAATATTTATTTATATGATATACTATTTATCTTCATGATATATGTTATATCATATGAATAATAAGAATGATTAAAATAGTATTTACTAAAATAAGAATTATTATAATAGATAATAGATGGTTGTGATTAACTTGATGGTGTAATGCATTATAAATGAGGAATTTCCGTATAAATACTATAGATACATGAAGCATGTATTTAAAGAACTACGAGCTTCAAAAGTGAATTTCAACATTGCTTGTTAAATGACAAATGCCATTTCTATGTATCACAGGGATGAAACGAGATACAAGATACGATACAAAACGGATATGAGAAACGTGATTTTTTTTAAAAAAAATAAGGATATGGGAAACGTTTTTTTAATTTTTTATACTATAAGTATTCATTAATATAAAAATGTAAAACTAATTACATACCCAAGTTTGAAGCATAAATATGTAAACTAGCAAATAACGTAAACATAACCATTACTTTGATTATATATGTAGAGCTGAAATCCTAATAACACGTCAAAATAACCAACATAAACTGAGTTTGTTTGTTTTGAGTATTTTTCAACATAGATTTATATTTCTATGCAGGAAACGAAGAAATCCTCAATTGCTATTCGACTAATACATGTAATAATCAATTTGTTTGTTTTGAGAAGTTAGGTTGTTTGATATAATGGAGTCATATAGCAAGAAAATCAAAAGATAGCATCCAGAGGTGTCTCACCGCATATATAACAAGAAAATGTAAAGATAGCTTGGTCGCACTTGCCTGGGGTTGCCGCGAAAGGTGGAGTCTTGTTTGTGAGAACGCTGCGAAATGTAGGTCATAATAGTGCGAGCGATGATAGCTCTTGCAGCGAAAGAGCCGAGAAAGGGGTGTAAGAACCACGCTCATTTGTCGAAGGGATTTCGACGCAGAGTTCAGGCTGCGGGGGTGAACTTCCTAGAAATGCTTCGGGGGAGAATGGCGCGGAGCGAGGAGAGCTGCGACGGGATTTCGACGCAGAGATTCAGCTGCGGGGTCAGGGAGAACAACACAGAGCTAGGAGAGCTCTGGGGGTCGTGCGCGTGAGTCGTGAACCCTAAAACTCAAATTATATTAGGCACGAGTCCTGAGTCGTGAACGTCGTGTGTGACGTGTGAACAAGAAAAGCGGGATACGCGTATCCCATTTAAATTTATTATTTAATTTAAATATTGTGTTTCCTATTTTTCGGAAACGCGTTTCCACGTGTTTCCGGATGTTTCCCGTATCGGATACGCGTTCGAGCCGATGCGCGAAGCATTTTAAAGTATTTGTGCTTCGTAGGTCATTTTTATAGTTGTGGGCAAACTGATGTCTTTAAGCATGCATATCGTTATATATGGTTCTTATTATGACTTCAATGAAGATTGGAGAATCTTTAAATGGAGTTGGGAATTGTTTGTTAATGCCAATCCTTCCTGATTCTTGCCACACATTTTATTGCCTTCTCATGTTAAATTCATAGTTACCAATCAAACTCGTCCATTTGAAATTTTCTGTTATTTATGTATGTGATACTTAAAGTCATCAAAGTTCTGTAAAGCAGTCTTAATCATTGATTTAAGAGCATTAATGTAATTCATTGGACCCAAATGCATTGAATTACCTTTTATATTTCCAGCTTTTTATTTTACATATCATCTGCATCTTCTACTCCTAAATTTTCTCATTTTAAATTTACTTTTCTACTGTTGATATGGATAAACATGTGACCTCTACACCTGACATTCGTGTCTGTTAGTCTTCAAATGCTATTAAAATGTGTTCATTGCTTTCTATTTTCAACAATTTATGCATACAAAACAATCTAAAGTTTTTCTTATAAAATTATAAGCTTCTTTATTATATTTTATTTCTTAATACTAATTACCTTCTATCTTACATAAGTTGAAAACTGATTTAGTGCAAAAATTAAAAAGAACAGGAAGCTACAAGTACCAATGGAATGAGTTATGTTTTCTATTTTTAGTATCATATGCCTGCTTGATTCGTTTTCACATTACAGTATATTTTACTGGAAATTGTCTTTTGAACTGAAATTTTAGTCAGTTGATTCAAATATTTGTACATGCCCTTTGAGTGGTTTTTTTTATAGAAGAGTTTATCAAAGCACAATTTCCATTTATTAGTTCTCTTTCTCTTCTCTTATCAAAGCACAATTTCCATTTAAATGCAAAATAAATTGCTGTGCTTAGTTTTGAGTTACTTTTAATAATTCCTCCCTTTGGAATTAAATCGTCATAATTTTATGTGAATTAGATTTTTGTAATTCTTATTGCATTTTTTTCATGGGTTTTTTTTCATTCTCTTTTCCTTTTTATTGATTCGGTACCTTAACTACTTTTACGCATAGAGAATGTGTAGAAAAATTGCATCTTCTAAACAATCCCGTGGAACATGTGAAGAGGCTTGATAATGTAGCTCAAGCACATGCTGATCCAAAAATGGATCCTAGCTATGAGTCTCCCGAGGATGATGGAGATGAAGACGACATTAAAGAAGGTTCATTAACTTTTTATCTTATCATTTATTCAAAATCTAAATTTTTTGACCGCATATGTTCCAATTTAATATATGCTTCTTGGATAAAAATGCAGGCAATACAGATAGGACAAACCAATCCACTTTCAAAGAAAGAGAGTTAATTTCTCCTCGAAAAGAAGGTAGTTCTAATTGGAGCACAGTACCAAAGATCTCAAACAATGTCATGGCTTCCCCAAAAAAAGAAGTCGAGCAAATTAATAATGTTGAAACCCAAAAAATGGAGGCAAAAGTCGTGGTTTTGTCCGAGAAAAAAGAACCTGCGAGCGAATCAACAATTCTACCTGAGCTCAAATTGGAGGAATCGTCTGCTAAAGTTGTTTCTCAGCCGAATGCTAGTGAAAATGAGAAGTTATGGCAGTACAAAGACCCATCTGGAAAAATTCAGGGTCCCTTCTCCATAGTTCAGTTGAGGAAATGGAGCAAACACTTCCCATCTAATTTGGTGATATGGAAGAAATCTGAGAGGCAAGAGGACTCCATATTACTAACTGATGCACTTTCCGGAAACTTCAAGAATGATCTACCTGAGTGGGTGCCAGCGAACTCACTTCATTCGAGCTCTCAGTCCCCGCCCATTATTAGTTCAAGTAAAGTTCAGGAAACTTATTCAGTTCAGAATGACAAAGCTGCCAGTAATGCTGCTCGTATTGAGTCAGTTTCCAACTTGGATAATAAAAACGGCACAGAAAGTAATGATTTTCGTAAAATTTTGAGGCGTGAACACGTATCAGTTCATGGTGTGAGTGCTGAATCAAATCATCAAGCACCACATCAGTTGAATCGACATCCCGTAGTTTCATCCGAACTTGATCCTAGAAAGAAGTTTCTCGAAGAACCTGCCCCAACTCTTGAAAATAGTAAGCGTTCGTTTGAGATCTTTTGTATTTTCTTTTTGCCCTTTTTTTATTTTATTATCCACCAATTATTATTATTATAAAAAACATTAAACAAAATTGAAAACATCATAGCCACATTAAAATGTTATGTGCAATCAACATGTTAGTTCAAAAGTTAAGGTGAACAACTAGCAATTCAGGTGCATTTTTATATGCAGTTTGTGTTCATAACAATGTTCTATTGTTTTCATATTATATTTATTTTAGGAGTTATTACCAAAACTTCCCCTGAAAATTAACATAATTATACTTTGCACCCTTTTTTTGAAATTACAAAAATCCTCCCTGGATGTTTACATTTCATAACATTCATGCACAAAAGTACCCCTTGGAGTAAATTTTTAAGGGGATTCTTTTTGTGCATGAATGTTATGAAATGTAAACTTGCCGGAGAGGTTTTTGTAATTTTAAGAGTAAGAGGGGTGCATCTTGTAATTTAGCAAACTTAGTGGAGACATCCCGGTAAATGACCCTTATATTTTAATTAGTTATATAATTGGACAAGTGAAATATTTAACTTTTTGAATTAATCTACAAAGTGATTTATTTCTTAATTCATATTTTTATTACTAGATCTATTTTATATTTACATCTGTTATCCATATAACTTGGGGTATACTAGTAATCTACTCGTTGTAATCTATCTTTAGGTCCTAAGTTCATACCCCACCTAATATAGGAAATGAAAATCTGTTTTAAAAACAACAAAAACAAAGTTTTTTCAAAAAATAAAATTGCTTTATTTTGTTTATCCTCATTTCTATAAACAAAAATAAATACTATTCCAAACCGGTGTAAAAGAAGATACTCTTCCAGTTCGGTAGTTTTGCATTTTAATGTTCACTTATCCATGTTTTTTTCTTTGCCTGAAGGAAATAATACTCAGAAGCAAGACCTAGCTGATAACATTAAGTCCGACAGATGCCGCAATCCTGGCATAACAGCGCCGGAAGACAAGGTGGTTGACCATAGCACTTCAAGTACGGAGTCTAATACCGTGCTGGAAGCATCCCAATGCGATCACACTCGTATGAGATTCAATAGAGGTGGAGAATCACACACAAAGCCTATTATAGAACCCAATGCTTTGGAATCTCTATCTCCTCAGAGATCAGATACCTCCACATTCACCAAGCCTGGCCCTGAAACACCACAGTCAGCACATGCCAACACCTTAATCCAAATTCCTGCCACTTTAGTCAACTCAGCCAGTGGACAGCCCAGCCATCTCGTTCCTCTTGTCGCCGGTCCATGTAATTGGAACCAGCATACGAATACAATCGTCGGAGAACAGCCATTACCTGGTCTGAATTCGACCACAACCCTCTCTGATGCAACTGCGGGCGTTTCCACCTCCGTTAACTACCAAATTGCACCGCTCATTTCATCGGATGGTTCGATGCCATTCTCATCTACACAATTGAGCAACAGCACGAGTACGGTGACTTATCAACCAGTGAATATGAGTTGGGGTACTGGAAACACAGAAGCTGTCAACACCCCTGGTTGGCAAGTTCAAACTCAATATCAGAATTTAAGCAATATAGCGTCGGCAGTCGGAAACCTGCTGTGTGGAACAGGAGTACAAAGTGGCGTGGTGAATCCAAACCTGGGTTGGGGGACGATGGCACAGGGGAATATGAACATGCCTTGGGTGGTTCCACCAAATGTAAATATTGCTTGGAACCAAGGCCTCACATTACCACCGCAGGGAAATCCGGTGCCGAACTTCGTTAGACCGCCGCCGCCGACCCAAGGAAATGTTGCTCCACATCAAATTTGGAGTGGCCCTGTGCAGGCAAATACAAACCAAATTCCATCTTGGCCCGTACCCATCGTAGCAAATTTGAATCAAATCCCTCATGAAAACAACATGGCGCCTCGGGATTCATTGAGGGACACTCAAAGCAGCTCGGGCGTGCAAAGGTCTAGAGATGGGAATTTTGGCCCGAGGGATGGCGGTTTTCGTGGAGCTGGATCAGGCTACGGCTCTGGGAGGCAGTCAAGGAATTGGATGGGTTCCGGTGGTGCGGAGCGGCCACCCCCACCACATCAGGAGCACACAAGAATATGCCTCTTCCATCGGAGCGGGCACTGCAAAAAAGGAACGTCCTGTAACTTTATTCATTCATGACAAAAGGTGATGCGGGTACTGCAAAGGAGTATCCTGTAACTATATTCATTCCTGACAAAAGGCGAGGCGGTGATTGTATAGTGATGGCGAGTTTTTTTTTTCCTCCTTTCTTTATATCTTTCTGTATTTTGATGATTTTGGAAGCTGTGGATGCGTAAAATTCTGCAAATTTTGTCATGTGTATTATTAAAAGTTGCAGTAGGAGCAGCAGTTTATGTAACCTTTATCTCCTCATCTGTTTACTGTCCCAAGTTTGATGACTGGGGCTCATATTCATTGGCTTTCCAGTTTTTTTTTGGAGCTCAAATCAGCTATGTTTTATTTTTTGTATCATATATATATATATATATTGAATGCTGCAATTGCTGCTTCATGTTGTCATGAATTGATACCGCAATTTTTGGCCAGACTTCATAAGTTCAGGAGGAAAGAAATGCATGAAAGACATTAATTTGATTCCCATGCGCTACACAAGCATGAATATGATAGTTTAGCATTTTTTAAGTCATATGCACTAGATTTTTTCCCTTCTAGAATTTATATAAAATACACTATATATATATATATATATATATATATATATATATATATATATGGCTAATTACCGGGACCTCCCTGGGAGTTTGTATAATTACAGGTTGCACCCTTCTATCATTCAAAATTTCATTTACCTCCACTCGAAGTTTTCCTAGTTTACAAATGTCTTCTGTTAAAAATATAGATGAAAAATGATAAAATCAGATTTTTAAAGACTTTACATCAAAAGAATGAAATTTTTCTTTAAAAATATTGTTGGAAAGTGATATATTATGATATATCAATTTTATCCTTTGTAATAATTCTACATTGTAAAACTCTTTGGAAGCTAGCATAGTAACAGGTTGCACACTCTCTCTTGAAATTACAAAACCTCCTAATAAGTTTAGATTGCATAGCAGCCATGCACAAATATACTCCCTTAGAATAAATTCTCAGTAGGAGACTTTTGTGCATCGAAGTTATGAAATGTAAACTAGCAGGAGATATTTTTGCAATTTAGCGAATTTTGAAGGGCGGTCCCAGTAAATGCCTCAGAAATAACTACCCAAACTTTCCAAATATATACATAAAAAGGTTATTTCATGGGATAAATTTTCTGTTTTTTCATGTTCTTTTCTTTTTTTAAGTTTTTTCCCATGTTTTTCTATCAGTAAGCTCATGGCTCAATTCTCTGCTAGTCCACAGGAAAACAGGTTGTAGGTTTCCTGATGCAAGTGGAAGATTGTTGGGTTGATCCTGCATCCCCTGCAAAAGTGGTTGACTACTTTGAGCTAAGTTTTAAGGTACACATTTTTAATTATGGCTGCAAAAATTAAAATTATAGAGCACATGCAATTTAATTATTCAATTCATTTTTTTAGCTTCAAATATCAAATTATCACAATTTCTTTGCTTGAAGTCTTGAAGATATACATCATTCTTGTGAGAAGTCTGAGATAAATGTTATGCTACAATTAATCAAATAATACCCTGAACAAACAATGGACTATCCAGCCATCTAATCCTCTTTAGAAGGCTCAGATTCAATCTGAAAAGTCACCTGTATGTTTTCCTTGGAACTGCCCTAAACTTCATAAAAGCAAGAGTCATAATCCATTTTTCCCATTCTTGCTATCATCTCCGGCCTTTGCATAAAGCGGAATCCTCCCATTCAAATTTCTGAGCTTATCAACCATCTCGTGGAGCCACTCAAAGGTGAGCTTCGACTGCGAGTTGAGCTCCTCCCTCACCTGCGGCTGTATCCTGAACCACTCCCCCAGCATCTTGTGCACGTGCGACCGAACCATGCGCCACGGCACGGGGTATTGCTCGCACATCTTCAAGTATTCGTCCGCCAGATCCGCCTGGTCGAATCTGCATCTTTTGTAGCTGCTCCCGCTCTCGTCCTTCCATTCGGCGGTGCAGAATCCAGCGAAGAGCGCCGGGTTCTCGAGAAGAGACTCGGCGGACAGCACGCCTTCGGCTTCTGTATGCATCAGACAACTCCGCACATCGTCCATGTGACGGATGTTTCCGTTTGCGAGGACGGGGATTTTGACGGCGTGTCTCACTTCTCTGATGGCGTCCCAATCCGCGCGAAATTTTTTTCCATCTTTTTCGTCCCGGGTGCGGCCGTGGACAGCCAAGAGGGCGCATCCGGCTTCTTCGAGCATTTTTGCGTATGCTAGCGTGTCTTTCAAGTCCGGGAAAATGCGAATCTTGCATGAAACAGGAACATGGAGATTGTTGGCCAGCTTTTCTACAAGTGATTTTATCAGAGGAAGGTTATTCATAAGAAAGGCTCCATAGTTTCCCCGCTTCGCAATCCTCTGAGGGCACCTGTATAGAGCGAAATAAGCGGAATGTTAGAGGGAGTGGTGTTTATTAGTTGTGAAAGATGAAGATGGATCATTGCATGTAGATATTGGAAGCCACATTTGAACTAATGGAACCAATTAACACACATTCAAATGAGATAGATGGCCACAATAAAAAATTTATTAAAAAATGTAAAGGTTGAATGGAGCGGCCAGGAATGAAGGACAGAAATGAAAAACAGGAACATCGACATTGTGGAATGCATCTTAAAAACAATGCCGTGGGAAAGATATTCTTTCAAAATATAACAATCCCAAATTGTATAAGTAATAACCGATCTAACGTGGCAACAATATTTCATTCTTCAAATAGTTCTTTTTATTATCGGCAATGTCGGGCGTGTTTGATCCAAAAACAAAATCAATTTGTTCAAAATCATAAGTCCAAAAGTTTCAGGTTCACCATGGACATGCTTAATGCTTCAGTGCCATGCAAGTTTTAGTTCATATGTTTTAAAGACTTCCTTCTTTTATCAAATATATCAAACGATATGGAACCAAATATGAAATATATGCATTCATCAGCAAGCAAATGATTGCTTTGGCCTTTGGCCAAGAGAGCTCAAATAGCTCAAAATTGGTACAGCCCCCTTCCGCGGAATTGAAAGAATATTCAGGTATTGGAATTTGATGTAAGTAAATCAATTGCGTTGCTCGGTTGGACAGACCTTCAGTTGGAATTGGCCGCCGTGGTGTTTGCCTTAAAGATACGGCGACACGACCGGTATGGTACACTTAAATATTTACAGATCATAAAAGTTTAAAATACACTTTTACACAAGGATATTAATCTCCGACAACAAAAATAGTTTAGAGTTTATAAAGGATTATGATGTGGACATACAATATCACCCAAAAAAGCTAACATTGTGACTGATGCACTGAGTAGAAAAAAACACAGCTATGTTACAATAAGAAAGTACTTCACGAATTGGAAGAGATGGAAGTTTTCTCTGGGGTGACCCAAGCAGACTAGGAAACACAAATATATTTACATGCAAATTCAGTATTCTATCAAGGACAGAATTCAGAAAGCATGTTGCAAGATCCGTTCTTTGTGGCTTTATTGGAGAAAATCAAGAAAGACTAGTTTCACGGAAAAGGATGGAGTGTTTCTCATGAATGGTAGACTTTGTGCTCCTGATGCCGACAACGGAAAGCCTGAGGAAGGATATTTTATATGAAGTGCATAATACCCCTCATTCGATTCAATCTGGTCAAACTAAAATGTACTATAACTTGAAGCAAGAATTTTAGTGGCCACGAATGAAGAAAGATGTAAGTATGCATGTCGCCTAAAGGCACACTTGTCGGGTAGTAAAGACAGAAGATTTGAAGCCCTGAGGTTACTTACAATCGTTGCCCATTCCAGAATGGAAATAGGACGACATAGCTATGCACTTTGTTTTGGGTTTGTCGCGAAACCAAAAAATGATGGTATTTGGGTGATCATCGATTGACTAACAAAAAACGTGCATGGCATGAAATTCCGCAAACTATTATTTTTGATCGAGATGATAAATTTACTCCTGACACCTAGAAATTGGTGCACATAGCATCTGGGAACAAAATTACTGTACAATACAACATTTCATCCAAAGACAGATGGTCAGACTAAACGTACCATCCAGATTTTAGATGATTTATTGTGAATGATTGTGGGGGATCTAAAGGTTCGTGGAAATCGTTAGTTGAATTTGTCTATAACAAGTTGGCAACAGCTCTCAGTATACTATTCAGATGGTGCATTTTGAAGCTCACAATCTACTATTTAGTCGGGCAAAAGATAGAAAGAAATTTATTTAAGGAGAAAATGATAGGTTACAAGAAAAAAGTTTGATTATCCAGAAAAAATGAAGACTGCTCAAAAATATTATAATGCTCGACACCGCCATTTAGAATTTAATGTTGGCGATTAGGTTTGTTTAAGATTAAACCATTCAAGGGCGCCACTCAAATTCGAAAGATCTGGAAATTGAGTCTGAAATATGTAGGATTTTTCCTATCATTGAACAAATTGGCGAAGTAGAGTACCGCTTAGCACTACTCGATGGATTGTGAAATCTGCATGAGGTATTTCATGTGTCAGTGCTTCGGCGGTACCTACGAGATTGATGATTGATATTTCATGAGTCAGCGCATCGATGATACCTATGAGATTGATGATTGATATTTCCAAATTAGGAGGCCAACATGCCTAGTGTGTGTTAAATCACCCTAAGTTAGAAAAGAAGGCTAAGACAGGGGGCCATAAGGCTTATTGCGTGTTCGATTGTCTCGACATAACTGGAGAATTTTGACCCAGGAGGGTCAGGCCCAAATGACAAATATGAATTTGATAGCTACCCTTAGCATTCCTAATGAATGAACTTGAAATGAAACGAATATGAACCTAGAATGACAGAATAAAGAACTGATGAACTGAAACTAGAATAATATGATAAACCAAAATGAATCTAGAATAATGATATGATATGCATAATCAAGATGTGATCTGATAAAGAACGAATAAAAGAATGAAGAAATGAATACAAGAAACAATGGCCTTAGAGAACTAACAAGTGATAAATTGGAAATAGAATTCATTTATTCTCTCATACTTTTCTATATACGGTTAGTTTTTCTTATTAGCACTGCCTGTTTTAAACACTAGCCCAACCATTATTAAATGTATGCATATAGATACTCACTTTTGTGTTTACCTGTAAAGCAGTTAAAGAGATAAAACTCTCACTTAGTTATTTCATTAATGACTAGCCCTGTATTGCTTTACATTTTTAGGGACCCGTCGAAAGCCCGGTCATTGCTAGAAGAGTGACCAACGAAAGAAAGCAAAGGAACCGACTAAGGTATCGGATAAGATATTTGTCAGAATAGAGGAAGTTGTGAAGAGACATGTAGATATGTTTCAGAACTTACAGTGTCCTATATGTAACCAAATAGATGACTGAGCGATTTTGAGTCGGTGGTAGTAGGTGGAATAGTGTATGTCAGTTGTATATTGTATAGTATATAAATGGACTGCGGATGTATCTTTAACTTGTGTATTTCATTATGCTCTAGTTTGGTATTTACTGTGATTTTGATTTTTATGTTACGCTATAACTTCGAAAATCTTACTTGGATATTGATTTAAATTGTGATCGTCGGTGGAGCATCACACTATACATCGTTCATGTCCCTATAAATTGCAAAGGAAATGTGGTCTCATCGTTCATGTCCCTACAAATTGCAAAGGAAATGTGGTCTCATCTACGATCGTTGTACTCTTCTGAAAATAATTTACCTCTATGAGATATTTCCGCAATTGACATCAACATTTCCTACAAAAAACTTACATGACTTTGGCGCTCTCGTTAGCGGTTTGCTTGAGCATTGGAATATTTTCCAGCCTATCTCCATAGATCATGTAGTTACTCGACTCCAGAGAGAAGCTCTTGTTGATATTTTATTTCTTACACACCTTTCAAATTCATATGATGTTGCTCGATCCCTCATCCTCTCACATTATAATAATTCATCCCCATTGACATCCACTTTATCCACAATCATCTTTTCTTGCCGTCTATCCCGACTGAACTCATGTCTTATGCTCTTGCTGCACAAGGTCGGGGATGTTTGATTTTTCTACCTTCGACAATACTTATAGTGGTTGAGGATCAACTAAGAGTCGAGGAACATCACAATACCTTTGGGCCATGGTATAGGCCGATTTGGACGTGGTTATATTATGGTTGGTGTAGTGGCACCAATCATCGTGAAGATAAATATTGGGAGAACTGTGACTATTTTGAAAATGTTTGTACATCTCTTCAAATCTCTACGCTATGAACTAAACAGACTGATGCTCTCGGTATTGGCATGGATGGATAAGACAACATATCTGATGTTGAATACACTCAATTATGTCTCCTCTCATAGGTAGCTCCAAAAAAAATTTCCCTTCCCTCAAGTATATCCCTTTTATCTCAATTTGATTCTTGGATCACTTACTCGAGCACATCAAATCATATGTTAAAAGATGGTCCTACCGACCTTCGCCGCCACATCACAAGTTTATTGTTGTTTTTGATGGATCCAGAATCCCTATTTCAGGGTCCACAAATCTCTCTTTCCACTTGATTACAGTTGCATAACAATTTAGTTGTCTCTAATATTAATCATAATCTTATATCAATATGTCAAATGATTTGTGATCTCAGTTGCTCCATCACATTTTTCTCTTCTCATTTTGTGATGCAGGATCTGCCAATGAAGCAACTGATTTGTGGGGGACATGAGCAAAACAGACTATACTAAATGGACCAGGTGCAACCTACATCTATAAGCATCTTCACCAACTAGTGCCATCAACGTCTTGATCATCCACTTTTATCCTATTTACGTCTGATGTTACCAAATTTTTCCCTTTCTGATTTCAATTCTATCATGTATCTTAGAAAAAAACATCATCGATCGCCATTTCTCTTGTGAACACATTTGATGTAGTTCATAATAATATTTGGGGGTCTCTTAAAATTTTGTGAACAAATATAATTAATTTACATTTATTGATGATCACCGTCGTGGCGTCGTATACCTTAGTTGTATTTATTATGCTCTTGCGCTGACTTTATCTTAGTGCTTAAAATGTTGTGCAAAACATGTTGCCTAGTCAACACATGTAGAAATCTTAGGGCCTTACATTTCAACCTAGAGTTCATTCACTCTTGTTAGAAAAGCCTACTTTAAGGCCCATCTAGGGGCCCATTCTTCCCTCTTCTCTCTCTCTTTCTCTCCCTATTTGTATTAGTCCCACATCTTAGATTGGGATTTCTCTCTTTCTTCTTCCTCTATATAAATGTATTCATACTTGTAATTATTGATTGAAGAAGTATATACAAGGTTTGGAGCTTTCTCTACATAGTATCTAAGCCAGGTTTCTGACACCTGCGGTTTCCCCTTTTCTAACTCCCGGTCCGCAGTTTTCTCTGCGGCCTCCTTCTCCTACCCGAGTCTATCCGCGGCCTTGTCTACTGCTGCCTGGACACCTATCCGCTCTGGTCTCCTGTCCGCGCGGGCTTTGCGGTTTGCAACTCTGCCTCCGCTTCTCCTCTCCGTGGTTCCACCTTTTTCAGGCTTCTTATAGCCACCTTCTCTCTGCTTCGTGGGGCCCTCTTCTCTTCTGTCCGCTGCGGGCTCTTCTCTATCCGCTTGCCTCTGCGACCTGCCCCCTCTCAGTCCGCTTCTTTTCTGCTTCCTTCTGTTGCTCTTCTCCCGTGGATCCTCCTTCCCCTCTACCTTTTATAGCCTTTCCTCCTTCCTAATCCGTGGGGCCACCCTCTTGTCTGTCCGTTGCGGGCTCGCCAGCGGCCTGTCGTCAGTCCGCCGATTTGCTCTCCGCTTCGGTCTGTTCGCGGACTGCCTTGCTTGCGGACTGTTCCTGTTCGCTGCGGTCTTGTTCCCGCTCGCCTGCTTCTGCTTTCCCTAATCCGCTTGTCTCTATACTCGCGGATTTCTTTTCTGTTCGCCACTGGGATCTGCCTGACCGTGCGGGTTGACTCTTTCTCACCCGCATCTTGGTCGCGGTCTCTTGCTCCTCTCCTCTCTGCCCGCGCGACTTGCCTCTGTTCGCCGCTGTGATCTGCCTGACCGTGCGGGTTGTCTCTGTCTCACCCGCATCTTGGTCGCGGTCTCTCTCCTCTATCAGCCGGCCTCTCCTTCTCGTCGTGCGGTCTGCTCCTGTCCGTTGCGGACTGATTCCAGTGCTGTGACCGCTGCTGTCCACCTAGACCGTGCGGACTCTCTGTTTCCGCATTTTGGTCGCGATCTGCCTCCTCGCTGGTGTGACTGCGCGGTCTGTCCCTCTCGCTGCGGCCTTCTGTGTTTGACCTTGGTACGGTCTGCTTCTATCCGCCCGGTCTCATTCCTTATTCGCCAGAGGTGTGCTCCTGCTGTGATTTTCTCCTAACCGCACCGCCTGCCGTTTCTTGCCGCTGCATGCTGCGGTCTTCCTGTCTGCTGCAGTCGTCTCCTTGCAAAATGATCGGCTGTCCTTCGGGTTCTGTGGTATATGTTTCCGATGGTGGTACCTCCTGCCTTGCTCACAGCTCATCCTGGATTTTGGATTTCGGGGCCTCTCACCACATTACATCACGGAAACCACCGAAATATTTGCCCTCTGTGCATCCCCAGTTCATTACTGTTGTTAGTGGGGACACCCTTCCCGTCTCTGGTGCTACCAATATCCACCTCACTCCCTCCATTACTCTTCGCTCTGCCCTTCATGTTCTGGGCTCTCCGTTCAACCTTCTCTCTATTGGCCGCCTCACTGCTGACCTCGATTGTACTGTTATATTTTCTTCTAACTCATGTGTTGTGCAGGATCGCAAGACGCACACCATCATTGGAAAGGACATCTGTCGAATGGTCTCTATATCCTTAACCCGTATCCTCCCACGGTGTTGTCGTCTCTTAGCACCGTTGACTGGCACCGTCGTCTGGGTCATGCTCCTCTCAACATTCTCAAAAAATCTCTCCCCGACGTGTCCTTCCACGAGTTCACGTGTGAGTCTTGTATCTATGGGAAACATCATCGCTTTACGTTCCCACCACATCCTTCTCGGCGTCCTGCTCCCTTTGATCTTGTTCACTCCGATATTTGGGGCCCTTACAAAATTACCAGTGTCTTTGGATACCGCTACTTTGTCACATTTGTCGATGACTACTCTCGGGTGACATGGATGTACCTCCTTCGTGACCGCTCTGAATTACCCGGTGTATTCCAGACCTTCTTTATTGAAACTCGCAACCAGTTCTCCACAACCATTAAAACCCTCCGCACCGATAATGCCCGCGAATACACCAGTCATACCTTCTCTCACCTTTGTGCGGAGTTTGGGGTCATCCATCAGACCTCCTGTGTCTATACCCCCCAACAAAATGGCGTTGCTGAACGCAAGAATCGACACCTGCTCGAGGTCACCCGCTCCCTTATGCTTCAGATGAATGTTCCAAAACACTATTGGAATTTTGCGGTTTCCACCGCGTGCACTCTTATTAACCGCCTACCCTCCTCTATCCTCAATTTTGCGGTTCCCTACAATCTCCTTTTTCCCTCCCACCCTACCTTCTCCATCACCCCACGCGTGTTTGGTTGTGTATGTTTTGTTCATCATCTTGGTCCGTCCACTGACAAGCTTGCTCCCTGTGCCACTAAATATATGTTTGTGGGTTATTCTCGCACTCAGAAGGGCTACCTTTGTTTTTCTCCCACGGACCGCAAGGTGGTCACTTCTGCTGATGTCACATTCCTTGAACATCAGCCATACTACTCTCCATCTACTGACCCTCCTCTTCCGCCACCTCTCCCGCGACCTGTTATCCCCGTCCCTTCCACCATCCCACCTCTACCTTCCCCACCCAACCCTCCTAAACCACCTACACCACCAGTTATTCGTGTGTACACTCGACGTCCTCCCTCGTCTACTACCATACGAGAGCTGCCCCGCTCTAATGATGCTTTGCAACCTGCGGATCCGACAACTGCTTCCACTGCCCACTCGATGGCCAACTTTGTCTCTCTTCACCGCCTCTCTCCGGAACTCCGTCAGAGTGCTCTCTCTTTATCCTCTACCTCCACTCCTACTTCTGTACAGGAGGCTCTTCACCACCCCGGCTGGCGGGCGGCCATGGAGGATGAAATGCAGGCTCTCTGGGCCAACCGCACTTGGGATCTAGTTCCTCTTCCTGCAGGTCAATCCTGTGTTAGTTGCA
Source organism: Platanthera guangdongensis (assembly GCA_039583875.1). Classification (NCBI taxonomy): domain Eukaryota; kingdom Viridiplantae; phylum Streptophyta; class Magnoliopsida; order Asparagales; family Orchidaceae; genus Platanthera; species Platanthera guangdongensis. The sequence continues at coordinate 268,261,962 of CM077151.1, read as the reverse complement.
AGTGGCTCTTTGTTATTAAACATGCGGCAGATGGCACCGTTGAGCGTCTCAAGGCCCGCCTTGTGGCCCGGGGTTTTACTCAGCAACAGGGCCTTGATTATGAGGAAACGTTCTCCCCGGTGGCCAAAATGACCACTGTTCGAGTTCTTCTCTCCTTGGCTGTTCACCGTCATTGGCCTCTTTATCAGCTGGATGTTAAGAACGCCTTCCTCAATGGTGATCTTCAGGAGACTGTTTATATGCATCAACCTCCCGGGTTTGAGACTACGGGGGAGTCTCGGGTTTGTCATCTTCGGAAATCCATTTATGGTCTCAAACAATCCCCGCGCGCTTGGTTTGACAAATTCAGCACGGTAGTCCGCAATATTGGCTTCACTAGGAGCTCGGCTGACTTCTCTCTCTTCACTCGACATCGGCCAACCGGAACAGTGATTCTACTTGTTTATGTTGACGATATCCTCATTACTGGCGACGATACTACAGGGATACAACATACCAAGCAACAGTTGAACTCCGCCTTTCAGACCAAAGATCTTGGTAACCTACGGTATTTTCTCGGGCTTGAGGTTGCACGACGGCATGATGGTCTTGTATTATCCCAAAGGAAGTATTGTATGGATCTTCTTCATGATGTTGGCTATTCAGGATGCAAACCTACGAATACTCCAATGGACGCGAATCACAGGCTATCGGCCCATAGCTCTGACTCCGACGAGCTGCTTACGAATCCGGAATACTACAGACGCCTGGTTGGGAAACTGATCTACCTTACAGTTACTCGACCAGACATCTCCTTTGCAGTTGGAGTCGTGAGTAGATTTATGCATGCCCCGAGGACATCTCATCTTCAAGTTGTTGAGCGCATTCTTCGGTATCTCAAGAACGCTCCAGGACAAGGGCTTGTGTACAAGCCATGCACTTCCTTATCCCTTGTCGCCTACTCTGACGCTGACTATGCCGGGTCCATTGATGATAGGCGTTCCACAACAGGGTTCTGTACCTACTTCGGTGGACATCTCATAATCTGGCGTAGCAAGAAACAGAATGTGGTTGCTCGCTCTTCTGCTGAAGCTGAGTACCGCGCTATGGCTACTGTTGTTTCCGAGTTGACTTGGCTTGAGAGCCTTCTGAGAGACTTGGGTGTTCGTCTCTCTTCGCCAGCGACAGTCAAGCGGCAATCCATATTGCCAAGAATCCTGTATTTCACGAACGCACAAAGCATATTGAAGTTGACTGTCACTTCATCCGAGAAAAGGTTCAGGCAAAGAAGATAAATTTAGAGCATGTTCCAGCTGCAAGCCAAGTTGCTGACATCCTGACTAAAGCTCTCTCCCGACCTTTATACTACCAGTTTTTATCCAAGCTTGGTGCCTACGACTTGTACGCTCCAGCTTGCGGGAGAGTGTTAGAAAAGCCTACTTTAAGGCCCATCTAGGGGCCCATTCTTCCCTCTTCTCTCTCTCTTTCTCTCCCTATTTGTATTAGTCCCACATCTTAGATTGGGATTTCTCTCTTTCTTCTTCCTTTATATAAATGTATTCATACTTGAAATTATTGATTGAAGAAGTATATACAAGGTTTGGAGCTTTCTCTACAACTCTCATGGTGTTCTTTACCATATCCATATACATCTCAACAAAACGGGGTTGTCGAGTGTAAAAATAGATACAAGTTGGATGTTGCTCGCACCTTAATCTTCCATATGAATATTCCTAAATACTTTTGAATTTTTGCTATTTTAAATGAATGTTTTACATCAATCACATTCCTTCGTGTATTCTCCACAACCAAACTTTGCTATCAATCTTATGCCTCAATGTTGATACTTCCCCTCTCCCTCCTAAAGTGCTTGTGTCCCTCTGCTACCCTAACAACCTAGCACACGTGATAAACTTGATTCGCAGTCCCAACAAAGGATAATTCTGGATTATTCAGATTCAAAAAAGCTAAGTATGTTATGATCCCACATTCCCACCACCTCTCGCGCAGTTGTATCCTTTGATGTGATCTTCCTTGAAAACAAGGCTTATTTTTTGTCCACACTTCCCTCAATTACTCCAACAATACCTCTACCTTTTCCACTAGACACAAATTCTGACACAGCTCCACCTCTTGCTTCTGATCCTCTCCACATATCTCTACTCCTTCCTATTGATATTACGTTCATTGCTGGAAGTGTCTCCGCCCCTACTAAACAACCTCAAGCTTTACTAATCCCTTGACTGCAGGTCCTCCAGTACAGCTGTCCTCACTACCCACATCACCAATGGGGCCTTCGAAGGCAGATCTAAATATTGTGTATTTTCATTCTACAAATTTATGTACAAAACATTATCATTACATGGAACGAAACAACTGATGTCACAAAAGACATCTGACTTCACAATCTCATACAAAAGACCTTGAACATCTTTGCTATTTCTTAGGCATTGGGGTACTAAGAAATAGTAAGCAATTGCAACTATCTCAAAGGAAGTATACCCTTAATTGTCTATCCGAAATAGAATATCTCAGATGTAAACTTGCAGAAACGCCTATGGATCCCAACGTCAAATTATCTTGACAGGCATCACACTCCAAACCTCCTTTACCAGATCCAAGCAAGTACAGACGATTAGTCGAGAACTCATACACCTCACAATTGCATGATTATATATAGCTTTTGCAGTGAGTATTGTGAGACAGTACATGCAAAATCCTTGATCTCTCACACAAATATTGTAAACATGATTTTATGTTATCTGAAAGTAACACTTGGACAATGACTTCTCTACAAACCATCTTCTATAATGTTGCTAGCAACCTTGGCAGATGACGATTTTGTTGAGTCAATTGATGATCGAAGATCGAAAAATAGCTATATGATATTTTAGGGAGAAAATATGGTTACCTAGTGCAGTAAGAAACAAACGGTTATTCCTCCCTCCTCCATCGAAGCGGAATACATAACCATGACACAATATCTCTGAGATGGCATGACACAATTCTCTTACGGAATTTGGAATTATGAATACGACATAAATTACTCTTTAATGTGACAATAAGGATGCAATTCACATAGCTGAAAATCCAATGTTCTATGAAAGGGCTAGAAATATGTAAATAGATTGTCAATTCATCGGAGAAAAAGTAAAAAAAATAAAAAAAAAATATACCATGTACATTCTACAAAACAGAGTGCAAAAGGGTCCTGAAGCATAGGAGCAGATGCACGCCTGACAAATGTGAGGCGCTAGAAAGAAAATAAAAAAAACAGATATAGATTATTAAATACAAAAAACAGAAATAAATCTACCACCAACGTTTTGAAAACCGGACTGGACCGGACGGTTCAACCGGTCGGACCATCAACCGGTGTACTATGCGGTCCGATTAGAGGTCTGAAACCGCTCCCACCCATAACCGGTCAAGAACGGGCAAACCGGCAGGTTCACCTGTAAAACCGCGAACCAGAACGGGTTTCAATCAACCGGGCGGATCTTGGGCCAAGGGATTAAGATAAATTTTTTTATTTTAAAACTCAAATTAATAGAGTTTTTTTTTGCATGGTACAACACCACTCTGTCTTTTATAGGAATGTGGAGGTCGCCTAAATTCAATCCTGCAATGTGCGACTAAATAAGAATTAGATTTATAAAAGATGTCAATGATGGGATTCGAACCAGTGACCTCCAACAGAATACAAAAGCCTAGCCACTACGCCAACGCATTTTAATGGTTAAAATTGAATTATATTATATATATATACAAATAACATTTATGTTAATTAACATATAATATTATTATTATTCATAATTATTAATGTAATCAATTTAGTCTCTTAACTTATATATATAACGGATATACGAAAACTATTTATAATTATTATATATAATTTTTATTTCTAACTAACATACATCATATTTAGTTAAAGTTTTCTTTATATAGTCAATATGTGTGCGTACATTTAATTAAAAGTTTAAAATTTAATTTTCATAATAGATTTGATAACTTATTATATGTGATACAATACTAATATTGAGATTTTAGATGATAGCAAAATATATAATTATTTCTAAAAATATTTTATATAATTTTGAATGTGCATATTTCTATCATTTTTATTAAAAAATATAGACTAAGTTAAATTATAATAGATAATTTTAGTATTTCTTATATTATCTAACATCGCGGTTCAACCCCGGTCCGACCGGTCCAACCGGTCTGACCTTGAACCTTTAATCTCACAGGTTCGCTCTCCGGTCCGGTTCTCAAAACCTTATCTATCACCATATTATCACACTAAAATTAAAGTCAACAATGAATAATGTGATACAATAAAGAAAATAATATTATTATAGGTTGTTGGAAAAGCCCATGTAATTAGGCCCATTTATTTGTTTCTCTTCTTCTCTCTTCTTTAGTTTCACATCTTGTATAAGACTCTTCTCTCTTTCTCCCTCCTATAAATGTGTATTCATACATTGTAATTGATTATTGAGAAAGTATATACAAGGTTAAGCCTTTTTCTACATGGTATCAGAGGGAACGGTCCGGCCTCTCGGTTTTTAAACCGCCTCCCATCCGGCTTATCGCGCGGCCTTCTCTCCCGCTTTAGCGGCGGTCTCTTGCGGGCTGCTTCTTTCTAGTCACACGGGCTTCGTCAACGCGGGTTCCCGCGCGGCCTGGGTCTTTCTATCTGCTTCCTCTGCTTCGTCTCTCTCGTGGCTTCCACCTTTCCTCCTCCTCCTCCCTCTTTTATAACCTTTCTCATCGGTGGGGACCCCCCCCCCCCTCTTCTATTTCCCAGCTCGCGTGGCCTCCCTTTCTCTCCACGCGGTCTCCCTCTTGCTTCCCTCCTCTTCTCTCTCCGACTTTGGTTTTTCCTCTTCTCGCGACCTATCTACAGTCGTCGCGACCTATCTCTAGTCGTCGCGACTTAGCTTTGTCGTCGCGGCCTCTCTTCCTGTCGCTCTTTACTCGCCACGCACTCTCTTCTCGCTGCATTTTTACTTCTCTTCTCGCAGCGACCTCTCTTCTCGCCGCGACCTGCCTTAGTCGTAGCGGCCTCTCTTCCTGTCGCTCTCTGCTCGTCGAGAACTCTCTTCTCGCTGCGTTTTACTTCTCTTCTCGCAGCAGTCTCTCTTCTCGCCGCGACCTGCCTTAGTCGCAGCGGCCTCTCTTCCCACCGCTCTCTGCTCGCCGCGATCTTCTTCTCGTTGCGTTTTGCTTCTCTTTTAGCACGCGGCTTCTCCTGTTCTCGGCACGATCTGCATCTCTCTGTGTCGCTGCATCTCTCTGTGTCGCTGGTGTTCTCACCGTGACCGTGCGGCTTCCTACTTAGTCGTTGTGTCCTGTCTTACTGCCCGCGGTTTCTTCTATCCGCTGCAGACTCTGCCCTCTAGTCGTGGCATTCTCCGCAGCACATTCAAGTCGTGACGACTTCTCTCCCTTGTCGCAGGCGGTCTGCCCCTGGCCGTTCGGACTCGTCTGGTCGTGTTCCTTGTGATGTCCGCCAGTCTTGCTTCCTGCTCATCTCCGTCATGGCGACCTCTCCAGAATCAACTGGCCAGACCGCGAATTCCTCTGCAGACCGCCCGGTCTCTGCTCCTGAACTCCGTGATGAATTGCGCATTACTACCATTTCACTTGTCGGGAAGAACTTCGTGGAGTGGGTCCATTCTGATCGTCGAGTACTCCAATCCAAGGGTTTTTTCCATCACTTGACCCAAGCTCCTCCTGCTCCTCCTACAGATGATTGGTTGCGCAACAATGGTCGGGTTCAGACTTGGCTCCACAACTCCCTTGATACTGAACCCTACCGAATGGCCATGTATCACGACACGGCCAAAGCAATGTGGGATGAGCTCCAGTCGCTCTACTCCGGGAAAGATAGTCTCCAGCATCTCTACGACAGTATTACTGATCTCCAGGCTCTTGATGTTGGCGGGGCCACCGACCTCATCTCATTTGTTGCTCGGGCCAAGACTCTTGTTGAGGCATGGATCCAACAACAACCCCCTACATTAGACCTTGCTACACAACGCGCTCAGAAAGAATTCGTCGGGGTGGCCATGATGATGGCTCGTGTTCCACCCCACCTTCACAGCATTCGGGCCCAGGTCCTCTCCTCTGTTGCTACCCCCTCACTCTCAGATGCGTGTTCTATGCTGCTCAAGGTCTCCCCGCCTCCCGATCATTCTGCTCCTCCTCCCCCCCCCCCCCCGCCTACTCGGGGGGGAGGGGGGACTGGCTCTCGCAGTCGTGGACGGGGAGGTCGGCCTCGCCCAAAGTGTTCCTTCTGGGAGAAAGGACGGCCATCTCGAGGCCACATGCTATCGTAAGCATGGGCTTCCACCTCGTACACAGGCTACTGCTCCTGCTACGGACTCATCTGCTCGTACTGACCTTAAAGAGGTTCTCCTTCAGCTCCAACAGCTCCAGGGTCTGCTCAGTCGCCCGCCTGCCTCCGTTGCCTCTACTGCCTCCATCTCCCAAGAAGGTATCGCTTGTCTCTCCACTAGTCCGCGCTGGATAGTGGACTCAGGTGTCACTCATCACATCACCTCCCTGCGGCCACATCAATAGTTCAATACCTGAATTCTCCTCATCCTAAGTGCATCACAGTGACCAATGGGGACACTGTTCCTGTCTCTGGATCGGCTGACATCCCTCTCACTCCTCTCTCTCTACGCTCGGCTCTTCATGTTCCGGGCTCCCCGTTCAATTTGCTTGCTGTTGGTCGCATGACTAATGATTTGAACTGCTCTGTAACATTTACTTTTTCCTCTTTTCTGATACAGTATCACAGGACGCGGACTATCATTGATAAGGGACGACTGCAGCACGGGCTTTACCTTCTTGATGAATCTCCCTCCATCCTCTCTTTTGTCTCCTCCGTCGATTGGCATCGGCGTCTTGGCCATGCCCCTTTACATGTCCTCCAGAAGGCTCTACCTGATGTATCTTTACCATCTTTTCATTGTGAATCATGTGTGTTAGACAAGCAGCCTCGTTCATCCTTTTTATCTAAATGTACTCGGAGCATTGCTCTCTTTATTTTGGTACACGCTGATATTTGGGGTCCGTACAAAGTTAATAGCATTTCTGGTTATCGCTATTTTCTAACGTTTATTGATGACTATTCGCGAATGACATGGCTATATCTACTTCGTGATCGCTCTGAGCTTCCTCGTGTTTTTCAGGCGTTCCTTCTTGAAACCCAAACGCAATTCTCCACTAACCTCAAAGCTCTTTGCATGGACAATGCTCGCGAGTACACTAGCCACGAATTTGCAACTATTTGCTCTGACTTTGGGGTTATTCACCAAACTTCATGTGTCTATACCCCCCAGCAAAACGAAGTCGCGGAACGGAAGAATCGCCACCTTCTCAATATGGTCCGCTCCATCATGCTCCAAATGAACGTTCCCAAAAATTATTAGAACTTTGCTCTTTTGACGGCTTGTTACCTGATTAACCGTCTTCCTTCTCCTATCCTCCACAATGCCACTCCATTCAGCCTCATGTTCCCCTCCACTGTGGCATTCTCTCTCACACCCCGCATCTTTGTGTGCACTTGCTACGTTCACAACATTGGTCCAACTTTGGTCAAATTGGACCCCTGGGCTACCAAACACGTCTTTGTCGGTTACTCGCGGACACAAAAAGTCTACGTCTGATACTCACCGGCTACCCGAAAGGTGACAGTGTCTGCTGATGTTACCTTTTGGGAGGATCTCCCTTTCTTCACTACTTCAGCTCCTACATCTCCACCACCAACTGTCTTATGCCCAGTTATTCCTGTTACCACTCCACCACCAAGACCTACAGCCCAGGCCCCTCCTGTTGCCAAACCTCCTGTTATTCAGGTTTACACTCGTCGTCATCTTGCCTCTGGTGCCCCTCTGCAGTCTGACTTGCCCTCTGATGCTCTGCGTCCCGCTGATTCAGCACCAGAATCTACAGCTCATCTCATGACGAATTATGTATCCTTACATCGCCTTTCTCCACAACTTCAGACGTTTACCACTTCATTATCCTCAATTTTGGTACCTAACTCTGTGCAGGAGGCTCTCCAACATCCTGGCGGGCGGACAGCTATGGAAGAAGAGATGACGGCTCTCTGGGCTAACCAGACCTGGATATTGGTACCATTACTTACCGGTCAGACACCTGTTGGGTGTAAATGGTTCTTTGTGATCAAGCATGCTCCTGATGGAATGATTGACCGTCTGAAGGCCCGTCTGGTGGCTCGTGGCTTCACCCAGCAAAAAGGCCTCGATTATGAGGAGACGTTCTCCCCTATGGCCAAGCTGAACACCGTTCGGGTTCTCTCGGTAGCTGTGCATCGACAATGGCCATTACACCAACTGGACATCAAAAATGTCTTCCTCAACGGCGACCTCTAGGAAACGGTTTTCATGCAGCAACCGCCCGGGTTTGAGACCACGGGGGAGTCCCGAGTTTGTCATCTCAAAAAGTCCATCTATGATCTCAAACAATCCCCTCGGGCATGGTTTGACAAGTTCAGTAAGGCCGTCCGGCAAGTCGGCTTCACTCAAAGTTCAGCTGACTTCTCACTATTCACACATCATCAGGCCACAGGAACTGTTCTTCTGTTGGTGGTGTATGTTGATGATATCTTGATCACTGGAGACGATTCAAAAGGCATCCCAGCAGTTAAACAACACCTCAGCTCAGTCTTTCAAACCAAGGATCTGGGACATCTTCGTTACTTTCTTGGTATTGAGGTCGCAAGACGACCAGATGGACTCGTCATTTCTCAAAGGAAATATTGTTTGGATCTCCTTCAGGATGCTGGTTACTCAGGATGCAAACATACTACTACTCTAATGGACGCGAATCATAAGTTGTGTGCACATTCTTCAAACACAGACCTTCTTCTTCAAAATCTGGAATACTATCGACGACTGGTTGGAAAATTGATCTATCTAACGGTCACAAGACCGGATATTTCCTTCGTCGTTGGGGTGGTCAGCAGATTTATGCATGCTCCGCGAACATCTCACCTCCAAGCTGTTGAACGTATTCTTAAATACCTTAAAATAGCCCCGGATCAAGGTTTGGTATACAAAACTACATCCTATACTCCAACATTGGTTGTGTACTCTGATGCAGACTGTCGGTACCTTGGATGATCGTCGGTCAACCAGTGATTTTTGTACCTATTTTGGAGGACATCTCGTTACCTGGCGGAGTAAAAAACAAGCAGTGATTGCTCGATCATCAGCTGAAGCAGAATACCAATCAATGACATTTGTTGTCTCTGAGCTTACCTGACTTTGAAAGTCTCCTGGCCGATCTAGGGGTAAAACTTCCCTCACCTGTCATCCTGTTTTGTGATCGCCAAGCGGCTATACATATTGCGAAGAATCCAGTCTTTCATGAATAGAACGAAACATATTGAAGTAGACTGTCACTTTATCCGGGAGAAAGTCCAAATAAAGAAGATAGAATTGAAGCATGTTCCTGGTACTGAACAAGTGGCTGATATCCTCACAAAGGCTCTACCGAGCACCCTATTCTACCAGTGTTCGTCCAAGCTTGGTGCATACGACTTGTACACTCCAGCTTGCGGGGGAGTGTTGGAAAAGCCTACGTAATTAGACTCATTTATTTGTTTCTCTTCTTCTCTCCTCTTTAGTCTCACATCTTGTATAGTACTCTCTTCTCTCTTTCTCCCTCCTATAAATGTGTATTCATACATTGTAATTGATTATTGAGAAAGTATATACAAGGTTAAGCCTTTTTCTACATAGGTAAAAAAAACTACAATGCTAATAATTTATTACTCACCAGTTCTATATCAATTACTTATCCTCAAAAAAAAAATGACTCCATCATCTTCTCCGAAGTCATTATAATCTTCCTTTTCAATGTACTTAGCTTCCTCATTCTCTTCATCATCATCTCTAAGAATTATTAGAGAAGAAACCCTCGTCTTAGATATACTCCCCTTTTCAACTATCTTTGTGCTTGTAGGAATCACATTCTTTCTTGTTGATAAATGTGTGTGATAAATATCATCTTCAACTCTAGCGGCCCTAGCAACTGCATCCCAAGTCAAGTACTCGCCATCAAAAACAAATTTTACTCTTGCTCAGCTTCATTATCTTCTTCCATTCTGCCCATCAACCAATAATTGATATTGTCAATATTTGACAATGAAATCAAATCAATACGATCACGTGTATCATATCAGCGTCGCAATACTCGATTGTACTTCACAAATACTAAATCATTTAAGCGTTGTTGAATTAGACTGTTTCTTTTTTTTGCTATGAATCTATAATATAACCAATTAACTATATAAATTAATCAACACTTTCATCACCTTATTCATCTCCCAAAATAAAAAAAATCATTTGCGTGTTCAAAAAAACTCTATTTGCGCTCACAAGATGCACTGCAAGTAAGACTAAGCACCTTTATAGAAAATCTTCTTATATTAAAAATTGAATCTCTATAAGATTGTCATCATTCAGCTGCCAAAGTAAGCAATATTTATAAATTAATCATTCATTCTTAATACAAAAAAAAGTTTGCTTGAATAATGTCTAATTTATCCGAGGACTTTGTTTTTCTGTGCCAAATTGCAAATTTCATTCCAAATCACCCTTCAACATTTCTATATAAAGTCGGCTAGTCAATGATCTTATCTTGCTCGTCATGACTTCAAATCAGTCTTTGTATTGTCTTGTATAAACCCCTCATAACTTCATGTTCTGAAATACGAGATTTGAATAGAAGAATTTTGGATTTAAATATCGAACTGTTGCATGCAGAGGTCAATGAAGTTGGCTTTCTAATCTTCGATCTACAATTTCCAGGACATCCTTGATTCCTTGTACTTGTCCTCTTTCTCATTAAAAGACAATGTTCCCCTCTTTAGCTATATTCATAGCTTCATAGATATAACTCATGACTGATTTTTTCTCACCATCAATAAATCTCAGTACACGTACTAAATGTCTGAAAATCTTCAAAATATACACAATAAATGCTCCAGAAAGAAACCATTAATATAATGTGTCATACTGTGATGTACTTGCTTACCACCTGTTTTCTTTGTCTACTTGCTTGATGTCCACTCTAAGTGAAGTGAACATCTTTCTCAGATTGTTCACATGCGTGTGAATGCATTGAAGCGTAAGGAAAGAAGTTGAAAACCTCCTCATAGCAGGTCTAACAAGCTCCACATGTCTAGGGAGAACATAGATATAATCATTTATAGTTATTGCCCTCTTTAACGTTCGACTATTATTAGGCATCTTCTCAATATCCTCCAACAATATATCAATGCAATGAGCATCACATGACTCCCAATATAAATGAAGTTGTTTTGCTTCAAATAATTTTCTTGTCAGGTGTCATATAAACAAAGAAATATTTAAAAAAATTCAACATATATGCATTGTTTTAAATGTCCTCTGACATGTTATTTTTAAATGTCATCCGACATGTCATTTTTAAGGGCAAAACAATATGTTTTTCTAAAAAAATAGATTATATTTTTTTGTAAAATACAGTCCGACGTGTCCGATTCTTTTAACGTTTTATTCTTACAACAAGTTTTGTATAATTATTTCACAATTTTTAATTTCATATTACAAAAAATATGAAAATATTTAATAAATTTATTAGTTGATTGTTTGCAAGTTATTAATATAAATTTATAAGTTTGAGAAGACTTATAATCAATCAAAAAATTTTAACTTTTAAATATTCTTTATTTGCAATAAACTAATTGTTATCAAACTAAAATTATTGTATACTGCTAAATATATTTTACAATGTATTTTTTGTATTTGTTAATAATATTTTATCTTAGCTACCGCTCAATTTTATTTTGTAATATAAATGGTTCTTTGTTATCTATTTGTTATATTATTTTTCTATTTTTATAACATATAATTATAGTTAGTATACATAAAAATAATTCATCATGGGATGTCGACATGGGATGAGCTGTAGATTCTGTTGTCGGATCAGCAGGACTCAGAGCATCAGAGTGCGAGGCAGATTGTAGTGGGGCACTGGAGGCAGGATGGCGATGAGTGTAGACACGAATAACAGGAGGCTTGGCAACAGGGGGGCCTACGCTGGAGGTCTTGGTGGTGGAGAAGTGGTAACGGGAATGACAAAACGTGAGACAGTTGGTGATGGAGGTGTAGGATCTGAAGCAGAGAAGAAAGGAAGATCCTCCCGAAAGGTAACATCAGCATAAATTGTCACCTTTCGGGTAGCCGGTGAGTAGCATATGTAGCCTTTCTATGTCCGTGAGTAGCCAACAAAGATGTGTTTGGTTGCCCGGGGATCCAATTTGTCCAAGGATGGACCAAGGGTGTAAACGTAGCAAGTGCACCCAAAGATGCGGGGTGTGAGAGAGAATGTCGGAGTAGACGGGAACATGAGGCTGAATGGAGTGGAATTGTGGAGGATGAGGGAAGGAAGACGGTTAATCAGATAGCAAGTCGTCAAAAGAGCAAAGTTCCAATAAGTTTTGGGAACGTGCATTTGGAGCATGATGAAGCGTGCCACATCGAGAAGATGTTGATTCTTCCGCTCAGCGACTCCGTTTTGTTGGGAGGTATAGACACATGAGGTTTGGTGAATAATCTCAAAGTCAGAGCAAAGAGTCGCAAATTCGTGACTCAAGAAGGAATGCGCAGAGTTTTGATGTTTGTGGAGAATTGCGTTTGGGTCTCAAGAAGGAATGCCTGAAAGACACGATGAAGCTCGGAGCGATCACGAAGTAGGTATAGCCACGTCATTCGCGAATAATCATCAATAAACGTTAGAAAATAACGATAACCAGAAATGCTAGTAACTTCGTACGGACCCCAAATATCGGAATGTACTAAAATAAAAGGAGAAGTGCTCTGAGTACAATGAGATGAAAAAGATGAACGAGGTTGTTTGCCTAACACACATGATTCACATTGAAAAGAAGGTAAAGATACATCCGGGAGAGCCTTCTGGAGGACTGGTAAAGGGGCATGGTCAAGACGTCGATGTCAATCGATGGAGGAGACTGAAGAGAAGATAGCTGGAAAGTCATCAAGGAGGTAGAGCTCGTTCTGCAGTCGCCCCTTACCAATGATAGTTCGCGTCTTGTGATCATGTATTAGAAAAGAAGAAGATGTGAAGGTTACAGAGCAATTCAAATCATTAGTCAAGCGGCCAACAGAAAGCAAATTAAACGGGGAGTCTGAAACATGAAGAGCCGAGCGTAGAGAGAGAGAAGAAGTGAAAGGGATGTCAGTCGAGCCAAGGATAGGAACAGTGTCCCCATTGGCCACTGTGATACACTTAGGATGAGGAGAATCCAGATATTGATGAGGCCGCGGGGAGGTGATGTGATGGGGGGCACCAGAGTCCACTATCCAGCGCGGACTAGTGGAGAGACAAGCGATACCTTCTTGGGAGATGGAGGCAGCAGAGGCAACGGAGGCAGGTGGGTGACTGAGCAGACCATGGAGTTGTTGGAGATGAAGGTGGACCTCTTCAAGGTCAGTACGAGCGGAGGAGTCGGTAGCAGCAACAGTGGCCTGTGGACGAGGAGAAAGCTCATGCTTGCGATAGCATGTGGCCTCAAGGTAACCGTCCTTATCGCAAAAGGAACACATTGGGCGAGGACGGCCTCCCCGTCCGCAGCCCCGAGAGCCAGAACTCCCCCCGCGAGAAGGAGGGGATGAAGGCAGAATGGGTGCAGATGTCTGCTACAGGAGAGACGGGGACGGAGGAGCAGCACTATCAGGAGGCGGTGAGACCTTGAGCAGCATAGAACACATATCTGATAGTGAGGGAATAGCAACCGAGGAGAGGATCTGAGCCCGAACACTGTGAAGATGAGGTGGAACACGAGCCATCATCATGGCCACACCGACGGCCTCTTTCTGAGCTCGTTGTGCAGTGAGATCCAATGTAGGAGGTTGATGTTGGATCCATGTTTCAACTAAAGTCTTGGCTCGAGCAACAAAGGAGGTGAAGTCGGTGGCCCCGCCAACATCAAGGGATTGGAGATCAGTAATAATGTCATAAAGATGTTGGAGACTATCTTTTCCGGAATATAGAGACTGGAGCTCACCCCACATTGCCTTGGCCGTTTCGTGATACATGGTCATGCGGTAGGGTTCGGTATTAAGGGAGTTGAGGAGTCATGTCTGAACCCGACCATAATTGCGCAACCAATCGTCAGTAGGAGTAGCAGGAGGCGCTTGGGTCAAGTGATGGAGAAAACCTTTGGACTGTAGTACGCGGCGAACAGAGTATACCCACTCCACGAAGTTCTTCTTCCCAGCTAGCGAAATGGTAGTAATCCGCAACTCATCACGGAGTTCAGGGGCAGAGGACGGGCGGTCTGCAGAGGAAGAAGCAGTCTGTCCGGTTTACTCTGGAGAGGTCGCCATGGCTAAGCGAGCAGGAGGCTAGGCCGGCGAACAGGAAGAACAACGACCAGACAGGAGACCGCACGGTCTGGGTGGCAATCCATCAGCGGCAAGGCAATGAGGCCGCCGCGACCAGAATGCGGAGCGAATAGCTGGTAGAAGTCGCACGGTCACGGTGATAAAACACCAGCGGCAAGGAGGATGCCACGACCAGTATGCGGAGCCCGCAATAGAGAAGAGAAACCGCTAACGACAAGACAGGTCGCAGCGACTAGGCGGTGAAGAGGTCAGACGAGAAGTCTGCACGGTCAAGGTGAGTACACCAGCGGCAAGGAGAGATGTCGCGACCTAGATGCGAAGCTTGCCGAGAAGAGGAGAAGCCGCAGTGACAAGCGGCAAAGCGCGGCGAGAAGAGAAGCCGCGGCGACTAAGGCAAGCCGCGGCAAGCAGAAAGCAGAGCAGCGAGAAGGAAGATCTCGACGGGTAGACTAGAAGACTGCAGCGAGTAAGATGCGCAACTCGCGGCGAGAAGAGAGAATGTGGCGACAAAGTCAAGTCGCGGCGACTTTAGACAAGTCGCGGCGACTTTAGACAAGTCGCGGCGACTTTAGACAAGTCGCGGCGACTTTAGACAAGTCGCGGCGACTTTAGACAAGTCGCGGCGACTTTAGACAAGTCGCGGCGACTTTAGACAAGTCGCGGCGACTTTAGACAAGTCGCGGCGACTTTAGACAAGTCGCGGCGACTTTAGACAAGTCGCGGCGACTTTAGACAAGTCGCGGCGACTTTAGACAAGTCGCGGCGAGCGAGAAGAAGGAAAGCGGGTAGAGTTGGGGTGAGAAGTGAAAGGGAGACCGCGCGGATAGATAAGGAGACCGCACGGGCGAAGGAAAAACAAGGAAGGGAGGTCCCCACCTGTGAGAAAGGTTATAAAGGGAAGGAGGAGGAGAAGAGGTGGAAGTCACGAGAGAGACAGAGCAGAAGAAGCGGTTAGAATGACCTTGTCCGCGCGGGAAGCTGCGGTAACGGAGACTGCGGCTAGAAAGAGGCAGACCGCATGACACTGCGGCTAAGCGGGAGAGGGGAAGTCCGGGGAAAGCCGGAAGAACAATCGGTTTCAAAAAAGACAGGCCGGACCGTCTCCCTCTGATACCATGTAGAGAAAAACTCAAGCTTGTATATACTATCTCAATAATGAAATACAATGTATGAATACACATTTATAGGAGGGAGAAAGAGAGAAGAGAGTCTTATACAAGATGTGGGTCTAAAGAGGAGAAATGAAGAGATACAAATAAATGGGCATATTTACATGGGCTTTCCAACAATCCCCAATCATTTGGGGTATGGGCGGGCGAAGATTGGAAACAGACCTAACATTTGGCACTATGCACAAAGTGGTTTCTCTCAGAGGAGAAAGACCTAGCCTTTGACACTAAATGCACAAAGTGGCTGCTCACAGATACCACTGAAATAGTGGCCCCCTATACCGTCACGTTTGCTGCGGAATCATGCCCTCAAATCAAAGCCAAAGACATCAGAGAGGGCAGACCCAAGAATTCATTTTGAATTATGTGCACATAACCATGCTTCCTTCGTTCAGCATCCAGAGCATTGGCCTTGCACAAAAAGAACTAGTTTACAATAATATATTTTTTAATTTTTGAATTAAAAAAACATCAAAAATCTAATTTTTTGCTTAGTGCCTGTGTCGGATGAAAATCCTGGCTGAGCCGCCTTGCGCTTCGGGTGAGGCGCCTTGCGCTTCGGGTGAGACGTCTTGCTCTTCGGGAGAGGCACGCGCCACACCCGCGCGTGGGCCATCTCTCCCACCTTGCGCTTCGGCTGAGGCGTGCACCTCACCCATGCATGGGCCATCTCTCTTGCCTCTATCTAACAGAAGCATCACCTCTTGCACCTAGTGTACCTGGCTCGCCTAGCGCTTGAGGCATGCTTCATGTGTGCCTTTAACAATGTAGCCCTTCACATACTTTACATCAAAGGTAGTTGTGATCAATGTCTAGGCTCCAGTTTGCGGGGGAGTGTTGAATCTTATTAAATAAGGACCATTATGAGGGCCCATGATTCGTGTGTATATATTGTAATTAGTCTTGCGTTGCCTAGAATGTATTATAACCATGTTGTGTGTCTATATATGTACATGTATTTACATTAAGATAACAGATTTACCAATTCTACAATCCCACTTTGTTGTAGTTTACAGAGTTTATATTGCCCCTATTACAATCATCTCCACAATTGGTCCAATTTATAGGGCTTTTAAGACATTCAGTGATTCTTATCGCCCTGAGCCAAAGCTTTTAGATCAATTCATCAGTTTGTTCTTTGATCCATTTATCCTCCATTTGTTTGGCCACCTCCTTCAACAACTTTAGGGTAGAAGAGTCTCTTTCAACCAAGGTAAAATGATGCAAAGTATCAATGCTGTTAAATCTTCATGCAAATATTTACAATGTGTCATTAGTTGAGAATATATTTCATGTTATAGATATGTTTTATGTTCCATGTCATCTGCTAGTCTTTTTAATTTGGGCACTATTCTCCAGACTCAATATTCATGATTTAGGGTCGCATTTCATAAAATGTACCAGTTTCAATTGATTTTGTGCCTTTAATTTGATTTATTTTGTATTTTGGGCAGTGCATTATTCTGTGAAAAACATATGATGTTGTATGACAACATGATTGATGGGAGACATGCTCCCACAAGGCATGCAGGGATTGCTCCCGTTGAAACTTCTCGTTTTCTACATTTTGAATGGAAAGATGAATACCTTCAGTCTTCCGGATATATCTATGGTTGAAGTTATTACTTGGCATGACACCATTTAGAAGTTTTAAGCATCGTATTAATTATTATGTGCTTGAACTTCCTTTATATAAAGAATCCCTTAGGGTGTTTGATGGATTACTGATATTGAAAGCTTGCAAGCTCTGCTCCTCTTCTCTTCCTCTTCATAGCACCTCTTCTTCTTTCCCTTCTATTTTTCATTGTGTTACCAAGTGAATTAAAACAAAACAAAAAAATCTATTGAAATCAATTTGTATAAGTGAAACGCGGATCAGAATGCTTCAAAGTCTCAAAAAAACCGGTTCAATGGTTCAAGTGTGCTTTTATTCTGCCTAACTCCTCTTCTGTTTATAAAGTGTAACATGCTTCTAACAAAATTGGACAAATTCTAATTGAGAAACATAAATTATAACTTTCACTCTTCATTAACAAACTTACAACAAGTTAAAATAAAGTATTACCCGAAGTTTATATCAACATAGTCACAATAAGGCTCAACCTTTTTGGCTGCTTCCAACAAAACATCTGGATCATTTGCACAAAATTGCACAAATAAAGGACGATCCTCCTGTTTAGGTTATGACTGAGTATTAAAACCGTTCTAATACAATAAACTCGCACGCACCATCATAATACGTAACCAAACAATTAAATGGAGACATATTATAAAACTAAAAGAAAATAAACATAATATCTTATAATATTAGAAAAAATTCATATATGAAGGCTAGTGAATATTGGGAGTTCCAAAAATGATTGTTTTCATAAAGTCAAACCCAAGTTTACCCAATGAAATGAAAACTAAATGGAGACAAATTATAAAATTAAAAATAAAATAAGCATATGATCTTCAAATATAATATTAGAAAAAGTTAATATATGAAGCTAGTGAATATTGGAAGTTCCAAAAAAATGACTGTTAGTAAAGTCAAACCAAAGTTTACCCAACAAAATGTTATTAATATAAAATTACACAGTATACAATAGTTCGTCTATAGATAAGATAACTTAATCTATTTACAATCAAACATAAAAAAGGATGCTAGCTAGGAAATGTTGGAAAAACTTTTGAGTTGCAAGACATAAAATGGATGACAAAATTAAATAAAACATAAAAGACAAACAATCAAATGGTCTATTAGATCTGCAGGAAAGAACAAAACCTTCCACTCTTCCAGTCCAATTTAAATGAACCCCAACTCAATGGATGAAGCTATAATCTATGGAAGCTGGCAATTCTTGGGCAAGGCTTTCTTAGTATCCATAATTGGGAAGTTCAGAATGGTTGACATCATAGCTAAAATGTAAGAAAACCAAGAAGTGACACTTTTGAAGAATGATACTCCCTGCCAATGCATGTTTGTTTGTGGGCGGACATGGGAGATGCAACATTATCAAAAGGCAAATTGATGTAGACTAATGAAGTAATTTTATTTTCCACTGACCGTTATTTTCAATGCATGTTTGCCTTTGGGCCGACATGGGAGATAAAACATTATCAAAAAGCAATTTGATGTAGACAAATGAAGTAATTTTATTTTCTATTGATCGCTCTTTAGTTTATTTGATATACTTAGACAGGGGCGGACCCACACCTGGACACACCCGGGCACGTGCCCGGGTGTGTTTTCACGGAATTTAGGCGAGGTGCCGCCGGACCGTGAGGTGGTCCCCCCCCCAGCTAGATCATTTCCCCTCGTATTTCCGAGACGCCGGCCGCGAGTCTGTGAGATGTCGACTGCAAGCAAGTGCAAGACGGAGACGTCAACTGTGACGACATTGCGGCGATCGGAGAGCAATCGAGCGAACTGGAAAGAAAGTTGAAACGACGAGCACGAGTTGGTCACGGGAGTAGGCTAGCAGGTCCGCATCTTACTACCCTTTCTTGTGGTATCCAGATGTGTATTCTGCATCTTATTTCCCTTTCTTGTTACGCTTTGAAACTGGAATCAGATGGTTTAAGATTTTGTTTTCAGACCTATTCTTTAGAGGTAGATACATGTTACAACATACAGACTAAAACCATTTGGTTCCTATCCACTTGTGCTGAAAAATACAGTAATATAAATGCAGTGGATATAGCAACTATATCTTTATGTCATTGTTCAATTCCTGAAACTTACTGTCTTTAATCCATTGTGCTTGGAAATTTTAACGGAAAATAGAGCTACTTCTAGGTGGTCACTTTTTTCAGCTGTTTCCTGCTAAATATGAGAGGCGTATGCCCTATTTCGTTTCAGCTGTTTCCTGCATTTGTTGCCATTTTTAGATTGCGCAATTCTTAAGGCTAAATGGTTCTTTTTTCAGCTGTTTCAATTTAATTAAAGATGTGCATAATATAGTTTAATTTGTTAGTTTGCTCATGAATGTTAGTTTCTTTTACTAGATTTTAATTGTTGTGCTTTGTGAATTGTGATGGAGAAACTTTATTCAAAATTAGCACCAAAGAACTTAGTTTACAATAATATATTTTTTTAATTTTTTAATAAAAAATATCAAAAATCTAAATTTTTTTACTTGGTGGCCGGGTCGGATGAAAATCCTGGGTCCGTCACTGGCAGAGGCGAAACTGTATAGAGGCACACCCGAGCATGTGACCGGGTTCAGTTTTGGGGAAAAATAGTGTATAGACCTAGTTATAATCGTTTATAATAATTTAAGTGCAATTTTGGCTCGTAAAATATGCGATTTTCTCCCCTAAAACTTACAAAAAACTATTTTGGTTCAGCGCCTTTTCACACGACTCATTAACCAATCACACTCATTTCTTTTTCGTAAACCCTAAGCTCCCGCACTCTCGACTCTACAGTCCCACCGTCAACCCTAAGCCATCTGGCGATATCTCCTGGACTCCACTCCCACACTCTCGGCGACCGACAACTGGCGCCCGACTCCCGTGTCAACCCTAAGGAGGAAAGGCCGATCTCTCCTTGAACTTCAATTCGAATGTTCCACAAGGTGCCAATCTCTCCTCTTTCTATTGATGTCGAACAAATGATCTGGATTCTGGACTGTAATGACGATCTATTGTTTCCGAAATTGTTTTTGATGTAGGAGAAATCAATGTAATTGCTCAGTTAATATTTCGTTTTTTTTTGGCAGTTACTCTAATGATTTGCAATGAGATGGGGATTTTTTTTCATTGATTTGCTTCTTGATTTGTGGCAAAAAATCACTATAAGCTTGACAGTAATGACTTGCATTTTATACTTGTATTTGCCTTTCATGATTTTGCTTTCTCATAGCGTTCTCCACAGCTTTAGAACTACAGGATTCAGTGTATTGTAAATTCATTGATTTTGATATGTTGATTCATAGATTCATTCATTGATTTAAAATTGTGTCAAATCTCGTATTTTTTTCTGCGCAGTATATTATTTTCTAGCAATTTGATTTCCAGAATCTGAGTCCAGAATTTATGGGATTCCCTATTGCCTTCTATCTTTTGCCTCCACTATTCCAGGTATCCTCATGTCATAATTTGTGGCTTTTTGCACAATTTATTTGTCATAATTCTTGATATTCCTCTTTATTTAATAGCTACGGATACTTTTTTTCCAAAAGTTGTTTAATCTAGTCAAAAATCTCAAAACATGGAAGAATCTCCTTCATCATCATTTACAAAGAGTGATCGGCTAAATTGTGTTGAAGACTTGCAATCTGATCCTGAGTTAAGACAACCAATATCGAGTTATGATGTCAACGATCATGACAGAATTAGAAGATATTACCTACAAAAAGGTCATTGTCAACCACAATTAGAAAAATTTCCACAGACTGAATTCGGAACTAAAGCTCGGCGATTCAACAAAAATTGGTTCATCGAATTTAAGAGTTGGTTAAAGTACAGTCAGAATAAAGATGTTGCACTTTGTCTGTATTGCTATATCTTCCCACAAATTGGTTGTGATCCAACATTTGTTAGCCGTGGTTTTAGATACTGGAAGGATAAGACAATTCTTGAAAAGCATATGGGTAAACATGATAGTGATCATAATACTTCTAAAAAATTGTGTAAAAATTTGATGAATGAAACAAATCATTCAAATAGTGTTTGCTATACAAGAAGAAACTCAAATTGTTGAGTATCATGCTCGTTTAAATGCATCAATTGAGTGTGTCCAATTTCTTTTACGACAAGGAATGTCATTTCGTGGTCATGATGAATCCGATGTGTCGACAAACAAAGGAAATATTTTGGAACTGTTACACTTTTTAGCATCACATAACAATGACTACAATGTAGTTGTATCGGGAAATGCTCAAAGTAATTGTCCGTTAACATCACCAAAGATACAAAAGGAGATTGTTTCCGCAATTGCAAGTGCAACAACGAACAAAATCATTGAGAACATTGGTCAAGAATGTTTTGCAATTTTAGTTGACGAGTCCCGGGATATCTCAACTAAAGAACAAATGACAACTGTTTTGCGATATATCCGTGAAAAGTATCTTGTTGAATTGTAAGTTTTTTTACACTTTATCAATGCAACTTTAAATCATTTTGTAATGTAATGCTAATAGCCTACTATTACTACGCATTTTTCTGCTTGTGAAGAATTAGTGTATGCACTAAATATTTATTTATTTTGGTCATTTTAATGGTTTTTTATTTTTTTTAATTACTTTTTACTTTTTAATTAGTGTCCAGGTAAGACAAAAATCCTAGTTCCACCACTGGCCACTGATAACTTAGGTCTATAAATATTTGATATTTCTTTAATGTTAAAGACATGTTGTGTACTCCCTGACGTGATATATTTAAGATCATTCTTTATGTTGTCTAGATTGTGTATTCATATTCTTTGTCAATCCTGCAGTTCAAAGTTAGTTAATTATATTGTTGTTTATTGAGTTGGTTTGGGTTATCGTATATTTATATCTGACCAGCCATACCCATTTTGAATAAGTATTTGGTAGGATGATTTAAAAGAAAATTAAAAAAAATCATATTTTGAACTTTTAATCAACCATTGAATCCCTTAAGCTGCTCAGCTTACTATCGTATATTTTTTATATCATTGCTGCTAGTTACACTAGTGTATACGAACCATATATCAGCCACCACAACAATATAATTAAGTTACATGAATTGAAGCCCTATCTCTGGTTGTGATGTGTTTCCTGTGGGTCCTATCATGTTGCCTTTATCTGAATGCTTCGTCTCCCCGTGATACTACCACCTATATTGTTCATCAAAAATCTCTTGCTGTTTTGGTGGCTATCCACTGTTGTTCCTACTACAAGAATTATTGTTCAGTAGGGTTGGTTTTAAAGAAGATGCAGAAAAGCACAAGAGAAGAAGAAATGACCATGAAAGTGGTCATCATAGAGGAATCTAAATTGCAAGTAATACAATAAATATTTGAGGATGACTAAGGGAACATAGACTTGATAAATTACACAGCATCAAAATATCAATTAAGTTATATAATAATAAGATCCATTGAAGCCCTATTTTTTGTGAGTGGATTACAAAAAATGGGCAGATAAAGCCTGACATAAATAGAATTAAAAAAATAGATTCACCCACTAATGCAAACCACAAAACATGGAATTGGGTTGAAAAGAGAATTATGATTCATAAACCAAGCCACGGAACATGGAATTGGGATGCATGGAAAATTATGATTCCTAAAGCAATCCACAAAACTTGAAATTTGGATGAAAAGAAAAGTATGATTCATAAACCAAGTCAGAAAAGCTGGAATTGGGATGATGATGGTGACTGGTAATTGGCAAGACGCACCCTCCAAATATAGTGTTTTGGCAAAATTCACCCTAAATTGTTAAATATTGCAAAATGCACCCCCAATTAGGAAAATTTGGCACTTTGCACCCTCGTGGGGGTGCATTTTGCCAGGTTTTTCTAACCTGGGGTGAATTTTGCAATATTTAACAAATTGGGATGCATTTTGCCAAAGCCTTATAACTTGAGGGTGCATCTTGTCAATCACAGGGATGATGAATGCAATTATCTAATACAACACCAAACATCTCATGGTCTCGACATAAATTAAATTGGAAATATATGTTTGCCTGAGGGTAGTTCAAGATATTTCTATCAAAACAATAAAAAGCAAAAAAAAAATCCAAATTTACGAGCAGAATGGCGCAACCTTGCAAGTGGTGAACTCCATGCCTCGATACTTTTCATTTTCGGCGAAGATACGCGAGTGCAACATTGGGGTGTAAGCCGCCTCAGCGCCGTACTTACGGCACAGCATCCGAAACGGTAGCTCGGAGTTATCCACCATCGGGGCGACGATCAGCCTTGGGGAGCCAATCCGCCTCCAGTGCTCCCACGCGCGCTCCAACCGCCGCTCACTCTCGAGCAACGGAACGATAGAAGTTAACGCAGGAGACGGAAGTTCGGGGAGGGAGCGGCCGCCGCCTTCGGTTTCGCATAGGTGCTCGTCTGGCTCATCTTCAAGCTCCGATGAGCCGGAGGGAGGTAGATCTGCGGCCATGTAAGAAGCAAGGTAGCTAGGATTTATCAGGCGACGGCGATTTCGCCGGCGGAGAAGTAATGGCAGAGGCGGCCAAAGTCTCATGCGCCTCTCCGGGGAGCGGGGGTATCAACCCTGCGACGAGCCGAAGTAGGGTTCAGTTTTGCAACTAGTTGTGTGTTTACTAGGACATAGAAAACAGCACCATACGCACAGTTTTCACAACGAGGCCGGCCAATGAAATTTCAATGGGATCTCTATTGTATCATGTTATTTAAATATAGAGAATATAGTTAGAACAATACCAACCATATTCTTCATATTTAGAAAACATAATGTATATATATGTATTTTATATGTATATTTTATTTATATGATATATATATATGCTTTTTAAATTATATTTTTCGTCTCGACATGACAATGAAGTAATGTAATTTTTAAAATTTTATGCATATCAATTTGAATGTATTTTTATTTGTGCAAACTTAATCAGTAAAATGTCTTCTCTTCGTATTTCCATGATCAATAATAATTAGACAGTATTTAATATTAGTCTCGTTTTGTAGGTCTCGAAAAAATAAATTTATTGATATATTACATATCATATTTGAAAATATATATCAAACCGTATATTGAAATGCGACTAATTTTATAAATACCAAATTTAAACGATTAAAAAATAAAAATACTCTAAAAAGATATCCAGCCCCCTCCATTTTCTCTCCCCCTCCATTTTCTCTCCCCGCCTCTAAATTTACAGGGGGAGAGAGAAGATCTCTATTTTTGGCGGAAGAAATGTCAATCGATTGGAGGGATTTGGGGTTGTATATTTGAAGAATAGAGTTGTGTTGGAGTTGCTCTAATGCGGAGATGTTTAGAATGGTGGTATCAGAGAGTTTATCTAATTTCAAAAAGTATGAATTAAAGATCTGTGATGACAGAGTCGTGTGTGTGGGTTGCATTTATATGAATCGTAACATGCATAACATATCATAACATGCATACGTACTAGATTATTCATAATACAGATCATTATCATATAAATTAGTATGAGCTTTTTTTATATGATAAGTTGCAATTCCTAAATCAAAAATAAGTTTTGAACCGGTGTTAAACCGGGTTAAATGCGTATACAGAGTAACTTAGATATTATTTTGCAAAGCTAAGTAAAATAATTAAAAAACTTTTCTGGGACTAAAATTTTTTTAGAACTTTTGAGACTGGTTTTTAAAATTCTCTTTTCTAGAGCGAAACCGACGACCTAGCTGTTTCGAGTGAAGACATGGAAGTTTTGTACTCTTACATTTATCTCCATGGAGATTTAGGCTCTCTTTGGCACGGCGGTGACAGTCGTAAATGCAGTGGTTATGAACCATTCTTCGTGAACGCACGACCTCTTCTAAGGAACTTCATCCGCTTTTATGTACAAAACTAGTTCTCTTTTTTGATGACAGTCATAACCATTGTCTTAAAAAACATGCATTCTATGACAATGACGTTTTTGCTCATACTCATCCGAGCAAAAAAAAAGTTGTGAAAACACTCTGATTTTTTGCTTGAAGACAAAGTTGTAAGTTATCCATCCAGTATGATCTTTTTTTGCTTTATTATTCATTTATACAACTAATTGCATTACATTTTTGCATTCTAATATTTTTTTAAGGTCAGATATGTGTTGACATAGTCAAATATTTCAACCCTAGCTTTTTCTTCGCGCAATTCCATGTTTGTTTATGGTGGGATATTTGCAGCACAATGTGGTTTTATCATCGGATTTGCATTGTTCTGACCGGATGTTTCCCTATTAGCAAGTATTTTGTTCAGTTACTTTTTTAAACGGGCAAATTTGTATTTATCGGACCGATTTTTTCATAAGTTGTTCAATAATTCGGCTATTTATTGCAAATAACAAGTGGTATATTCCTTAGATGTAGGTGCGTAATTTTCACATTTAAGCAATTTGCTCCGGCATTAATAAACTCAATTGGTGATAAGAATGAAAGAATATTATAATTAAGTGTGCACAGATGGGAATAATTCTAGGATGGATGACCTCCTGGGAAGTCTCGTGCTGCCCGCTTATCTGGAGAATTTCACTCATTAAAGGAAGGTTACGACCACCAACAACCCGCCAATGGGCTGGAGAGAGGTTGGGGTAGTTGGGATACAGCCCGGTAACGTCGCCTAGAGCGGAGCCGTGACGTTGTCCCATTTGATCAGTTAGGATCTGTCACGACCCGTCTCGGCAAAAGTCAGAGTGCGCTTCGGGCGGGTCGTGATGTCACGGGCATGGGCGGAAAGAAAATCATGTATGCTAAGGTGGATGCAGAAATACATGTTATAGGTTAAAAATAATGGTGATTGTTATGAGCAAACCTATTTTGGATTGGTGCAAGCCAATATTATGGGCAAACCAAAAAATTATATGTGCAAACCAAATTGTTACGGGCAAATCAAAATTAAAACTTTCTAAATCAGATAGCAAAATATAAACTAACTTTTTATCATCAATATTACAAACTTTAATGTTTTACAAAAAATTCTAATTTATTGAGTTTTTCATGATATCTCCCCAAAATCGAGATTGTTAGAGGTGGTGGGCAGTCATCACGTATACTCAGTTGTATAAAATGATTTTCTTGAATAAATCTCATAAATATAGTTCTTCGAAGGACCGGTGGTGGTGAATGCAATGGCAAGAAAGTGAAAGACTGAAAATGCTGAAATGTACTAATTTGATGTTGTAGCAAGAAACAATGATTAGCCCCATATCAGACATTGTCATCCACTTATCCAAAGGAGCAGGAACAACCACACAATCTAGTGAATCCAACAACTCTAATCTTCTTACTCTCCCAAAAAAATGGTCATATAACTCCTCTTTTTCACGAACCTCTTGTGATAGTTCTTTACGTACTTGCAATCAATTATCCCTCATTTTCAATTCATTACTGATTACTCGGTATCCACAATGTTCATCTCTCAATATATCTACAACATCGATAATATAATTTGTTATGTGTGATGACATTTCTTTACGAACGACTCTAAGTATTCTTTTTCAGTCTTTGCTATTTTTTTGTCATGTTTTGCAGTATTTTTCAAGGTCAATTGCTCACTCATCAAAACATGTTCAAATAGGGAGAGATCTTATTTTGTTGACGAATCTTCACATGCAAAGTTCTTGTATCTTCCTCTCGGTCGGTCCTTTAATCTAGTAGGTACAGATGATTCCAATGTTTGACTTAAACTCGGATCCATAAGTTCACGAAACTTTCGTTTGATCTCTTGTTTTTGCAGTTCAAAAGTGTTGTTATATCTTCTAAGGATGGCTTCAAATTCCACATCAATTTCATTAGGCTCAGTGACTTCAACTTTAATGTCCCGATCTTCTTTCTCATCATGCAGAGAAAGCTTTTTACAATGATCATGTATCATCCATATTGGAAATGAATTATTTTGTGTTATGTATGGTAATAATTCGTGCGCACAAGGTAATTCCAATGTATAGTTGTTTTATGTGTGCATTCACCAATTAATGATTTTCCCGTTCTTGCTAAAAATTCCTCCTTTTTAATGTAATCCAAAGCTGCAAATGAAATACGTCCCACTAACTCGGAATATAAAGGAGTGTTGAATACCTTGTTAATTTGAACGATGCTTTGCCCAAAAGCCCTCTTAATTTATGTATGTTGTAAAGTAATCATCTGATCAAAAGTTTTTCAAATAGTGTTTAGGTTGTCAATTGAAACTTCCAAAAATTTCTTGAGTTGACTATAACTGCCCTCAACGCGATTTGTTGTACAGTTGCATATGTGCAAATGCATGTCCACCTATGCGGACACAAAATATTCTTCATATGGTGTTATCCACGTGGTGACCACATAAGAATAGACTTCCGGGTAAACGCACTCGTAGTTGTCTTTAAAATCATTAAATTGTCGATAAAAATTAGATTCTCTTTCAGAGTTTGCTAATAGATGTCATGTCGCTATGAACTCCTCTCATTTTTCTCCTTTTTAAACAATCTCTTGCAATGTCCTAATATATTCATGCTTACGTGAAACCTGCACAAAATATTTTTTCTTTTGAAAAGATTACTGCAACTGCATTCATTAATGAAATTTCCCTATCTGTTACCAATACAGTTGGCAATCCAAGATAGATTTAAAGCAGTCAAGAGCTCATGCATAACTTGCTTGTACTTCATTGGGCATGAACGCAAAAGTAGCATAAAAGGAATTGTTGGCTGAAGCAACACCAATAATACATAATAGTGGTAATATGTATATGTTTGTCTTGTACGTACAATCCAACAAAAATACACTCGGAAACATTTTGCATAATTTAACTGCAACAGGATGAGCAAAAAAAAGTCTTTCAAACTGATCAGTAGCATCATTGAATTTGTTAAAGCTAATGTATCCACCATTAGTAATACATTTGTATAAAAATTGAATTTGCATACCCCCATCAAATTCAGCTCTCTACATCTTTGCCCTTTTATTGTAAATTGTTTGCATTGTCGTGGTGTTACCATGATCTCTTTTTTCAAAGCCGATAGTATTTTCCTATGTTTTACAATGGCCGAATACATGTCCTCCACAATCTTTTTTCTCGGCTTTATCTAGTTTACATGCATAGGAGTGAGCTTCAAGATGAACCATGTCATGGTTGTGCGATCCGCACATAACTTCAAGTGTCCCCTCATTTACATGTGCATTTTTCTGACCTTTAAGTGAAAATGGACAACCACACCTCTTTGTAGTAGTTCTTCGCAAATTTTTCTTTACCCATCCTTTACCCCGTTGTTTTTCACGATAATAATCTGCTCTGTCACATCCCAAAAAAACTCGAGCCTTAAGTCTACTATTAAGCTTGTCAGCACCTTGAATTATCACAACAAATCCTAATCCCCTCGCCCTTTCTTGAACCCAAGATACCAACTCCTCCTTAGATTCAAAACATTGTGATGTGACAAAATGAATTCCAATATCATTTTGTGTTTGTTGAGATGATTCTCCACATGTCAATAATTTCATATTTTCCATATTCAATTAAACTACAAGATCTGAAAACGAACAAAGAAAATCAACACTTGACGATCATACACATTTAACATATTAACTTACTTTCAAAAAAAGAATTGAAGTGTTAGATTGATAGTATGTCGATCCAAATCCAAAGTCCAGATCGAAACCAAACTCAAAACACCAAAATGAAAAAGTCAGACATCATGCCAAAATATACAAAGTTATTGAGTATTGTTCCCAAAACATATTAACATAATTCAAACACTTACTGATTTCAAACAAATGAAAAAGTCAAGATCACAAACACCAAATATTTTTCATCAAAGGCTAAATCACCATAATTTAACATGAAAGGAAATCACAAAAACTCTCTTTGTCTCTCTCTCAACAAGCTTGAAATGACAAACCTCAAACAAATCAACCATATCTACATGAATGTAACAAAATGACAATTGTTATGTGAACCCTAACTCCATCTCTTCCCAAATTAGGCTTAGAAGCACAAAGGAGATTATCGGTCAATCTCTATCCATTATGTGAACAAATCCCGAGGATTTGGGCAAAGGAAACAAAAAGGCCAAAAAAAGGTATTGAAATCGCGACAAAAACGGAATAGGCGATGGAGAAGGACTGCGCGCAGGGAGGAGGCTCGCTGACGATGAACAACTCAGGGAGGAGGCTCGCCGAAGGATTTGCACTTCAGAAAGGAGCCTCGTCGACACTGGACGGCGTAGGGAGGAGGCTCGTCATGAGGGATCTCGTTTCGCGATTCTAGGGTTTTCGGTGTTAACAGGAGAACAGTTCGAGTGATACGGGAGGAAGAGTGGTTTGCCCTATAAAATTTCCGGTAAAATAAATATCGATTATTAAATAGTTTGTTTTTAAAATTTTGGTTTACACCTATCCAAAATA
Organism: Platanthera guangdongensis; assembly: GCA_039583875.1. Classification (NCBI taxonomy): domain Eukaryota; kingdom Viridiplantae; phylum Streptophyta; class Magnoliopsida; order Asparagales; family Orchidaceae; genus Platanthera; species Platanthera guangdongensis. The sequence continues at coordinate 268,232,360 of CM077151.1, read as the reverse complement.
GGTTTGCACGTAACAATCGCCAAAATAATTACTTTTAAGTAAAAACAGTTTGATTTTTTTATACTGAGACTTTTAGCGTTTAAAATAGTGAGAATTATAAATGCACATGTATTGTGTAAAAATCATGTTTTGTATGACACTATTATAGATTTCATGCAATTATGATTCAAAAGAGGATGCACATGCATTAATATCAAATACTAGTACATAAAGTATTTAAATAGCCTAGTAGTTGTTTATGATACCAGAGACAATGTCTGATTGCAATTATTACATAAAAGAAATATATGATAGTAAATGAAATATAAAAATAGAACCTGGAACCTTAAGCAGATAGGGCTCAAGGACCTGGCGGCGTTGTCACGAACGCTAAGGCAATTCCAAAAGAGAAAGAAAAGTCTTAAAACATTGAAATAAACTTGTAAGCAAGTAAAAGTAAAGCATGAGCATGCGAAATAGAAACCCACATATACAAGTTTTCATGAAGTAATGTTACTGAAACAGACAAGTAAATGAGCCAACAGAAATAACTAGAATCAAGAGACTACTCTGGAGAATAATATATATTTGATCATACAATATCATAAGTTGTAATCAATGAACAGTGTAAGTGTTTTAGTGAGTGTGCATGGTTCACACTCGGTCCAAATACAAGTCCTATTAGAAAAACTTCATGCTTGTCGTGACCATTGTTGCGGCCCAGGCCCAGTTTAAGGAGTCTTAGTGAGTCCCAACTGGCACCGTGAGGACTACAACCCCAACACGTTTCAATATTTGCTTATGATATTATGAATTACATGATTCATACTTTAGTGATTTTATCAGAAATAAAAATATTTAAAGTGAAAGATCAGATTAAGAATGAGTTTTATTCAGACAGACATAAGAAACAAGATTCGACGACACAAAAGAAACCAAACAGTGACTTTTGAATCTTGCGGGTTCGAGGGATTAATGTTTCATTTCAAGAAGATTTTATCGAGTATATTGTACATGTAAGATGACATGTATCGAGTTGGAGATATCAAGTACTCACCTAGGGTAAATCATCATTTGACAAAAGTATTTTCCAAATAAAAATGTGTTACGAGCATGATATATCAAAAAATCTATCACATACTTGCTAATCAGAATTTGTTACTATTATTATCATGAAACTTATTGCTCGTGCTCAATATTCTATCATTCTTCTCATTATTCATCAAATGAGGTCAAACCATTCACCCTAATAAATATCCAAATAAAATCATTCAATCTAAGTGTATATCAATGTAAGACTCCCTCATGATCACAAGTTCTTTTAATTCCAAATATATTACATCATAAATTATTAACTTATCAGACTGAGTATTCAAGATTTAAACTTATTGACCAACTAAACATTACAGGGTTAAATCATAGAATCGTAAGAACAGACAAAATAATTAGGATACAGATCTATTTAACAAATCAATACATACAGAAATGCAGTCATGAATTAGAGAACATAGACATTAATTTAAATTCAATGCTTACAAGAGAGAGATGGATCTCTACTTGCCTTAAAGAAGCTGAAATTGGCGGCGGCTAAGCTGTGTAAGCAAAAAACAGAAACCCTATTTGAACTCATTTAATAACAATGCAATCGACAATGACCTAATAAGAAACACAATGCTAGCACGGACAATTATTTTATAAGGCCAAAAGCACGAGAGAGAGGGCAATTTACCACCCTCAAAAGTGAGTAGAGAGGAAACTAACAGACGGAAACGGAGGCTTGGCGGCACTTAAGCTTGGAGAAACCCTAATTCGGAGAGGTCTTCCTTCACAAACCATCAATTGAAGCGACAAACGACGTAGGAAATCACAAATACCCAAAGGTTAGACGATTAAGATAGGCGAAAAAATCATGAATCATAAAATATATGAAATTGGAGTGCAAACTTTCCAAGAAAAAATCATGGAAATCTGAATAAAGGCAAAGAGGGGAAAACTTACCCAAAGAAAAACAAATTCGGGCTCAAGGTGAGAGGGGAGGAAACCATAGACATCCCTCTAGCAAAACCCGACCAAGACAAAGATGTGGAGGTGAAATTAGGGTTGTCAGAGGGAGAGAAGCGTTTGCCGGCCTTTTGGAGGCGGAAGAAACTTCTGCTAGCACTGAGGAGATGGGGGAAGTTGTTGGTGCTTTGGAGAAGACAAAGAACTGTCGGCTTGTGTGGGGAGACGTCGACGGTCTGAGGCGGAGGAGGAGAAGCAGGGTTGAAAACGCCTCTTTGGAGGAGAGAAAACTGTCGGCCAGAGCAAGAGGCATACATGAGGAGACAGAAATCTGGAGCGGCAGCTTGCGCTGCGACCTGCGGGAGACGGGGGAGTCGCGACTTGCGACAATTGACCTGGAGAGGGAACGAGAAAAACCTACACTGAGCGGGTTTGTTTACATGAGAAAATAAAGAGGAGGGACTCGTTTAGGTATACGATGGGGTAGATTAGGTTATTTATTATTATTATTATAACCTATGTAAAAACCTGGTTATTACATTCTTCACACTTAGAAAGTTTCGTCCCGAAACTTTCTGAGAATTCTCTGAAAGAGATCAAAAATAACGAAGATTTCGATGTCATACATTTCAACAAAGGTTTGCACACTAAGACATGAAAACTAACTATGAATGCACTGAAATAAAAAGAAGAACAATTGCAGAGACTTACTAAGATCAGATTCAAGTTCTCAAGAGAACTCTTCAAACTTAGCGGGTTCGGCCAAATACAAAAGATTGGCTTCATGAAACACAAGAATGTATTCGATTACCTCAAAATTGTGAACGACAAGACACGAGAATTTGAGAGCGAAAAGATTTTGCACGAAGCGAAGATAGGACACCAAGGAGGAAAAAAACTGAATGATGATTGAGTATCAACAGAAGCGAGTCGCCCTAGGGATGGAAGAGCACAAAATCACGCTGAAACAATTCAACAGAACCATTTACAAGAAGACCTCATTTCTCGCTGACATTTAGGAGCTATCTAGAATGAGATATAGGAGGACCAGATAGAATTGATAATCGGGCAGAACATGAAGACTAAATATGAATACTAGAAACTTAAGACAAGAAATTTTAACACATTTCCTACTGTCATGTACATAAATTATGTAATAATTATAATATTTTCATTAGACAACTCTAGGTAATGATCATGCAAGTGCAACAATGAGATCATGTACGATGTCAAACAAATAGTAAAATCATGTGTGTACAATCATTATTGTTGTTCTTAGCTTAGCACTTGTGCAATAATTTATGATATGAATGCAAATGAATGGATACACATGACATGTTAAGCGCACATATCATTTAACATGTCATCCATATTATGATTTTAATGTCAACGCACTTGAAAATATTAAACCACCCATACGATTTAATATTCGCAAGCGATGTATATCCTAGTAGAAATTTGTATACACAGAAATATTAAGTTTGATCATACTCTCTAAACATTCGTGTGCATACTAATCATGCTTATGAGTGAGTGTGTGCGTGTTTCAGCCGCAAACAACAGATAATGACAAGTGAGTGAAGAAATGATGCAAGTATATTTATTTTTATAATAAAATTCAAAATATTTGATATTTACAAAATACTTTATCTTTTGAACTAACCTCCCTCTAATACCAACTATCGCGACCCGTCTCGATAAAAGTCCGAGTGCGCTTTGGGCGGGTCATGATGTCATAGGCATGAGAGGAAAAAAACCATGTCTGTTAAGGCAGATGTAAAGATATTGATTATAAATAAAAATAATTAACTTTAAGTAAAAACAGTTTGATTTTTTATGCGAAAACTTTTAGAGTTTAAAACAATAAGAATTTTAAATGCACATGTATTTTGTAAAAATCATGTTTTATATGGCACTACTATAGATTTCATGCAATTATGATTCAAAAGAGCATGCACATGCATTAATATCAAATTTTAGTACATAAAGTATTTAATTAATTTAGCAGCTATCCATGATACCAAAGAAAATGTCCGATTGTAATTATTACATAAAAAAATATTTGACAGTAAATAAAGTGTAAACAAAGAACCTGGAACTCGACTCTGATTGGGCTCGAGGACTTGACAACGCTATCAAGAATGTCAAGGCAATTCCAAAACAGAAGAGAAAAGCCTCAGAACATTGAAATAAACAGCTGAGAAAAGTAAAAGTAAAGTATGAGCATGAGAAATAGAAACCTACACGTACCAGTTTTCATGAAGCGATACTACCGAAACATACATGTAAATGAGTCAACATAAATAACTAGAATCAAGAGATTACTCCGAAAAATAATATATATTTGATCATATAATACCATAAGCTGTAATCAAAGAAGAGTGTATGTGTTTTTAGTTGGTGTGCATGGTTCACACTCAGTCCAACTACAAATCTTATTAGAAAAATTTTATGCTTGTCGTGACCATTGTCACGGCCCAGGCCCGGCTCAAGGAGGATTAGTGAGTCCCAACTGGCACCGTGAGGGCTGCAACACAAGTGACCCCAATACATTTCAATGTTTGCTTATGATATTATGAGTTACATGATTCATATTTTAGTGATTTTAACAAAAACGAAAACATTAAAGTGAAAGATAAGATAAAGAATAAATTTTATTCAGACAGGCATAAGAAACCAGATTCGACGACACTAAAGAAAACAAACCGTGAGTTTTGAATCTTGGGGGTTTGATGGGCTAATGTTTCATTATCAAGAGGATTTTATCAAATATATTGTTGATGTAAGATGACATGTATCGTGTAGCGCCCCAAGTTTCTTGAGACAAGAAATGACTTCTGTGAGATACCACCCGACGGAAGGGTTGACGTCGGCGGTCGCGTAGCTGCTTTATTCAGGATGTCTCTCTGCGAGGTACTGCGTGGCGATAGCGATACCGCGGGGCATTAGCGTCAGTTCGTCGAGACCATCACGTTGATGTGACACATCATCTACAGCGCAACGGTAGGTTGTTATCGTGCGATGTTGGAAAGGCTGATTTATTTGGCAAAGCTCTCAGTGAGCTACCGCCCAGCGACAGAGTTAATGCTGAAGGTAGCTGTGCTTTTGTCATTTCTTTGTTGGTTACGAGACAGACCAGCTATCGCCCGACGATAGTAAGATATCATGTTGCAGTAGTAGATCAGTTATGACGCGAAAACGTCTCAACCTATGTTTGGAGGTTTTTGAACGGTGGCTTGCGGGACATTTGTGGACGTTTTCCCCGAAGATCTCCTTGGAGCTCCACCTCAGAGAGAAATTGATTTCACCATCGAGTTGGTGCCAGGTGTCAAACCTGTGTCGCGATCTCCGTACCTCTTAGCACCGAGAGAAATGACAGAGTTGAAGGTACAACTTCAAGAAATGTTAGAGCAAGGGTATGTGCGTCCAAGTTCGTCACCTTGGAGCGTACCGGGCCTCTTCGTGAAGAATAAGTACCCGAGTTTGAGGATCGATGATCTGTTCGACCAGCTTGTTGGATCAACTGTGTACTCAAAACTAGATCTGAAAATTGGTTATTATCAACTGAGAATCAGGGAGAGTGACATTCTCAAGACAATGTTCAGTACACAATAAGTTCACTATGAGGTCACTATCACGCCTTTTGGACTAACGAATGCATCGTCTGTATTTATGGACTTAATGAATCAGACGTTCAAGGAGTATTTGAACCAGTTCGTGATAGTCTTTATTGATGATATCCTGGTGTACTCCCAATCTGAGGATGATCAAGTAGATCATTTGCGCAAAGTGTTGGAGACCTTGAGGAGCAACCAGCTGTATGTCAAGTTCTTTAAGTGTGAGTTTTGACTGTCTTCGGTAGCATTCCTTGGTCATGTTGTTAGTGGTGAGGGAATCACGGTAGATCCGGTAAAGATTGTTGCGATACAGGAGTGACATGTGTTGTCTTCTGTGGCGGAAGTCCGGAGTTTTCTGGGGCTAGCCAGCTATTACAAGTGCTTTGTAGAGTATTTCTTGTGAATAGTGTTACCCCTCATGACCATGACAAGGAAGGATCAGAAGTGCTTTCGGTCGTCAACATGCGCACAAGCTTTTGAAGAATTGAAAAGTCGTCTGACCACGACGCCTATTTTGTGCTCGTCATGTGGTTTAGAGGGCTATGAGATCTACAATGACGTCTCAAGGAGCGGCTTAGACTACGTTCTGCTACAGCATAGTAAGATGATAGCTTACGGCTCGCGTCAGTTGAAAGTGCATAAGAGAAACTATCTGGTCCACGATTTGGAGTTAGCGGTTGTGATATTTGCTCTGAAGCTTTGAAGGCACTACTTATATGACGTGAATGTCGATATTTATACAGACCATAAGAGCCTGAAATATCTATTAGATCAGAAAGACTTGAATATGTGTCAGCGGAGGTGGATGATGTTTCTTAGGGACTACACTTTCAAGATACATTATGTTTCTGACAAGGGTAACACCGTTGCAGATGTGTTAAGTCGCAGGGTCCCCGCACAGGCCAGTTGGATACAGATGCATGACAAGCGTCTTATTCGAGATTTGGAGGCCTTCAAGATCTCTTGTGTTGATAGGAGGTATAGTGCTAAAGCACGTTTAAACTAGACAGAGGTGCAGTATGACCTCGCTGACCGGATTCGACAGGCGATGGAGCTAGATGACGATATGAAACGCTGCATGGCAGAGTCTTTGAATGAGTCAAATGCCTAGTTTACCGTTGATAATGGCATATTATGGAAGAACACTCGATTGTGCGTCCCAAAGGTGGGCAAATTACCAGAAGAGTTGATGTACGAGGAACATTTCTCCAAGTACTTGATTCACCCAGGGAGCATAAAAATGTTTAAAGACATGAAAAAGCTGTTATGGTGGCCAAGACTGAAAAAAGACATATCAATATATGTGGCGAAGTGTCAGACATGTGCCTTAGTGGATGCCAAATATCAGAAGACCGGAGGATTTTTGAAGTCATTGCCTATACCGGAATGGAAGTTCGATAACATATCTATGGATTTCGAGCATGGTTTGTCAAGATCGCAGAAGGGGAACGATGTCATCTGTGTGATTGCCGATCATTTAACGAAAGTGTCGCACTTCATTCGGAATAGGAATGACGATTCAGTGGAAAAGCTGGCGAAGCTTTACGTGGACAATATTGTACGTTGTGTGCCTCGTAGCATCGTTAGTGACTGAGATGGGTGCTTCACGTCTAATGATTGGATGCTTATACATCGACTATTGGGTACCAGGCTGAATTTCAGTACGACATTTCATCCGCAGACGGATGGTCAGACCGAGAGGGTAAACAGTACGATGAAGGACATGCTTCATATGTGCACCCTAGATTTCGGTAAGAGGTGGGAGGATTACCTGTATATTATCGAGTTCGCCTACAATAATAGCTACTAGACAAGTATTCAAATGGCGCCCTTCGAGGCCCTTTATGGTAGGAAGTGTTGTACTCCCTTGTCATGGTTGGAGACGGGCGAATCAAAGCTGTTTAAGCGAAAGGAAGTCAAAGATGCGACTTTGATTCGTACAATCCTAGAGCGTTTGTTGGTCGCTCATGATAGGCAGACTAAGTATTATAACATCAAGTAGAGAAATGTCGAGTTCGACGTGGGCGATTGGGTGTATTTGAAGATCAAACCATTCAGGAGCGTATCAAGGATTCGATGCTTGAAAAAGCTAAGTCCGAGATACCTTGGGCCGTTTGAGATATTGGAGCGTATTTGTGAAGCTGCATATCGGTTGAAACTTTCAAATAAATCAAGTGGTATGCACGATGTATTACACATATCAGTTTTGCGGATGGCGGTGCAAGAGCCTACGTAGGTGATTGTTGCGGATCAGGTGTCGATTGATTGTGGGTTGACAACGAAGGTCAAGCTCATTCGCGTTGAGGAAACGAAAGTCAAGTAACTCCGGAATAAGTCTATTAGGATGGTCAAGGTCCGTTGGGACAACTGTGGTCGTGAGTAACTATCTTGGGAGCAGGAGCAAACCATGAGGGCGGAGTTCCCCGAGCTATTCTTTTGAGGTACACATTGTAATGTTGTTACTTCTATAATTTCCTGTGCGGCGTAATTTCGGGGTGAAATTATTTGAGTGGGGGAGATTTGTAATGCACCAAGTTTCCTGAGGCAGGAAATGGCTTCTATGAGATACAACCTGGAGAAAGGGTTGACGTCGGCGGTAGCATAGCTATTTTATTCAGGAGATTCAACCGACAGGTCGATCTGTGTATCCCTGTTACCTTTGCATTTAGAATTCAGAATTGAAGTACGGAATAGACATGTTGTGTGAAGCCCATCCGGACAAGTTGGTCTGGATTGTTGATGATTGTTTGTGTGTCGGAAAAGACTCCATGGTAATTGTGTAGATTTTGGAGTCTCGAGGTGTGCAGATGGCTGTAGTGAGAGTACAGAAGTTGGTCTCTAGGAAAACACCCTTTCAGGGGAAGAAACGATAGTCTAACCCCTATCGCGCGACGGTAGCGCTACCGCCGGCGGTAGCTCCCAATGAGCACTGTTTTGTGTGGCCTGTCTCGTGGAAACTTGGGGGCCTATAAGGTTGAGCCGTGAGCTTAAATTGCTCCGCTATGGTGGCCGTGAGAGCTAGTATTGGGCATAACATGGTTATGCTTTGTGTGATTAGGAAAGGGGAGGCTAACCCGCGTCGTGGCTTGCGAGCCTGATGTTTTGAGCAATGGGATGCGACTGACCTATACCCACCCTATAGCGTTCGACTTGGAGTGAGTCAAAGTGCGAATCTGGGGGATCGCCATGACTTTGTTGTAGCATGGGGAGAGTCTTAGGCTTTAGACCGGAAAGACTAGAAATACTCAAAGTTACCGTCTCGAGGGCGGCGGTGGGGCTTGAATCTCAGCACATCGTAAATGTGCAATGAGTGCATGGGGCGTGTGGCCGGTCATGCCAACGCCTGTGGTGAATGGTGTTAAATTGCACGTTCCGATTACCTTTATATATCCATGCTAAATGCATGTAGGGAAGGAGCACCGTCACTCAGTGAGGGGTAGGGTCGTTATAATTTGATCAACTAATGCTGACTGTTGTCATGTTTGCCATCTTTTGGGTGGAATGTCTTCGTGCAGGTGCAACTGAACCGAGCGGGAAATAGCGAGCTAAAACCCATGGTAGCCAAGCCGGCCCTCGAAGGCCAAAGCAAAATTATCTTTACTGTTAACTATTTTATGTGTGCCCAGCCTGCGTACCGAAGTATATAAGACATTACCATTTGAGGAAACTTTGTAAGGCCTTAAGGGCATAACTATTTGTGTATTTATCTCAACATTCCTGTTTAATTTAGTGGACATTCTAATAGTTGGGTTCTAAGAAATTAAGTTACTTCTACTAGAATGCAATCTGAGTTAGGATGTACTTTAACTTTGTCGTAGCATGAGGAGAGTCTTATGCTTCAGACCGGAAAGACTAGAAATACTCAAAGTCACCGTCTTGAGGGCGGAGGTGGGGCTTGAATATCTGCACACCGTAAATGTGCACTGAGTGCATGGGGCATGTGGCCGGTCATGCCAACACCTGTGGTGAATGGTGTTAAATTGCACGTTTCGATTACCTTTATATATCTAGGTTAAATGCTTGCAGGGAAGGAGCACTGTCAATTAGTGAGGGGTGGTGTTGTTATAATTTGGTCAAGTAATGCTGACTGTTGCATTATTTGCCACCTTTTGGGTGGAATGTCTTCGTGCAGGTGCAGTTGAACCGAGCGGGAAATAGCGAGCTAAAGCCCATGGTAGCCAAGCCGGCCCTCGAATGCCAAAGCGAAGTTATTTTTACTGTTAATTGTTTCATGTGTGGCCGGCCTGCGTACCGAAATATGTAAGACATTACCATTTGAGGAAACTTTGTAATACCTTAAGGTCATAACTATTTGTGTATTTATCTCATCATTCCTTTTTAATTTAGTGGACATTCTAATAGTTGTGTTCTAAGAAATTAAGTTACTTTCGCTAGAATGCACTCTGAGTTAGGATGCACTTTAACTTTATCGCAGCAGGGGAAAAGTCTTCTGCTTCAGACCGTAAAGACTAGAAATACTCAAAGTTACCGTCTTGAGGGCAGAGGTGAGGCTTGAATCTCTGCACACCATAAATGTGCACTGAGTGCATGGGCGTGTGGCCGGTCATGCCAACACCTTTGGTGAATGGTGTTAAATTGCACGTTTCGATTACCTTTATATATCTATGCTAAATGCTTGTAGGCAAGGAGCACTGTCAATTAGTGAGGGGTGGAGTTGTTATAATTTGGTCAAGTAATGCTTACTGTTGCATTATTTGCCACCTTTTGGGTGGAATGTCTTCGTGCAGATGCAGTTGAACCGAGGGAGAAATAGCGAGCTAAAGCCCATGGTAGCCAAGCCGGCCCTCGAAGGCCAAAGCGAAGTTATCTTTACTGTTAACTGTTTTATGTGTGGCCGACATGCGTGCCGAAGTATGTAAGACATTACCATTTGAGGAAACTTTGTAAGATCTTAAGGCCATAACTATATGTGTATTTATCTCATCATTCCTGTTTAATTTAGTGGACATTTTAATAGTTGGGTTCTAAGAAATTAAGTTACTTTCGCTAGAATGCACTCTGAGTTAGGATGCACTTTAACTTTGTCGCAGCATGGGGAGAGTCTTATGCTTCAGACCGAAAAGACTAGAAATACTCAAAGTTACCATCTTGAGGGCGGAGGTGGGGCTTGAATCTCTGCACACCGTAAATGTGCACTGAGTGCATGGGGCGTGTAGCTGGTCATGCCAACACCTTTAGTTAATGGTGTTAAATTGCACGTTTCAATTACCTTTATATATCTATGCTAAATGCCTGTAGGGAAGGAGCATTGCCACTCACTGAGGGGTGGGGTCGTTATAATTTGGTCAACTAATGCTGACCGTCGCCTTGTTTGCCACCTTTTGGGTGGAATGTCTTCGTGCAATTGCAGCTGAACCGAGTGGGAAATAGCGAGCTAAAACCCTTGGAAGCCAAGCCGGCCCTCAAAGGCCAAAGCGAAGTTATTTTTACTGTTAATTGTTCATGTGTGGTCGAACTACGTGCCCAAGTATGTAAGACATTACCATTTGTGAAAACTTTGTAAGGCCTTAAGGCCATAACTATTTGTGTATTTATCTCATCATTCCTGTTTAATTTAGTGGACATTCTAATAGTTGGGTTCTAAGAAATTAAGTTACTTCCGCTAGAATGCACTCTGAGTTAGGATGCGAGTTTATGGATTATAGTATCAATACGTAACACCACTAACTGTCCGTAGATTATGATGCGGGGCCTAGACCAGACCTTCTGTTATATCTTATGTGACGGATGAGGGTGTTACATATCGGGTCGTAGATATCAAGTACTCACCTAGAGTAAATCATCCTTTGAAACATGTATTTTCCAAGTAAAAATATGTGTTACGAGCATGATATATCAAAACACCAATCACATACTTGCAAACCAGAATTCGTTACAATTATTATCATGACACTTGTTGCTCGCGCTTAATATTCTATCATTCTTCTCATTATTCACCAAATGAGATCAAATCATTCACCCGAATAAATATCCAAATAAAACCATTCATCTAAGTGTATATCAATGTAAGACTCGCTCATAAACACAAATTCATGTAATTCCAAATATATTACACTCTAAATTATTAACTTATCACACTGCGTATTCAAGATTTAAACTTATTGACCAACCAAACATTTCAGGGTGAAATCATAGAATCGTAAGAACAGACCAAACAATTGGGATACAAATCCATTTAATAGATCAATACATACAAAAATGCTATCATGAATTAGAGAACGGAGATATTAATTTTAATTCGATGCTTGTAAGAGAGAGAAGGATCTCTACTTGTCTTAAAAAGCTGAAATTGGCGGAGGCGGTTAAGCGAGGTAAGCAAAAACGGAAACCCTATTTGAACATGTTTAAGAATAATGAAATTGACAATGACCTAATAGGAAACACAATGCAAGCACGGAAAATTATATTAAAAGGCCAAAAGCATGAGAGAGAGCGATTTATCTCCCTCAAAAGTGAGGGGAGAGAAGACTACCACACAAAAATGAATGTTTGGCGACGTTTAAGCTTGGGGAAACCCTAATCTGAAACAAATAATATCTTGATAGAGGTGCATTTTGGAGATGTGAGTTCACAAAAAAAGGGGACTTCAAGCCAAAGCGGAGAATCATTTTTCATCTATCTTCTTGCTTTAATTTCGCAATTTTATGTTGTAAAAATCATTTGACGCAAGACAGTGACTAATTAACCTTACAAGATGAAGGAGAAAGTAAGACTTTAATAAAAATTCTCATTCTCCCTTTCTCCCGGTAGGAACAACCGGCCACTTTCCTACCCCCCCTCCTGCTCTTTTCCTTTATCTCCTCCATTGATCTCTTCCATTGGTCTCCGATCTCCCACCACTATTCTCTCAAATTTCTGTGACGATCCAAAGTTTGCACAACGAAATAATTTTATTTTTTTTATTTCTCGATGATGAGAATGCAAGGCAGTATGGTTTTTTGTGCCAAAATTTTACGAGTTTTCTTGACTTTATTGTCATTATTTGATTTTATGAGTTATTATATATTATTGAGGGTGCCGATAGTCGTGTATCTTTGATTTTATTTTTGATATTTCAAGTGTGGGATGTATTGTGGGCTGCTATAAATAAATGTGGGCTGATTTGAGTATGTTTAAGATGGTGGCTTGGTTGATTAATGACCTGACAGCATTATGTGTTATTAACTTGAGTTATTGACATGTGGCTGAATGGATTTGGTATGACTCTTGTTTTAGTTGGTAGCTTGAATAGGGCTTAAAATATGACACTTAACATTTGTAATCGGTTCATTAAACTCTCCTTATGCTTACCTGGACCATTGACCGCTTACTTGGGTTCATAAAAAGGAGCCGAGCCCTTCTCATTTCCCGCACATTCCATTTTTGCACTGTTCTCGTGCCGCTAACCCTTTTCCACTGCTCCTAACTACTTCTTCCCGGCTACCTCCTCTTACTGACTGCTGCTCCTCTTCTCTTCTTTTGCCTCTCTTCTTCTTAGTAGTTGTTGCACTGTTGTCGCAGCTCTGCTGCCGCTGCTCTGTGTTGTCGTTCCCGTGCCGTTGCTCTGTGTCGGTTCTCTGCTGCCGCTGCTCGGTGTTGTCGTTCCCGTGTCTTTGCTCTGTGTTGCTGCCTCTGTGTCGTGGATCTTGTACTCGTACTCTGTTACTATCTTCTACAAGCTCTCTCCCTCCCTCTCTTTCTTTTGTGTTGTGTCGATGATTTGAGTCGTCGTCTCTGTGTTGTCGCTCTGTGTCGCTGGTTTAGGATTTGTTGCCGCAGGTTTTGGAGCTGCTGCTGCTTCTTCCTCTACTTTCTTACCTCCTTCAGTACCTCCTTTGGAGAATTTGGAAGGGCGTGACTGGACCTCTGCAGTCCTCAAAGGAGTGGTTGTGCAACACCCCCTCTCTCCTCCTCCCTTTTGTTGGTTTGGATATTACTCTTCTAATATATTACTTTGCTACTTTTGTTATGTCCTACAAATTTAGTTTTGTTTCAAAATCTTGGCTATTATCACTTATTATGGGAAAATTGTGTTGTCTTGTGAGCCTTTAAAATAGGGCTGTTGTTTTGGCTCATATTTGTGCTCTTAGTTGTTGTTTTGAGTTTTTGGATAGTCTTTAGAAGCTATTCATTTTTGGGGTTGTTTTATGTTAGCTAGCCACTGTTTTGGGCCTTATAATTTGCTGAATAGCCATAATCTTACTGGACAACAATTTTGGGGACTGGTTAGCCAGTTTTTAAGTGTTATTATGGATGTACAACAATCGTCGAGGGCTGATTTTGTGATTAAGAGAGCTTTCTTGTTTCATTTTTGGACTATTATGAGCTGCAAGCTCATTTTGCTTATATTTTGGGCTTTCTGATTTATCACTTCTTTTGTTTTTTCAGTAAACGTCAAAATAAAAATCTTTTAACACATTAACGCTACAAGTCTAAGAGACGCAACCCAAATAAAAGTGTGTGCTATTTCAGTGGTTTCTGAGACCGAGAAACAAGAGAATGACGTCTCAGGATAAGCATGACAACATTACAAATAAGAATGCAAATAAAGGGAAAGGGTTGGTGAGTTTCTTATTTCTTGAATTATGTTTATTTCAAATACTTTTCATATTTCGTGTTTTAATTATTGAAATATAGCACTGTTTGTGCATATGAGTTTAACTCAATGATATATCGCTATAAAATAAACGTGGACGAGGGAAAAAGAAAGCAATACAAATTTCTGAGGAAGAGTTTTATTTCTAAAACACCTGTTTTTATAAAAATTATTACAAGATAAGAATAATAAAACTCTGTATAAGGAAATGTTAAGGATTTGAATCCTATGATGTAGAGGTTATCTACTAATGGATTCACCAGTAGGAGTGTACCTATGCTTTTTCCATATAGGGGTGGGGCCCAATTCAAGTTTGCATACCTTAATATTTCATTTTTTATGTAACTAAAATTAAGGGGGCAGGTTAAGTGTCAATATTAAGAGCAAATATTATGAGAATTATCGCTTATTGCGATGTATGCATATTGTTATCGCTCATTGTCTGTATGTATAACAATTCATGAAGTACTTTTCTCACATAGTCATATTTTTATGACTAACCATTCGTTGATATATATTTTTAGGCAACAGGAGCATCTCTCAGTGCACCGCAAAGAATTCCCCCTGAAGAATTAGCGAAGGTATGGCTAAAGATTTTTATAGGAATCGAAAAGCTCAGGAAAGACATAGTCTCTTGGACCATGATTGTGCATATTGTAATGAGTATGGATAAATATTCGTAGTTTCTGTATCATTTATTGTATATAAATAAATTAATGAATAAATTTCTGGTGTTTATAATCTTTGTACTCTGATTTAATGTTGCGACTTTTTTATTGAAATTACGTTCGATTCTCGAATCTTTTGGGAAGCCCGGAATAAGAGTCTTCACAATTTCCACCATAGGAAATCATAACAACTCATAAGGAAATGGAGATAGTATTTGCATTTGCTTGATCATCATCCCATGATGCAATCCTATTCGTGTGCATATATTGAAGCAAGACAGATGTGACAAGTGTATGTTGACTTTGTGAATTGCCTTAAATGAATTAGACACGAATCCGGCCACAATGTTTGCAACAATTAAAATTATAAATACTGTGGCACAATAAATGTGTTCAAGTAGAGTCTCTATTAAGGTAATTAGGTAAATATTGTAATACACATACAAGAGTGCTAAAAAAAATACTTGGACGAACAAAATCTGGCAAGTCATGGGATAATATTGGCACAAATATCACAAATTAATATTTTCCAAAAAAGTGGATTCACACACGATTCGATATTAAAGAAAAGACGGACAATCAATAAACTTACAATGTTTGCGGGATATTCTTTATAAATACTAAAAAAATAATACTAAAAATCTTATTTGATTAGAATACTAAAATCAGCAACGAAACATTTACGAAGATAACAAAAAAACGTGATTAATTTATATTGAAGATGAGTACAAAATTTCATTCTTCGTAACACTAAAGATCAAGAAGATGAATGAAAAATCCTTTTTGTTTTCTATACCGACTCACCCCCTGAACCGGTTGGTCTTAACCTATTTATCCCTAGAAAGGCCTCAAGCCCCCTATACTTAAACCTTCTTCATTCCTTCTTCTCATATATAAATGTTCATCCTTATTCTTATTCAATATAGACTTAGGCTCTGTTTGGTTGGGCTGTTGCTGATGGAAAGCTGCTGATGAACTGTTGCTGATTGAAAAAGTGTTGATTCTGGAAAACAGAGTTTTGTTAAAAAACTGTTTGGGTGAAACAGAGTTTACAAAACAGAGTTTTCAAAAAGTTGTTTGGATTTGAAACAGAGTTTTTAGCCATTTTTTTTCAAATATGAAAGTGACATAACACAACACTAAACAAAGATTCATTCATAACACATAATTAAGGTTCTTTGATACAATTTTTACACTTTACGCTCTTGCTTCATACAGCTGATTCGCAATAATATTACGTAGCGCAATCATCTCCTCTACACCACCTGCAGTGTCAGTACATGTCTCCTGTGTACCTTGTGAGGACATCCCATGGTCTTGAACCCTTTGCTCAGACTCACTAAAATCAATGTCCACATGCGATGGATGTCGACGAATGAAATTATGTAAACACATAGTGTCGATCACAATAGCTACTTGCTTGTCGAAACGATAGCTTGACATGTCCCTCAGTATGACCCATTTCTTTTTCCAAACACCAAACGATCGTTCTATCACACTTCTTAGTGAAGAGTGTACGTGATTGAAAATCTCTCGATCTCCTTCGGCTCGCCGACCACCACGAGCAAAGTCCAGTAGATGATATTGCGTATCTTGATACGGTTTCAGATATCCTCTTTGTAAAGGATAACCAGAATCTACCAAGTAATATTTTCCTGAAAATTATTTAATAATATTTATCAGCAGTTATTTGTGTAGTAATAAATAATATAACAAAATTTTATATAGTTACCTAGAGGTGGATGCGGGAAGGTATAACGTGGATCACTTATCGCAAAATTGAAAATGCGGCTATCATGCGCTGATCCCTCCAGCCCCGGCATAACGAAAGTGAAGCACATATTAAAATCACAAGCAGCCATGACACACCACCATCTTTAGATTTTCTCATCTTTAGAAAATAAAATAAGTTATTTTTTAATGAAAACACACACATACACAGAACAACACACACACATAACAAACACACACACACACACAAACAAACATACCACACACACACACACACACACACACACACACACACACAAACATACACACACACACGCGCGCACATAATAAACACACACAAGCATATCACACACATACAAACAAACATACCACACACACACACAAACATACACACAAACACACACACACACACACATAAACATACCACACACACACACACACACACACACATACCACACACACACACAAAAAACAAACATTTAACACACACACACACATAAAACACAAAGACAGACACACAAAATATTTAACACACAAACACGACACACACAGAACATAACACAACACACACACACACACAAACATGTCACACACACACACACACACGCACACATACACACACACAAAGATACCACACACACACACACAAAGATACCACACACACACAAACATACCACACACACACAAAACAAACATTTAACACACACACAACACAAACACATACACAACACATCACAAAACACACACATTCACAAAAAGAGAAAACGAAAAATCTAACGTGAAATATGGAAAAAATCAAAAACCCTAAAATTGAAAAGGAGGAGAAGGGGTATACCTGCTCGGGTCGGTGGAGAAATTTCTGGAGTCGTGCGGGAAAGAGCCGGTCGTCGTCGTCGGGGAAGAAGCCGGCTCGTCGTCGGGGAAGAAGGCGTCGAATGTGTCGGGGAAGAAGCCGGCTCGTCGTCGGGGAAGAAGGCGTCGGATGTGTCATTGGGCGAGGAGAGGTGCGTGAGGAGAGCGATCCGTGAATCTGCGCTTCGACGGCTCCAACGAGCCGGTCGTCGTCAGGATCTCGAGCTCTCCTCCTCGTCGCGCTCCGCTCGAGCTCTAGGGTTGCGGCAGAAAGCAAAGGTTGCGGCTGAACGCAATAATTTCCAGCGGTTCGTGATCAATAGGAAGCCGCGTAATTTTAGAAACGGCGGTTCTTGAAACAGCAACGCCAAACATAGCTTATGCGTAAAATGCCGGTGCGTTTCAAACGCACTGTAGGCAAAAAGCCCAACCAAACGCCACCTTATTCTTCTTGTTCTTCTATATAGATATACATTCTTGCACATCTTGAAGCCTAAGTTTGGTCCACAGAATGAATCCTAGCCAATGGAAATAAACACTATGACCTGCATATATCAATTTTAGGTAAAACTTCCTCCTAATAGCCGAACAAAAACCTGACGCCCTCCCTGCTCACATCCGCCTTCTCCCTGTTCACATCCACTGCCGGCAAGAGAGCCACCGCCGACCTGCACGGACCCCACCGGCGGGGTCGCCGGACCCCGGCAAACCCGCGGGGGGTATTCCGGTGGCGTACCGACGTCGCTCCGACAGGCGGTGGCCCTGACCGTGAGGTCCAGGGACACCACCGTCGGTGGCCCTGACGAAGATCCGTCAAACTACCCCCAACGGGTTTGCCGGAGTCCGACGACCCCGCCGGTGGACTCCGGACAGGCGTCCGACAGCTCTGCCACAGGTGGCCTGCCCGACCGGCAGATCCGGTATCTTTTTATTTTTTTTAATTTAAAAAAATAAAAACATATAATAATTTAATATTTATATAATTAGAAAATAAAAAAGTAAATAAGAAAAATATAAATAATTTTAAAAATGTATCATTTGAACAAATTTAATGATAAAATATATATATATATTCATGATCCCAAAAGTATTATTTTTGGAAAATAACGGGTTGCGGTTAACAATCACCTTTTTTTTGTATGTTTTCAATAACGTATTTTTGGAATCGGATATATTTATGAACTTTTCATCTTATTCATCTCCAACTGCTCCATACTCCATATATAGCCGACACCTCCCTAAACAGGGCAAATTTTTTTTTTGAAGTCTGCATTCGCAATGGAACAAAAAGAGGAAAAGGGACCGCAAAAACGGGTCCAAAAATAAGGATGCTCTCCCGATCACTCTGAACAACCTCAGAGAGAACCTGCGGGAAATCCTCAAAACAGGTCCAAAGAAAAGTACAGTAAATAGCATAGCGAGAACAAAAATTCGCAGCCCGATTGGCCTCCCGCGGAGCATATCAGAACAGGACACGGGGAAGCTCGAAAAGGAAGCCCAACACATCACCGTCCAGGAAGTGGGCATCCCAAAGACGCGAGTCAAAACAGCGTTGACAATACTTGATCAAGTTGAGGCAGTCCCCCTCAATGATCACCCCTGAAGCATCAAAGCAGTCAACCGTGAGGTAGTCCCGAATGGCCGCCAGGGCCACAATCTCCGTTCGCCCCAGGGCAATTATTTTTACTTTTGTCTCTTTTTGCAAAATATCCTCCTTTTTGTCTTGATATTTATTTGGTCAGCTTAGCAGAAAAAGTCTAAAATATTTAGTATAAATTTTAAAAATGAATATTTAACAAAAAAAGTAGCATTTAGTGAATACTCTCACGAAGTTGACTCTTAGGCTCTATTTGTTTGGGCGTTTCGCAGCTCTGTTTTTGACAAACGCCGCCGGAAGGAGGACAAACAAATGAACCTCCAGTGTCGTTTGCTCTGTTTCCACCCGCCCGCCTTGAAAAACACCCCAAAAAGCTCCGTTTGGAGCAACCACCTCCCCCCTCTGGTTCGAACTTTCTGTTTCCACCAGCCGGATCCAACCGCCACCGCCGAACCAAATGGAGCCTTAAGGAGTAAGGCTGCACTATTTTCATATTTTGCTGATAATGGTTATGATGTCATTAAATAATTTTTTTTAAAAAGTTTTTCTATGGCTGAACATGACAATAACTATTTGCATATCCAATTCAGCTATATGTAAGCCACAAAATTTCACAATGATTATATGCAAATCATGCCTATATGCGCTCATCATTTCTTATAATTTTTTAGTTTGACTTATATATAACTGAAAAAGACATGCATATAACAACATGACCCTATAATTAGAGAAAAAATTTTAGGTGAGTTACTCTCATCTATTTATATGTGTAAAAATAAATATTGACCGTTGATCTGATATCATACGACCCATACAGTATTAAATACTGACTGTTAATAAGTATTTGGATCAATAATACTATTTATACAACAAATCAACTGCACCTATTTTTAAAGGATATTTATATTGGCAGCCCAGCTTTGGGTATTGGCAGCACAAAAAAATAATGGAAAACACATAATGTGGCCGCTAATAGCAATCCAAAACGCGAAACACGCAACTTTTGAAAAAGTCTACTATATGACATTTTTAGAAAAAGTATTCATCATGAAAGTTGTAGATCTCGACGAGATCTACAACTTTTATGTTGAACACTTTTTCTAAAAGTTCCATATAACATGCCTATTTTCAAAAGTCACGGAATCCGGGCGGAATTATGCGAGTTCCGCCCAGATTCCGCGTCTTTTGAAAATAAACCTATTATATGATATTTTTAGAAAAAGTGTTCAACATGAAAGTTGTATATCTCATCGAGATCTACAACTTTCATGTTGAACAATTTTCTTAAAAATATCTTTTAAGAGCTTAATTTTTGGATTATTAATATACTTCCGGCTACCAATAACTATTTTTTGAGGTGCTAGTATCTTTGAGCAGTCTGCTAATATAAACACGTTTTTAAAATAAGAGCAACACGCCCAATATTTTTACATAGTTAGGACAACCCGAATAATACCGCGCAGCCAACTAGTAACATTAGCCGTTGAATTTGGTCACCGCTACCCCTATCGCAATTCGCAATCGCCCTGGGGCTCCAGAGCCGCCCGGCCCGCCCCTACCAAGCGTTCACTGAGAGGCCGATTCACCGGCCAATCCTTGCTATGGCACTCGCCTTCCACTCCATCCCGTTCTGCGTTATCTCTTGCTGCAAATCTCGCCCTTCCTCGACGCGGCGCCGTCTACTGACGGTGCGTAGCTCCGGCGACCTTTCCGGTCCTAGCTCCGGCGCTGCCGTGGTGTGGTATAAGCATGATCTGCGTTTGGACGACCATCCTGGCCTAGTTTCTGCTACTTTGCAGCAACGGACAGTCGTTCCCGTCTATATCTTCGATCGTCGGATCATTTCCGGTTTGTTTGCACTTTTCTCTCCGGTTTCTACTTCCACCTTGCTCCAGGAGCCTTATTAAGATTCTTAAGTGCTCATTGTCGGGCACATAAGATTATTTGTAATGAATCTTCTGTTTTCAATTACATTGCATGTTAGAAATAAGGCTTCTGCCAATGAGGCTGATACAACCAGAATACAAAGGAGCAACTAGGTGAAGCGTCCTCCTTGGAACCGGGAAACAAACCTGCAGCAGCTTACCAGAAAACAGAGCGCCAAGTAGAAAACAGAGCACCCAGCTGCAATATCTCACTAGGAAAACAGAGCACACAAACAAAGATACAAACACCACCTAAGAGACAAGCTCTGAACAGTGGAGACAACTCCGGTGAAGTTCCCAGCAGCAGCCGGTCTCCTCCTCCAGATATCACACAAAAAGCATACCTCCAAACCCTATCTCCAAGCTATTTATATGTCATAGCCCGAGAGATTACAACCACTAAACTTACTTAACATAAACATATTAAACACTAACACATCCTTAACACAACACCCAAAATAACCCATCAACCCGGTCCACCCGGCACGTAACAATACCCCCTCCTTAACCAGTTTCGTGTCCTCACGGAACAAAATCCGGAAATCTGCGCCGCAATGCCTCCAGGTCTTCCCAAGTGGCCTCATCCCTGCTGCCATTAGTCCATTGAATCAGAAGTTGGGTGGCTACCTTCCCATTCTTTGGAGTGATCCGCCTAGCCAGCACCGCCAAAGGCTCCACTAACAAATTACCCTCCTCATTTACGACCTCCGGTAAAGCCACAACCGCCGGTGGTGGTGCTCCTTTGTGTTCCTTGAGTTGAGAAATATGGAAGGTCGGGTGAATCATGACGGTCTCCGGAAGCTGCAGTTTGTACGCGACTTTACCAACCTTCTCCACCACCAAGAACGGTCCAAAATATTTTTGCGCTAATTTCTGAGCCCCGTGGCTCCGCAAACTGGTTTGACGATACGGTTGCAACCACACATACGCCCACGTGCCCACCTCCAGATGACGTTCCCGTCGCCCTTTATCCGCGAGAACCTTCATCCGATTTTGTGGTTGTGCCAAGCTTCGTTTGAGTAACCCGATGACCTTCTCCCGAGCGGCTAGTGAGCGATCCACCCAGCCCACCTGAACCGACCCCTCCAAATAGGGGATGTGCAACACCGGTTCCTGGCCGTATACCACCTCGTATGGCGTCATGCGAATAACGCTATGGAATGTGGTGTTGTACCACCATTCTGCCAACGGTAACCACTCCGCCCAACCCCTAGGCCGATCAAAGCACATGCAGCGCATATAGCTCTCAATGCACCGGTTGACGAGTTCCGTTTGCCCGTCAGTTTGCGGGTGGTAGGCCGACGTCAGCTTCAACTGAACCTTCAGGGAGCGGAACAAAGCCTGCCAAAAGTCGCTCACAAAGACCGCATCACGGTCACTGACGATAGACGCCGGCAGCCCATGTAGCCGAAAAACGCCATCCATGAACACTTGGGCGACCCCCTCCGCCGTGTAAGGATGAGCCATCGCCATGAAATGCACATTTTTACTCAGGCGGTCCACCACCACAAAGATGGTAGATTTCCCCTTACTCTTGGGAAGACCATCAATAAAATCCATTGAGATGTCCTGCCAGACGCGCTCCGGAATGGGAAGGGGTTGTAGTAACCCGGCCGGTCGTTGATTAATAGACTTGCACCGTTGACACACCGTGCACTGTTGCACGTATGTAAGGACGTCCGCCTTCATCCTCTTCCAATAGAACATCTTTTTCAACCGGTGATGGGTCGCCGTAACACCCGAGTGACCGCCAACCGCTCTGTCATGATATAATTGCAGCAAGTGCTGTTTGAGGACAGCATCATTACCAACTACCAATTTGCCCTTCCGTCGAAGGATGTCGTGTTGCCATGTGTAGTCGGGTTTGGCGGTGCTATCATGCTCTTTTTGCTCCAATATCTTCTTAATCCGTACATCCCCTTGCCACGATTGTTTAACCCGCTGCAATAGGTCCGAAGTCACTACGAACTGCCCAAACGCCGCTCCCCCCGGTCGGCCGGTTTCCTCGGTGTGGCCCTCAAACTGACTGGACAAAGCGTCGACACAGATATTCTCCTTCCCCATGCGGTAGTGAATGACGTAATCATACCCCATGAGCTTGTAAAGATATTTTTGTTGGGCCGGGGTCACCAACTTTTGATCCGTCAAGAAGCGAAGGCTTTGGTGATCCGTTTTTATGATGACTTCCCCCCTACAAGGTCGTGCCGCCAATGTTGGACTGCCAATACAATTGCGAGCATTTCTTTCTCATAGGCCGGTAGCAACGTGTTCTTCTTCCCCAATGCCTTACTAAAGAAGGCAAGGGGTCGGTTTGCTTGGGTAAGAACCGCCCCACTCCGCTGTTAGACACATCCGTCTCAACCGTAAAGGTGGTTGCAAAATTAGGCAGTGACAACACGGGTGATGTAGAAACAACCCGCTTCAGTTGTTCAAATGCTTGCTCCGCCTCGCCTTTCCAAGAGAAAGTGGGCTCCTTCAAGAGCCGCGTGAGGGGCCTTGCCATGGTCCCGTAATCTTCGATAAAACGGCGGTAATATCCGGTAATCCCCAAAAAACCGCGCAACTTCTTCAAGGATGAGGGAGGGGGCCAATCCAACATGGCTCGAATCTTGATGGGATCGGTGGCGACCCCCTTGTCAAAAATGATATGGCCCAAATAATGCACCTCCTGAATACCGAACCCGCACTTAGACTTCTTCAAGAACAAGCGCTGTTGCCGGAGCACCGTCAATATAGTAGTGAGATGTTCCAAATGAGCCTGCCAAGAGAAACTAAACACCAAGATGTCGTCAAAGAACACCAAAATGGACTTCCGTAGTTGCGGCTAAAATAATTTGTTCATCAGACTTTGAAATGTTGACGGTGCATTCGTCAACCCAAAGGGCATAACGAGGAACTCGAAATGCCCATGATGCGTCCGGAATGCTGTCTTGTACACGCCGCCCTCCGCCATACGAACTTGGTGATAACCTGCTCGCAAGTCAAGTTTAGAGAAAAAAACAGCACCATGCAATTCATCAATGAGCTCCTCAGTAAGTGGAATCGGAAAGTTATCTTTAACGGTATTTTGATTGAGTTTCCGGTAGTCTACGCACAAGCGCCAACTACCATCTGTTTTCTTTACCAAGACCACGGGCGAGGCGAACGGACTGCCGCTCGGCCGAATCGTCCCCACCTCCAACATCTCCTTGACCAACCCTTCGATCTCCGTCTTCTGCAAGGGCGAGTAGCGATACAGGCGTAAATTGATATCTGCCTTGTCATCCTTCAGATGAATGTGGTGTTCATGGCCGCGACGTGGTGGAAGCTCGGTAGGTTCCCCAAACACATCATCAAACTCATGGAGGATAGCTGCTAATTGCCGCCCCCGAGGCTCTCCCAGGCCGGTGTCCAACCCGGCTCCATCCGTGCGCAACTCGCGTCCTTCCGCTGCCGGTGCTAGTTGCTGTTCAATGCTACAAACCGCCATCATGCTACACTGGCCGCCCCCTTTAATGATCAACTTGTGCATGCGCTGTTGCTTGGTCCACGTCCCCGTCGTACTTTGGGAGCCCCGTAAAGAGATTTTCCGCCCCTGACTGAAAAACTCCATCTGGAGATTCTTAAAGTCCCAATGCACCACCCCTAAGGTGATGAGCCATTGGACTCCAAGCACTACCTCACAGCCCCCCAACGGTAATACGAGCATCTCCGAGGTAAAACAGACCCCTTGCATGCGCCACTGAAACTCCTCCACCTTATGAGAACTTGCCAACGTCCGGCCATTAGCAATTGCGACATTAAACATGGGAATAGGGGTGAGCTTACGTTGCAACCTTGCGGCGGCGTGGACATCGATGAAATTGTGAGTGCTCCCCGCGTCGATGAGGATGCTAATAGGCTTCCCTTGGTACGATGCAATGACCTGCATGGTGTGGAAGTGTGTCAACCCCGTTAACGCGTGGAAGGAGACCTGCGACACAGCGCCTCTGGAGGTTTCCTCCGCCACAATACAGAGGTCCTCGGGTTCCTCAGTGCTGAACTCTACGCCCCCGTCCTCCAACAGAGGGCCATCATCCTCGTCGGGAATGAGCTCCAACGTATAAGATTGTTGCTTGTCCGCACACCGATGTCCTGGTGTAAATTTGCTGTCACACCAAAAGCATAGGCCTTTACTCCGCTTCTCCTCCATCTCCCGTTGGGTCAAGCGCGGGTGGTTGCGACGGGCCGACAACGGGGCTGGAGAGTTGCCTGGGTGGTTGGGCTGCGGCGGCCAGTTGAATGGGGCGTGTGACCGCTCACGTCTAGGTCCCCCCCAACCCGAGTTGCCCCCGCTTCCCCGCCGATGCGTTGCGGCGAGTTGATGTTCCTGCAACCGGGCCAAGGAGCAAACATCCCGCAGCGTTTTGGGCTGAAACATGCGCACTGAGAACTCAATTTCGGCCTTGAGGCCGGCCAAGAACAAACTGATAGCATAGTCTTCGGAGATATCGACCCTGTGGAAGAGAACGTCGAACGCATCCACATACGACTGCACCCCCCCCGGTCTGCCGCAAATTCTTCAACTCCCTCATGGGGTCGTCCATTAAGAGCGAACCAAACCGCCCCGCAATAGCTTGCGCGTACTCCTCCCAGTGAGGCCCTTGGCGCGTAATACGAGCTTTCCTGTAAGCTTGATGCCAAAAGAGCGCCTTCCTCTCCACATGGGCTGAAGCAATCTTCACCCGCGCTGATCCTCCGACGTGCCATCAATATCAAAAAACTGCTCACACCTATAGATCCAATCCATGACCGCCTCCCCCGAAAATCGCGGGAACTCCAGCCGGGAGAAGCGAGTGGTCAGCGGCCCGACGGAGCTGTGATGGTGGGGAGAATCCGCGGCGGAGCCCGGCGAGCCGGCGCCCCCCGGACGACCGCTCTGCGCGGCCTCGCAGAACACCCGAAGCTGCTCGGTGAGGGTTTGAATGGACTGCACCATGCCATCCTGCGTGCGCGCCATGGCTTCCTGCGATGCCTTCAACGCCTCCACATCATTCACCAGGTCCTTCGACGACGCCATCCGAAGGAGTGCCAGTGGTCTGGCTCTGATACCAGTGAAGAGTCCTCCTTGGAACCGGGAAACAAACCTGCAACAGCTTACCAGAAAACAGAGCACCAAGTAGAAAACAGAGCACCCAACTGCAATATCTCACTAGGAAAACAGAGCACACAAACACAGATACAAACACCACCTAAGAGACAAGCTCTGAACAGTGGAGACAACTCCGGTGAAGTTCCTAGCAGCAGCCGGTCTCCTCCTCCAGATATCACACAAAAAGCATATCTCCAAACCCTATCTCCAAGCTATTTATACGTCATAGCCCGAGAGATTACAACCACTAAACTTACTTAACATAAACATATTAAACATTAACACATCCTTAACGCAACACCCAAAATAACCCATCAACCCGGTCCACCCGACACGTAACACTAGAGATCTTCCTTTACACACCTTTAATGGAAGAGAAGAACAGTAGATGTATTAATCATGCATGCACTGGAAGGAGATTACAAACATACATTCCACAATCCAGCCCTAAGGAGCTGGCTCCTGAACAGGCGGACAAAAGCAGGCAGCCAGAATGCTCCTGACGGCTGAGAACAACAAAAAATTCCACACACATAACATACCCTAATACTCCCTCCCACAATGCCTTATATACCTGGCACAAGCATGACTAAAATACCCCCCAAAACATAATAATTACTGCTCACAAAAGACACAAAAAGAACGCATCAACCACCCTCTCCTCCACCACATCCTTGTCCTCAAGGATGAAAATCAGGGAACCTCTTCCGAAGCTGCCAGAGGTCCTCCCAAGTTGCCTCCTCCGCTGTCCCTTGAGCCCACTGGATCAACCACTGAGTCACTGCTCTTCCGTCACGAGGAACGATGCGACGATTCTGCACGGCCACCGCCTCCACCATGGCTTGGCCCTCACTGTTAACTGCCGATGGAAAGGGGAGTACCTGCGAAGGTGGATCCCCATGATGCTCTCGAAGCTGCGAGATATGAAAGGTGTGATGGATCTTCGCTTCCTCCGGAAGGTTCAACCGGTAGGCCACGGCCCCAATCCGTTCCACCATCCGAAATGGCCCAAAGAACTTAGGTGAGAGCTTGTGACAGCCCCTCGGTCGAACGGACGTCTGTCTGTAGGGTTGTAAGCGCACATACACCCACGAGCCCACCTCTAGCACCCTTTCCCGCCGCTGTTTATCCGCCAACATTTTCATGCGATTCTGAGCGGCCGCCAAATTCACCCTTAAAAGCTGTATGACTTGCTCCCGTGCCGCTAACGAACGGTCCAATGCCTCAACCCCCGTCAATCCCGGGTCATAAGCCACATGTAGGGGCGGTGCTTGCCCATAGACCACCTCATAAGGTGTCATTTTGATGGCGCTTTGGTACGTAGTGTTATTCCACCATTCGGCGAGCGGTAACCAATGAGCCCAATTCTTTGGCCTCTCCCAACACATACATCGTAAATAGTTCTCCAAGCAACGGCTCACCACCTCGGTTTGGCCGTCAGATTGAGGGTGGTACGCTGTGGACAGCCTGAGCTTGACCTGTAACACCCGAAAGAGCTCGCGCCAAAATTGGCCGACAAAGGTGGGGTCCCGATCACTAACGATCGACTCGGGTAACCCATGCAACCGAAAAATAGAATCCAAAAAGATCCGCGCCACACTTTCGCCGGTATACGGATGGGCCAACACAATAAAGCGTGCCTGCTTGCTAAGGCGGTCAACCACCACCAAGACCGTCGTCTTCCCGTGACTCTTGGACAGCCCCTCCACAAAATCTAGTGAAATCTCTTGCCAAATTCTCTCCGTTATTGGTAGGGGCTGAAGTAACCCCACGGCCTTCTGATTATCCGGTTTACACTGTTGGCACACAGTGCAACGCTGCACATAGTCATAGACCTCCACCTTCATTTTCTTCCAAAAAAATATCCTCTTCAAGCGTTGGTACGTGGCCGTGATGCCCGAGTGACCCCCCCAAGTGCTTTCATGGTACATTTTCAACAACTTTAGTTTGATAGCAGCATCTTCGCCAACGACTAACCTCCCCTTCCGCTTCAACAACCCTCTCTCCCATTGATACTTGGGGTGACTAGTGCTGTCCACTTTTTGTGTGATAATATGTTGTAGTTTGGGGTCACGTTGCCGCGATTCCTTGAGTTCCCTTATGAAGTTTGAGGTGATCGTGACGATGGCGCATAATTCCACTTCCTCTGCTCTCTCCCGTCGTGATAAGACATCCACACACAAGTTTTCCTTCCCTTGTTTGTACTAGATAGAGTAATCATAGCCCAATAGTTTTGAGAAATACTTTTGTTGTGATGGTGTCGCCAACTTTTGGTTGGAAAGAAACTTCAAGTTTTGCTGGTCCGTGCGAATGGTGAAGGGCCCAATAATCAAGTAATGCCGCAATGTTGTACCGCTAGGACCACAACCAAGTGTTCCTTTTCATAGACGGAAAGCATCACATTTTTCTTGCCTAACGCCTTGCTGAAATAGGCCATGGGTCGGCCATGTTGTAGGAGAACCGCACCAATGCCCTTCTCGGACGCATCAGATTCCACCACAAATGCCTTGGTGAAGTCCGGCAAGCATAGCACCAGCGGTTGGGAGACGGCCGTCTTGAGTTGGATGAACGCTTGTTCGGCCTCTGGTGTCCATTATAGGCGGGCTGATTTCAGCAGGTCCGTTAACGGCCTCGCAAGGCTGCCGTATCCTTGAATGAACCGGCGATAGTACCCGGTGAGGCCCAAAAAACCCCGCACCTGCTTGATCGTCTTGGGAACCGGCCACTCCAACATAGCTCGCACCTTCTCCGGATCAGTGGCCACTCCTACGTGGGATAAGATATGGCCGAGGTAATGAATCTGCCGTTGTCCTAAGCTACATTTACTCCTCTTTAGAATCAAGCTATGGTGGCGAAGTGTCGCCAGAGTGAAAGTGATATGCTCCAGATGTTCCTGCCAGGATGGACCAAAAATCAAGATGTCATCGAAAAAGACTAAAATGAACTTCCTGAGTTGGTGCTTGAAAATCTTGTTCATCAAACTTTGAAAGGTCGACGGGACGTTGGTCAAAGCGAACGACATGACCAAAAACTCGTAGTGTCCCTGATGTGTCCTAAATGCCGTCTTGGACACATCTTCCTCCGCCATTCGGACTTGATGATAGCCGACACGCATGTCCAACTTTGAGAAAAAACAACCTCGTGTAATTCGTCGATGAGTTCCTCAATGAGAGGAATGAGAAACTTGTCCTTCACCGTTTGCATATTGAGCTGACGATAATCGATACAGAGTCGCCACGACCCATCTCCTTTCGGCACCAACACCACCGATGAAGCATAAAGGGCTGTTACTTGGTCGGATGATTCCAGCTTGCAACATTTCGTTTACCAGTTTTTCTATCTCGTCTTTTTGTAACGACGGATAGCGGTATGGTTGCAGATTGATGTCGCCGTGTCCCTCGGCTAAGGGAATCTTGTGCGCATGGTCCCGGTGCGGGGGCAGCCCTGTCGGCTCCCGAAAGATATTCACGAATTGCGCCAACACCTCATCCAGGCCGCAAGTGTCCTCATTTAGCTGCGCGCCCCGAACTGGTTCCACAAGGCGGTCTCCCTCCCCGGTAGTGAGGAAAAGCTGTTCCGCCCATGGCAGTGATGGTCGGCCGGCCTCCCCGTGCTCAGCCGAGTGCCCAAGCGCTGTAGCCTCCCCCGCAAATGCTGCATTAACCTGGTACAGGGTACAAAATGACAACATGTTCAAGTTACCCTCTTTAGCAGTCACTTTCTCCAAGCCGTGTTGTGCTATCCAAGTGCTTGCTGCCGTCTTAGTGCCCCGCAAAGATACTTTCCGTCCTTGGCTGGTGAAATCCATACGAAGATTGCCGAAGTCCCAATGAATGACCCCCAATGTGCTTAACCATTGCACACCTAACACCGCGTCACAACCCCCCAGTGGTAACACCAACATGTCGGTGGTAAAAAACACCCCTTGCATTCGCCAAGTAAAACCGGCCACTTTATTGGAGCTCGAAACACGCCTTCCATCCGCAATGGCGACATTGAAGGTAGGAATCGATGTTAAAGGGCAGTGCAGACGCCGAGCTGCTCCCTCGTCCACAAAATTGTGGGTACTCCCCGACTCGATGAGAACGCGAATGGTCTGTCCTTGATGCGAAGCTGTAACCTTCATGGTGTGATATTGGGTGACCCCCATCAAGACATGCACCGATAAATGTGGAAGTTCCTCCACCGCGCCCTGGTCAAGTGGGGCCTAGGCCGCGCCTTCAGCCCCCGAGTTCGGGTCACCATCGTCATCATCCAAAATGAGTTCCAAGGTGTATGATTTCCCCCGCGCCGCACAACGGTGGTCAGCCGTGTACTTGGTATCACACCAAAAGCAAAGGCCCTTGGCCCGCTTGTCTGCCATTTCCGCTGCCGTCAAGCGTCGATGGTTTGTGGTAGTGTTGCCCGGTTGCGACACCGGGATTCGGGTCGAAAGTGGCTTGGGCAACGTCACCCGCCGTTCGGAGGCCCAGCTTGTCTCCGTCGATCCGACGACACTTCGCCGTTGAGACGAGGCTGTCCGTCGTTCCTCCATCCGTGCGAGGGCAAAGACATCCTGCAAGGTTTTTGGTTGGAACATGCAGATGGCATACTCGATGTCGTCCCGAAGGCCGGCGAGGCAAATACTCATCGCATTAGCTTCGGTGATGTTCACCCGGTGGAGCAAGACATCAAATTCATCTAAGAAGGCCTGAACCTTCCCCCTCTGCTTCAAATTCTTGAGTTCGGGCAGGGGGTCGTCAAAGAGGACCGAACCAAAACGTTGAGCCAAAGCGTGAATGTATTCGTCCCAGGTCGGCCAATGGCGGGTCAGACGGGACTTCATGAAGGCTTGGTGCCAATATAAAACCTTGCCCTCCACATGTGCAGCAACTATCTTCACCTTGAAGTCATCCGACGTTTCATCCAGTTCAAAAAACTGCTCCGCCTTGTAAATCCACTCCTGTAAGTCGTCACCATAGAAGCGTGGAAACTCAAAACGGTGTAAACGACTGTTGATGTGAGACTCCTGTGCCGGAAGGCGGTTCCCCTCGGCGTTGGTGGTGCGGCCGACGGAGTCACTAGCACTGTCCGATCTTGTGGGGAGCAGCTGCGTCATCATCGTACGAAGCTCCTCCATCGTGCGACCTTGTCTTTCCGATTGCGCGGTGAGGGTGTGGACGGAGGTGGCCAACGCCACGTGTTCCTGGCGAAGAAGCTCCAGGTCCGGCGTCGATGTGCTGGAACGGGTATTGTCGGAGACCGACATGGTTGATCCTATCCGCGGTGGCTCTGATACCAGTGATACAACCAGAATACAAAGGAGCAACTAGGGATCTTCCTTTACACACCTTTAATGGAAGAGAAGAACAATAGATGTATTAATCATGCACTGGAAGGAGATTACAAACATACATTCCACAATCCAGCCCTAAGGAGATGGCTCCTGAACAGGCGGACGAAAGCAGACAACCGGAATGCTCCAGACGGCTGAGAACAACAAAAAACTCCACACACATAACATACCCTAATACTCCCTCCCACAATGCCTTATATACCTGGCACAAGCATGACTAACCCCCCCCCCCCCCCCCCCCCCAAAAAAAAAAAAAACATAATTACTGCTCACAAAAAGACAAAAAAAACGCATCATAGGCCTTGCCCAGTTGGGTAATCTGAGGATCTTCTGTTTTCATTCTCACTGTATGTGAGCTTTGTCTACTTATTTAATAATTTATTATTTGATTGATTATTGTTTAATGATGTAGCCATCGATCGATGCATAATGTTATGGTGATTCTACATTTATTACTAAGAAAAGAAATAATAATGCCTCTTTGGTTGAAGCTTTAATATTCTATAGAGTAGTAGAAAAAATTGTAAAAATGACTTATGAAGCAATTTCGTGACCCCATTAAAGATATTCACATGTTTTTGTGCATTTCAGTGTTGATTTGCATCAGGAATCCATACCTCACATCATCCTTCATCTCTTAGTAGTTAGTAGCAATATGTGAAAGAAATCACGACTTCCTGTTCTTGCTAAGAGAGGGAAATTTTTATGTTTCCTGGGTCTTCAAGATATATTATATTTTCTTTTGTATCTGACATTAAAGGCACAGGCAATATTTTAAGACCTCCTTAAGTTGGAGCCAAAGAAATTGAAGTACATCTCATGAATAATGCTCTCCCCGTGTGATAATAGAAACAAAAGGATCTACTTTGCATCAATGAATGCCAAACTATTGTAATGTGCTAAAAAATTGTTATAAACCATGCTCAGGATGAATGTTGAAGCCATATAATGGTTTATTAAATTTTCACACCAACCATGGGTCTTCCAGTGAGCAAAAAACCCAAGTTACTCAATATAGACCTCTTTCTCAAGGTGTTCATGGAGAAATGTATTAATTACATCCAATTTAGCTAATAACTAATGAATTGATACAGGTGGAGTTATATTCTGATGGTGATCGATTACTCTTCTTTTATGCAATTTTTCATTTTCTACATTTTGAATTGTTGGACGGACGATCGGAGCACGCGATTGCAACCAACTTGATTTTTCCTATTTCTATGCATTTTCTTTTATTTTTCTGAGCTTTATTTGGGAGTTAGGTTAAAATTATTCGATAAGGTGATTAGGGCCATCAGATACACTTAAACTAAACTCAATATCGGTATGAGCGAGTTTGGTTAAAACTATTCGATTAGGCAATTAGGGCCATCCAATACACTTAAACAAAACTCATTATTTATATCCCCTTTAAGTCACCAGTTAGAGCATCGAGTATTACGACTTCAAAAATTGATAGCCGCTCGGTCCCTTCCCCTCGGTGCAATGCCGAGGGCCTCATATGGTTTTGATACCGCAACCTACTACCTTGAGGGGTGCTGACACCCTATCTACCTCTGCTCTTGCCTCTGGCGAGTCTCCTCTGTTCCCCAGCCCGACATCCTCTGTTTCCCGTGGCGAGTCCATCTCCGGCTTGGCCTGCGAGTGGTGCGATTCGGTGCGGTTTGAGCCCAAATTGAAACCGCACTGCAGGGGTGCGGTTTTTAACCGACCAAAACAACCCTGAACCAAAATTATGTTGTACGGTTTTGATTTGGTGTGATTTGCGGTTAGTTTTTGCGGCGCAGTTTCGGTTTTTAGCAGTTTTTGTCCCTTCTTTAATTTGGGCAAGGTTCTTTTGTAATTAGATTATTTTAATCCTAGCTAAATCTCTTGTAGGTTATTTTCTGTTGGGTTTTGATAATTAACTCTAAATCAATCAGTAGAAACAATAACCATAACGTTCAATAATTTACCCTAGATTATAATTCAAAAATAAAAGATGCGGCCAAATTTATTGCAGGTTTTGATTCCCAATTCCCGAACCAAATTAATTCTGGATCATTTTGTCATTTCCATGGATGTAGGAAAGTTATACTTTCACAAGGCAACAAACAACAAGGTGCAGTTTGGAGTTTGGAGTCTGGACGGAGGCAACAACAACAAAAAGCCAATAATGGCAACAAGCAGCACGGTGTGACTATTACCTTGGAGACTTGGAGGAAACCGATTGACCGAAGGAACGGGACGAACGAAGAATACAAGCAGTACTGCTAGTCGGCCTGGACGCACAAAGAAGGCAAGCAATCAATAGTCATGAGTTGGTGGCTCGGCATGGGGAGAATCAAACCCATGACCTCCTTGTCATGGGGCAATTTTAAAAAAAAACTAAATTAATGACAAACAGGAAGCGATAACGCAGGCAAACAAGGTAAGGGCTGGTAACTGAGACTTAAAACAATGTTCTGAGGTCTATTTAATATTGGCTCGGGTAACAAAAACATAATTGAAATAGCTCTGCGCAATGAAGGTGTAAAGGTAGGGAGTTGTTGAGGGGTGGTTAGAATTGGAGTGAGTGGTCAACTGGAGGTAGGAGGAGGCCGGATTGCCGACTATGGGTGGTAGAAGGCCGGATGAAGGCAACAAGGAGCGCACTGGTGCAATCCCGGCGCATTTGCGGAGTCAGATCATCGATCCGGGCACGCCATATATGGTAAGTCGCCAATCAGCCCCGAACGGTTCAAAAACTTGTCCTCCACTGCAGGTCCACGTCTCCGCTCCGCATCATTTTTCCCGGCTTGAAAGAATTCATCTCCCGATGAATAGAGATTGGAATTCTCTCGATGTATGCTAAGTAAGACTCGATGAGGTACACCAGAGGTCGTCCAAGTGTCATCACTGGGAAAGTATCCTCGCCATTCAACTCCCCCCGACTGAAAACTATCACGTTCTGCTGCAAGTATCCAGGTTTCATCAGCGTATGTAGTAGGAACGCACTGGTGGAATCTGGTCTCCGTAATGCTCTCAGGCCTCAACGCTCAACTCACGAGTGGTGGATCCCAGTGCGATCGATGGGGCCGTAGGTGGAACCAAAGAAGACGATTCTCTAAGTGTGTGGGTGTCAAAAATGGTTGTACTTTGGTGGCTACCAGACATGGGTGGACTATGAGGGTGGTAAGGCAACAAAAGTGGAGGTGTGGGTGGCTGGGAGTCCCCACTGCTTGGGTTCACATATCCGTGAGGTTCATGGTATGACTTCAAATCTTCAACATTAAATAACGGGTGGATACCCATACTTGCAGGGATATCAAGATTAGGGGTGTTCACGAACCAAATCGAACCGAATAGCTCTTCAATCGAATCCAAATTTGACAAAGAATGCAAAGATTCAGATTCGGATTCGGATTCGATCGAATATTCGGTGTCGGATTCGGATTTGTCATGAAATATTGGATTTGACTTTGGGTTCGAATTCAGATTCGAATTCGGATTCGAATATGGATTCGAATTCGAATTTTATAATATTTAATTTAATATAATATTAAAATGTAACTTTATTTAATATTTATTTACATATATTAATTTTTTAATATATATTTCAGTATTCGCGAACTATTCGCGAATCCTCCGAATAGGGAGAAAATTATTCAGATTCGGATTCGAAAACTATTCGAATATGAAATTTGGATTCGAATTCGAAAAATACGAATTTTAATCGAATCTTCACGAATCGAATCCCGAATTATTCGCGAACTATACTATTTGTGAACAACCCTAATCAAGATCATAGTTATTTGCTTCGATCCGTCTCGTGATTATATAGGGATCCATTCGCCTAACGTTCAAACTTTTAGCAAGCCTCACATGGAGTCTCACAACGAGGATTTTCACCATCACCTTCTCAACTTCATGAATTACCTACCCTTTCCGATGAACATCCACATGTGATTTATAGAATTTATTACCAATATTAATTTTCTATCGGACCGACTCATGACATACATGCAAATGACGAACAAACAACTCAAAATGCATATGCAAGTGATGAAGAAATGACTCAATAGACTCATGCAAATAATGCAAATGAAACATGACAGACAAAACATACTTTCCATGAGGCAATCTAATAATGAACTGAAAAGTTACAAAATGAAGTGGTCTATCAGGAGGCTATCCTGGTGGGGTGTAGAAAAACTCATTAAGTGTGCGACGAGTGTTCAGGTGGCCGCATGAGACATCTACACTCAAAACGAGCTCGTAAAAAGCCGAATGTCTCTCAGGGAATGTGACGTATCAGAGGGCTTAGCCGGAGGTATGTATAAAAATTCACTGCGAATGCGACGATCATCTGAGTGGGTACCAACGACACCGATGATAGGTTGTGACTCAAGAATGTGGTGAGTGCCCCTGACAAGAAATAACTCGTTTGGTGGGTCAGCAGGTTGTGCGTCATAAAACTCATCGAGAGTGCGATGTGTCACCAGACAAGATCCCAAAATATCAGGGGTATGCTCACGTTTACTCGAGAAAAGCCC
This sequence comes from Platanthera guangdongensis, assembly GCA_039583875.1. NCBI lineage: Eukaryota > Viridiplantae > Streptophyta > Magnoliopsida > Asparagales > Orchidaceae > Platanthera > Platanthera guangdongensis. The sequence continues at coordinate 268,196,435 of CM077151.1, read as the reverse complement.
TAAATATTTGATGCTCCACACAATATCCATCCTCTGGGGTAAAACCAGAGACGATAATGGAAGAGATGTCAATAAATCGATACTCTTACGTGAGTGGCTCACCTGAGTCTCATCTTCACCGGGATGCGACGGATCATCGGGAGGCTCAACAGGGGGTTCATCATAGAACTCGTCACTAGGTCATGTTGTTCCAGATGAGTTCCCTCGTAAGGGGGGTAGTGTCCCCGTGAGCGGGTGACATATTCACTGCGAGCTCAACCCCAGCCTCTGGGCTCCCGGTCGTGATATGACTCAGAGCAATGACAATGGGAGAGGGACATAGACCTACTCTCAAGAATGGATCTGTTGGCGTGATGTCAAGAAATGAGTTTAGGGTAGGGGTGTTAACTAACCCATGACATAGTAAAAGAGGGGGGCGCATGTGAGGGACACAACACTATAGACTTCATAGGTCGCTCTGACTCACTCTCAGTCGGGGTTACAAGAGATGGGTCAGAAACAAGTGACAGACCACTCATCATACTACATACCTCATTGGGTTGAGACAAATCCATATCAGATGTCATTTCGATCATGTCTGACGCAATAATGATAGGCAAAGTGGTGACCTCCGTGTGGGAAGGACTCGTACTGTGGAGGTCAAAGTGAGAATCCAATCGTCCAGCTCTTGCGGATCTCAAAGACTGTTCATAACGAAGGGCGAGCTGATATGTCTGCTCGAGTGACTTCGAGCTATGATAAACCACCTCAGTACGTATGTCAGATTGAAGTCCACTCCGAAATCAGGAAGTGGTCATGGGTGTGTCCTCTCGGATATCACTCCTCACAACTAACTCATCAAAACGATCCCTGTACTCAGCGACAAACATGGATACTTGCTAAAGGGAAAAAAATTGCTCGGGCAAGTGACTCTGATACGGTGGAGACAAATACTTCTGTCACAACAGGCGCTTCATATTAGAGACTAAGTTTCGCAAACCTGATGCGATGCTCACCGAATAATTTAAAATGATTGTGATAATACCCTATATCCATGAGCCAATAACTGAAGGACTTGAGACTCGATGAGCCATCAAAAGAAGAGACAACCGTACAAAACAGACATTCGAGATCTCTATCAAAACGACGATGCTCATAATAATCATATCTAAGGTAATCGAGTCGTGTCGAACGATCAACACAATCTGCTCGTGTGCCGGGATATGAATGACGACAATCATCATGCTGATCGTCTCTAGCATAGTGGGGTCGTGTCGGTGGGTCAATACGATCTCTAAAAGTGATGTCATGCGATCGAGAATAATCGTCGTAGTAACGTGAGGATCTCCCTGATGGGGCTCTATGAGAGTGAGTGTAAGTGGACTCAAAACCTTCAAATTGAGGATGAGAATATTGGTGAAACATAAATATGATGAAAACCTGTAGACTCTATAACTGCGTATCAAAGAGTGCTTGCAACCTAGCTCTGATACCAATTGACGCAGAACAAATCTATAAGTGACAGATGTAACTTTGCCCTAACCCTACATTCAATGCAAAGTCCGACAGATAATTTATATTAGACATTAAATAATTTAATCGCACACACATGATTGTGACAAAAGCAAAAATAATTTGTTATAGCAAGCGGGTAAGGCTTTCCTCCGCATGGAGGGTCAAAGCGAGAGCGCGCAACGAATAGACTCTGTAAATTATAATAATAGTATAAAAACAAACCACCACAATACCGTATATCTAAGCAAATATAATTTGCAATCCAATAAATAAATACTGAAAAATAATAGACAAATACAACAAAAACTCACCAAGTAGTGAACTGACCAAGACAATGAAGATTTCAGATCTGAATGCGTTTTGACGGCAATCCAATGTGGAACCAGAGGCGGGGAAACAACGTTGGTGGTTGTCCTCGACGGTGGAAGGCACAATCTGGTCGAAAATGAGTAGATTCAGCCACATAGGGGTGGATTCACGCGAGGGAGGATAGCTCCGATGATTTGAGAGTGGATCCGGGCTAGGGAATGAGGGACGGGAAGGAGAATTGGCGTATCGGGGCTGAAACAATCCATCTGGACTGATCCGGAATGGAGTGCTGTGAGGGTGGCTCTATGGGGGTGTGGGAGGGCTGACGACAAGAGGGAACTAGGGTTTTGATGGGTGGCTGCTGTAGGGGTAAGAGGGAGGGGCGGCGACGGCTTTGGAGAGTGGAGGTGTAACAGCTCCTTTGCGATGACCATATAATATGGGTCCGGCCGGGGCCCGACAGCATATAGACGCCACAACTTTGATATTATAAAATGATATAAAATACTACCCATCTCAAAACTCAGGATATAAAAAACGAAAATGCTTACTAGAAACCAGAACCTGTCCACACTACCAAAAGAGTCCAAATGACTTTATGACCTTACAACATTATATTGTCCAAATCAACATACAACACATCATCAAGTTAAGAGTACAACATTCTTATGCTACCTTGGCATGCAAGCCAGAAACAAAATAAAGGAAACAAAACACACTACCAAAACAGGAGGAGGTACACTCCGTGAGGCTTAGGCCTTTTTGGCCGATGAGCTAGCTCCAGCTTGCGATCCTTGCTCTGTAAAAATTTGATGTAATGTGGGTCAGCTAAGACTGATCTCAACCGTGTAACAAACACCCCTCCTCCCGGCCGTTCCTAGCGGATCCCGGGGCACTCCGTCACCCTGCAGGTCAGCACTTTGTATGCATATGTAATAAAACATAAATAATATAGAAACAAAAAAATAGGTAAGAGTGTCACAAACATCATTCACGTTTCTAGGTTGGACAAGTAAATATGAGGCCTACCAATGTAACATGTATGCAAACTTGAGTTTTACCTACGACACCCTATAGCGTGTATGATTCTAACATATCATCAAACATCAATCACATAGGTACTCCCATTTCCCCGAAGACATACAAGCCCAAGGCCAAGAACTCCCGCTGAGACCCCACCCGCCCATGGATCACAACACCATCGGGCTTGTCCATCAACGCCACCGTTCTCGCCAATTCCACCAATTCAAGCATAATCGATGCTAAGAACCCACCCGCACATGGACCACAACACCATCAGTCTTGTACAAAGCATATGCGTTCTCGTCAGTTTTCACAGAATGAGACTTGTCTTGCCGGGACACCCTCCACACGTGAATCACAACATCACAGAGAAAAAGATGCACCTTCACAATCAAAAGGACATCACAATCTAATCACACATTCACCATGTACATTTCTCCGCCCTAAGTCAACATTCGTTCTCACACGAAACATAAGGGCATCACAATGACTTCTTCGCCGCAATCAGATTTCTAGCAAAGTCCCTAAAATGCACGTCAAACAAAAACACCGAATCGGACCACCGGTCACGATTTCGGTTTCACCCACCATGCTTAATCCACTAACAAAGCGAATTTCTAATGCCAAAGAAAATGCCAGGGACGAATATAATCGACCCGGTGGTTCTTCTTGAACCAAAGCGACCCAAACCACTCTCATTTGAGAGATCAAGTGCCATAAAATTACAAAAAATAAAGGCATTAAGACAAGATGCCATGCACGCATCCTAAGACCAAGAGGAGAGATGTCGTTACCTTACAAAACCTCTTCCTTGGCATGAAAAACTTGAATAACATGGATGAACATATTCGCCTTCACGCCCCTCTCCAAATCCGGTCTCGGATCGGCAAACGGAGCTTCGAAGCTCCAACGGAGGCGGATCTAGGTCTTCTTTCTCCTCCGCTCTCTTTCTCGCTCACGCCCTCCAAGTCAAGAATGACTAGAAGAATGATAGGGGTGACCCCTCTGCCCTTTAGGGTTCACAAACACAAAACCTGGGTCATTGAATCAAGGCCCAAGAAGATCGGATGCCCAGAAATCGCTAGTTTACGAAACCGGATCCCGACACTCTACTGCGACCTGCGCCAATAAGACCTCGACGCAGTGTCGACTACTACTCGGTGCATCTGCGTCGATGGGAGCTCGACGCAACGTGGACTACTACTCGACGCACCTGCGTGGATGGGAGCTCGACGCAGATTCAACTACTACTCGACGCACCTGCGTCGATGGGAGCTTGACGTAACGCCGACTACTACTCGACGCACCTGCGTCGAAAGGAACTCGACGCAACGTCGAATACTACTCGACGCACCTGCGTCGATAGGAACTTGACGCAACGTTGAGTACTACAAGCCCAACTATTTTTGGGGTGTTACAACTCCACCCCCTTAAAAAAATTTTTGTCCTCGAAATTTAAAGCGCTACAGAACATAAATACGCACCTTAATAAAACAACTCTGGGAAGTCTTCCCACATCGCTTGCTCTCTCTTAAGAGAATTCGTCTTGTCCGCAATTGTCCCAGTGCACTTTCACGAGCTTGACTTCTTTATTCCGCAGATGTCGGATTTCTGTGTCCTCCACAAAAACCAGACGAATCATCGTCCTCAAATCTTACATCACCGGCACTGCCGCTGTCTCGACCACTTCATTCAGCTCCACCAACTCTTTTCTCAGCACAGAGACATAGAAAACATTATGCAACCCACTCAGCTCTTCGGATAACGCCAACCGATAGACTGCTTTGCCTATGCGTTCCGTAACCTTGAACGGGTCCAAGTATCTCAGACTCAACTTCTTGAGTCGCCAAATTCTTGAAACACCTTTGAACGGCTTGATTTTCAAGTTGACCATATCTCCCACAGCAAACTCCACATTCTTGTGACGCGCGTTAAAATACTTTGCTTGCCAATCCTGAGTGACTCTCATGTGCTCTTGGATCGTCCGTACCAATTCACAAGCATCTGCCACTGCTTCCTGGCCCAAAAGATGGGTGTCTCCTGCCTCAACCTAAGACATCGACGCCCGACACTCCTGCCGGACAACGCTTCATACGAAGCCATTTGGATGCTCACTTGAAAACTATTGTTGTAGTCAAATTCCACCATAAATAGGTGGTCTTCCCACCTCTTGCCAAAATCAAGAGCACACATTCTCAACATATCTTCCAATGCACGATTTGTCCTCTCCGTTTGACCATTAGTCTGCGGATGGAACACGGTACTAAACTTAAGCTTGATGTCCAAGCTGCTTTAGACTAACCTCCAGTCCCTATATGTGAATTGTCCATCCCGATTACTAGCAATACTCTTCGGGATCCCATGCAACTGCACTATGTTCCGAACATAGATCTCTACTAGCTTCTCTACGCTATCATCCTTCCGATTTGTAATGAAGTAAGACACCTTGGTCAGGCGATCCACAATCACCCAAATCGTATCGTTGCCCTGCGGCGACCGAGACAAACAATGCACAAAATTCATGAAAATGTCGTCAAATTTTCACTTGGGAATAGGAAAGAGCCTCAAAAACCCGCCCGCCCTCTGTCACTCAGCTTTCACCAATGCACAAGTCTGACATCGACTCACATACGAAGCTACATCCCGTTTTATCCTATGTTATAAAAAAGATTTCTTCATATCTAAGTACATCTTCGTACTGCCCGGATGAATGAAATACTTCGTAAAGTGCGCCTCAAACATCAACACCTCACGGAGTTTGCCGAACTACGGTACACACATCCTTCCATTCCTCTTTAGGATCCCACCGACCATCTCGAAGGCACTGCCTTTGCCTTGCTAAGCTTCCGACACTAGTGGTTGGAACTCTGTATCCACACTGGTTGCATCCCGAATACGATCAGACAAGTCACATTGCAGCTCTATCCAATTCAACCGAGCCACACTAAATTCACCTCTGGCCACACAAACAATACTCAAAGATTCAAAGTCTCGCACCAACCGCTCATCATGAACTTCAATCCAATTCCCTTACCCAGAATATTTCCTACTCAGAGCATCAGCCACAACGTTGGCCTTGCCTGACGTATACTGAATCGCCACGTCGTAGTCCCCAAGGAACTCGACCCACCTGCGCTGCCGTATATTCAAATCTTTCTGATCCAAGAGATACTTCAGACTCTTATGGTCCGGGAAGATCTCCACCCTTGCAACATACACGTAATGCCGACACAACTTCAAAGCAAAAATCATCGCCGCCAACTCCAAGTCATGGACAGGGTAATTTCTCTCATGAGGCTTCAGCTGTATAGAGCCATAAGCTATTACGCTGCCATGTTGTACTGACACGTAACCCAACCCGCAACCTGATGCATCACTGAAAATCTGAAATCACTCAGTCCCCCTAGGAAGACTTAGGATTGGAGCAGACATACAAACTTCTGATTGGGCGCACTCCGACGTCCATACAAACTTCTGATCCTTGCGAGTAAGAGAAGTGAGAGGTAATGCTATCCGTGAGAAGTTCTCTATAAACCTTATGTAGTACTCGGCTAGTCCGAGAAAATTCCTGACCTCCGCCACGGTTCTCAGAACTGACGAATCTCTAATGGCTTCAACTTTCGCTGGATCCACTGCCACCCTATTACCGCTAATCACATGATTCAAAAATGTCACTTTCTCTAACAAGAACTCGCACTTCGAGAATTCAGCATAGAGCTGGTTTTCTCTCAGAATCTGCAAGATCACGCTCAAGTGAGTCTCATGCTACGCCTTTGACTTGGAGTATACTAGATACCGTCGATGAACACCACCACAAACAAATCCAAGTACTGCTGAAACACCCGGTTCGTCAAATTCTTGAACATTGATGGCGCGTTCGTCAAACCGAATGACATTACCTAGAACTCAAAATGACCATACCTCACCCCAAATGTTGTCTTGGGAATATCCTCCTCTCGAATACGCAACTGGTAATACTCTGACTTCAAGTCCAACTTAGATTACACCACCGACCCTACCAACTGGTCGAACAAATCATAAATCCGCGGAATCGGGTACTTATTCTTGACGATCAGCTTATTCAGCTCACGATAGTCTATGCACAACTGCATACTACCATCTTTCTTTTTCACAAAAAGCACCGGTGCACTCCATGACAAAGAGCTGAGCCTAATGTACCATTGCTCCAACAACTCTTGCAACTGGACTTTGAGCTCGGCCAACTCCTCCGGTGCTATCTTAAACAGAGGACGTGACACCGACCTTGCTTCTGACACTAGCTCAATCGTGAAGTCGATCTCACGCTGAGGAGGTGCTCCTGGAAGCTCCTCGGGAAACACGTCGTCAAACTCTGCCATTACAGGAACCTCTCTAATTGTCAACTTTGTGGGGTAAACCTCCAACAGAGCTACGAACGATACACCTCTCTGGTTCACTGCACGCACCAACTGCATGACTGAAATTAGGGAGTAGTCCGCCCCACTAAGGCCCTCAAACTTGACCTACTCTTTTCCCTCGCTCCTCAGGATCACTACCTTCAACAGATAGTCAATACCGACTTGCTGCTCTACAAGACAGTCCATTCCCAAGATCACGTCAAACTCAACAAGTGGTAGTATTGCCGCTGCCAACACGAAGTCAACTTCGCCTATACTCCATTCAATGCGCCCTTTCTTCCCGGTAGTCATGAAAGACCCATTTGACATGTGCACACTAAGCTCCACATTCGCCTCGAAGGGCTCAACACCGATTCTCCGGATAAAGCTTTCCGCGAGAAATAAGTGTGACGCTCCCGTATCGAAAAGCACTCTGGTGGGGCAACCGGAAACCAGTACGAAGCCTAACATGCATGCAACAAACACAAAATGTTGCAACCAATTTTAAGCTAGCGAACGAACTTAAACATTTCATACCTGTCAGCACATCGGGCTGACGAATCGCTTCCTGTTGCCCAAAGCTGTAAGCTCGTGGCTGCACTGGAGGGAAACATGAAGCAGTTGACTCTGTCGCTTTCCCCGTCTCCGCATAACTAGGACTGGATCGCACTGACTGCTCCTGCCTCGACTCTGTCTCAGCACCACCCTCGACACAATTTCGAGCTACGTGACCCGGCTTGCCACACTTTAAGCATGTCAGTGGCCCCTTAAAACGGAAGTCTCCCCACTTAACACCGCTCTTCTCTCCTAACCTGAAGGGACGAGATTTCTTCTTCAACTTACTCCCTTCTGACTTCCATTGAGACTGAGAAGGTTTGTCTTCTTCCTGCTTTGCTGCAAGACCCTTACGATGCTGAGTCCGCTCTATGCCGCTCTCCAAGATCTTAGCGGCTTCAACCAACTCATTGAAACCAACATTTTTCAGGGCGATGAGTGGTGCCTCAGGTTCTCTCTCGACCCATGATAGAAGAGGTTATCCCTCTCCTCATCATCTGTCATGGTTGCCCCCACATATTGACCCAATCGAGTAAACTCCTGCAGGTACTTATCCACTGTCCTGTCTCGCTGCACCAAGTGCAAAAACTGTCTCTGAAGTGCCAACCTCGTCGAAGAGGGGATATAATATTTCAGAAAGGCGCTCGCAAACTCATTCATGGACGGGGTGTGTCCAGGAAACTAATGGCCACAATGGCTCACCCACCACAACTTTGCATCACCCTCCAACATGAAGGCCACAAACTGGGACTGCTTGTCCTCTGTGGTCTCTGCCGCTTTTAAGAGTTCCTGAATCCTCGCCAACCAATTATTGACATCAGTCGGTGTGTTGACTCCCTTGAATATCGGAGGATGGAAACTCAGAAAATACTTCATCTGACGATCTCCTATCCCAACAACAGCTCTCTTAGCCAACGACTCTGCCTGCCTGGTCCCTCCGCTCGGTATGACAGACGTCGTTACCTGAGCTACAGGTGTCACAACCTGTGGCGCCACCGCAGCTTGGGCCGCTACCATTGCCTTCGCTAGCATGCGACAAAAATCGGCTGGGGACACACTCATGCCCATAGGACCCAGAGTAGTAGCACTGCTTGTCGTAGGCTCCTCTTGCGGCCTCGACGTCCCCACATTATCGCTTCTACCATAGCATAAACAAGGTAACAAACGAATCGGGTTCTATTCACGTAACTTGAATTCAAGGACACTCATGGTCCCGCAGAACACTCCTATGTGGACAACTTCTGTACGCGATCCGATTTCACTAAGTCAATCACTTAACCTCAACCCAGACACAAACCTAGCTCTGATACCAAATTGTAACACCTTCCCTGCGATGACCATGTAATATGAGTTCGGCCGTGACCCCACAACATATAGACGAAGATGCCACAACTTTGGTATTATAAAATGATATAGAATACTACCCATCTCAAAACTCAGAATATAAAATAACAAAAATGCTAACTAGAAACCAGAAGCTGTCCACACTATCATAGGAGTCCAAATGACCTTATGACCTTACAACATTATAATGTCCAAATCAACATACAACAAATCATCAAGTCAAGAGTACAACATTCCTATGCTACCTCGGCATGCAAGCCAGAAACAAAGTAAAAAAAAAAAACACACTATCAAAACTGGAGGGGGTACACTTAGCGAGGCTTAGGCCTTTTTCGCCGGCGAGCTAGCTCCAACTTGCGATCCTTGCACTGTAAAAAATTGATGTAACGTGGGTCAACTAAGACTAACCTCAACTGTGTAACAAACACCCCTACTTCCGGACGTCACTAGCGGACCCCGGGGAACTCCATCACCCTGCAGGTCAGGACTTCGTATACATATGTAATAAAACATAAATAACATAAAAACGAAAAAACAGTTAAGGGTGTCACAAGCATATTCACGTTTCTAGGTTGAACAAGTAAATAAGGGGCCTACCAATGTAACATGTATGCAAACCTGAGTTTCACCCAAGACACCCTATAACGTGTATGATTTTAACATATCATCACACATCAATCACATCAATCACATCAATCACATGGGTACTCCCATTTCCCCGAAGGCATACGAGCCCAAGGTCGAGAACTCCCACTGAGACCCTACCAGTACATGGATCATAACACCATCGGGCTTGTCCATCAACGCCACCGTTCTCGCCAATTCCACCAATTCAAGTATAACCGATGCTAAGAACCCTTGCTTAGACCCCGCCCGCACATGAATCACAACACCATCGGGTTTGTCCAAAGCATAGACGTTCTCGTCAGTTTTCACAGAAGGGGACTTGTCTTGCCGGGACACCCTCCACGCGTAAATCACAACATCACGGGGTAAGCCAGCCGAGCACAGAGACAAAACCGCACCTTCACAATCAAAAGGATATCACAACCTAATCACACATTCACTACGTACATTTCCCCGTCCTAAGCCAACATTCGTTCTCACACGAAACATAAGGGCATCACAATAGCGTTTTCGTCGTAATCAGATTTCTAGCAAAATTCCTAAAATGCATGTCAAGAAACATCGCCGAATCGGACCACCGGTCACGATTTCTGTGACACCTTCCATGCCTAATCCACTAACAGAGCGGATTTCTAATGCTAAAGAAAATGTCGGGGACGGACACAATCGACCCAGTGGTTTTTCTTGAACCAAGACGACCTAAACCCCTCTCATTTGAGAGATCCAGTGCCACACATCCTAAGACCGGGAGGAGAGATGTCGTTACCTTACGGAATCTCTTCCTTGCCATGGAAAACTTGAACAACACGAATGAACGTATTCGCCTTCACGCCCCTCTCCAAATCTGGTCTCAGATCGGCAAATGGAGCTCCGAAGCTCTAACGGAAGCGGATATAGGTCTTCCTCCTCCGCTCTCTTTCTCGCTCACGCCCACCAAGTCACGAATGACTAGAAGAATGAGAGAGGAGAACCCCTCTGCACTTTTTAGGGTTCACAAACACAAGACCAGGGCCATTGGATCAAGCCCCAAGAAGATTGGACACCCAAAAATTGCTAGTTTACGAAACCAGATCCTAACACTCTGCTTCGACCTGCATCGATAACAGCTCGACGCAGCGTTGACTACTACTCGACGCACCTCGTGGATGGGATCTCGACGCAGCGTCGATTACTACTCGACGCACCTGCGTCGATGGGAGCTCGACGCAACGTCGACTACTACTCGACGCACTTGCGTCAAAAGGAACTTGACGCAACGCCGAGTACCACTCAATGCACCTACGTAGATAGGAACTCGACGCAACGTCGAGTACTACTAGCCCTACTATTTTTGGGGTGTTATAGGAGTGGCCGACAGTGGTCTATAGAGGAGGGGCAGCGGCTGTTGGGACGAGGATTAGAGAGGGGATCGACAATAGGTTTGCCGGAGGGGGTTCGGTTGATGTGGGGGAATGAAACCAGCGAGGTGGCCGACTGTTAGAGGGGTTAGGGGCGGCGGAATAGGGTTTGGAAGAGGTGGAAAGGTGCTTGGGGGTTAAGGAATACCTTGGGAAGGAAGATACACACATAAGAGTCATCACCTAGGGTTTCACGGAGTCGACACCGTGGGATGATCGCGAGAATATGCGATTCAATTCCCCAAATTCTGCAATCCCTCAAATCAGCCACTAATATCCTATTTATAACAATAAGAGAATTAGAGCATCCCACCATCGACCGCTATGATTGGCCGGAGGTGGGGTTACCCAAATACATCAAAATAAAACGCAAAATAATGTAGTAATATATGAAATCGATTCGCAACGTGAATCCGGACGCATCTACATGGTCAGATCATCGATCCGGGCATGCCATATATGGTAAGTCACTAATCAGTCCCGAACGGGCCCAAAACTCGTCCTCCACTGCAGGTTCACGTCTCTGCTCTGCATCAAATAGTCTCCCTGTTCACTCCGTATTTGGGGTGCATGAGAAAATTGGCGCCGTTAGTAGAAATTTTAATATAGAATATGGTGGATATGAGACATATTGTGAATGAGTTACTTACATTGGTAAACAACATCAAGGAGAACACATACCTTGGCTGTGGTCTTAATCCACTACTAAAGATAGCCCAATCCCAGGGACCAAGAGCATCTAATTTTTGAACCTAGAAATCTTCCCCGCTGGGGGTACTTAAGTCAATTAGATGTTTTTTGAGATTTTGAGGGAAAAATAAAATTAGAAGATTGTGTAGGATAATGCCTGTACAACCCATATTCGTCGAGGGTGGACCGCTCCAGAGTCAGGTCAGCAAAAGCCAAAATCAGCATGTCAAGACAGAAGTTAGAGTCAACGCGCAGGGCAACAGAAGGCTTGAGCGTGTATGGCGAGCCCCCATCGCATACTCGCCAGGTAAGCGACTAGGCATGTTACTCGCCCAGCCTGAGCGAGCTCCCCCAAGAAGTCGCCGAGTCTCCGGGGGTGGAGCTATAAGTAAGACCCCAACTCATCTTGGATTTACCTATAAATAGGACCCCAGAGGTACGAGGAGACTACTTCGGAATCTCGTAAAAGATCTCGACCGTGTCTTGTTTCCTAGACTTCGAGTTGAACATTTGAATCCTTTCTTCAGAGAGACAAGTCACGAGTTAGCAACTATCCATCTAAGTCGTCGCGACTTTGTTGCCAGTTAGAGTACCTCGTACCCTGCTCGACTATTTTTGGTTGTGGAGGGGAAGCTTGTTTTAAGCATCCGGGTATGTAGTGAGACCTCCCTGCCACAACGCCCGAGGTCCTTTTTGGTGCCTGTCTTTTTCTTCGCCCTAGCCCGTTATCCGTCGAGCCCGACCGCTGAACCGGTAACCTCAGACTGTCTTGATCCGAATTTTGTGGTTGTGATTTTTCCGGCTTCAACACTTTGGTGCGGTGAGCGTGAATCGCAGTCGAGGAAGAAAGTTTCGCGAGTAGGCGAGATGGTGAGTGGAGGTGAGCATGAGGAGATAGTAGACAACTCGGCAGGAGTCAGTAACTCTGCGCGAGGAGGCGATTTCGTTACAGTGGCGACGTTTGAAGAGTTCGCGAAGAGTATAGATAGGAGCATCCTGGTAGGGTTCCATCCTCGCCCCGATGTCACGGCGACCTCGCCGCGTCGCGTGACACCGTGGGAGGAGGAAGCGCCACCTAGGCGGTCGGGGAAGGAGTGAGCCAAGGAAGGAGTGGAGCGATCGTTGCAATCGCGGCACCATCCGATGAGCAGCCAGGGGATTAGGTTCCGAGATGTGGAACAACCGGCGAGATACCGTGATACTCGCCAGTGGAGCGAGGATGACGAGGATACTCGCGAGGATGAAACTCGCCACCACTAGGGAGGGAGGAGCCCCTTCTGTGACGAGATTCTAGCAGCCCCAGTTCCCAAAGGCTTCAGAGAGCCCGTCCTGAGCTACTATTCCGACAGAGATGACCCGGTCAGACATCTCCAATGGTTCGAGGACGTGGTATCCAATGGTTCAGAGAGCCCGTCCCGGGCTACTACTTTGGTGCCTACAAAATACAGAAGGAGAGCTACAGAGAAATACCTGGAGCGGGAATGACCTGAAAAGGTTCTACCCCTAGCAGTAACATGTACTGATTATTTGTAATATTGTTTCTATGTTATCTATATATTTCCACGCCCCCGGAGGCACGGGTGGTTGCGAGTTGTCTTCCTTGTGTTGATCGTCTCAAGTTAGCTATAAGCAGTGAAGTCATCTCCACGACCGGTTCGGGAAACCTGCATCCGACCTGATTCTCCTAAAAAGCCCAGGGCGGACAATGAGACGATGTGTCGGGATTTAAGTTTCCTTGTAAGACCGAACCCCTGCATTGACGACCGAGATCAACTTCCCCCTTGTATTTCGGCCTAGCTACCATCGATTACATCTCTCCTCCGACTGGAGGAACTATTAGGAACAGGTTTGGACGCTAACCTCCTAACTCGATTTAGGATCGACCTCACAAAGTGATATTGTGTAAAGACGTCATCGGTCTTTGAGAAGATAAAAAGGCCCGCTCTTAGCAACTGTTTGTCTTGTAAGACAGGACGCGTCTCTGTTGCTGCTAAGGTGGGATAATTCGCCAAGCTCTGGAAGGTACAAGTCCGTGGAAAGATGGTGGACTCTAATGTGTGTCCTGTACGACCCCCTGAGGGCCATTTCCCTTCGCTTGTACCCGGACCTTCGTAGCCAGGTGGCAAAGCTGTAAGCGATCTCCATGGTTAGGTTGGGAAACGAGCCTTCGACCCAATTATCCTAAAGAGCACAGGGCGGACGATGAGACGATGTGTCGGGATTTAAGCGTCCTTGTAAGACCGAGCCCTTGTATTGCCGACCGAGATCAGCTCCCTCCTTTTATGTCGGCCTAACTACCCTCGATTACATCTCTCCTCCGACTGAAGGAACTTTCAGGAACAAGGCTTAACGCCAACCTCCCAACTCGACGAAGGGAAGATCGTTGTCTCTTTAGAACTTACTTCATTCTCCAAGAAATTGATACATCTATTTTTTAGGCAATCTCTTAAGCAACAAGGTGAATTACTTCAGCACCGATAAAAATCCTCGAGTCGTGGAGTTGTCGTAAGTCCGAGTCCTTACACGATCTCCTCTCATGCATATCGACTACTATTCCCCTCGGGTGAGATAAGTTCCTCGTGTGAGTTGTTGCCGTAGTCCGCCCCCTGTACGAGCTCCCCTCCTGCAGGCTGACTACTTGCGCCCTTTGTCGACCTCCACCTCCAGTTGAGCTCGGCTCCTGCGAGCTGTCGACCTCCACTTACAGTTGAGCTTGTCTCCTGTGAGCTGTCGACCTCCACCTCCAGTTGAGCTCGGCTCCTGTGAGCTGTCGACCTCCACCTCCAGTTGAGCTCGACTTCTGTGAGCTGTCGACCTCCACCTCCAGTTGAGCTCGGTTCCTGTGAGCTGTCGACTCTCCGCAAATTTACTCGTGTGAGTTGTTGCCGTAGTCCGGGCCCCCTATACGAGTTTCCCTCCTGCAGGCAGACTACTTGCCCCCCGAGTCGACCTCCACCTCCAGTTGAGCTCGACTCCTGTGAGCTGTCGACCTCTACCTCCAGTTGAGCTCGACTCCTGTGAGCTGTCGACTCTCCGCAAAATTCCTCGTGTCAGTTGTTGCCGTAGTTCGGGCCCCCTATATGAGCTCCCCTCCTGCAAGCTGACTACTTGCCCCCCAAGTCGTCCTCCACCTCCAGTTGAGCTCAGCTCCTGTGAGTTGTCGACCTCCACCTCCAGTTGAGCTCGGCTCCTGTGAGCCGTCGCCTCTCCGCAAATTTCCTCGCGTGAGTTATTGCCATAGTCTGGGCCCCCTGTACGAGCTCCCCTCCTGCAGGCAGACTACTTGTCCCCCGAATCGACCTCCACCTCCAGTTGAGCTCGGCTCCTGTGAGCTGTCGACCTCCACCTCCAGTTGAGCTCGGCTCTTGTGAGCTGTCTACCTCCACCTCCAGTTGAGCTCAGCTTATGTGAGCTGTCGTCTCTCCGCAAATTTTCTCGTGTGAGTTGTTGCTGTAGTCCGACCCCCCTGTACGAGCTCCCCTCCTGCAGACAGATTACTTGCCCCTCGAGTCAACCTCCACCTTCAGTTGAGCTCGACTCCCGTGAGCTGTCGACCTCCACCTCCATTTGAGCTCGGCTCCCGTGAGCTGTCGACCTCCACCTCCAGTTGAGCTCGACTCCCGCGAGCTGTCGACCTCCACCTCCAGTTGAGCTCGGCTCGTGTGAGCTGTCGACTCTCCGCAAATTTCCTCGTGTGAGGTTTGTCGTAGTGCGGGCCTCCTGTACGAGCTCCCTTCCTGCAGGCAGATTACTTGCCCCCCCCGAGTTGACCTCCACCTCCAGTTGAGATCGGCTCCTGTGAGCTGTCGACCTCCACCTACAGTAGAGCTCGGCTCCTGTGAGCTGTCGACCTCCACCTTCAGTTGAGCTCGGCTCCTGTGAGCTGTCGACCTCCACGTACAGTTGAGCTTGACTTCTGTTAGGTGTCGACTTATTTTCCACCTCCAGTTGAGCTTCCTCCTGATTAGGTGTCGACTTATTCTCCACCTACAGTTAAGCTTGGCTCCTGTCAGGTGTCGACTTATTCTCCACCTACAGTTGAACTTGGCTCCTGTTAGGTGTCGAATTATTCTCCACCTACAGTTGAGCTTGGCTCCTGTTTGGTGTCGACTTATTCTCCACCTACGGTTGAGCTTGGCTCCTGCTAGGTGTCGACTTATTTCTCACCTCCAGTTGAGCTTCCTGCTGTTAGGTGTCGACTATATTCTCCAACTCAATTGAGCTAGACTCCCATGAGTTATGCAACCATGCAGGTGCGAGCATGCGACTGCGATCATGCAGGTGCGAGCAGCAACGTGGGAGTATGTGACTACAACTATGCAGGTGCGAGTACCGATTGCGCGATTTCGAGCGACATCAATAGGCGAGTATGCGCGCAACGAGCACTCAACCTCTCCGCTCCTACGAGCCTATCGAGCGACATCAACAAACGAGTTTGCGCGCTGCGAGCACTCAACCTCTCCGCGCCTATGAGCCTAACGAGCATCATCAACGAGCGAATATACGAATGCAAAAACAAGAATGAGGTACAAAAAAACTATCTCGTATTACGACATCAATATGCGAGTATGCACGCAGTGAGCACTCAACCTCTCCGCGCCTATGAGCCTAATGAGCATCATCAACAGACAAATATACGAATGCAAAAACAAGAATGAAGTACAAAAAAACTATCCGTATTATATGACGAGTATTACAAGCCTTTAAAATTTTTCTGTTTACAAAAATTCTATGTTTACAAGTGTGGACGCAGAAGGTCGCCGATCGACTATAACTCGTCGCCAGTCTCAGGCTTGTACTCCTCGTTTCGGATGACGACATCTTCCTCATCCTCGACATCGTCCTCGTCATCCTCATCGTCGTCACTGCCGTCGCTGCTCTCTCCGCTGCCGCTGTCGCTAGCGTTGGATCTAGAAGCGGAGGAGATGACGTGATCTGGCGAGTTGGACTCCTCGACAAGCAAGCCCGGGATGAGGTCCGCGATCGTCAGGTGGTCGGCTTCTGGGCCGAGGAAGCCGTCGATCCTCAGCTTGGCGAGAACGGCTTCCCCCGTTGCTCGCGCTATCCCGCGGCGGATAGCGGGCATCTCATCCCCGTGGAAGCGAATTCTCTTGCCCATCCCGTGCGGACTCGCCTCTTGCTGTTGCTCAGCAGGGCGAGTATCTGAGGGACCAGGGCGATCTCCATCAGCGACCGGGCGAGTCTCCAACTCGGCGGCCTGGATTTGCGCGACCTCCAGCTCGGTTTTTCTATCGGCGAGCTCTTGCTCGAGCTCGAAGATCTTCTTCGCCGTTTCAATCTCGGCGGCCTGCGAGTATCAACCAACCAACAGTTAAAAAAATCACCAAGTACAGTGGCGACTAAGTCGCGCTGAGAAGTGCGAGCTACCTCACAGTCCTTCCAGCGGACTGATTGCATCCCCATATCGATCGCCTTCTGCGACACGATCTTCAGCGCCTCCTGCGACTCGAGGAGCCTCCTTGCAGTGTGATGACCCAGCTCGACAGCTCGCAGGAGCGCGCGAGATGTTTGGTGAGTGAGTACCTCCGGTCTGAGATCCTGCATCGACTCAGCATCAGCTCGCCCTTACAGTGCAAAGGCGACGTCGTAGGCCTCTCCCTTGTCCTCCCAGTCTTCCGACCAGGCGGGTAGGTTGGTGCTCAACGTGACCTGGTGCTCGCCTTCGGTCCAGGACACCAGCGGGCGTCCAAAAGCGTCCTTGCCGCCCTACCCGAGGTTGAATTTCGGGTGGTAGTACGACGCCCCGACATTGATTGACGACTCCCTCCCATCAAAGAGCTCGCGGGAGATCTTTGCTCGCTTGCTCGCATGATCAGGGGACTTGGCCTTTCCTTACCCCTTGCCGAGCTTCTTCTACAAAGGGCCCTCCTTGTCGCTTGCTCGCGACTGACCCTTGTTGCTCGTAGGATGCGAGATCTCCTCCACCTCAGATGGCGGGTTCACTGAACCCTGACGCGACGTGAGTACTTCCTTTGTCGGAGGAAGTTCTGCAAAAGTGGATGAACAGTTAGTACAACTGCAACAACGATCATTTGTTTTAGCGAGTATGGTGGAATCTCGCCTTGTTTTACCTTCGCCAGGGAAGACCTCGTCCAGCGAGTTGACATTGAGACACCAGTGGATGACGTCAAATCGCCGGCCGCGGAATGCTTCAAAAAGCTTCTCGCGTGCGCCCTCCAAGATAGGTGACATGAAGGTGACTTCTGGAGGCTGGTGCGGCCTGCGCGGCACCCCTTCAAAGTTACCGCCGTCGACGACTGGATACTCTCCCCACCAATGAACTTTATTCGCCGTGCCGACTAGAGTGCAGACATGGCTGTTGAAGAAGATGACCCCCTCAGATGTTGCAGCAAAGGCGAAGATCTTCCTGAAGACGGAGAGGTCGAAGGCGATCTTCTCTTCCCGCAGGAAGCAGAGGAATCACATGATCATCGCCACTCCGTTTGGGTTGATCTAGGCGGGGACTATTCCAAAATACCACAGAATTTGACAATACTCGGGCCACAACGGAAGTCGTAGACCGACTTCGAAGTAGCGGAGGGGCATGACTATCTCATCTTCGAGGAAGGTGTTTAGTCGCTCGGTCTGGGCGGGGAGCTTGGCCGAGTATTCGTCAGGCAGGTGCCTTTGGCGGAAATCTTCTAGATCCCACTCAGTCGCGACGGACTTCTTGAAGACGGCTTCTGTGAAATTGATCGCGTGGGCTTGTCGGCGAGCGTTGGCGTCGTCGCTAACCATTTTGAGCGAGGAAGGGAGAGAAAGAGCAAGGAGCAACGAGGAAAGCTAGAGCGAGAAGGACAGTGCGAGCAAGGACAACTACTCGCGAGCAAAGTTGAGAAATCGCAACAGCGTACTAAAGACTCACCTACCCCTTCTATTTATAGGCAGAGACCAGGGGGGGGGGTATATATCAACCTTGAGCGGACTAAGTCGCGTGCTAGCCGAGAGATCAACCCTAGTTAAGAATCCTATCTTGCGCAAAGTCATTCAAAAGCTCTCCAGCTCGCCATACTCGCCATAAACCTGCATAGACAACTCAAGACATCGCAGAAAGGAGACGAGTATCAAAGCATAAAACGAGTATCAACACAGAGCAAAAGCATCAACATAAGCAAATCAGCAGAATAAACGCGAGATACAAGCTCGCCTTATTACATCAAAGAATGAGTTCGTTACAATATCACCAGAGGCGAGTACAAATGGACGAAAGAAAAAAGAGAATTTTCTAAGTCCTAGGAGGCCGCTGCTCGGGAAGAGGTGGATGTCGCCCGACCCAAACCATCTCGCGTGCTCGTCGATAGTGCTCGCTTGCTACCGCTATCGCATCATCGCCCCGACGAAGCTGCTCCTCCATCCTCGCAAGTCGCCCTGCAGATCCCATGCTCGCCTGCATGCCGACCAACTCCTCATGATAGAGCTGGATGCGATGGTCAGTCATCAATTGACGTCACTCCAGCTCGTGAATCATGTGGAAGCGGGCCTCGTAAGCCGCCAGCTGGTCCTGCAGTTCTTCCATCTTCGTCATCCTCACCTCCAGTGCCGAGATCCGACGATGAGGCTCGCATATGTCGAGTTGGTCGAACTTGGCCTCTAGTTTGATGTATGCGTGGGCAGCGGCTTGACGATATTCGTAAGCAGAGAGCCCAAAGGCATCAATGAAAGCCTCACTAGGAGGTGCAGGGCGACCTGTCAAGACAAGAAGAAGTCGCCAAAGCAATTAGAAGTCAGTATCAACAACAAGCAATTCAGTATTCAGGCGAGCTACCTTGCCGAGGGGATCACGTCGCCGAGGGGAAGGGCTGCGGCGAGATGAATTTCGTTGGCCCGACGATGAGCCTCTCGGGCGCTTGGCAGCCTGCTCCTATCCGCGACCTCCATGGTCGCGACCTCCGGTTCTCGGCGGGAGGTAGTTAGGGATCCTTCTTTCCTAATCCCGCGGCGAGCTCTCAGGCGGGATCAGAGGAGCCATGGTTTTGGGGCAGATTTCAGGACGAGCTTCATTTCTCGGCGGCAAAGGAGGAGGTGGCAGCAGTGGAGTGCTCGCCCTCGATTGCGAACTGGCCGGAGGAGGAGGCAGTGGCGGTAATGGAGTGCTCGTCGCCGGTAGCGACAATGTGGTCGCAGAGTGAGGGGCTTTGCTCGCCCCAGGGTTCGAGGTCTTCGTCGCCGAAAGATCCTTTCTCCTCGCCTCAGGGACTTGTGTTTCTGGCCCCTTCTTGGGACCGACATTGATCCGGATGGTGTGCCCGGATCGAGGCTGATGTCGAGCTTCTTGGGCGACCAGTGGAGTTACTCGTAGAGGAACGACGTCCAAAGGCGTGCCTGCAGTAGTCGGCGGAGGAGCTGCGAGTATAAAGAACAAGTCAGCAAAAAAGAATGCAGGTTGATCAGCAACTTATACAGATTTTGACAAGACGACAACCTTGCGAGACAGCGAGGTCTGCCTGCAACTGTGCCTGGGACCCGACGTGTTCCAGGGCAGGAAGAGGAGATGGCGAGGAGAGGAGAGAGAAGTCAGGACAGATAGCTCGGGAATATCGCTCAACCCGAGGTCGTCGAGGAGCTTCTGGGTATGTGTTGGAACTTCGGGATGGTTGGCCGTGGAGGCGACATCTTCGGTAGGCGGAGGCGAGTTGTCAACTTTGGAAGCGAGCGACTTTTTCAACTTTTTCATCATCTTCTTCTTAAGAGGAGGCAGGTCGGCAACACCCTCACCTTCACACGACCTTTTTGGCTTTGCAGGCTCTAGGAGTCCGGACAGGGCGGCAAGGCTCGCTTGGCAGACTTTCTCGGCAGACTTCGACATCGCGTGTGAGTTCAAAAGGCGTGCCTCAAGGACCAGTCACTCCCATATTTATAGAGTTCAGCAGACATCCATCAGTTGCGAGTAACTCAGATACTCTCGCTCAAGCAGCTCGCCGAATAAGTGTTGGATGTTTCTTTCCGAGTTCCTACGTCGCTCGAAAAGAGCGGGGATCGTGTACAACTCATATTCGTCGAGGGTGAACCCCTTCAGAGCCAGGTCAGTAAAAGTCAAAGTCAGCAAATCAAGATAGAAGTCAGAGTCACCGCGCAGGGCAGCAGGAGGCCTGGGCAAGTATGACAAGCTCCCCTCGCATACTCGCCAGGTAGGCGACTTGCCGACTAGGCATGTTACTCGCCCAGCCTGTGCGAGCTCCCCCAAGAAGTCTCCTAGTCGCCGAGGGTGGAGCTATAAATAAGACCCCCCTCCTCTTAGATTTGTCTATAATAGGACCCCAGGGGTACGAGGAGACTACTTCAGAATCTCGCAAAAGATCTTGACTGCGTGGTGAATTGAATTCACTATCAACCCGAAAAGGCAAGTGTACCTGTCGAATTGTAGTACCAAGGTCGTATTTAAACTCGGGGCTGCCAACTACTTTTACTCACGCTTCTACTATTATCCTACCAAAAGATTGTTGGGTATTTGAGAATTTTAAAATTAAAACTAAAGATAATTTTTGAAACAAAAACTTATGAAATTAAATATAGATTTAAATTTGATCAATGATTCACCATGAAATGAGACGAGAAGGAAAAATATAGATTTAAATTTGCAAATTAACCTCGACCGTGACGGATCCGATATTAGAAAATTATCTTGCTAGAGCATTAAATCCCCTAACTTATAGGCGTTTTGACCGAAATCTCTTTACAAGTCAAAATGGCCTAAAATTGCATTACCGAAGTGACCCGCACTATTGTATTTGACTCAAATCCGGAGGATTTACATCATCCTATCTCTAGGGTTGCGATCAACTCCTTCCTTCCTTGAGTGATCTTTCAAATCAACGAGTCTCTCGACTACTATGAAATGAGATCAAATTGCCTACTACCGTATACCAGAAATACCGAGTCGACACGAGATAAATCAAAGAAGGATCAAGAATAAATTTGGCAAAAATAAAACTAAGAAGTAAAAGAAAAACTCATCTCATTTCATGGATCCTCATGATCGAATGCTAACGAAAAATTAGCTACGCATGGTTGAAAAGGAAACAAAAATAAGATAAAGAAAATTCATTTTCATT
This sequence comes from Platanthera guangdongensis, assembly GCA_039583875.1. Taxonomy (NCBI): domain Eukaryota; kingdom Viridiplantae; phylum Streptophyta; class Magnoliopsida; order Asparagales; family Orchidaceae; genus Platanthera; species Platanthera guangdongensis. Next base: position 268,174,547 of record CM077151.1, on the reverse strand, counting down.
GATTAGATAAAAAGGAAGAGTACACAATAATAAAAAAAAGGACAATGTTATTCTACTAAACAAAAGGAAATTACAACAAAGAAAAGAACTATAACAACAATGAAGAAAAGTACTTGCACTAGAACTAGCTATCTCACTTGCTCTCTCTCTCATCCAACTCTTTCAAAGCTTGAGGCAAGGGCTCCCTTTATAGATGAGGGGGAAGGTTCTAGATGGAAGTGGATATGAAGGGGGAAAGGATGTGGCCGGCTATGTATGGGAGGAGATGTTCATGCATGATATTAAATGAGGGAGAGAGAGAAGAGGCTACATGCATGCATTTTCATTTTTGGAAAATGAAAAAGAACAAAATAAATAAAAGATGAGGGGATGAATGAGTTTAAATGAGAATGAGAGAAGGGGAAAGAGGGGTGAATGAGAAATAAATAAGAGAGAGTGGGGAAGTGGGGAGATGCATGAGAAATGAAGAGAAGAGAAAATAATAAAGGGGAGAGAGAGGGGATGAATGAGGGGCCCGACCATTTATGAATGGGGGATTTGGGGATTTTGGTGGTGAGAAGTGTGGTTGAGAAGCGGTTGCTGTGAAGACTTCCAGTGACCGGCGCCATCAGGAAAAGCATACAATGGACAATGGTGACTGTAGGGAGCAACGATTGGGATGAGGGAGTGGCAACAGTTGGGAATGGAGGAAGCGTCAGTGATCGGGAAAGGAGGAGACGGTTGGGAAAGGAGGTTGCTGTGATAAAAGCATAAAGATGTTAAGTTGGGGGTAGACAGTTAGGTTTGGCTAAAACTCCTACAATACCTTCAAATGGTCGTTAGTCGCAAGCATGTACATAAGCTGTCACCAAAATTCTTTAGGTTCTACAAGGTGATTGAATGAATTGACATGGTTGCTTATCATTTAGATTTTCCTCTCCCAATAAAGATTCACAATCCTCCACGTATTAATACTGTAGCCTTTTTTGGGCACACCATTAGAGATCATCTTGCTGCTTCCACTAATCAATGAAGGGTGCGTCATTCCTACACCTATCAAATCATTTGTGTCCGCATCAATAGGGGCCAAGAGAAGCTCCTGGTTGAATGGAGAAACCCCCAACTGTGGCATAAGCCACTGGGGAATCATGCAACAAATTTATGTTCTGTATTCAATGTATGCATTTGGTGACAAGCTCGATTTGGAGTTGGAAAATATGTTATGGATGCTTTTATTGGTTTCACCTTCAACAAGAAGAAGAATGCATTGCATAGTGAAGGTAGTGCTGGTGTAGATAAATTGGGGTTTTGTTAGCTAGATTGGAACCTTGATAGTGCTAAAATATTCAAGCTAGAGGACTGTCTGGATTGGGGTCCCGATAGGGTTGTATCGGGTCCCCATCCTGGCATGGGGTTTTCATTCGTCTCTATTTCTATCGAGTGTCCAGTAGACTGTTTGAGGTCCTGATAGAGTTGGCATGACTATTCTATCTCGCGAACCACTCCCTCTATTGCCACAACACTTTCTGTTGTATTCACATCTGCAAAATAATAATTTGACACATTTCTTACTCGGGATTCTCTGAACTTCTAGGTTTTCTCTTCAGCAAAATTCTTTATCTAATAGAATTTGTATGCACTTGATGCGAATGGTCCTTGGCCAGGTCTTTTTATGTTTCATCCTTTTTCCTGGAACGTTTTATCTCACTCTATTTCATTGTTTTATCCAAGGCTGCAGATGTCGGATGTCGGACTCATGTCGGTTTGAGTTTTTTATGTCGGATGTCGAATTGAGGGGGATATATCAGGGACATTTCAAAATATCGGATTGTATTGTTATATATATATTTGTTTCATAATATTTTCATCTATTAATTAGATGGTAATTATTTTATCCGATTAAATGTAACTAGAATCATTAGAGAAAATTAAACTAATAACGGGTGTTTAATCGTATTTGATTGGTGTCATTTGGAGTCACCTTCTCACCAAATGCCCAACATAGATCTCTACATGCTATGGAAGAAGCTCTAGGTAACTTTGCTCGAACCTTCTGATGAATTCATTCTATAAAAAATTATATATATTTTTTAACAAAAAAACCCCGCAATATTGGGCCGACATTACCCGACATTTGCCGCAATATTGGGCCGACATGTCCGACATGTCGGCCGCAATACTGGAAAATGCCAGAATTGTCATATGTGGCGATAACGTGTCGTTTCCCCCTCAAAACTGACATGTCGGCCGACATATCGGCCGCAATCTACAAACTTGGTTTTATCTCATTAAACTTACTTACCTCTTGCATACTCGTGGCATACATGAATTTGATTTCACATTTTCTTGGCATGATGAGTGCTTATATACCATCTAATAATAATTATGCTTATCTTCACCTTGGAACTCTCATAACTTCAGCTTTTCCCTTCAGCAAAATTCTGCATCTTATATAATTTTTTCTACATGATGTGATGATCTATTGCCAGACATTTTCCTATTTCATTTGCTGTTACCAGGACTGTTTTTTTTGTTATAGTGAAAATTGTTGTATTCACATGTATCTTGATTCTTATTGTCTATCTATAGGATTGTCTGATAAGATGCTAGATATTCTTCTCTTTGCTCTGGAAGATCTAAAGAGGCTGCTAAAGAATCAGGGTTCTGATCTCTTTATTCGGTTTGGAAGTTCAGAAGATGTTATAATCAAAATTGTCAATGAGGCAAGTGGATTCTTTTTACGCTTACATTCTATCCTTTTTATATTGTATTTGTGCTTTCAACTTCAATTATTCGAACTTCTACTCAAGTTGTACTGATTTGGAATAGGTCAAAGCCACCGAAGTTTTCACAGAGGAGGATGTAGACTACAATATTCATAGGGTGATCAATATTGTTCAATCTAGCTTGTCAGCTGCATCGTTTCCATGGGGAAGTCCGAAGTTCCATTGTTGGAAAGCTCCTCTTTATGATGTAAAGGTAGTATACCCATTTATATCCACTTATTTCTTTGTGAATTGTTCAAGAAATACGTGCTATGCATGTCTTTTCCATATTTTAGAACATGAAGGATCTTCCTGCCTCATACAAAGCTTTCCAAAAGATGAAATTTCGTGTGTCAAATCCAACTGCTAGCCCTTCCTTACCCTGTTAAACATCAGATTGGAAAAAGGTATATTTCCGAGTCTTATATTGAGATTCTCTATAACAAAAGAAGAAATAGTGATTGCTATAGTTATTCTTGCTACTATCAGTGACTTGTCATTATTTTCTACATTCCATTAGAAAAATTTAGTACTGATTAACTTAGTTGTTTATTGTCTATAATTCTATCCCATGGTGCCTACCAAAGTTCATATATGGTGGGCATTGAAGTTTCCTCTCTCATTTTTATAGGTGATCTACCCACCATTGATGACGTAAAAAGTTACCTAAATGATCAAAGTTGGAGTTACATCAAGAAAATATCAGCCGAAGCTATTTTACAGAAGAAACACCGTGAAACTATAAAGAAAGATGATTTCATTGGAGGCCCTTTTAGTGTTTTGGAAAGCAGTCCAAACACTTACAAAGTGCATAAAACAAAAAAGACCAAATCATTATTTGCATCTCATAATGGTTCTGAAGTAAAAGGTGGAACTGATGTTGTCTTGAATGCTTTGTCGGCTTATTTGAGATATCTGGAGGGAACAGGACTTGACGATTGGCAGGAGTATGCATTTTACTGTTTGATTGCTTTAGATTTTTTAGTTGCAGTTCGTATTCTTTTTAGTGCCGATTGGTTGTTCATATCACTAAATGCTTCATATCTGTGTAATATATTACATTTTTTAGCTTTTTGGTACTTAATCAGGAATCTTTAGCCCATTTAATAGAAGTCCAAGATTTTATCACCTGCATGCTAGTAATTTGGTAAACTTATAAGTTTAAACATTGTTAGAAAAGACTATGTAAAGGCCCACATAATGACCCATTTAGTTTCTCCTTCTCTCTATGTATTATTAGTCCCACACCTTGTAAATGAGATTCTTCTCTCCTTCCTCTTCCTATATATTTGTACTCATACATTGTATTTGAATACAAAACAAGCATATACAAGGTTTTACTGGTTTTCCTTTACTGATCTTGTACTTCTCTACATGGTATCAGAGCTATCGGTCCTACCTCTTGTTTCAGGCGGATAACATTTCCCGCTAACCGCCAGTGCTGCGGCCTACCTCTTTCTACCCGCTGCTGCTCTAGCAGTGCGGTCTCCCTTCTTCTACCCGCAACCCCTTGCGGCCCGCCTCTTCTTGCCGCCCTGCGGACTGTTGTCTCCCCGCTGTGATTCCCGCGCATCCGTTTCTCAGCGGCTTCTCCTAGTGTCTCAGCGGACTGTCCGCTGTGCCCTATGCTCACCCCGTGGCTTCTGTCCGCTGCATTCTGTCTGCTGCGTTTTGTCTCTTTAGCCGCAGCGGTCTGCTCTTCCGCGCCTGCCGCGATTTGCCTTTTTAGCCGCATCGCGACCTCCCTTCATCCCGGGCGGTCTCTGCTCTTCTACCCGCACTTCCCTCGGCGGCTTCTCAGTCTTGCGGTCTACTTTCCTCTAATCGCAAGGCTCCTTCCCGTGGAACCACCTGCCCACCCTCCTTCTCCTCTCTCACCTTTTATAATCTCTCAAGTCTGCTCCGTGGGACCCACCTTCTTTTCTCTCTTACCGCGCGATCTTCTCCTCTTGTCGCCGCGGTCCTATCTTCTCCAACAAGCTGTGGTTGCTCGATCTTCAGCTGAAGCTGAATACCGTTCAATGACGTTTGTTGTATCCGAGCTTACATGACTTGAAAGTCTCCTAAATGATATGAGAGTGAAACTTTTCTCACCAGCTACCGTACTCTGTGACAGTCAAGCTGCTATACACATACCTAAGAATCCGATCTTCCACGAAAGAACAAAACACATTGAAGTTGATTGCTACTTCATTTGGGAGAAAGTTCAAATGAAGAAGCTGAAATTGAGACATGTTTCAGCTACTGACCAAGTTGCTGATCTTCTCACTAAGGCCCTACCTAGTGCTCTATTTTACAAGTTCTTGTTCAAGCTGGGTGCCTACGACTTGTACGCTCCAGCTTGCAGGGGAGTGTTACAAAAGACTTTGTAAAGACCCACATAATGACCCATTTAGTTTCTCTTTCTCTCTATGTATTAGTCCCACACCTTGTAAATGGGATTCTTCTCTCCTTCCTCTTCCTATATATATGTACTCATATATTGTATTTGAATACAGAACAAGGATATACAAGATTTACTGGTTTTCCTTTACTGATCGTGTACTTCTTTACAAACAAGTGCACGCTAGTAATTTGGTAAACTTATAAGTTTAAACATCAAGTTGTGCACGATTCTCCCACATTTCTTCCCTGTTATCACATTCTATTGCTCAAATCAATATTATATTGTAGTTTGAATCATTTTCACATTTTCTGTTAGGGTCATTTATTGGGACCTTCTCTAACTTTGCATATTTAGTGGGACCTCCCCTCTATCTTTTAAAATTATCAAAAACCTTCCTTTAAGTTAGCATTGATAACGTACATGTTCCAAAATGCCTCCTGGAGTGTGTTATGGGTCCTCCGCCAGTTATCTTATTATCTTATTATTATTTTATATTATCGAGTAAATTCGTATCAAGTTGTATTAAGTCATAATCGTTGTTATTAGCGTCGTCGTATTTTTTAATTTAGCATCTACTGTTGTATTTACAGCTGTGTCATTCAGAGTTCCTATATATAAACCCCTTGTCTTGTATGAAAGACAATCAATGAATTAATGAAAGTTCTTTCTCTCTCTAATTCCTCTCCCTCTCCCTCAAGTCCTCTCCTCTAGGGTTTCCTCTTTCCCCTTCGCCAAGCTTCGACTTCTCTCATCTCTTCCACCATTCTAGGGCTTGTCCTTGTATCCCTGCCTCCATCCATTGCCGGACAAAAAAGAAGCCTATATCATCTTGGCATCAGAGCCTCTCGGTCCTCTTACCTCGATGCCATTCATCTGTCGAAGTCTCTTGCAAGCCCGTCATCTTCCTCGTTAAGTTTCAGCCATTGTTTTCCTCCGTGCCACTTCCGCACACTACCTCTGTCAACTGTTCTTGGCGGAAGCCCTCCCCGTTCTCTCCAACAACAACCACAAGGACTTGGCTCCTCTCCTTCCAACGTTCGACACAAGACGCACCTTCACTTGTTTCTCTGCTCTGACATCGCACGATCCTCTTCGATCCTCACAAACGAAGCCAGCTAGCAACTCTTTCCTCATCCTCCAAAGCGCAGGCTTCCTGCAATGAGCCTCTCCACCCTCTGCGTTTCTTTTTCCAGCACAACATCTTCGTCTTCTGCTCCATTCGTTCCTCTGTGTCTGTTCTGCCGCACAACAACACTCCATTGTGTCGAGCCCATTGCTTCATCCTCGAGCAACCCCTCTCTCCTCCCGCCATTTCGAGCGTGTTGCCCGATATTTCCTCGAGCCACCTGTCTCGACACCACCTCCTCAAGCAGTCCACTCCTTTAAGCCCCATCAAACCACATGATCCTATTTTGGACGCAATGGGCCCTGTGCTATCAATTAAGTTGATCGTATTTTTTGATTAATTAATCTATTTCTTGATTAACATATTAATTATTATGAAAATTGAATTACGACGAACAATGAAATCCTCGCACAAATATTCGCTATGTTGGACCAACTGTAAGGAGAGTTCGACCGCGGTTCTTCATGCCCCTCGTGCGGCTACTCCCTCCCCCACCACCACCCTCATATCGTCGTAGCTCCATTGGTCTCGCCGCCGATTCTTCTGGCGCCTCATTTGCCGGACCCTACTTCGCCGACCCCTCTGACCATTCCTTTGCCTGCTATGCCGACCCCCGCTCTATTGACCTGCGCTTTGCCTCCTCCGACCACCTCACCTGATCATCTGCCGACCCTGACTCCGCCGGCCCTTGCTTTGCCGGTTCCTTCGGCCACCTTGCTGTTGCTGCCTCGCGCCGCCCTGCCGACCCCGCCGGACCCGTTCCTCCTGCGCCCATGGTTTCCCCGACTGCCTTACCACCTATTTTCGCTGCCACTACGCCAGTTCCACTGGACTCCTTACTTCTGTTGTCCGTTGTTCCCTCAGCCACTCTGCCACTCATGCCTCCTGCCACTCTGCCGGACTAGCTGACCCAATTCCTTCCGCCGCTCGTCTATCCCACGGAGTTGCCTCTACTCCTTGCCTCCAACGCTGTCGCGATGCGTACTGGGTGCTGTTCTGGCGCGAAATCAAGGAACTCATTGAGCCGTTCAACCTTTGAGAGTTTGAGCTTGATGGCAAGCTCGATTCCAAGGATGGGTGGAGTGTTATGGGTCCTACGTCAGTTATCTTATTATATTATTATTTTATATTATCGAGTCAGTTCATGTCGAGTTGTATTAAGTCGTAATTGTCGTTATTAGCGTTGTCGTATTTTATAATTTAGCATCTGTTGTTGTATTTACATTTTACGGTTGTGTTATCCGGGGTTCCTATATATAGACCCCTTGTTTTGGATGAAAAAAAGATAATCAATGAATTAATGAAAGTTCTTTCTCTCTCTAATTCCTCTCCCTCTCCCTCAAGCCCTCTCCTCCTCTAGGGTTTCCTCTTTCTCCTTCCCCAAGCTTCGTCTTCTCTCATCTCCTCCACCATTCTAGGGCTTGCCTTTGTATCCCTGCCTCCATCCATTGCCGGACTAAAAGAAGCCCATAACAGAGCGTCTTCCGGGTTTTTTATGGTACATGTATGATAACAATGTAAACTTAGAGTGATGACTTTTGTAATTTTGAAAGATGGAGGGGAGGTCACTGTTATTATGGAAATTAGTGGAGAGTTTTTCATAATGATTCCTTTTCTATTATCCCATTGACATGATTGAACACTCTATTTATTATAAAAATAAGTAGAGTATGAACTACATGCTTCACTGTCAACAGGGTACATGAAGAAATGCGTATGGCTGAAAGCAGGAATGGAGCCTCATTTGGTTCACTTTTTGGAGCTTCCCTTTACTTTGGAACCATATCCAGGAGGAGGATTTACGCTGAAGCAATTAAATATGAGAAGGAACGTAATGCAGGGTTCTTGTCTCCTTTTGGATACTCATCACCTAGTGTCGCCGCAGCGGTTGAGACTGTTTGTTCCATTGAAGTATGTCCTCTCAAATATGTAGTTTATGCAATGCTTGGGGTAGCTGATAGCCTGCGGCGCGGATCCACGGGTGTCTGTCCGCGACCAAAAAGCGGTGATAAACCCGTGTTTTTCGCACTGTTTGTGAAACAGCCGACTGAGGCCCCACCAAACGGGCATGGATCATGACGATGTTATGATGGATTCATGCCACGCGTGATCTGCCACCCCAAAAGTCTATGTTGCTAAGCTTATGGCGTTTTGTTGTGCACTTGATTATTTCAGTACATTGTTGAAGAAGCAGCTGGTTTTGCTTGTCATCTTTATTTGCGCAAGTTTGTAACTTTGCTGCTTATTGTATGACAGTGGTACTGGCTTTTGGCATTAAAAAGTCTCTTTCACGATGAAGGGACGTGCTATAAACGGATATGGAGATGGAGAGGTTTTTTGATTCAGGTAGTTAATATATCTGCCTCGTGAAGCTTGATACTTAGCAGAAGGTAGTTACCTTTTTTTCCTATTAAGATAGTGTATTATATTGTCAATATTAAAGTTCTTATTTGTTTTTGTATGTGATCCTTAATACTTTCATTAAATCAATCTAATGACTTACTTTAGGCTTACACTTTTTTACATCAACATGTCTTCTGGCTAACATATGTTCTGCCAATAAACACATGACATCTGGAGAAAACTATTTGGAGGGAGGGGAGGAGAGGAGGGATAAATCTTAAAAATTACAAAAAATGCTTAGTCAGGAAGAACTAGTATGATTACAACAACAACACTCAAGCCATTATCCCACTATAGTGGGGTCGGCTATATGGATCCTTTGTCGCCATTGTGCCCTATCTTTTGTCATAATCTCACTAATGCCTAAGTACATTATATCTTTCCGTATAGTTTCATTCCAAGTCTTTATTGGTCTACCCCTCGCTCGTTTAACATGCCTTGTGACTAGACTCTCACAACGCCTAACAGGTGCCTCTAATGGTCTCCTTTGTACGTGTCCAAACCATCTTAGTCGAGCTTCTCTCATCTTCTCTGCAATTGGTGCTACTCCTGTCTTAAACCTGATACATTCATTCCTAATTTTATCCAGTCTCGTGTGTCCACACATCCACCTAAGCATTCTCATCTCCCAACTCCAATTTTTTGCTCATGTACACAATTCACTGCCCAACACTCAGGACCATAGAGCATAGCTGGTCTAATTGCAGTACGGTAAAACTTTCCCTCAATAACATAAGATCCCTGACGCGCCTCTCCACTTCAACCAACCCGCTTGGATTCTATGTGTCACATCTTTATCAATACCTCTGACTTTTTGAATTATCGATCCAAGATTCTTAAAACATTCACTACGAGAAATATCTTGATCACCCAACTTACTAACGACGTCATCCGACCTTCTTGTACTGCTAAATTTAAGCTTCATATACTCTGTCTTTGCCCTGCTCAACCTAAAACCCTTCTTTTCTAAAGTGTTTCGCCAAGATTCAAGTTTTGCGTTTACACCCTCGCGTGTCTCATCAACCAAAACGATATCATCCACAAATAATAAACACCAAGGTATTGCTTGTTGGATATGTCCGCCAAGAGCTAGTATGATTGATTGTAAAATTTCGACAAATTTGTTTCGATGGCCCCTCCAACTCTATTTCTTTGCCATACTCTTATCTATATGTTATTTCAAACAAATATTATTATTGTCCTTCGGACTTAATTTTATCAACTAGGCTAGTTGGTAGGGTTCACAATAATTAGGACAACATTGGATCGTTCTCCCTCCTTTCTATTGATTCCAAAACAAGGTACAAAACTTGCATATGAAATAAAGAGTAGATTCCTCCTTTATATATAGGAGGGTCCCAAATAAAAGATAAATACATAAAATCCTAAGTACGTGATATTAATTTCGCTGCCGTGCTTGAGGCGCGTGCACATTATGTATAAACCTATGCACATCGTTGGCCAGGGACGAGATTTCCCGTGCTCATATCAATACCTCCGGTTTTTAGAAATACCTTGTCCTCAAAGGTTTAAGACTGGGAACAAGCGTTTTTATTAAATGAATTAAAAATGGATTTCGGTCAGTGACGTTGCACTCGTATGATCAAAACGAACCCAACGATACTCGTTTCGTTGCATTCTGATGCATATTTATGAAGTTGGTTGAAATTGGTCGTTTTGAGATATACGACGACCCGCAGAATGAATTTTTGGGTAAATTGACTAGAAATCGACCCTGGTTAGTTGTATTAAACTCGTATGACAGACATGAACTCAACGGTGTTCTTTTTTTTGATGAGAATCGTAGAAGTTGACTAAAACTGGTCATGTCGAACTACGCGATGCCTTGAATATGACTTTTGAGCAAATGACCTCAAAATCGACTTCAGTTGGTTTCGTTAGACTCATAAAATCAATACCAGTTCAACAGAGCCGACTGAGCTCAATTCCAATGTGTATCCGAGAATTTGTTGATACAGTTTTTAAGCATCATAATTATCCAAAAAGGTGAAATCGAGCAAACAATTTCGAAATTGATCCCAGTTAGTTTCGTTAGACTCATAATGACAATAAAAGTCCGACAAAGTCGTTCGTATGCGATTTCAACAACATTTGAGTGGTTTTTGATGTTTAAATCAAATCGTGATGCAAATGCTTCCGGAAGCGTAAAATGAGAAAATGAACTTAGAATTGACTTCAGATCATTTCAGTGGATGTGTATCGATAAGATGGTCGTGACGAGCCCGTCTGAGACAGATTCCGAGTTCCCTAGAGCAGTATACAAGAATTAAATTGCAAAAGAGTGAAGGGCCTCCAAAATTAAATAATAATATATATATTATTTAGTTTTAGGTTAACTATTCATCTTCTCTCTTTCCTGCCTTTTCATGATTCTGACACCCCCTGATGCGGGACAGGAGTCCACCTGCCCGCCACTTTGGCATCACCACCAAGGGGCCCACCTGGAGTCAGCACCAGGCGGCTTTATCAGGCCCGCGGGCCGTACACCCCAACCAGCTCTCCGCCATGGCATCACCACCATGCGGCAGGTTGTTGAGGCCAGGGCTCGATCCCCAGACCTCCTAGATAAGAGGCCTTCACCAGCGCTCTCATCACCAACTGATCCGCTGGTGAAGGCCTCTTATCTAGGAGGTCTGGGGATCGAGCCCCGGCCTCAACAACCTGCCGCATGGTGGTGATGCCATGGCGGAGAGCTGGTTGGGGTGTACGGCCCGCGGGCCTATTAAAGCCGCCTGGTGCTGACTCCAGGTGGGCCCCTTGGTGGTGATGCCAAGGTGGCGGGCAGGTGGACTCCTGTCCCGCATCATAAAAGTGCACTTTTATGATGCGGGACCAGGAGTCCACCTGCCCGCCACCTTGGCATCACCACCAAGGGGCTCACCTGGAGTCAGCACCCGGCGGCTTTATCAGGCCCGCGGGCCGTACACCTCAACCAGCTCTCCGCCATGGAATCACCACCATGCGGCAGGTTGTTGAGGCCGGGGCTCGATCCCCAGACCTCCTAGATAAGAGGCCTTCACCAGCGCTCTCATCACCAACTGATCCGCGCTTTTATGATGCGGCACAGGAGTCCACCTGCCCGCCACCTTGGCATCACCACCAAGGGGCCCACCTGGAGTCAGCACCAGACAGCTTTATCAGGCCCGCGGGCCGTACACCCCAACCAGCTCTCCGCCATGGCATCGCCACCATGCGACAGGTTGTTGAGGCCAAGGCTCGATCCCCAGACCTCCTAGATAAGAGGCCTTCACCAGCGCTCTCATCACCAACTGATCCGGATCAGTTGGTGATGAGAGCGTTGGTGAAGGCATCTTATCTAGGAGGTCTGGGGATCGAGCCTTGGCCTCAACAACCTGCCGCATGGTGGTGATGCCATGGCGGAGAGCTGGTTGGGGTGTACGGCCCGCGGGACTGATAAAGCCGCCTGGTGCTGACTCCAGGTGGGCCCCTTGGTGGTGATGCCAAGGTGGCAGACAGGTGGACTCCTGTGCCGCATCACCCCCCTTCTAGATCTCATCCAAACCGAGCTGCAAATAGTGAGTTCATCTTCCGACAACTCCTCCAAACAACTCGACCGCCTCTCTACCCGAGAGCATCTCCTCTCTACCCGAAAGCATCTCCTCTCTGATCTTTGGCAGCCCGCTGCTACGACCGACAACCCAGCCGTCGCCCACCTTGCAGCTGAAGCAACAATTCTCCAACTGGTCGTCGTGCTCTTCCCCCTATCATCACTGTGAGGGATGTCTTGTCATGTTGATGTCCGTCTATTGGTTTCCTTCTACTTCAACAATAATATAAATCACTACTGGAGACGGTTATTCCCAATGATGAGAAGACTCACCTTTGAAAAGAATACTGTTTGTTAGATATTCGTGAAGAGAGCTCTCAGATAGTTCTTCAATTGGTTCTTATTTTTTAAAAAATGCATGTATAAATTGTACATTCAATCATATATGACCATGGATGAGAGCGATGCGCAAATGACGCAACTGCGACAATCAGATAGCGTGCTTGGACACCCAGTGAAGTGCACTTGTGGGCTCGTTTTAATGCACTTGCACTTTACATATAGCTCATTATTTCTTATAGTTCACTTGTTCTTCATTCGCACATAAAGTGCACAGTTTGCCCGTTGTGGTGCGCGATTGCGCTCTATTTTGTTGGGGGTAAGCAAATGGTGCTCCCCGATGTATTTTGTTGCTAGATAGGTTGAGCACTACAATGAGATGAAGGATATGAACTCTCCTCGACAATCCAATTTAAAAATCATAAAGAGGCATGACAAATGCCAATGCCAACAATCGAAAGGACATTATCAATCTTGAGGTTTTCACGAAACATATGAAAAATGAAGAAAAACAACTACTGAAATGCCTACCTTCCATTGATTATGCTAACCCTCCCAAGCAGTTTTCTCCACATCCTACTGCGAGGGCCAAAAACAGGCCTCTCCATCCGTCTACGACAAAACCAACCAAAGCTCCTCCTCTAGATTCAAGATCTGACCAATTCAATCGAATTCGGTGACATTCAATCAGATATGACCATGGATGGGAGCGATGCGCAAATGCCGCCCCTGCGACAATCAGATAACATGCTTGGACACCCAGTGAGTTCCTTCCCTCCACCCTTTGAACCCTAAATAGTAGGTTTTTAATTATTAGAGGCTCTCCCGTAGATGACTCATTTTTCCGGCGACTTATAGTCGCCCGATCTTAGTTGTGCTCGGGATGGCCGTGGATCACATAGGTGGGATCTTTACGACACCTCTCCATGAGTCTCGAGGGGTGGCACATACACTCATAAATAATATCGAATCGCGCGATTGAAATAATGGCTGTCACACGACAGTAAATAATATTGAATCGCGCGATCAAAATAACGATCACATGAAGGTAAATAATATTAAAACGCGCGATCAAAATAATGATGATCGCGTGATGATAAATCATATTGATTCATGCGATCAAAGTTACTACGATCGCATGATGAAAAATAATATCGTATCGCGCGACGAATAATAATATCGTATCACGCGACAAAAAATAAAGTCGAATCGTGCGACAAAAATCGACATTAGATCGCGTGGTGGAGATCGACGATGAATCGTCCGACGAAATCAACGGTGGATTGTGCGACATAAAGCAATGGTGATTGTGCGATGAAAATAAATGGTGAAGCTTGCGGTGAAGACTTACTATGAAGATGAAATCAAGTTACATAATTCGGACTTTGGGTAGAATCATCGAACCAAGCTCCGGAAGCATCATCGATTGCAATGATGTTTAGGCTCTGTTTGGTTGGGCTGTTGCTGATGGAAAGCTGCTGATGAGCTGTTGCTGATTGAAAAAGTGCTGATTCTGGAAAACAGAGTTTTGTTAAAAAACTGTTTGGGTGAAACAGAGTTTACAAAACGGAGTTTCCGAAAAGTTGTTTGGATTCAAAACGGAGTTTTTACCAAAAAAAAAAATTTCAAGTATGAAAGTGACATAACACAATACTAAACAAACTTTCATTCACACCACAAAACTAAGGTTCATTGATACAATGTTTTACACTTTACGCTCTTGATTCATACAGCTGATTCGCAATACTATTACGTAGCGCAATCATCTCCTCTACACCGCCTGCAGTGTCAGTACATGTCTCTTGTGGAACTTGTGAGGAGAGCCCATGGTCTTGAACCCTTTGTTCAGACTCAGTAAAATCAATGTCCACACGCGATGGATGCCGACGAATGAAATTATGTAAACACATAGTGGCAATCACAATAGCTACTTGCTTGTCAAAACGATAGCTTGGCATGTCCCGTAGTATGGCCCATTTCTTTTTCCAAACACCAAAAGATCGTTCTATCACACTTCTTAGTGATGAGTGTGCGTGATTGAAGATCTCTCGGTCTCCTTCGGCTCGACGACCACCACGAGCAAAGTCTGGCAGATGATAGCGCGTATCTTGAAACGGTTTCAGGTATCCTCTTTGCAGAGGATAACCAGAATCTACCAAGTAATATTTTCCTGGAAATTATTTAATAATATTTAGGGACAATTCTTTTATATATAATATAACAGAATTTTACATAGTTACCTAGAGGTGGATGCGGGAAGGTGTATCGTGGATCACTTATCGCAAAATTGAAAATACGGCTATCGTGCGCTGATCCCTCCCAACCCGGCATAACGAAAGTGAAGCACATATTGAAATCACAAGCAGCCATGACATTTTGGGTTGGACTGCCACGTCTCCCAATATAAGGTACCTGACTTCCAACTGGTATGCACGCGTGAACATGTGTCCCATCAATTGCTCCGATACAATCTTTAAAAAATGGCATGTAACGTCTGTCATACATAATCTCTGGGGGAGTACTGCTAAAAGATCTATCTGATGGCTGAATCACTTCTTTTGCTAACTTCAGCAAAGCACGAAGACCTCGAGAAAAAAATCGGCTAGCTGTCTCCGTTGAATGCTGAAAGCGCTCAATTGTTTTTCTCATTGATTCATTATGCGATAATACGTATATTGTCAGCGCCAGGATTTCCCGGGAAGCACTCCTTCTTGTTCCTCGAAATCCACACTTCTCTTCCAGAGCATGCAGTAAGTCCATAAAAATTTCTTGACTCATCATGAAAGAGTCATGAAACCTCACCCGTGACCCGCATAGTAGCTCTACCACCCATTTATCGCCTGTTTGCTTTGAAGTCATGCGTGGTACCGGACAAAGCATCATGGAAGTATACTCGGTCACCAAAGATACAGCTGAAACCACATTCTGATGATGGGCAAGCACATAATTTCTTCTTGTAATCTCCTGCCCTTCAGTCGAATTTTCAGATTCATCGCTAGACATATTCTGTATGAGAAATAAATTATCAACACTTACTGTGAGAAATAAACTTGACAACATCATAAGCATAATAATGTAAACATCATTTATCAAAAAACCACACATCATAAACATAATTTTGTCCAAAGCTATAATAGTGTCCACTACAACATAAAAAACAAAACATAATCTGATGGCGGGAAATATATCAGAAGAGAACACTTTTTCAATCCACTAGCCCCCACGGAGGAAGCGTTTACGTAGCCACTTTACGTTCAGCCCTTCTGGTAAGCACAAAAAGGTCTCCCTATGATTTTTGTCCATGAAATACGTGATTGCAAAGTCATGGAACTCTTCATCAGACTGTACTTCCTGGTACGTAGCCAATTTGTCTATTGCCTGGCGGATGCTAAACTCGGAAGTTGTTTTTTTTGGTGCCTCCTGGATGCATCGACTAATGGCTTTAGAAGACTCCGCCAAGTCTTCTAACACGGAAGTAATAACATTGTTTTTCCCTTTTTTCCGCTTCTTGACAGGTGCTGACGTAGCTGTGTTATCCCGTGTCGCTGGATCACCAATGACGTCAATGTCCTCCGGCTCACCCTCTGACATTCCTCTTTCGTCAACTGACTCGGGGATCTCGTTAATGGTGCTCGGGGTGCACGCATGATGTCCTGTGGCGACAACAGAGCTGAACATCATATGTAATTTCTCCTCCAGGTCTGGATGTATTCCTGAGTAACGAAATTTTTTGGCCGCCGGGACAACCTACGAAATATTAAAATTTAAAGTTAGCTACTGTTACCATAAAAAAAATGATAAACAAAGCATTTATGGAAAATGAGTACCTTCAATCTTTCGTCCCACCACTCGTCCGAAGCGTCTATAGTTTTCCTTGAAGCATTCCAACCCAAACCGGTGTCACCACGTTTTAACTCGGTCCATAATTTCCACTCCTTCTTCAAATGATCCCATTTATTTTTTAATTGGACTTTGTCGTACTTTTTTGTAGTAAGCTCCTCAAATTTCTTCATAACGTTGTTCCAACCTTCTTTATTGAAATGTGTGGTTGGTCGATTCCCAAGTTCAATCTCCTTAATACATATGTCACAGAAAAGCATGGTATTTGTATTGTCCCAAAATGCGGCCACACCACCATCTTTTGATTTTCCCATCTTTACAAAATAAAAAAAGTTAATTTAAAATGAAAAGATACGCATACATACAACACATACACACATACACACAAACACCCACAAATATTCACACATACACACATACAACACATATAACACAACACACACACACACACATACACAAACATATACACACACACACACACATATACAAATAACATACACACACACACACACATACACATATAACATACACACACACACACATAACATACACACACACACATACAAATAATTCACACATACACACACATACAACACAACACACACACAAACAAATACACACACACACACACACATACAAATATTTCACACACACACATACAACACACATACACAAACACCCACAAAATAACATACACACACACCCATACACATATAACATACACACACACACACATAACATACACATATAACATACACACACACACACATAACATACACACACACACACACACATACAAATATTTCACACATACACACACATACAAATATTTCACACATACACACACATACAACACATATAACACAACACACACACAAATATTTCACACACACACACATACACACAAACAAAACACACACACACACATACAAATATTTCACACATACACACACATACAACACAACACACACACAAACAAATACACACACACACACACACATACAAATATTTCACACACACACATACAACACACATACACAAACACCCACAAAATAACATACACACACACCCATACACATATAACATACACACACACACACATAACATACACATATAACATACACACACACACACATAACATACACACACACACACACACACATACAAATATTTCACACATACACACACATACAAATATTTCACACATACACACACATACAACACATATAACACAACACACACACAAATATTTCACACACACACACATACACACAAACAAAACACACACACACACATACAAATATTTCACACATACACACACATACAACAAAACACACACACACAAACTCACACACACATATACAAATATTTCACACACACAAACACACAACAAACATACACAAACACCCACAAAATAACATACACACACACATACACATATAACATACACACACACACACACACATATAACATACACACACACACACACATAACATACACACACACACACATACAAATAATTCACACATACACACACATACAACACAACACACACACAAACAAATACACACACACACACACATACAAATATTTCACACACACACATACAACACACATACACAAACACCCACAAAATAACATACACACACACACATACACATATAACACACACACACACACACACACACACATAACATACACACACACATTAAACACAACACATACACACACATACAACACAACACACACACACAAACACACACACATACTCATATAACATACACACACACACATAACAACACACACACACACACACACACATATATAACATACACACACACATAACACATATACACATACACAAACACACACACATAAAACACAACACATACAAAATCTGGAAGCACACACACACAAAATCTGAAACACACACACACAACAAAGAGCACAACCCACATACAACCCATAATAGGCAACACACATACAAAGGACAAAAAACTGAAGAACCCAAATCTGCAAGCATGAAAGCACATGGAAGAAGAAACCCGAATCTGGAAAAAAATGAAAAACCCAAAATTGAAAAGGAGGAGAAGGGGTATACCTGCTCCGGTCGGTGGAGAAAATTCTGGAGTCGTGCGGGAGGGGCTTCGGTCGTCGTCGTCGGGAAGAAGACGGCTCCTCGTCGGGGAAGAAAGCGTCGGAGGTGTCGGGGAAGAAGCCGGCTCGTCGTCGGGGAAGATACCGGATCGACGTCGGGGAAGAAATCGGCTCGTCGTCGGGGAAGAAGCCGGCCCGTCGTCAGGATCTCGAGATCTCCTTCTCTTCGCGCTCCGCTCGGGCTCTAGGGTTGCGGCAGAACGCTAAGGTTGCGGCAGAACGCAGGAGATGAGGTGCGGTTCGTGAGCAATAGGAAGCCGCGGAGTTTAAGAACCGGCGGTTCTTGAAACAGCAACGCCAAACAGTGCTTTGGCCTAAAATACAGGTGCGGTTCAAACGCACCGGAGGCAAAAAGCCCAACCAAACGCTACCTTAATCAACAACATGATGTTTTCCAAGGACATTATCGATTCCACTAGCTATTAGTGCATATGAGGTAGATAGTTCCAAATTCTTGTTTAGACTTGATGATATTTGCCCTTGAAGTGTTTAGGGATATCCGAGGACGAAAACTTGGATTTTGGATCAAGGTTGCAGATGTCAGATATCGGGGACACGCTAGTTTTGGTTTTTATTGTTAGTTTTAATATGTCGGGGGATATATCAGAGAAATTTCATATATTGGGTTTTAATATTTATTTATTTTTGTGTAATTCTATATAAATATAATTCATTTTTTAACTTATTTATGTTAATATATTAATAATTTGATATTTATTGAACATTTAAATCTACTAAACTAATTTAAATATTTTATGCTGAACAAGTAATCACGGTATAACGCGTGAAATAAAGAAAGAAGCAAGAATTCGGGAAGTTGTTGATGACAATAAAAAATAAGGAACTTTTAACCCATAATTCACAACCCATGCATAATTTAAGTTGATGACAGACATTGACAAGGAAGAAGGCCAGAGGAATGACAAAAAATAACCGAAACAATGAAACAATTTTGGTTTATTGTTTATTAGACCATAAACACTAGTTAAAATATATCGAAAAAATCAGCCGATAAAATGTCGGGATATATCGTCCGTTATATCGATGAATATATCAGTAAATATATCGGTCAATAACAAATATATCAGAGGGTATATTGCATAAGGATATTTTGCAAAAAAATATTGGAAACATGTTGTTTTGTCCATGAAACCTTTATGTCGGCCGACATGTAGTCATTGTCGTAGGATATCCACAACACTGTTTTGGATAATTAGTATGTTTAGGCAATTATGCTGAAACCATGATCGAGTACAAAATGTTGATTGTAATCTCAAGGTTATGAATTTATAAGATTACTTTGACGAATATAGAATAAACTACGATTAATGTGATCATCGTTGAGGTTGAATTGAGGAATTTGAGTGATTCTAATTTGGAGATATATAAGTGGTTGAACATTTAACGAACTGATCTCTTCCTAAATCACTAAATCAGTTGTTAGTTTAGTTCAATACATTATGAGGTAAATTTGGATTGAAATAATCTGTGCTTTTATTGTACTTAAATCTAGATGTACACAAATAATAGGATAATATGGTTATAGATTAACAAATGCGGGGATGACTAGTTCTCCTTTGTGGGTAAGTGAAGGGTTGATCGCCTCCCCGAGTTGGTAATGAATTTAATGCACTCTGCTTGTATGAAATGATAATGCATGTGAATGTATGTGCGACGGTTCGATTAGCCCTGCCGGCGACACACATCGGAGGGTTAGAGTAGTGACTCATGAATAACATCGTGGTCGAACGACAACGTGTGCTCTAGCCTAGTTGTTTGTTTAGGTTTTAGTCACCTGGAGTTCGATATAAGCTATACCTCGGTTCTCTTGGTTACATCGCTAGTATGAGCGAAGAAAGAGTACGGGCTTGGATAGCCATACGTAAGGCCTAAGGGTGATTATGCTTAAGTACCCTAAAAGTGGTTAGGACATGCCACTGTCACAGTTTAGCCACGACGACGGTGCTTGTGGGACTAGCTACCCCACAAATAAGTGATCGCAGGAATTAGTTTGCACTCAATTACAATCGAGTGTTTGCGTCTCGACACCGTACATGATGAATCTATGTCGATATAGTGTGTGCGTATGTGCATGCTTGGGTGTAACGATAACATTGTGTATTTGCATAGTATGGCTGATGATTAATGTTAGTTATGAGTTATAACACTCGCTTAGCCTTGCATTTGGTTGTGATGAAAGATCATAGTTGCGTTTGGACTTGATAGTGTAATTTAGATTGTGTAAAACCCCAATCATATTAATTCATATGTGCATTTTTATATGACTGATTACTTTATTCTCCACGCTTATTTATAACATTTACCGTGCTACGAGTTTAGTGTGCGTGTGCTGTGGACACCACTAGGATAGAAACAATAGTGTGTCTACTTACTGTTTATTCATACCGCACGCTTATATGCTCTTCTACTGCATTCATACTATTTTTCATAGTGTATATATATATATATATATATAACACTATGCTAACACTTACTGCAGGGCAATTTACCGTCTCCTTTGATTATATTAGGGCTCTAGGGGGATGGGGGGTGGGGAGGCGAAACCACTTACAAATACGTATAATATTACTAACCCTCACCACCGGTTGACAACCCCAGGTGTTATGATTCGGACATGACGTGGAGATAAAAGATTTACGAAGGATAGTTGCTACCCTTAGCAACATCATCAGTCCCATAGTTAACTCAATATGTTTATACATTTATAGTATTTTGTATATTAGTATTTATTCAACTTGACATGTTTACTTGTGAGCCTCCAGACTTTTTATAAACTATTGTACTTGAACTGTGGAGCATTGTGCCATTGCTGTGATTGTTTTCTATCTACTCCTATTAATCATGTTTCTGTGATCGACTATGTGGTTGTTAGTCTTCCGCTAGTTACATCATTCACAACTTCTTTATAAAGTATTCAATATGTGGTGTGATGATTATTCACTTAGCACTATTGTCGGTTTGTAACGTTATGAGAGAATGATGAGAGAGGGTTGGGATGTTCATTCTTATACTCTTTTGTTATTTCCTTCTTTATTGTGGATTGACGGCGGTGTGCGATAAAATCCCCTCGTTGTGCCTAGTTTCGGAGGGAGGGGGGGGGGGTTACAATCAGCCCCTCAGGTAGGGTGGCTTGGAGGCGGTGATCTCCTAATACTCAATCCCGCTGTAGGGGGTGATCTCCTAATATGCAATCCCGCGGTAGGGCTCTACTTGAACGACACCCCATTTTTGAGGCGGTTGATAAGCAGACACGCAATTACGCCGTAGTTGCGGATGAAGGGTAGTAGTACCCCATGAGGCCCAAGAAGTCCTAAACTACTTGTGAGTAGGATGAGGTCACCCATTAGAGGATGACAACGACCTTGGCTGGGTCCACGGATAATCCGACAACTTAAATGACATGGCCCAGATACTCGATCGGTGTCTGACCAAAAAGGCACTTCTGATGAGCCACGAACTTGTGCTCCACGAGGAACTGTAGTACGATTGCTAAGTTGTCGAGGTGGAGCTACCAGTAAGAGTTGTATACCAAGGTGTCATCAAAGAAAACTAGAACAAACTTACGCTGGTGTGGGCAAAATACATCTTTCATGGTAGACTTTGACGTCACGGGGGATTTAGTTAGGCCAAAATGCATGACTAAGAACTCATAGTGACCATCATGTGTGCGGAAAACCGTCTTAGGCACATCCTCCACTCGAACTCAAATCTGATGGTAGCCCGATCAGAGGCCCAATTTGGAGAAGTAGGTTGTGCCCTGCAGTTCATCCAACAACTCCTGAGTAAGAGGAATCAGGTACTTGTCGGGGATCGTGGGCTTGTTTAACTTCCGATAGTCCGTAAAATCTCCAGTTTCCATCTTTTTGCGCACTATAATAACATGGCTCAAAAATGGATGGGCGCTCTGCTGAATGAAACCTGCGCGTAGCATCTCTGCTGTAATTGTCTCCATGGTGGTTTTCTAAGCATGTCCATATCAGTACAGGCGAACAGAGACCGTAACCACCTCGGTTTGAAGGACGATTGGGTGGTCCGAGCCTCTATTCGGGGGAATCTCGCGAGGAGTAATGAAGAAGGGAAGTATGACTGTCCCACGGACACTGCATGTCTGGATGTGGTCTGGTCGGCATAACGAGTGCATCTGTCTTCTTCTGCAACAGAAGAATGTGAAACTCCGGGTCAATGAGACCGAGGATGGAGCCCATGATCGCCGATGAGCGGGCTAAGGAAGGGTCCCCTTGCAGGAGGTGGGAATCTCATGGTGTCTCAAAAGCCATGGTGAGACAATCCCAGTTATGCTTGATGTCTCCCAAAGTATGTTTACAAGCCATGCCGAAAATGACGTCATGATTGCCCAGTTCGAAGTCATAAAAATCTGCCGTGCCTGAATTCGAGCCCATGGAGAGGGAACGACCCACATAGCGGCTCGCCGTGCGAGGTCAATGCCCATCACTGAGGAACATATGAAAGCCTGAGGCTGGTGTCACTAGAAGCTTCATGGTACAGAGACCAAGGTTGTCAGGATTGAGATCCTAGGTGAGATCATTTTGCCAGTTGGATCGGATTGGATTGTAGGATCGGGTCAAGGATCGTAAGATCCTACTACATTCATAAAATAAGATCCTACAATCTGGATCGCGATCCCAATAACATTGACAGAGACCGGTCATCCCGCCCACCGAGTAGCATGACACATCGAGACGGTTGAGTTGAGCCGGTGGAGGGGAAATTAGATCTTCCTCATCTAACTCCATAGCCTTAAAATCGGCCAACTCGATTTCGTCGTCCTCCCCCCAAGAGCATTTTGAAATCCTCTTTGGGGCAGTCATGTGTGGAGGGGAGTGGGGCCCTTTGCAGTGGAAACACAGACCTTTACAGCGGAGGTCTAAGTACTCTTGGTGAGAGATCTTGTGCATTGACAACTTGGGCCGGGGGGCGCTAGAAGGGGCGTCCACGGTTGGGGGAGTCCTATGGTGGTTGGGGGTTCGGCTGGAATACATCCCAGAGAAGCGGAAGACTTAGGCAGCTAGTGATGAAGAGGAGCAGACGATGTGCCGACGATCTGCTGATGGGAACTAAAGGAGAAGGTGACAGAGTTCTCGACATAACGAGCTTGCTCCATAGCCCGAGTGAGGGTAGTAGGGTCATGCACGCGCTGGCATGCCGACGAGGAAGGTGCTCAAGTAGTGGGCCGGTGCCAGGTAGGGTACATGCACGACCACTTTGATGAACTCATAAATGTAGGAGTTGACCGACTCTGTCTGACGGACATTGCTCAAGCGCGCAAAAGGGTTGCTGACATGGATTGACGGATCTAACGAACACAGTGGAGGTCCGATTCCTCTATGTAAATGGTCGCGATGGGGACCTTATGAAGCCCAGGAGTGCCTTGTAGGTTGAAATATCGCTCCGTACAGGATAACCGTCTGATGGGGTCGGCCCCGTCGAAGATGGGGATGTCAAGGCAGCGTAAGTGGGCCGCCAAATGGTAACAGGGGGCTGCATGCTAAATTATTAAAAGTGTAAGGCGCACTGATGCGCAAAGGGGTCCTGGAGCCTAGACGCATGTCGCAGGTGTGCACCTAAGGCACGTGAGGTGAAAAAAAATGAAAAAAAGATAAAATCATGATTTTTATGAATAAATGCACATTTGTAAGGTTGTAATGATTCATTTATAGTTTGTGCTCTTAATTCCATACCCAATTTCATTTGTTTTTATTATCTTATGAATAGCCAAATAATAATTCAGTGAATTGGACACTCATTTTACTGATTTTCAGTGAATTGGGTGCCCTGTTCGCTGAAAATCAGTGAAGTGGGTGCCAAATTCACTAATTTTCAGTGAACTGGGCACCCAGGTCCCTGATATTTAGGGAAGTGCCCAGTTCACTGAAAATCAATGAATTGGGTGCACAATTCATTGATTTTCTGGACAAATTAGATTTACTGTTGTTTAAATAATCTCTTCTAAAGCCAATGATCAAAATGAAAATTTTTATATATATATGCTCGAGACGCTCCTTAGGTGCTCCTGAGGCACCTCGCCCGCCTATGCCTGGCAGAGTCGGGGCACTATAAGCCTTGCTCCTGAGGTGCTCCTTTAATAACACAGGCTGCAGGAGCCCGAAAGGGCCGATGATGCTGCTGGCCAAGGCGACAGACGTGACTGGAGGAACTAGAGACAATGGTGTAGCTTGCCGATCAAAAAGAAGGGAGTGGTTGTCGTGGATGGCGATCTGGAGGTCGAAGAGGGCGGTGTCGACACGATCCATGTGTTTGGAGAGAGCTTCAAACAAGGAGGAGCTTCCTTCTCGATTGCCATGCTGCAAGTCATGGGCATGCAAGGACAATGACGCTGGAGCGGAAAATGTTAGACTTGTCGGAGTCGAGAGTGCCGACGCGCGGTCCTGTGGAGATGTAGGACAAGGACGCGAGGCAACACACGCGAGCGGCTTTGAGTACATGAGCGAAGAACGTCAGATTCAATGGAAAATAACGTGCCGACGTGGATGCGATGAAGCCAGACGGGGATGCGATGCTTCAACGAGGTGTGCATACTGGATGCGGTCGGAGTGCGGAATGCACCGAGGCGAGACGCACTGGTGAAATCACGAGGGGGCGGACACTGAAGAGGCAGGCAAACACTCAAGAGGTAAGCCGACCAAGTTGGTAGGGTTCACGACAGTTATGGCCGAACGCTAGGTTGTTTTCTCTCCTTTCTATTGATTCCAGAACAAGATATAAAACATGCATAAGAAATTGAGAGTAGACTCCTCCTTTATATATACGAGGGTTCTAAATAAAAGACAACTACATAAAAGCCTAAGTCGAGGATATCATTCCACCACTATGCCGAGGTACATGCACGTCGTGTATAAACCCGTGCGTATCGTTGGGCAAGGACCGGATCGCCCGTGCTCGTATCACTAGTCCTAAAAGTATTGTGATGTCCTTGAGCCTGTTTTTGCTATTATATTCAAGATCTTCTTCCAATGCCACTCGTTTAATTCAACTTTACCAAGAATTTGTGGCAGAACATCTTGATTATTACAATTTTCACCTGCATTAACTGTATGATGACTTGCTGATTTCTCATAAATATCACATATTGTTATGCTTAAAAATTGTCTCAGAAGCCGTTCTATTGACCAAAGTGTTGGAATATTTATAATATATTCACGGTAATATAATATAATTTTTTGTATTAATGATATCAATGCATACTATAAGAAATTAAAAGATGCGGTAACTAAAACTTTAGTTAGAAATTGAATTTGGGTAAGACGCGTGATCACTGCCTCACAAAACTTCACCACTTTTCGACAGAGCTTTCGATCGCTGCTCACTTCTCTTTGGTATAACACTCGGCTAGATCACAAAAACACCGATGTTCGCGGACACCGTAAAAACACATAGCATCCGAACTTCTACTTGTTGAAGCAAACGTAAAGAATAGAGCAAAATCACAAGTAATGGAGAAGACAAACAATGCATAACAGGTGCCTCTAATGGTCTCCTTTGTACATGTTCGAACCATCTTAATCGAGTTTCAGGTATCTTCTCTACAATTGGAATAAAATATGAGATTATATTTAATAAAATAAAATCAAACAAGGGAGGGATGCACCACCTTTGAACAAAATATGAGATTATGTTAATAAAATAAAATCAGATATTTGCTTCATCATGTTGTATCACATGAAATGGGTGTAGGCGAAATAGTTACTTTGAACCTACACTTAGTACTTACTTTTTCTACAAAAAAAATATAATGTGCTATAAGTTTTGAATTATATTCTTTTGATCGATAGATTAATTAAGCATATGTACGATTAGTTATTCATTGGGTTATGAGAGTACGCTTTAATGACTATGCACAATCCTTAATTTTCATGGATGTTATTAAAGTTCATCCTAGATTCCAAAGTCACGGCCTCATGACTAACATTACATAGGTGACACACAACTAATGTCCCGCAAAGAAAAATGTCGTTGACAACTATTAAGATCAATGAGTTTAACCTATATATTACGTCGAATACTACGTCATAAAAAAGAGGAGAATGTTTTATTAACTTTTTAAATTATTGCTCCTAACTACGCTACATTATTAACTTTTTTCTACAACATTAAGACTAATTTATGAGATCTCCAATCACATAGGTTGAATGTTCACTAATTTACAACAAGTTTAGGCTTTCCTCCGTGTGGAGGACCAAAGCAAGAGCGTGCGGTGAATAAATCATGCAAATCACAATAATAATCTAAATCCAACAACTACAACACGAGAGATCCAAACAGGCATACGATCCAACTAATAATAATAATGTTGAATAAAATAGTCAAATGCAACGAAGACTCACCAAAGTAGTGGGCTGATCAAGACGCTGAAGAATCCGTAGCCAGAAATGCGCAGATCGACGATCGAATGTGGAACCGGTGGCGTGGAAATACTGGAGGTGGCTGTCCTCGGCGGTGGATGGTGGAATCGGACCGGAAATGGATAGATCCGACTACACACGAGTAGATCTAGGCAAGGGATGAGTGGATCTGGGTGAATAAGGGTAGATCCGACAATAAATGGTCGGATCCGGGCTGAAAATTCCAGAACAGGGCTGATCCGGGAGCGGAAGGGTTTTTGGTGGTGGTTCCACGAAGAGGGAGGATGTGGGGGTGTGGTTTTGGGCTGTGGAGGGAGAAGAGGAGGCAGTGGTGGCTCTGGTTGGCAGGGGAGAAGCCGACAGTCGCTAGGTAGGGATTTGGAACCCGGAGGGTGGGAGGTTGGCTGGACGGGAGGGGTGGCTGACGGCTGGGTTATGGGAGGGAAAATAGGGATGCTCTGTGGAGGATGACAGGGTGGCGGTGGCCTTAGGCGAAGGAGGCTTACAGGCGGCGGTGGTGAAGGGGGGCTGGCGGAGGAACATGGAAAAAAACTTTAGGAAATGAATAGTAAATTTCATTAATCAATAGTAGCAATGAATAAAAGTAGGAATTTCTGGACAACCATCCATGACTAGATTTTGGGGGGTTGTAGGGGCTGCAGATGAGGGTTTCAGAGGGGGAAGAAGGGGCCTAAGGTTAGGAGGTACCTTGAGGAGAGAGATACAAGTGTAGGAGTCGTCACCTAGGGTTCCACGGAGTCGGCACCGTGGGATGATCGCGGAATCCGGGAATAGATTTCTCCAAATTCTGCAATGATCTAAACCAGCCCATTACAAGCCTATTTATAATAAAAGAAAGGCAGGACATCCCACCTTCAACGACTATGATTGGCTGGAGGTGGGGCCATTCAAATACATCCAAATATAATGCAAACTAATGAAGTAATATATCAAATTGATTCGCGACGCAAATCCAGACACATCTGCGGAGTCCGATTGTCGATCTGGACACGTCATATATGAAAAGTCTTCAATCAGCCTCGAACGGGTTCAAAACTCGTCCCCCACTGCAAGTCCTCGTCTCTGCTCTGCATCACTCTCCCCGGCTTGAAAGAATTCATCTCCCGATGAATATGGATCAGTATTCTCTCGACGTATGCTAGGTAAGACTCGAAGAGGTCCACCAGAGGCCGTCCATGTGTCGTCGATGGAAGAGTGTTCTCGCCAATCAACTCCCCCTGATTGAAAAGCTGTCATCTTCGGTGAATGGAGACGACCGTACTGAAGTCGAAGTCTAGGGGTGAATCGATCAAGCTCTGGTGCAAGTACCCAGATGTCACCAACGTCTGTAGTATGAATATACTGGTGGAGTTTGCTCTCCGTGATGCTCTCAACGCTCAACTCACATGTGGGGGATCCCGGTGCGATCGGCGGCGCCGTAGGTAGAACCACAGAAGACGAGTCCCCGGGTAGGTGGGTGTCAGAAGTAGATGAATAGTGGTGGCCATCAGACGTGTGTGGCCTATTAAGTTGGCAAGACAACGAAAATGGAGGTGTGGGCGGCCGGAAGTCCCCACTGCTTGGGTCCACTTACTCGCGAGGCTCGTAGTATGACGTCATATTTTCAACACTAAATACTCGGTGGATACCCATACTTGCAGGGATATCAAGATCGTATGTGTTTGCTTCGTTCCGTCTCATGATTATATAGGGATCTATTCGCCTAACGCTCAAGATTTTAGCAAGCCCGCACGGAGCCTCACAATGCATATTTTTACCATCACCTTCTCGCCTTCATGAAGTACCTGCACTTGACAATGAATATCTGCATGTGATTTATAAGATTTATTACCAATATGGATTATTCGTCGGACCGACTCATGACATACATACAAACGATGAATAGACAATTCAACAGACTCATGCAAAAGATGACGAAACGACTCAACAGACTCATGCAAATGATGCAAATGACACATGACCGACAAAACATGCTCTCTATGGGAGAATTTAATAATGACCTGAAAACTTATCAAAGGAGGTGACCTATCAGGAGGCTCTCTCGATGGAGTTTAGAAAAACTCATCATGTGTGTGACGAGTGCTCAGGTGACCATGCAGAACATCTACACTCAAGGGCGAGCTCATGAAGAGCAAAATATCTCTCAGAGAGTGTAACACATCAAGGGGCTCACCAGGAGGTGTGTAAGAAAAGTCATCACGACTGCGAGGACCACTTGAATGAAAATTGTGTATACCGACTAAAAGACGTGACTCTCGAGTGTGGTGTGTGTTCTCGTAAAGAAATAGCTCGTCTGGTGGGTCAGTAGGTGGTGCGAACCAAAACTCATCGAGGGTGTGATGTGTCAACAAGTGGTGCCCTAAATACTTGATGCTCCAATCAATATCCATCATCTGGGGCAAAGCCAAAGACGATAATGGAAGAAACGCCACTAACCCGAAACTCGTAAACATGTGGCTCACCTGAATCGCATCCTCACCAGGATGTGGTGGCTCATCAGGAGGCTCAACGGGGGGGGGGGGGGGGGGTCGTCATAGAACTCATCACTAGGGTCAAGGTCCTCCAGATGAGTGCCATCGCAATGGGTAGCGTCCCCATGAATAGGTGACATAGTCACTTCGAGATTAACATCAGGCTTTGGGCTCTCGGTCGTGATGTGACTTTGGGCAATGACCGTGGGAGAGCGACATAGGCCTATACCCAAGAATGGATCCGTGAGTGTGGTGTAAGAAAATGAGTTTGTAGTTTGGGGTGCTAATTAACCCAGTGAATGGTAGAGGAAGATGTGTGGGTGAGGGACACAACACTACAGACTCAATAGGTCACTCAGGCTCACTCAATCGGGGGCACGAGAGTCGGGTCAGACACAAAAGATAGGTCACTCGCTGGGCTAAGCAACTCACTGTGGTGAGAGCAATCCACATCAGATATCACTTCTGTCGTGGCTGACAGGACAATGGTAGACATCGTGGTGACCTCAGTATGAGAGAGACTCGTATTACGAAGGTCAAGGTGAGAATCCCTTCGACCAATTCTTGCGGATCTCAAAGACTGTTCATAACGACGGACGAGCTGATATGTCTGCTCGAGGGACTTCAAGTTATAGTAAACTAGCTCAGTACGTATGTCAAACCGTAGACCAAACCGAAATCGGGAAAGGGTCATGGCTGGGTCATCTCAGATATTACTCCTCACCACTAACTCGTCATAACGATTTCTGTACTCAGCGACAAACATGGATCCTTGCTGAAGGGAAAATAATTGGCCAAACAAGCGACTCCGATACGACGAATACAAATACCTCTGACACAATGTACGCTTCATGTCCACCCAACTAGTGATGCGACGAAGACGGTCTCGCGTGCTGGTCCTCTCAACGCTAGCCCAATATACCCTCGCCTGATCTAAGAGTCTGAGTTTCACAAACTTAACGCGACGCTCACCAAATACCTCAAAATGATCAAGATAATACTCCATATTCACAAGCCAATAACTGAAAGACTCGGGACTCGATGAGCCGTCAAAGAAAGGGGCAGCAGTACGAAACTGACTCTCAAGATCTCTCTCGAAACGACGATCCTCATAATAATCATCCCTAAGGTAACCAAGTCGAGTCGAAGAATCAACACGATCCGCTCGTATGCAAGGATATGAACGACGACAATCATCATATTGGTCGTCTCTAGTGTAGTGGGGTCGTGTCGGTGGGTCAACACGATCACTAAAAGTGGTGTGCTGCGATCGAGAATAATCGTCGTAGTAACATGAGGATTTCCCTGATGGAGCTCCGTGAGAGCGCGTACAAGTGGACTCGAGACCTCCAAAGTGAGGCGGGGACAAGTGATGATACCTAGACATGACAAACAAACCTATAGACTCTACAATTGCTCATCAAAAAGTGCGTGCAACCTGCCTCTGATACCAATTGACGCAAAACGAATCTATAGGTGGCGGAAAATCTGCGATCTAATTTTACATGCTATGCAAATCTGACGGTTAGATCACAAATTAAATAATAAATAATGACATCCCATACAGATATTCAAAGTAAGACGAAAATAATTTACTAGGGCAAAACAAGTTTAGGCTTTCCTCCACGTGGAAGACCAAAGCAAGAGCGCGTGACGAATAAATCCTGCAAATCATAATAATAATCTAAAACCAACAACTACAACACGAGAGATCCAAACAAGCATACGATCCAACTAATAATAATAATGCTGAATAAAATAGTCCAATACAACGGAGACTCACCAAAGCAGTGGGCTGACCAAGACACTTAAGAATCCGGAGCCGGAAATGCGCAGATCGCCGATCAAATGTGGAGCTGGTGGAATACTGGAGGTTGCTGTCCTCGACGGTGGATGGTGGAATCAGACCGGAAATGGATAGATCCGAACACACATGAGTAGATCCGGGTAAGGGATGAGTGGATTCGGGTGAAGAAGGGTAGATCCGACAATAAATGGTCGGATTCGGGCTGAAAATTCCAGATCGAGGCTGATCTGGGAGGGGGAGGGTTTTGTTGGTGGTTCCACGAAGAGGGAGGATGTGGGTGTGCGGTTTTGGGCTGTGGAGGGAGAAGAGGAGGCGGTGGTGGCTCTGGGAGGCAGGGGAGAAGCCGACAGTCACTAGGTAAGGATTTGGAACCCGGAGAGTGGGAGGTTGGCTGGACGGGAGGGGTGCTTGCGGCTGGGTTATGGGAGGGAAAATAGGGCTGCTCTGTGGAGGAAGGAAGGGTGGTGGCCTTAGGAGGAGGAGGAGGAGGCTTCCAGGCGGCGGTGGTGATGGGGGGCTGGAGGCGGAACATGGGAAAAAACTTTAGGAAATGAATAGTAGATTTCGTTAATCAATAGTAACAATGAATAAAAGTAGGAATTTCTGGACAGCCATACATGGCTGGATTTTGGGGGGTTGTAGGGGCTGCGGATGTGGGTTTCGGAGGGGGAAGAAGGGGCCTAAGATTAGGAGGTACCTTGGGAAGGGAGATACAAGATTAGGAGTCGTCACCTACGGTTTCACAGAATCGACACCGTGGGATGATCGCTGGAATCCGGGAATAGGTTTCTCCAAATTCTGCAATGATCTAAACTAGCCCACTCCAAGCCTATTTATAATAAAAGAAAGGCTAGAGCATCCCACCTTCAACGACAATGATTGGCTGGAGGTGGGGTCATCCAAATACATCCAAATATAATGCAAACTAATGAAGTAATATATCAAATCGATTCGTAACGCGAATCCAGACACATCTGCGGAGTCCGATCGTCGATCTGGACACGCCATATATGAAAAATCTTCAATCAATCTCGAACGGGTCCAAAACTCGTCCCCCACTGCAAGTCCTCGTCTCTGTTCCGCATGGACACTTTTGATCGGAAACATTTCATTGGATGATTGAAGATTTCTTGTTGTTGTCGCAAAATTCTCTTTTAGATATAGGATTTATGGAAAATCTGGAATAAGTGTTTTGTTTTAATAGCTCGTCTTGCACACTGCAAGGAAGCTCGTTCCAATTTATTGACACATTGCAAGGAAGTTCGTTACAAATTACTGACACACTACAAGGAAGCTTGTTACAACGTGCCACCAAACTATTTATTCTTTGATACTAGGAAATTCTTTGAAGCCCCAAATATAAATTCTAAAAGTGGTATTGATTCTCCAGACACACAGAAGAACTTGTTCAATGGCAATTTCTGCTTATTGTTATACCGGTTATAGTAGGAGTATGCAGATTTCAGGTTAATGTCTTTTAATCTAAGAAATTTATAACTGTGACTTCACATTTTTTTTCAGTATACAGTAGCAGGTCATGAGGGCCCTGCTGTACTTTTTGCCCATGGTTTTGGGGCATTTATGGAGCATTTCCGTGAAAATATCTCTGCTATGGCTGAGAGTGGATACCGAGTTTGGGGAATAACACTTTTAGGATTTGGGAGGTCCGAAAAGCCAAATGTTTTGTATAGCGAACCCATGTGGGCAGAATTACTAAGGGACTTTATTGTTGATGTGGTGAGGGAACCTGCTCATCTTGTTGGAAACTCAATTGGGGGTATGTTAACAAATTTAAATTCAAAATAGCTCATTTCTCAAAGTAATCTCGTTGTTTACCAAACTTACAGGATTCAAAAGTATTGCTGTTCAATTTCAGGCTATTTTGTGGCTTCTGCCGCTGCTTTTTGGCCTTCGTTGGCTAAATCTTTAGTTCTTGTTAACACAGCTGGTTCAGTGGGTTCTAACTATGTAGCTATGCCATTAAAGGAGGTAAGGTCTGTTGGTCTTCTTCACCTGGATGTTTCATTCATTGCTCAATTAACTGCTGCGAGGCCAGGCCATTTATTCTTTTTTCACTTCAGGAAATTACAATTATGTATTATTGATATTCCATATTGGCTTCATATAGAATAATATCTCAGATAACTATATATGGAGACTTGTAGAAGATATCCTAACACTCACCACTGAAGCTAGACACAAATGTTGTTAACGTCAAACTTGCCCATGAAGGCGTGACCTATGTTTGGAGGCAGTCTTGATGAGAATATCAATTTATTATAAGATGAGGGTAATGAGTAAATGAAATAACTTTCTTCACCCATTCATCTTATAGAGAAAAAGTGGTGTATAAAATCCCAATGCAAATGATAACTTATAAATATGTGTACATGTACAATACTTGTATTTCTTCTTACATGGAGTAATGCGATTATAACTCAGTATCACTGTTTTTCTTACATGATATCAGCATGAGCACTACTACTTATTTGTAATGGCCCGCTAAAATGCCATAACTTAAATACTTCTCTTAATATCAGAGGCAAGGCTTTCTTATTTCATGGTTCTTTTTTGCATTGTAGCGGAGCCCCACAAAGCAATAATGAACAAGGCATCAAAAATATAGAGACAATGATTGTGGAAATGACCGTTTTGGAAAAAAATATACATGTGATTTGACGCACCTCCCACACAGGAAGAACACTATTGGTTGTAAGTGAGTGTTTACCGTGAAACAAAACTTTAAAGGCTTGGTTGAATGTTTCAAAGCAAGGTTGGTTGCAAGGGGATATACTAGAGATCGATTATCAAAACACTTTTGCCCTTGTTGCAAAAATGAACTCTTTGTGAATCTTGTTATCGTGTACTGTGTGATGAGATGTTACTAAACTGGATGTGAAGAATGCATTTCTTCATGAAAATTTAGAAGAAGTGTATATATGTCTCTCCTCCTAGTTTTCTCCTTCCAGTTCTAAAGGGAAAGTATGGAAACTAAAAAAGGCTCTCTATGACCTAAAAGTAATCACTGAGGGCTTGGTTTGGTCATTTTCACAAAGTCATGATCTCTCTCGGATTCAAACAAAGTCACGCCGACCATACTTTGTTTATAAAATAGAGGAATAACATATTAACGACTTTCACTGTCTATGTTGATGACATCGTCATAATAAAAGATGATGTTGAAGAAGTGAAAACTTTAAAGAGGAATTTGGCAAAAGAGTTTAAAGTGAAGGATCTGAGAAAAATTAAGTATTTTTGGAGGATTGAAGTAGCTAGTTCCTAACAGGATATTTTCATCTCTCAGAGATAATATATCCTTGATTTGCTTGAACAATCCAATAGGAGTGGCTGTAGATCCGTTGATACTTTTATGGAGGCTAGCCACAACCTTGAAAGGGATGATGAGGATCCTATTAAAGATGTTACTAGTTACCAACGACTTGTTAGGCAGTTAATCTATCTATCCCATACTTGCCTTGTCATAGCTTATGCTATGGGGGTCATTAGCCAATATATGCATTCCCAAAGACAAGACATCTCGATACTGCTCATAGGATCTTGAAGTATTTGAATACCTAGCCAGTAAGAGGGATCCTATTCACACCCAATACAAAATTAAAAATTGAAGTTTATATTGACACTGATTGTGTAGGATTCATAGAAGACAGACAATCTACATCCAAGTATTGTTCGTTTGTTGGTTGGAACCTGATTACATGGAGAAGTAAAAAACAACCTATTGTCTTAAGGTCTAGTGCAGAAGCGTAATTTAGAGCTATGACCAAGGTTCCAGATATCGGGTGTCAGAGACATGTCGGTTTATATTTTTCATGTCCGTTTTAATATGTTGAAGATATTTCATATTGGATGTCAGGTTTTATTAACATGTCGATTTTCTTGCCTCTTGCAAAAATGCAGGATAAGGTTTGCTTACATTTCACCCTTGTGGTGGCCCTTCCTCGAACCCTCGCTTCGCGCGGATGCTTTTGTGCACCGGCCCTTCCTTACCAAACTAGTATAAACATTTATGTTACATAATTAATAATAGTATAACACATAAAAGAAAGCAAGAAGAAGCAAGGAAGTCTTCAATAACGATGGAAGATAATGAATCTTTAGTATAAAATCCAAATACCGAGCAGAATCCAAGTCAATGATGAAAGAGCGCTTAAAAAAAGTCAGAGAAAGGGCACAAAGCAACCTAGCATCGTAATAATTTCGATTTATTATTTATTAGACATTTAGACCATATGCACTAAATATAATAAATTGAAATAAGTCATCCGATATAACGTTGGGATATACATGCTTATATATCGACAAATATATTGGTCGATAGATGATATATCAGGTAATATATTCTAAAAGGATATTTTCTAAAAAAATATCAGAAACGTGTCATTTTGTACACAAAACCTTTATGCCGGCTGATATCTCAGTCATGTTGAAAGATATCTACAATATTGGCTATGACATATGACATATGTGGGGGATTGTGGTGACACTCCATTTTGTGTGATCTGGTATTAATTGAGTCTAGTCCTATCCGATTGTATTATGATAACGATCAGTATTGCCAAAAAGTCAACCCCGTTCAGCACGACCGCCCCAATGCCCAAACACATTGTAGTGGATAAACACTTCATTAAGGAGAATATTGAGAAGAAGATTATCTGTATTACATTTGTTCCTTCAGTGGGACAATTAGCTGATATTCTTACTAAGAGTCCGAGGTTGAGTGTTTTATGTGTTTTTATTGACAAGTTGGGTATGAAAAGTGTAGAGAAGTACACGACCAGTAAAGGAAAACCAGTAAAACCTTATATATCCTTCTTCAGTAAGTAAATACACTGTATGAGTACATATATATAGGAAGAGGAAGGAGAGAATAAAGCCATTTACAGGTGTGAGACTAATATATAAAAATAAGGAGAAACTAAATGGGTCATTATGTGGGCCATTACATAGTCTTTTCTAACACTCCCCCGCAAGCTGGAGCGTACAAGTCGTAGACACCCAGCTTGGATAGGAACTGCTGATACATTGATCTTGGTAAAGCCTTGGTCAAGATGTCTACAACTTGCTCAGAGGCCGGAACATGCTCCTATTCAAGTTTATTTAATTGAACCCTTTCCCGGACAAAGTGACAATCAACTTCAATGTGTTTTGTTCGCTCATTGAATACATGATTCTTGGCAATATGTATAGCAGCCTGATTGTCGCAGAGCAAAGTTACGAGTGATGATAGTTTGACTCCAAAATCACCGAGCAGATTTTCCAATCAGGTGAGTTCAGATACAACAACTGTCATTGCACGATACTTGGCTTCAGCAGAAGAACGAGCAACCACTGATTGTTTCTTACTCTGCCATGTGATAAGATTTCCTCCAAAATAAGTATCAAA
The DNA here is from genome assembly GCA_039583875.1 of Platanthera guangdongensis. Classification (NCBI taxonomy): domain Eukaryota; kingdom Viridiplantae; phylum Streptophyta; class Magnoliopsida; order Asparagales; family Orchidaceae; genus Platanthera; species Platanthera guangdongensis. The sequence continues at coordinate 268,137,918 of CM077151.1, read as the reverse complement.
TCCTGTAGTGGACCGTCGATCATCAAGAGAGCCCGCATAATCCGCATCGGAGTACGCAACAAGAGAAAGAAAGGAGGAAGACTTATATACAAGCTCCCGTCCCGGAGCAGTTTTCAAGTACCTGAGAATGCATTCGACAGCCTGTAGATGAGAAATCCGTGGTGAATGCATAAAGTGACTGACCACCCCAACAACAAATGCGATATCAGGCCTCGTGACCGTCAAGTATATCAGTTTTCCTACAATGAGCCGATAATTTTATGGATTTGTAAGCAGTGAATCAGAGTCAGATCAATTAACACATAACTTGTGATTGACATCCATAGGAGTTTCCGCAGGTTTGCACCCAGAGTAGCGAGCATCTTGAAGGAGGTCGAGACAATACTTCTTTTATGATAAGACAAGACCATCAGGTTGTATTGCTATCTCCAGACCAAGAAAATATCGAAGATTTCCCTGATCTTTTGTTTGGAAGACTGAATTTAAGTGTTGTTTGATCTGGTGTATCCAGTTGGAGTCATCACCTGTTATCAGAATATCATCCACATACACCAGGAGAATGACAGTCCCAGTTGATTGATGACGAGTGAACAGAGAGAAGTCAGCCGAGCTCCGCTTGAATCCAACTTCGCGAGCAGCCTTACTGAATTTTTCAAATCAAGCCCGATGAGACTGTTTGAGACCATAAATAGCTTTTCGAAGAAGGCACTCACGAGACTCCCCCGTGATCTCAAACCCGGGAGGTTGGCGCATTTAGACAGTCTCTTGAAAATCACCATTCAGAAAAACATTTTTAATATCCAGCTAATGAAGTGGCCAGTTGTCACTACCCGCATTTTCTCCATATTAAATAATACGTTTTAGTAAGAAAATACGCGCCGTGATGCTACGCCGTGCAGGGGACAACTGCAGGCGCTCAGACAAAAAACCTAACTCTATTACTTTTCATGAAGATCCATGAATTATAGTTTGAAAATATGATTTAATTAAGTTATTAACCGTGTCCCTCGGTTCAGTGGAACGACCAGTCCACAAGTAAAGATGTGGTTAGAATTAAGCAGCGGAAAATACTTGTTTTATTCACTTATTGTCCTATATGAACATGACAAACCAATGCTATTACATGATATGCAGACCTCTAGGTTTAGTATAAGTACAAAATGAGGTTGTTATGGTTTTTAAAGTATGGTGACATTCTTTTTAAAAGATGTTATGCAATGCTAGTATAAGTCTTTTTATATTCAAAATATCTAACATGCAATTTTTGCATAAAACTTTCCAGAGAGCAAGTAACTACAAAAAAATCAGTAAATGATAAACTAACAGCTAGCAGAGTGTCCAACACAAGAAAACCCTGTTGGTGTCAACAATCTGACACAAATCCACAGACCACAACAGTTTGTCTGAACAAAGTGAACAAAACCACAAAAAAACTACCTCACAACGCTGAGGGAGGGGATCTAGGCTGCAACTGCAACGCTGCAAATCGCCAACTCAAGCTCCACTACCTGATACTGCCTACTGCTCTGAATCTGAGGCATTCCAAAGACAGATCACCTCACCAGAAAGGTACAAGTAGTGACAGAAAACAAGCAAAAGTAAACAAAGGTCAATGGGGGTATCAATCCAAGACCAGCAATATTGAAAGTGAAGTACGAAAAGAATAGTACATAATCCAAAAAGAAAACACTTACGTGAATCGTCACGTACAACAGACTATACTAAACGTACAAAGCTATAAGGTGGAAACATGAATAAATCATAAGGAAAATTTTAGATAATTTATTAGTCACTTGTGAACACCGGAAACGCTTGGTGACTAAGGGAGAAGGCGTTCCTGCCAGCACCCCCAAAGAAATCAAACACTACCAGGAACAAGGGCGAGACTGTCTCACATCCTGACACACCCCTACGGATAACTATCCGACAACTGCAGTGGGAGATCGCTCCAACAGTACACCGACAGACACCCAAGCCAAAACCCGGGTAAAGTTCCACAAGGTACCAATTTAAAGAAAACAGACACTGCGGAGGTGGTCTAGTCCACTAACACCCACCGCCTAGAAAACCATTACTTATATCTTGAGACTTGACACATCGTACTCGACTAGACATCACTAGACTTAAAGAGCGAATTTAACCAAGGTAAACGTATCATGCCAGAAAAATCAACTCGACTCGCCAAACAATCTCGACACACAAGCTTCGTTAACCGGAGGCCCACTTAACAAGTGAACAACCTTTACGATGAATTTACGAACTTTAATACAGTTTACCACGACCTACATACCAGTTAAGGGACGATCAAAATCCAACGAACGTAAATCGTTCGAGGAACCGCAACACAAATATTATTAGCGATGCTACATGGTTAGTTTAGCATAATAAAAATAGTTCTACGAGTGGATTTCAAGTGAAAAAATCAAGGCATACATACCAATCAGAACGAATCAGAATGACCATCGATATTTACAAAAACGAAGAGCGTTCGAAAACGCGATCTAAGCATGACATGTCAAAAACAATTTATTAACGAAGAATAAAAAGTTTTTACCATGATCGAAATATGAGAGAGGAGAGAAAAACCACCACTTGCCTTGATTTTGCCGGAAAAGATCTCCGAATCGCTTCTCGTCGTAGATCGGGGTAAGAGAAGGCGGGAGGAGTTGAAATCTACACAAAAACGGGCGAAATAGAGGTTAGAGCCAAAAAACCCTAACGCGAAAAGCCCAAAAAATGAAAAAAGCTTACCACGATTGCGTAGCTCTCGTCGAGAGCTTTCCGGATTTATGCTCCGTTGAAGATTTAGAGCACCGAAGCTCCATCGGCAGCTTCCGGAAGATCCACAAAAATCTCGCTCTCACTCTCGGTCTCTCCGCTCTGGTTCGGCTCAAATGAAGAAGAAGAAGTTGTCTCTTTTTTTTACACACACACATATATATAGGTATTATATTAAGAAAAATATTAATTATTATACATAATATATTTTTACCTTAAGCGCAGACGCGCAAGAAACGAAAATAGAAGCTTATGATGACTTCGAATCAAAAAGTGATCCACATGAAAGTTGTACATCTCGTCGAGACGAACAAATTTCATGTTAACCATTTTTTATTTGACGCCGCTTTGACCCTCAAAACGACGCCCAAAAGTTTGCGAAAAAGCAGAAAATTTCTCGAGAACCAATGAATTTCTTGAGAACTCATTGGATTTCTCGAGAAACTCTTTGGATTTCTCAAGAAATCTGTTGTCTTTTATTCCGGGATAAAATGACGATACGGGGGGCTAAACGCACCCCGATTCGAACCAAATTCGCACCGTAGGCGAATGTCGGCGCTACGAATCTAATTGCGAAGACAAAAATAAATTCCGACGTACCGTTTTCGAGATATTAATTTCTAAAGTTTACGACAAACGTAAATAATACAAAATTACAGACCCGCGTTGAGACCCAAAAAATGCTCGGATCGCGACGAAACTTGACGAACAAGTCCAAAATTAATTAACTTAATTTTCCAACATGAAAAATTTCAGTTTTCGACTAAAATCGTAAAATCTGGTCAGTCGGACCTAACAGACGCGAAATCGCAGTAACGACATCGCGCCGTCAAATTTACGTTAAAAGTAACGCCCCGACGTCATAAATACGTCATTACTGAATAAAATAATTACCGAAAAATCGGGGGCGTTACAGTCACCCCCCTAAAAAGAAGTTTCGTCCCGAAACTTGACACAACTCCAAAACTAAAGCAAAAGAAATAGCCAAATACTAACAAATTGGAGACGTACTAGAAAACTAGTGGAATAGATGCAGATGAGATTCCCTCATCACTGACTCCAATTCCCACGTCACGCTCTCGACGTCTTGATTCCGCCAAAGAACTTTGACCACGGGGATTGTCTTCTTCCGCAACACTCGATCCCGGGTTTCCAAGACACGAACAAGCTCTTCCACGTTCAAAAGGTTGGACTGAATCTGGGGCACCAAGTCAAGGACCTGACGATCACTACGAACACACTTCTGCAACTGACTCACATGAAACACATTATGGACACCAGAGAAGGTAGCAGACAGATCCAGCTTATAAGCATACACTACGATGCGCTCACGAATCTGAAAAGGTCCCACGTACCTGAGATCTAACTTGTGGTTCCTTCCAAACCTTTTAACACCTGACATCGGAGAGACTTTCAGAAAAACACTGTCCCCAACAACAAACTCCAGATCAGACCTTCGTTGATTAGCATACTTCTCATAACCCTCTTGAGCTACCCGGAGATTCTCATGAATGTGCATTACTGAGATACTCATTTCTTCTACGGCTTCCAGACCTAACAATGGTCTCTCTCCAACTTCTGCCCAAAACAGGAGAGTCCTACAACGCCTCCCATACAAGGTCACATACGGAGCCATCTGCAAACTCTTATGATAACTGTTATTATAAGCGAACTCCATCAGTCTGAGACGTTGATCCTACGCTCCACCGTGATCTAGGATGTAACATCTTATCATATCCTCCACAATTTGATTAACTCTCTCCGTTTGACCATTGGTTTGCGGATGATAAGCGGTTGAAAACCTGAGGTCAGTTCCCAACGCTCCCTGCAAGCTCTGCCAGAATCGCGACATAAACCTGGAGTCTCGATCTGACACGATACTTACAGGCACTCCATGCAATCTGATGACCTCATCCAAATAAAGCTCGACTATCTTCTCCATTGAATAACTAATCTTGTAGGGCACAAAATGAGCACACTTCGTCAATTTATCAACGATCACCCAAACAGAATCGTTCCCACGGGGAGATCTCGACAACCGGTGATGAAATCTATCGAAATACTCTCCCACTTGCAGCTTGGAATATCTAGCAGTGTTAATTTACCACCAGGCCTTCTATGGTCAGCCTTAACACGCTGACACATGTAACACTCCAAAACAAATTTCGCTATATCATTATTCATAACTGACCATCATACAATTATCTTCAGATCTCTATACATTTTGGTGCAACCAGGGTGATAGGCAACACTGGAATCATGCGCTTCACTGTAAATCATAGCCCGAATATCACCAAAAGCGGGGATGCAAAATCTACCCCGGTATTTCAGGGTGCCTTCTCCGTCTATAAAGAAATTGGGCAATTCTCCCTTCTCTGTTCTTCCTCGGAGATGCTGAAGATCAGGATCTTCTATTTGATGTAACCTGGTGAGGGTAATTCAGAAGGGCTCTTTTGCTTCCAAGCTAGAAGGCATAGAACTACTCCCAACTGAGATGTCCATCAACAAGAACTCTTCCACCTGGGACTGCACAGACACATTGAAGATTTTGGCGGTCTTCCTACTCAAAGCATCGACTACCACGTAACCTTGCCCGGATGATAGAGAATCTCTATTTCATAATCAACAACATATTCCAACCACCTACGCTGACACAGATTTAGCTCTTTATGAGTGAAGACGTACTTCAAGCTCTTGTGGTCTGTGTAGATCTTGCACAACGCACCATATAATAAATGTCTCCAAAGCTTCGGCGCATATATTACAGCCGCAAATTCTAGGTCATGCGTCGGGTAGTTTTTTTCATGAATCTTCAATTGCCTCGATCCATGCGCGATCACCTTTCGTTCTTACATCAGGACACAACCAAGTCCGATGTGCGATGCATCCACATAGCGTACTCCACTCCTTCAGTAGGTAAGGTCAAGACTGGAGCAGTACACGATCTCCTCTTCAACTCTTGGAAAGCTTCCTCACACTTATCACTCCAAATAAACGCGATGTTCTTCTGTGTAAGTCTATTCATCAGAGCAGACAACACAGAGAACCCTTCCACGAATCTTCTATAATATCCGACCAGACCTAAGAAGCTCATAATATCCTTAGGTGTAGTAGGCCTCTTCCAATCCATTACAACAAAAATTTTGGCTGCGTCCACGGAAATTCCGTCCTTGCTCACAACATGACCCACAAAGGACACCTGAGGTAACCAGTACTCGCACTTACTTAGCTTCGCATTGAGCTTGTGCTCTCTCAGGGTTGACAAAACTAAATGCAAGTGTTGGACATGTTCCTCAACACTACGAGAATATACGAGGACGTCGTCTATGAACACGAGCACAAAACGGTCCAAGAAGTCCTTGAACACTCTGTTCATCAAGTCCATGAAGGCAGAGGGTGCATTCATCAAATCAAAGTACATCACCAAAAACTCAAAATGTCCATGCCGGGAACGATAAACCGTCAGTGGTATATCAGACGCACGGACCCTCAACTAGTGGTAGCCTGAACGAAGGTCAATCTTCAAAAACACAAAACATCCCCACAACTGATCAAACAGATCATCAATCCGCGACAACGGATACCTGTTCTTGATGGTTGCCCTATTTAACTCTCGATGCAGAGCCTCATGGAACCGTCTTTCTTTTTCACGAACAAAACTGGAGCACCCGAAAGCGAAGAACTTGGTCTTATAAAGCCGCACTTTAGCAACTCGTCTAGCTGGGTGCGCAATTCTTCTAACTCATGTGGTGCCATGTGGTACAGTGCCTTAGTAATGGGGTGAGTACCTGGCTCGAGGTCTATTACGAACTCCGCCTCTCTCTTAGGAGAAAGTCCTGGAAGAATATCAGAAAAACGTCTGAAAACTCTCGCACCACCGGGATATCTTCGACAAATGGTGTAACCAAAGTCGTTTCCAAAGCAGAAATAAAAAGAAGATATGCCTCGCAACCAGACTCTATAACTCGACGAGCACGTACCGCAGAAATAATAGGGGAACCCTTGCCGCAAAGACAATATACGCTCATAGGCCGACCGTTGTCCATCTTGAAGTCCAGTCGCTTCGCCTTGCACTGGATGACCGCATCGTACTTGGACAACCAGTCTATGCCCAAAATTACGTCGAAGTCCACCAGATCCAGCACCTTCAGATCCACAAAAACTAGGAAACCACCTAGATAGATAGGGCATTTTTGAACACCCTGATTTGATATCACCAGATCTCCGGAGGGAAGCTTGACGTTAAACGAATCTTCTAACTGATTCACGTCCAAACGATGTTTATCTACGAAACTCCAAGTTACAAAGAAATGAGTGACAACCGAATCGAAGAGAACGCGCGCCCACCTATTCTTCACCTTAAACTCACCTATAACCGTAGAATACGTAACTAAAAGAACAAGAAACTAGGGCAAACAACGAAGGTTAAAAGTTAGACTAAAATCTAACCTGATATCACCTGAGTGGAGGTTTGAGCTTTCTCCCTGGTCACCGCATTCAACTTTCCTTTCCCCTTATCCTGGTATTGCGGCGACGACAAAGCTCGAAGCGGAGCAGGCTGCAGTAAAGACTGAGCCCGCGGGCATGAAGACTTCAGGTGCCCCTTCTGCCCACACTGGAAGCAAGTCATTTCCTTCAACTAGCATCGACCCACGTCATCTTCCTTTCTTGCGCAGAACGTGCACACCAGATCTCCTTTGGGTGCGCCTTGGATGGCGAGCACCCGCCGCTGCTTCTGAGCTGCATTCCTCTTGTGACACTTTTCATAAGGGTGGCCAAAACGACCACAGAAGCTACATGCTTCTCCACCTTTATTCTTGGAAGTGAGGCCAGATGCTCTAGAACTTCCATCATCTCCAACCTTTCTCTTTTCTTTTCTTAATGCAACATCTCGATTCTTGGCGTTATCGATCGCCTCAACTGTTAGAGTGGCTTCCACTGTCTCAGCATAACTTTCAGCTCTATAAGCGCATGCCAACTGCTGAACATCGCTTCGAAGTCCTCCGAGGAAACGCTTCACTCTCCCCGCCTCTGAAGCTACCATATCAGGAGCAAATTTGCTCAACTTACTAAATTCGATCTCATATTTTCTCACAGTGAGCCGTCTCTGCTTCAGATGCAGGAAATTGTTCATCAGGTGGTCCTGTTCTACCGATGGTATAAACTTATTAAGCATCATTTTCTTGAAAGATTCTCAAGAGCATCCTTCCGTCAAGCTCTCCTTCTCCCGGATCCACCAGCTCTTCGCCAGACCTTTTAGCTGGTAGGCAGGAATCATCACCTTTTGGGCTTCTGCGATTCCCGAATACGAGAACATCTCTTCTATGATGATGATCCAGTCATCCAAGGCCATAAAGTCGGCTCTCCCGTCGTAGGTGGGAGGTCTCAATCGCTGAAAATGTTAAATGAAGTTCATCTCTAGCGGTAGTGACACCGGGGGCACCAGAGGAGCAGGAGTAACAGGTACGGCTTGACCCACAACAGGGTCTTGCACCACGGGTTGCTGCACGGGAGCGACAGACAACGACGACTGAATCTGCGATTGCATCGCAACTAACTGCCTTGACAGAGCCTCATTGCTCTGACACAGACTCTCAATCACCGCATCGCTTTGCGCACCCGACGACTCACCCTCAGACTAGGGAGTCGACCTCGTTGCAGGACGTTTTACCGCCATTTCTAGAAATACAAACAAACAACTTATTAAAATCCTAGCTTATTCCTAGGGCTACACCACTTAGTTCAGACCATACTTGAATAGACACCTGCTCTTGCCGCAAACTTGCTCTGAGATTTTATAAATGATGCTATGTCCTACTTAGGATGATATACTCCCATCTTATTGACTCTTGTGCCTATGATATGAATGCATGAATTCTTTATTCTTATTTAAAATCATGTGTGTACATGTGTCATCATGTAAATCTTAACTTAGCACGCGTGCTTATGCGATGATATGTTATGTATGCAGTGCTATGCATTCTAAAAAGGTCTTAATGCATGTTATGAGTTGCGTACACATGAAATGTATGCATCCTATAATACATAACATCACATGCAACGAAAGAGAAAACATGTTAATGGGCATCCATGTGATGGTGGTTATGCATCCCATACTACATAACCGTCACATGTTGCAACCTATGTTGGATCCATATACAAACACATATTATGCATCCCATACTACATAATATGCCCTGTATACTTCTTATCATGATATGAGTGTAGTGACTATGTTTCGGCTAAGACGTACTGATGACACATCAGTGTGTGTATGCAAATGAATGGAGGAATTAAAACTTTATCAGATTGGCTGGTTCGACCAACTTGTCCAACCAACCTCCCTCTGATACCAACTGTCACAACCCACATTTTTTCCGTATTAAATAATACATCAAAGTAAGAGAAAGTACGCGCCGTGATGCGACGCCGTGCAGGGGACAACTGCAGACGCTCAGGCAAAAAAACCTAACCCTATTACTTTTCATGAAAATTCATGAATTATAGTTTAAAAACATGATTTAGTTAAGTTATTAACCGTGTCCCTCGGTTCAGTGGAACGACCAGTCCACAGGTAAAGATGTGGTTAGAATTAAGCAGCGGAAAATACTTGTTTTATTCACTTATTGTCCTATATGAACACGACAAACCAATGCTATTACATGATATGCAGACCGCTAGGTTTAATATAAGTACGAAATGAGCTTGTTATGACCTTTAAAGTAGGATGACGTTCCTTTTAAAAGATATTATGCAATGCTAGTCTAAGTATTTTTATATTCAAAATATCTAACATGCAACCCGAACATAAAACTTCCCAGAGAGCAAGTAACTACGCAAAAATCAGCAAATGATAAACTAGCAGCCAGCAGAGTGTCTAACACAGGAAAACTCTGTGGGTGTCAACAACCTGACACAAACCCACAAACCACAACAGTATGTCTGAACAAAGTGAACAAAACCACAAAAAAAACCTCACAACGGTGAGGGTGGGGATCTCGGCTGCAACTGCAACGCTGCAAATCGCCAACTCAAGCTCCACTACTTGCTACTGCCTACTGCTCTAAACCTGTGACATTCCAAAGACAGAACACCTCAGCAGCAAGGTACAAGTAGTGACAAAAAACAAGCAAAAGTAAACAAAGGTCAATAGGGGTACCAACCGAAGACCAACAACACTGAAAGTAGAGTACGAAAAGAATAGTACATAATCAATAAAAAAACACTTACGTGAATCACGTACACCAGACTATACCAAACGCACGAAGCTATAAGGTGGAAACATGAATAAATCATAAAGAAAATTTTAGGTAATTTATTAGCCACTTGTGAACGCCAGAAACGCCCGGTGACTAAGGGGGAAGGCATTCCTGCCAGCGCCCCAAAGAAATCAAGCACTAGCAGGAACAAGGGCGAGGCGGTCTCACATCTTGACACACCCCCACAAATAAATATCCGGCAATTGCGGTGGGAGATCGCTCCAACATTATACCGACAGACACCCAAGCCAAAACTCGGGTAGAGTTCCACAATGTACCAATTTAAAGAAAATGGGCACTGCGGAGGTGGTCTAGTCCACTAATACCCACAAACTAGAAAACCATGACTTATATCTCGAGACTTGGCATATCAGACCCGACTAGACATCACTAGACTTAAAGAGCGAATTTAATCAAGGTAAACGTATCATGCTAGAAAAATAAACTCGACTCGCCGAACAATCTCGACACACAAGCTTCGCTAACCGGAGACCCACTTAACAAGTGAACAAGCTTTACGATGAAATTACGAACGTAAATACAGTTTACCACGACCTACATAGCGGTTAAGAGACGATCTAAATCCAACGAACGTAAATCGTTCGATGAAACGCAACACAAATATTATTAGTGACGCTACGCGGTTAGTTTAGCATAATAAAAATAGTTCTACGAGTGGATTTCAAGTGGAAAAATCAAGACATACATACTAATCAGAACGAATCGGAATGACCATCGATATTTACAAAAACGAAGAGCATTCAAAAACGCGATCTAAGCATGACAATATGTCAAAAACAATTTATTAACGAAGAATAGAAAGTTTTTACCATGATCGAAAAAGGAGGGAGGAGGGAAAAACCACCACTTGCTTTGGTTTTACCGGAAAGGATCTCCGAATCGCTTCTCGTCGTAGATCGGGACAAGAGAAGACGGGAGGAGTTGAAATCTACACAAAAACGGGCGAAATAGTGGTTAGGGCCAAAAAACCCGAACGAGGAAAGCTCACGAAACGGGAAAAACTTACCACGATTGGCTCTCGTCGAGTGCTTTCAGGATCTATGCTCCGTTGAAGATTTCGAGCACCAGAGCTCCGTCGGCGGCCACCGGAAGATCCACGAAAATCTCGCTCTCGCTCTCGGTTTCTCCGCTCTGGTTCGGTTCAAATGAAAAAGAAAAAGTTTTTTTCTCTTTTTTTACATATATATATATATGTATAATATTAAGAAAATATTAATTATTATACATAATATATTTTTACCTTAAGCACAGGCGCGCGAGAAACAAAAATAGAGGCTTAGGATGGTTTCAAATCGAAAAATGATCAACATGAAAGTTGTAGATCTTGTCGAGACGAACAAATTTCATGTCAAACAATTTTTTATTTGACGCCCTCAAAACGGTGCTCGGAAGTTCGCGAAAAAAGCAGGAAATTTCTCGAGAACAATGGATTTCTCGAGAAACTCAATGGATTTCTCGAGAAACTCATTGGATATCTCGAGAAATCAATGAATTTCTCGAGAAATCTATTGTCTTTTATTCCGGGATAAAATGACGATACAGGGGAATAAACACACCGCGATTTGAACGAGATTCGCAATGTAGGCGAATGTCGGTGTTACGAATCTAACGACGAAGACAAAACTAAAATCCGATGTACCGTTCTCGAGATATTAATTTCTAAAGTTTACGACAAACGTAAATAATACAAAACTACAAACGCACGTCGAGATCCCAAAAATGCTCAGATCACATCGAAACTTGACGAGTAAGTCCAAAATTAATTAACTTAATTTTCCAAGGTGAATTTTTTTTTGTTTTTGACAAAAATCCCTATATCTAGTCAGTCGGACCTAACGGACGCGGAATCGCAATAACGGCGTCGCGCCGTCAACTTGACGTGAAAAGTAACCCCCTGACGTCATAAATACGTCATTACTGAATTAAATAATTACCGAAAAATCGGGGGCGTTACACCAGTGGCGGTGGACAACGAGGGAAATAAGAACCCGAACAGAGTTCAGTTTGGCAACCGACGAGAATGTTTCCTCATTGTCCAGGCCATGTTGTAGGGTGAACCCTCGTGCCACAAGTCGAGCCTTGAGCCGATCGATTGTCCCGTTCTGAGCTTGCTTGATGACAAAAACCCATTTACAGCCAACAATAGTCTGCCCAGTCACTGAAAAATCCAACCGGGTGACCCTCTTGACTAAATACACCTCCTATCCCAACTCCTGAGGCATCACAGGATACCTCAAACACCTATCTGAAATCAGAGAATTTCAAAACAGGTACAATGGACATCTTTTCCTTGATTATCTTAAAGGCTCTAGCTGCCGATGACGTCCACTGGAAACTTCCCTTATTCGTACACTCAGTGATGAGTGTCATAATTGTACTGAAGTTTTTAATGAATGGACGATAAAATGTGGCTAGTCCATGAAAACTACGTACATCGTGAGTATTCTGAGGGGTAGGCCACTCCCAAATCGCTCGTACTTTCTCGGATCCATAGTGATACCAACATAGCTCACTATATATCCAAAAAAGATAACAGACTCAGCCATAGAAGCACATTTCCTCAAATTATTGTATAGTCGTTTGATTCGCAGGAGCTCAAAAACAGTGCGCAGATGAGTCTGGTGTTCACTCTCCGTCCGACTATAGATCAAGATGTCATCAAAATAAACTACTACAAACTTCCCAATATAAGGTCTGAAGACCTGGGTCATCATCCGAGCGAAAGTACTAGGGACATTGGATAACTCAAAGGGAATCACAAGCCACTCGTAAAGGCCATCCTTCGACTTGAAGGCAGTCTTTCACTCGTCTCCGCATCCTTTTGTATAGACGTTACGTCATTTGAGGCATTATTTATTGCATAAGTAGTTTGTCCTCCACTCTGATCATCAGACGTTATGCTATATCAATTCGCAACAGAAGTTGAACCCTCGACAAGTGAAATGAGTATCTTATTTACAAGAGTACACCTGCGTTCTCAAGCACTGTAAGGGAACAAAGAATAGGGTTGTCAACGCCCTTAGTCGAGTCACCCTCGTATTGTCCGGACGAGTGCGGCGTCGGACACTTTTGCGTTGACCTAATCGGGGTTGGTCTCCACCAGGATCACAATTCGATTCTCAAGAAAAGACGGAATACATTGCTATTCCTCAAACAAATGGTTATGCGAAGGCGCTTACAAGGAGAAAAAAATTCTCTTGCATCGGTGGGAGAGGAATTCATTAATTGCTCTCTATAGGTAGTAGGGAGGGAGAGGACTCTAAGTTGCCTACAACAACAACACTCAAGCTTTTATCCCACTATAGTGAGGCCGACTATATGATCCTTTGTCGCTATAGAGAGAAATGAAAGGTATAATTATTTTTCTTCAAAGCGGGCAATATATAGGAAATACAACACGACTCACAAACCTAACCCACTGTGTGGGACTAATCCTTGAACATACTAAAACACTCCCCCTCAAGATGGAGGAGAAACCTCCAGCTTGAACACAACATAAAAGAGGTAAAAGATGATTGACACTGTGGGACAATACAACAGCCATCGAGGCCCAACCGCGTGTCACCGGGGATACTACAACCAAGCAAAGGCCACACGACCTTAGTCCACAAACCGACCATGATCACGCTGGATGCACCCGAAGCAGAAACTAGGTCAGCCAAGAATGCCAAACCATTCCTACCACAAAGCGAAGAAAAGAAACGAGGAGATACAAACAACAGACGAAATCAACCTATGAGCCATGTGTGACTAAGGCAGAAGTCGGGAAAGAGGCATTCGAGTCACCGTTATCACCAACACTCCCCCTCACGTGGATCATGTGCATGAGGACATAGGCTACACTTGGAGGCTATGTGTGATTAAGGCAGGAGTCGGGAAAGAGACATCCGAGTCACCGTTATCACAAAAACTCCCCCTCACGTGGAATACGTGCATGAAGGCATAGACTACTCCTGGAGGCCGTGACGTACACTCCCCCTCACGTAGATCACCTGCAAGAAGGTGGAAATCGCAAATAGACACAAACAAACACACCAACAAACAACTTAAAAAATACAACAACTACGAAAAAATCTAGACCGGAAAGAAGAAGAAAAATAGGCTCATGCGACAACAGCAATACACGACCAGTAGATCAAGCGCAGATGGAGGTGCTGGAGGAGGAGCAGCGACAATAGAAGGCCGACAGGAGAAGCTGAGCGCGCAGCCGGCAAGGAGCAGTGCAGAGAAGCAACACGACAACACAAAGGAGCAGCGCAGAGGAGCAACACGACAACGCAGAGGAGCAGCGCAGAGAAGCAATACGACAACGCAGATAAGCAACACAACATCGCAAATGAGCAGCGCAGAGGAGCAGCACGACAACACAGAGGAGCAGCGCAGAGGAGCAGCGCAGAGGAGCAACGCAGAGGAGCAGTACGACAACGCAAAGGAGCGGCACAGAGGAGCAGGCGTCAGCGTCGTCGTCGATGAAAGAGCAGACATCGTCGAGCGTAGCAGAACACGGGAGCAACAGCGGCGGAGGTCGTCGGGATAAGCAGCAACAGGCGTCGGCGTTGTCGGGAGAAGCAGCACACGACAGTAGCGGCGGTGAAGTCGTCAGGAGAAGCAGCGACAGGCGTCGGTGTCGTCGGGAGAAGCAGTGACAGGTGTCGGCGTCGTCGGGAGAAGCAGCACACGGCAACAATAACGACGAAGTTGTCGGGAGAAGCAGTGACAGGCGTCGATGACGCAGGCGAAAGCAACAACAAAATTAGAACAACTCCTGTCGACGGGATCAACAATCGACATCGTTAACATGAGCGGGAGCGGCGGGCGTGAGCCCTAGCAGCTCTTTGAAACGGAAGCACTGGTCGGGGGAGGGGGGAAAACAGTGGCGGAAGCGAAATCAGGTAAATTTTTTTTTTATTTAGGTTTCAGATCGATGACTCTGATACCGTGTAGAGAGAAATGAAAGGTGTAATTATTCTTCCTCAAAGGGGGCAATATATATGAAATACAACATGACTCACAAATCTAACCCACGGTGTGGGACTAAACCTTGAACATACTAAAATACCCAAATATAACTCTAACAGTCGCCATTGTGCCCTATTTTTAGTCATAATCTCACTAATGCCTAAGTACATCATGTATTTCCTTATAGTTTCGTTCAAAGTCTTTATTGGTCTACCCCTCCCTCGTTTAACATACCTAGTGACTAGACTCTCACAATGCCTAATAGGTGCTTCTAATGGTCTCCTACGTGTACAAACCATCTTAGTCGAGCTTCTGTTATCTTTTCTGCAATTGGTGCTACTCCTATCTTATCCCTGATATATTCATTCCTTATTTTATCCAGTCTCGTGTGCTCACACATCCACCTAAGCATTCTCATTTCCACAATCCCATTTTTTACTCATGTACACATTTCACTGCCAAACGCTCAGAACCATAATGCATCGTTGCTCTAATTGCAGTACGATAAAACTTACATTTAAGTTTTAATGGTACTTTACGATCACATAAGATCCCTGACACTCCTCTCCACTTGAACCAACCCGCTTGGATTTTTTGCGTCACATCTTTATCAATACCTCCATCTTTTTGAACTATCCATCAAAGATATTTAAAACACTCACTATGGGAAATATCTTGACACTCAACTTAATAACAAAGTCATTCGTCCTTCTTGCACTGGTAAATTTAAGCTCCATATACTCTGTCTTTGCCCTGCTCAACCTAAAGCGTCTCGCCAAGATTTAATTTTTGCTTTTACACCCTCTCGCATCTCATCGACCAAAATGATATTATTTGCAAATAATAAACATTAAGGTATTGCTTGTTGGATATGTCCGGTGAGCTCGTCTAAGATAAGGGTAAAAAGATAAGGTCTTAAAGCTGAACCTTAATGTAAGCCAACAATAATAGAGAATTCCTGTGTTAATCCTTTAGATGTCATAACCTTTGTCACTAAATTTGTATACATATCTTTGATTATGCCAATGTATAATACATTTACACCTTTCTTTTCTAGGACTCTATAAGATCTCTATTGGAACTCTATCATAAGATCTCTATTGGAACTCTATCATAAGATCTCTATTGGAAATCTATCATAAGATCTCTATTGGAACTCTATCATAAGATCTCTATTGGAACTCTATCATAAGCCTTTTCAAGATCGATAAACAACATATGCAAATCTTGTTTTTTTTCTCAATAGTTGTCAATGAGTCTCCTCAAGAAATGTATAACTTTCATGGTCGACCTGACATGAATCCAAATTGATTCTTCGAGATGTTATTCTCTCATCTTACTCTTCTTTCTATTGCTTATTCCTATAGTTTCATGGTATGATTCATTAATTTTGTTTTTCTATAATTACATAACTTTGTATATCCCCTTTCTTCTTATACAAATGTACCAAGATACTTTTTCTTTATTGGTCTGATATTCTCTTTGACTTTAGTATCTTATCGAAAAAACATGTAAGACATAATATTTTTTCATTTTTTAGACATTTATATACTCCGATAGGTATATCATCTGGCCTGATCTCTTTTCTATTTTTTATCTTCTTTAAAATATCATTTATCTTTGATACTTTAATTTTACGATAAAATGTTATGTTCCTATACTTTTTCGATTTACTTAACCTTTTCAAGTTCAATTCATTTTCCTTTGTTTCATTATAGTGTTGATAAAAGTATCTTTTCCATTGCTCTTTAATATACACATTATCCGTCAAAATTGTTTCTGTGTTGATTTATGCATGTTACTTTGCTTAAATCTCCTGCCTTCCTTTCAATAGTTCGAACAATTTTATATATGATGTTAGAAAATCACATTTAGTCTAGGCCCATTATGTATCATTTATTGTTTTTCTCTCTCCTCTTTAGTCCCACATCATGCATAGGACCTTCCTCTCTCTTTCTCTCATCTATATATTTGTACTTATTCTTTGTATTTTACACAAGTGAATATATATACAAGGTTGGCTTTTTCCTTTTCTACATGGTATCAGAGCCACCGATTCTCCTTGAGCGGCTTCCCCTTCTTAACCCGCACAACCCGCGTGGTCTGTCTCCTGTCCGCTGCCCGCTCGGACTCCTGCGGCCTGACTTCCTGTCCGCTCCGCTCCCCTTCTTCCGCTTCCTCTTCTTCTCCGTGGTTCCATCCCTCTCCTCAGGCATTTTATAGCCTTCCCCCTTCTCTCTCTCGTCGGGTCCACCTCTCCCTATTTCTTCTCCAGACCGCTCTCTCTCTCGCGGCCTGTTCCATCTCGTTGCGACCTGCTTCTCTTGCGGCCTGATCTAGCTCGCTGCGGCCTGCCTCTCTTGCGGCCTGCTCCAGTTCGCTGCGGCCTGCCTCTCTCGCGGCCTGCTCCTGCTCGCTGCAGCCTGATCTCCCTCGCTGCGGCCTGATCCAGCTCGTTGCGACCTGCCTCTCCTGCGGCCTGCTCCATCTCCCAGTGGTTTGATCTTGGTCGCTGCGTTCTGTTCTCTCTTTCCGCTTGAGTCTTCCCTACTCGCGGTCTCTTCTCTCTGCCCGCTGCTGGCCTCCTGTTTCTCGGACCGCTGCTGTACTCAGCCAGACCGTGCAGACTGTTGCCTTCCCGCATTTAGGTCGCGGTCTTCTCCTCTTTCCCATCCTTGCGGCTTCTCTCTGTCCGCTGCGGCCTTCTCTCTCTCCCGGCCTCCTCCTTTGGTCGCGGCCTCCTCCTGCAGTTGGTGTCTTCCCATCGTGACTGAGCGGTCTCAGCCCTAGTCGCGCAGTCTCCTTTGTTGACCGGTCAGTTCTCCTAGCCGCGTCTCTTCTTCATGACCTCTTCTGCTGATTCAGTTGGCACGACGGTTCCTCCTGCTGACCGCCCGGCCTCTCTCCCAGAAGTGCGAGATGAGCTCCGTATTACTACAATCTCTATGACCGGCAAGAAGAATTTTGTGGAGTGGGCGCACTCTGTTCTCCGTGTCCTGCAATCCATGGGGTTCCTTCATCACTTGACCCAGGCCGTTACCGGTACTCCTACTGATGATTGGTTACACAATGATGGTCGGGTGCAGACTTGACTCCTTAATTCTCTTGATGGCGAGTCTTATCGCCTGACCATGTACCATGAGACGGCCAAGGGCATGTGGGACGAGCTCCATACCCTTTACTCTGGCAAGGATAGTCTCCACCATCTGTATGACATTATCACTGTTCTCTAGGCCCTTGATAGCGGTGGCGCGACCGATCTGACGTCCTTCGTTGCTCAGGCTCGGTCTCTGGTCGAGGCTTGGATCCACCATCAGCCTCCTACTCTGGATCTTGCTGCCCAACGTGCCCAAAAGGAAGCTGTGGGTATAGCCATGATGATGACTCAGGTACCACATCATCTTCACAGTGTACAGGCTCACATCCTCTCCTCTACTGTTACCCCGTCTTTCTCCGATGTGTGCTCGATGCTTCTCAAAGTATCCCCGCCTCCGGATGTGCCTGAGCCTCCTTCTCCGGCCCTTGTTCAGCAGGCCCCTGCTCCATTATTGCCTCTTCCATCTTCAGCTCGTGGAGGCCGCTCTGATTCTCGAGGACGGGGTCGGGGTGGACGGCCTCGACCTAAGTGCTCGTTCTGCGGCAAAGACGGGCATCTTGAAGCCACGTGCTATCGCAAACATGGTCGCCCTCCTCATCCGCAGGCCTCTGTTGCTGCCATCGACCCCTCTCCCACTCGTACTGACCTCGACGAGGGTCGTCTTCAGCTCCAGCATCTTCATGGACTGCTTAGCCGCCCACCTTCCTCGGTTGCCTCCGCTGCCTCCATCTCCAATGAAGGTATCACATGCCTCTCATATGGCCCGCGATGGATCCTCTATTCTGGTGCCACTCATCACATCACCTTTGTTCGGCCGCCTCAGTACTTGTCTTCACCTCACCCGAAGTACATTACTGTGGCTAATGGGGCATCTGTTCCTGTCTTTGGATGTGCTGATATTCCTCTCACCTCTTCTCTCCTCCTGCGCTCGGCTCTTCACGTTCCGGACTCTCCTTTCAATTTACTTTCTGTTGGTCGCCTTACTACTGATTCTAATTACTCCGTGACCTTTACTTCCTCTTCTTTTCTTATACAGGATCAGCAGACGCAGACTATCATTGGTAGGGGGCGGTTGCAGAACGGGCTCTACCTTCTTGATGACTCTCCTACTATCCTCGCATCTCTCTACTCTTCGGATTGGCATCGACGTCTTGGTCATGCTCCTCTTCCAGTCCTCTAGAAGGCTCTCCCGGATGTCTCTCTTCCTGCGTTTCAGTGTGAAACACATATTTTTGGCAAACAACCACGTTCATCTTTTCCTTCCCATTGTACTCGGAGCTCTGCTCCTTTTATTTTGGTAACACTCCGATATATGGGGTCCGTACAAAATTACAAGTATTTCTGGCTACCGCTACTTTCTTACTTTTATTGATGATTACTCTCGCATGACGTGATTGTATCTCCTACGGGATCGTTCTGAGCTTCCCCGTGTCTTCAGGGCCTTCATTCTTGAGACTCACTCAATTCTCTGCGCCCATTCGTACTATTCGTACTGACAATGCACGCGAGTACACTGGTCATGACTTCGCGACCCTCTGCTCTGAGTTCGGCATTCTTCACCAAACATTGTGTCCGTATACTCCACAACAGAATGCTGTCGCCGAGCGCAAGAATCGTCATCTTCTTGATGTCGCTCGCTTCCTTATGCTTCAAATGCAGGTTTCCAAACCGTACTAGAACTTCGCGCTCTCCACAGCCTGTTTTCTCATCAACCGTCTACCCTCTTCCATCCTCAATCATGCTACTCCTTTCGGCCTTCTCTTTCCATCCACTCCGCCTTTTCCTGTTCCTCCCCGGATTTTTGGGTGTACTTGCTACGTTCACCAACTTGGTCCCTCTACAAACAAGTTGGATCCCCGTGCTGTCAAACGTATTTTGTGTGCTACTCGCGCACTCAAAAGGGTTATGTGTGCTATTCGCCTACTACCCGCAAGGTAACTGTCTCTGCGCATGTCACTTTCCGCGAAGATCTTCCCTTCTTTTCTGCTCTGGATATCACTCCTGGCCCAGACCCCGTCGTTCGTCCTGCCATCCCTGCTCCCCGTTCCTCATCATCTCCTCCTCCTGCAATGCCTCCGGTCCGTCCACCTCCACCAGTTATCCGGGTCTATTCTCGTCGCTCTCCTCATCCCGTTGCCCCCCTGCAGTCGACTTCGATCTCTGGTGCTCCGCTACCTGCTGCTCCGGCTCCCGTATCCACCGCTCATCCGATGGCGAATTACGTCTCTCTACATCGCCTTTCACCACCTCTTCTTCACTTTGCCACATCATTATCCTCTGTTTCTGTCCCTAACTCTGTGCAGGAGGCGCTTCAACATCCAGGCTGTCGAGCTGCCATGGACGAAAAAATGACGGCTCTTTGGGCCAACCAGACCTGGGTCCTGGTTCCCTTACCTCCCGGTCAGCACCCTGTTGGGTGTAAATGAGTTTTCGTCCTCAAGCATGCTCCGGATGACACTATTGCCCAACTAAAGGCCCGACTTGTGGCCCGTGGCTTCACTCAACAGGAGGGCCTTGATTATGAGGAAACCTTCTCTCCGGTGGCTAAGCTCAACACCGTCCGGGTTCTTCTCTCCGTTGCTGTGCATCGCCACTGGCCCCTTCATCAGCTCGATATCAAGAATGCTTTTTTGAATGGAGATCTTTAGGAAACCGTCTACATGCGCCAACCGCCCGGGTTTGAGACCACAGGGGAGTCTCGTGTGTGTATTCTCAAGAAATCCATCTATGGTCTCAAACAGTCTCCTCGGGCGTGGTTTGACAAGTTTAGCAAGGTGGTTCGGGACATGGGGTTCACTCGTAGTTCTGCAGATTTCTCCCTATTCACCCGACACCGGGCCACTGGAACTGTCCTTTTGTTGGTTTATGTTGATGACATACTACTCACTGGGGATGACTTAAAGGGGATTCTAGAGGTCAAACAACATCTGAGCACTATGTTTCAGACCAAAGACCTGGGGCATCTTCGCTACTTTCTCGGTCTTGAGATCGCACGACGGCCGGACGGGCTTGTCCTCTCCCAACGGAAGTACTGTCTCGATCTTCTCAAAAACGCTGGCCAGTCTGGTTGCAAGTCAGCTAGTACCCCGATGGAGGCAAATCACAAACAATGTGCTCATGCCTCTGATGATGATTTGCTTCTTCAGAATCCCTAATACTATCGACGCCTTGTGGGAAAGTTGATCTATCTAACGGTCACGAGGACTGATATATCGTTTGCTGTTGGGGTTGTCAGTCGGTTCATGCATGCCCCCCAGATTTCTCATCTCCAGGCGGTTGAACGGATTCTCCGATACCTTAAGGGAGCTCCGGGTCAAGGGCTGGTTTACAAAACCTCCAACTCGGCTCCCGCATTGGTCGCCTATTCTGATGTCGATTATGCCGGTTGCCTGGACGATCAGAGGTCAACAAGTGAGTTCTGTACTTATTTTGGCGGTCATCTCATTACAGAGAAAAGTAAGAAACAAGCCGTGGTCGCTCGTTACTCCGCAGAAGCTGAATATCGATCCATGACATCGGTTGTCTCAGAACTCACATGACTTGAAAGTCTCCTTACTGACCTGGGAGTAAAACTTCCTTCATCTGCTGTTCTATTCTGTGATAGTCAAGCCGCCATACACATAACAAAGAATCCAGTGTTTTACGAGCGCACAAAACATATCAAAGTCGACTGTCACTTTATTCGAGAGAAAGTTCAATTGAAGAAACTTGAATTAAAGCATGTTTCAGACACTGATCAAGTTGCTGTCATTCTCACAAAGGCTTTATCAAGTACCTTGTTTTACCAGTGTTTGTCCAAGCTGGGTGCATATGACCTATACGCTCCAGCTTGCGGGGGAGTGTTAGAAAAGCCCATTTAGTCTAGGCTCATTATGTATCATTTATTGTTTTTCTCTCTCCTCTTTAGTCCCACATCATGTATAGGACCTTCCTCTCTCTTTCTCTCATCTATATATTTGTACTCATTCTTTGTATTTTACACAAGTGAATATATATACAAGGTTGGCTTTTTCCTTCTCTACATATGCCACATTCTCCATCTTTAGTGTCTAGTTGCTTATAAAATTCTTCATAAACTTAACTTCTTGCTTTACTTACTGCATGTTTAGCTTCTTTTTTGACGACTTTATATCTGACTAAATTTTCATCATTCCTACAAGCATAGAGTGATTTATAGTTGTCTCTCTTTGCCCTCACTTTTTCTTGCACTCTCTTTTCACCACAAAGATTCTTTATTTGGGGGTGCATGACCTTTTGATACTCTAAGTACGTTCTTTCCACTTATCCTTAAATGTGAGCACATAACTTGCCATGATATATTATGATCAACATAAGGGTCATTAACTAATTGTTCCCTAACTGTAGTTTTAAAAGCAACATGCTTTCCATCTTCAAGTTCCACCACCGATTTTTTGCAATATTTTTGTCTCTGTCTTAAATTTATTATATTTTATTTGTATGTCCAACACCACTAACCTATGTTGTATTATTAAACTTTCTCCTGATATGACATTACAATCCTTACAAATTATTTTATCTATTTTGCAGACATAAAATAATCAATTTGTGACTTATTTGTTTCGTTTTTAAATGTAATTAAATGTTATTTCCTCTTTATGAAAAATTTATTTGCCACAATTAACTCATGTGCTATAGTAAAATCTAGTTCGTCTTTCTTCATTTCTTTTACCATATCAAAATTCTCCATGAACGACTGTATAATCTACATTTTTTTTCTATATGTCCATTTAAGTTTCCTTCTGTGAAAGTTCTCTATTTTTGAGATTTCACTTAATAAATCATTTAAGTCTTCCCAAAATTATACTTTAATAGCTTTAATTAATCATATTTGTGGTGCGTAAGTACTAATCACATTAATAGTTTCCTTTCATATGACTAATTTAAGAGCTAAGATTCTATCAGGTTTTCTACTTATCCCAACAACTTCATCCTTTTAAGTAGTATCCACAATAATATCTTGCAAGTCATCTACTAAAGGAAAAAATTCACCTTAACCTTAACAAAAGCAACAAGAAGGAAGAGTCCAACTTCAGTCCCATTCACTCCAAACACTACTGACTGACAAGGATTAGTCGATGATTGAAGGGTTGCAAGTCAAGCATTAGGCTTCTATATGGGGAACCTAGCACAGAAAAACTCTCATAGTACACTTTTTAGAAAAAAAAACTTTACACATTTATTTTGCTAGCTCACGAATTAATGCCTTTGCGGGAGCATACTATGATCTGTGCAATTTTGATGAATTCCATGAATCACAGGATCCGTCTTTTGTCAATTTGAGCGAGACCAATTATGCGAACACCTTACTCAAAGTACTTGACGGACACGAAGGCAAACTCGACTCTAAGTATGGGAAAATCTTTAATAAAAAATAAACATTCCCATTATTATGATAGTGAATAGACTGCCTAAGAGAGTCAGAAATCTTGGACCCATGCGAGAAAGGTTTAAAGAGCTACCACAATCTCTTAACAAGACAAGAAGATACTTCAATTCATGCATACCATTTCACTTACCAAAGAGGTCTTTAAATAAGAGTGCAAGTTGGCACTTTAGACTAAGATCCTTATACTTGGATCGACTCCAAAATTACACAAAATATAGTAACTTACACGTAATAATATAACTTAAGCCAGAAGCCCATAATATCTAGCTTTATTACTTGGTACATGCAAGGTGACGGGGATTGGCGACGCGGACCCGCGGTGGAGCACGAGTTTTGGGCCCGTTCGGGGCCAATTGGCTACTTGCCATATTTAGTGTTTTCGGATCAATGATCCGACTCCGCGGATGCGTCCGGATTAACTCTTTGGTTTTCTCATGTATTAGTTTTATTTTTTATGTTTTATTTAGTGAGATCGGATAACCATCATGTACGATCAATCATAGCCATCCAAAATGGTTTCCCTTACTAATGTTCTATTATAAATAAGAGGGTATCAACAGCCTTCAAAGCTATTGCATATTTTGGGGAAGATTATTTCCGGAATCCGATGATCTCCCCACGGCGATGACTTCGCGAGGCCCTAGTTGACGACTCCTAGGTGTATTCCCGCATCCCACATATATCCCATGCAACACTTTATCCTAGTTTAACAACAAATCAGTAATCCGACCGGGTCCCGCAATAAGAAGTAAACTAAGCAACTATAATAAAACAGGTACATAGTAGGTAATAATTGAAAAAATTGAAAATAAACCTACAACAGAAGTAGAAAAATACAACTAAAGGTAAACGTGTATCTCATCAAGCTAAATTCACAGAACCACTAGAATAAATAATGAACAAAACAATTGATTATCTGAAATACTACAAGTGTTTAATACAAAAAATTTTTTATAACAAAAAGATTACACAGAGTTCAGAAAGAAAATCACAAGTACAGTACATAAATGAAAGACTACTGAATGAAAACAAACTATATGAAAAACTCCAAGAATACGCTCATGCTAGGCACAACTTTTCACCCGAATCCCCTGTAAAAACATGCCCGAAAACGGGTATGCCCAATGAAAGAGAGTAAGAAAAACTATTACTCTTAAAGACGCTAAAAATAATTAAAAAGAATAAGTATGCATATTTTAAAATAAGTTTTTATACTATAAAAAAACTATATGCTAGTGTGCTATGCATGCTTTGCTAAAGCAATACTGGCAATATAAATATCCGTTCTATTTTACGCGATTTAAGGATAATTACTCAAGTTCTGAAAGTTGGTTGACTCTCTATGTTTCTGTCTATACTTGAGTTCTAGGTGGTTTAAGTTTGTCCTTCTTTAAAATTTTAAAAGAGTAACTTCTAATGCGCAATTCTAGTCTAACGATCTAAGTCCTACTAACGAACTCAGGTGTTCTAGTGTCTCACAAATGCAGACTCAAATCTAATCATCTTCTAAAAAGGGGTAACATCTCCCAAACTCTGAGGCTCATAAGGTACACCACGTCCTATGAGAAAGATTGTGCGTCTCTATCTAGCACAAGAGGAGGTCTCATTCGTGCCTACTATTTATATTCTATATATTACTACTCTGCAAACGAATTTATCTGCGTATCTTAGGTAGTACAATATATCAATTAATCAGCTAGGTTTCATATTCATGAGGTTACTATTTCTCGCTTCTTAAATGTATACAAGTGTATATGGTTCGTAATTTTCATTATTTCAGAAGGTCTAACTGTTTGGGAAATTTAGCAATCATCTATGTACCACATATACTAGCTAGACGATCATTGAACTACAAATTTCTAACGATAATAGTAATTTCGTACAACAGTAATAATTTTATCGAGTTATAAAGAAACTTTACTATTCAAGTTATCTGATATGTCTAGCCAAAAAGAACAAGAGTTTCTTACAGCGGTATTGCGACGCTCGTACACCTGACGCGGCGACATAGCTTCCCTTAAAAAGTCTAATATGAGATCATAGTAGGATGCTCACCCTGACCCACACGTACGATTCAAAAAGATCTAAAATAATTTTCAAATTAGGCAATATGAGTTTACTAACTTAGGGTTTCACCGGAAAACACACTGAAAATCAAAGTTGACACCGCTACGAACGGAAGGGGCTTACCACTCTTCTTAATGTGGTGGAAAGAAGATCTCTGAAACCGAGACGACTACAACCAAATCTGAAATTGTCGGTTCCGTCGTTCACCTAGAAGATCCATTATTCAAGGTAGGGTGGTGGAGACCAGCCTCGACCAGGTCAACGAAGAATTCTCGACGCTGCACCAGTCTAGACCTCTTTCAACCCTGAGATTTACATATTTTATTTATTATGTTGTATTGTTTGTTATTTGTGTGGGAATATATATATATAATACATAAATATATATATATATATATATATATATACATATATATATAATACATAAATATATATGTATAAGTCTCCTGTTAAAATGTATGTGAATATATATATATACATATATATATATATATATATATATATATATATATATATATATATATATATATATATATATATACAAACATACAAGTGTATATATATATATATATATATATATATATACAAACATACAAGTGTATATATATATTTATATATGGCTATATTTAAACCCCTTCCAAAGAGCAGGCCCAGTCAACCCGTGCAAGTCATTTCGATTCCAGTCGGGCCATTTCTATTCCAGCAGAGCACTGTTCATCTTTCGGTTCATCCATGGCAAGCCGCAAACTTAGGGCATGCTCCAGCAACACCCTCCCCGCGTCTTCCGCGCACGATTCCGCCGCTCCTCAGGTCGCGCGTCGGCAGCCCACGATCGAGCTTCAACCGCCGGCCCACGTCTTCTCCGCCAAACTGCTTCGCTGCAACCGCCATGGCCGATTCCTCATCGCACTGGATATCTGGTTTGAAACCCTATAAATAGGAGGGATATGTATGTATTAGGGATGGATGTTGAAAATGTATTGTGTGATTACTAATTGATGTTCTTTCCGCTTGAGAAGATAATGAATAGTGATTTAGGTTTGCGGTTTGTGTGATTCCCGTTGAAGCTTCTGTTAGAGTGAATAGAAAATTCCATTGATTTCCGGTTCGGTGAAACCTGTAGGTAATTAGGAGAAATTGCGATTATGCTTGTCCAGTAGTCGGAATGTCCTGCTGTTTGAGAGGGATGCTGAACAGTGGAGGTAGAGGTAAAAAATTGAAGATTGCTGCTTGTCTTCCCAAGTGAAGGCTTGCGTTTCTTTGGCTTCCTGTAAGTGTTGCCGTTGAAATGTTTATGTGATCCCTGTAGATGAATGTTAGTGTAGGAGTTGTTTGCTGCCACTGTTGTTTTCCCAATTGAAGAGGAAGGTGAACTGTGAGTTGTGTTTTTTTATTCAGTGAACAGTGAACATAGAGGTCACTATGATTTTATATGCATTTGTTTCCTGTGAGAGATGATTTGAGTTAGAGATAGGGAAATTAGATTAGTTTTATGCTTTTACGATTTCGTGGATCCACCTTGAGTGATAGAGATTTCGTGGAGCCTCTAGTGTGAGAGCGAGTGAATTTTAGGTTTGTTAGTTTGTGGCTTCCTTACCTTGTTGAGTGATTTCGTGGAACCACCTCGTGTGAGGGAGCGATTTAATTCCTTGGTGCCCGTGTGCGATAGTGGCCGACCTCGGAGCGGAGATCAAAGGTGACGAGTAGTTTCTCGCGTGATCGCCATCGACTTCGAAATACAGAATACGT
Organism: Platanthera guangdongensis; assembly: GCA_039583875.1. Classification (NCBI taxonomy): domain Eukaryota; kingdom Viridiplantae; phylum Streptophyta; class Magnoliopsida; order Asparagales; family Orchidaceae; genus Platanthera; species Platanthera guangdongensis. Next base: position 268,110,581 of record CM077151.1, on the reverse strand, counting down.
CTCTTCCATGGGTAATTGTTTCTATCTTTTTCTTTGTGTGTGCCTCAATATTTTCTCGTAGGATAATATACTCTTCGTTGGGTTTTCACCCGAATTTTGTTTAGCAAACGCTACGTTAAAAACTTCAAACAGAAACGTATTTGGAGTTCGCGATTTCTGTTTTGCTACGACAAGGGGAACGGAACGAAAGTTGCGAACTTCCTTCCCCGGATTTAAAACTGAACCATTTTATTTAAGAAAATTCAATTAAAACAAAATAGCGATTTGTGCTTTCAAAAATCTAAGCTGCGTAATTTCTTAAGTAAATACAACGCCCGCTTTAATTTTATTAAAAAATTCATTAAGCATCACATGCATTTAGGGTTTCCTAGAAAAAAGCCGACAGGCGCGTAAACCCTACGCGTCATCCTGCATCATAGGGCTAAAGTGAAAATTATGAAATACACCCATAAACACTTGAAATCCGATATTTCCACAGGGGATTTGATATTACCTGAAGCAGAGTGCCGGAAGAAGGGCGATCACGACCAAAAACCTCGGCCTCACCTAGAGCTGTTGTCAAAGGCAAGGAGAAAACCTCAAGGCCCAAAATCTGAGAATGGAGAAGGTGAATCTCGAGTCTTAATTTCTGAACTAGAAATGGAAAGATGGAAGACAATAGGAATCAAGAGGAAAAAGAGGTTTGGGCCGCTACTTGAAAGTCACGAACTGAGAAAGGGGGAGGGGCTTTAGTCGTCTGTTCAACGCACAAGAACGGGACATAAAACCATCACCGGGTCGACGCCGGTTGCTGGTGAGAGAGAAGGGAGTGCCATGACCTTTAAAAGCGTCGGCTAGAGGCAAAAATAATGACCGACTGAAGAGACACACCATTGGGGAGAGACGTCGCCCGCGGGAAGGAGAGATCAGCGGTTTTTAGCGGAAAATAGGGCTACAGGCTTTTTACTAAGCCGCACGATGCGGTTATGGTAACCGCTGGGGTGAGGGGAAAGAAACGAACTCTATCACATTTCACTGATAATACAAAATTGCCATCCCACCACACCATTTAGAATATTTATACGCTATGCCGTCGTGCTAACAATAAATGCGTCAACTAAAATTCCGATGACTATAAATAATTCATTAACCAATGTACAAAATTTTAACCATACTAGCATCGTACCTCGACGAAATGCTGGCTCGATCAAGATCGCTCGAGGTCGGACCCTGCAATTTACAATTATTCTTGCATTAATAATTTTGGATGTTACATCCCCCACCTAAACCCTTTGTTTTCCCCTCTCCACAGCCCCTAGTCGACCCCTCCATCTCCTACGAAACTCCAGCCGCCCACCCCAAGAGCTGCATGCCTCGTGTCGTACTTCCCCTCTCCTGTTTTCTGTTCCCCTGGCCGCTACCCATCAGCTATCTGCCTCCAACCTCCTGATGCAGCCGCAAGATCTGCTATCACCCTCCCTCTAGCCCCTCAAAATCAACAACCGCCCCTGTTTCCCCCTCCTTGCCGCCAGCCCAGCAAACCCCCACCTCTCTTCTCAGTTCCTGCACCGCCGCGCACCCTAAATTCCCACTTCCGCCTCTCCTTCGCCATCGGAATTGCGGCACAGCCTCTGTCTCTCCGTCCCCGCTGGTCTCCTAACCAAATCGCTATCCAAACTTGGGTTTTTTCTCCTTTACCTACTGCATCCAAGCCCCTACCAGCCAGATTCAGCCATTGTCACCCTCCAACCCCCCTGTCAGCCACCGGTTCCTCTCCGGACCATCCACACTATGTCGTACAACACCGAATCTTCTCTCCTCGGGCAGCCCCCTCATTACCTTGTGAGTTGTTATAATGGAGTTTTATTTTCAGCATTACTATATGGTGTTGTGACTTTTGCTTGATTGGATATATAATATTGTGGTATCTTGTTGTAGTTGTGTTTGTGATCTGCAGGTAGGAATCATTTCCCCCACGCTCTTGTTTTGTCCCTCCATGCGGAAGAAAGCCAAACTTTGTTTTGCTTATAGAAATAATTTGCCTTGCTTTAGATTATATGCATGCGATTTAATCATTTATTATTATGTCTTGAATTCGTTGCCGGATCTTGTTATGTGTTACATATAGTATTGCAGGGTAATAAAATTATCTTCCCGCACCTCACTTAGGATTGCATGTTAGTCTCACACCTATGTAGCCTACCCTACATCACGGGATCTATGGTATCTCTTGGTGCACAAATATAGAAATTCAAAAACAAAGTAATCTGACAGTTGTGATGATGGTGTCATATCAAAATACTGTTTTGCCTTTTATTTGGTGTAGATGTCACAACAAGAAAGTTTTAAAGGTGGAGTAACGATTGACTACACATTTCGGCATAGGATCACATTTTCCTTCAAAATCTAAATGGTGATTTACCTAGTTTGTTTGGTTCAGTAATCATCTTCTTTATCATAATGATTATTTTTTAAATTTCTTGGTATTATGATGGGTTCATGTTTCACACTTTTTCACTTTTGTAGTACAGTTTAGTAGGGAATTTCCAATCAAGAGGTAAATTATCTAAAATTTTCTCCTTGTTTATTTTTCAGCCAAGACTATCATATGGATTTACATGGATAGGGAGTCGTCTTCTACTAATTTATTTGAGGTTAAGGGCTTCAGATATTCTCAAGAAGTGCTATCCAACTGTATGTAGGCCTTAAACCGTATTTAGTTTATTCCCTTCGATTTAATTGATTTACTTTGCATTATAAGCTTACTAACAAATCACATTGGCATTATATTTATACAGAATCCTGAACGGGTTGATGATTGGCTCGTCAACGAAATACTAAGAGCTGTATCTACATTCATATGCAGAATAATACTCGTTTCTATTGCACTTGCTATTTGTTATTACCAAATATTGAAGCTCAATTACTTGCATGATGATACTTTTTTGTCTTCTATTCTGCTCAAGAAACAGTGATTAATGCGATTAATGCTTGTTATTGTTGATTTGGCTAAGGGTGAGCTAGGTTAGTGTTGTGTGAATACGTCTGCTTTTGTCATTTTTCAATCTTCGTTCATATTGGTAAGCTCCCATGAAGCTCCATACCTTGGTCACTCTACTTGGTTGCCTTCACCTTTTGAGGGTCAATCTTGATCTACACATTACTGATTTTGAGCCATAAATCCAATACAATTTTCTTGCAAAACACACACTTCTTGTAATTCAGGCATGATCGTTGCTAGAGGAGATCAAAGTACTTTCTTCACGTGAACAAAGTGTTCCCAGTTTCCACTATAGATTAATATATTGTCTAGCTAGATGATTATAAAATCCTTCTTTATGGCTTCATAACATCATTCATGAGACACATGAACATAGCTAGTGCGTTGCATAGTTGTAAATTGTAATGTCATGACTGGCCATTTGTGGAATCATTGCCTTATTTTGTATTTAGTGCGCTCCTATGTGATGTAGGGTAGGCTACGGGGTGAACAAAAATTAGACTTCTAGGGAAGGGTTGTGAACGTGACTCTCTAATCCAACTTTAAATGCAATGCAAACTGTCGGTGACGGCGGCAAAATAATTTGAGCAATAACAATTTCAACACACATAGTTAATTAGGAAAAAACAAACATTCAATTCAACAATTATTTAATGACTTTTCTCCGCTCGAAAGGCCAAGGCTAATCGCGCGGCGAATAAATCTCACCTGCAAATTATAAGTATATCGCTACAAAGCTCTACAAGTTCGTATCTAGGCCAAGCACACTAACCAATTCAATAATAATGCCAAATCACATAAACCAATACAACAAGACACTCACCAAAGTAGCGGGCTGACCGAGACACTGAAGATTTTGGATCCGGATGCATAGATCGGCGATCGTAGGTGGAACCGGAGGTGTGACGATGATGACGGTGGCTATACTTGGAGGAAAGTGTGGAGATCGGACCGAAAATGGATAGATCCGGCCACTAGGAGGGAGATCCGGGCGGGAAAGGATAGATTTGATATTTTGGGGGTCGGATCCGGGCTAGGGATGATGTACGACAATAGAAATAACGGATCGGGGGCTAAAACTCTAGATCTGGATTGATCTAGGGTTTTGGGGGGCTGTTGGGTGGTGGATCCACGGAGGGGAGTGGGCAGCTTGGAGAGGGGAGGGGTTGGATGATGGAGGACTGTTTGGACAACCACAAAGAGGCTGGCCGACAGTGGGAAATGGGTAGGAGGGGTCGGCTGGAGGTGGGGATGAGGTAGGGAGAGCCGGCGGTCCTGTAGTAGTGGAGGTGGGCGGCGGAACAGGGAGGGGAAGGTGTCGGACTGGGCGGCTGCAGGAAGGAAGTAGACCCACGGGTTTTGGTGGGAATTTGGAGTGCTGTCAGCGGCTGGACAAGTGGTGTGAGGGGTGGAAAATGAAGGCTAGAGGTGGGGGAAGGGTTTGGGGAAGAGAAACCAACCTAGGAGTCGTCACCTAGGGCTCCACGGCGTCGGCACCGTGGGGTGATCGCTGAATTTTGGGAATACTATCTCCAAAAATCTGCAATGATCTCAAAACCAGCCCCTACTCTCCTATTTATAAGAATCAAACTAGGGCATCCCGCAAGCAACGACTATGATTGACTGGAGGCGGGGCCCTCAAAATACATGAAAATAAATGCAAAAATACTAAAATAATATATGGTTTTGACTCATCTGTCTTGCTAGGCTTTTCTGCAAAGCCAGCAGGTTCTCCAGCTCAAGCAATAACGACTGAGTTACCCAGCTTTGAACAAAAGTAACAAAGACAACATATTCCTTCCGCAATTCGCGGTTTATGTGCCTCCTAAGCTTCGCCTCTGAAATTGACTCATCAGAGTCTAATGCTGAAATTTCAGCACATAGGTTCTTCATCTTCAGTAAGAATATAGAGATTGACAGATCTCCTTGAGTGACTCTCACCAACTCATTCTCCAAGAATTGTAGTTGCGCTACATTCTTCTTGTTGGGTCCATTGATCACAATGTCCCAGATATGTAAGAAGTCAAACAAGTCAATGACATACACATAATTGTATTTGATGTGTGTATAAGTTCATGTATGCAGGTTACTCGCGACGACAATCCAGAAACATCCGCGGAGTCGGATCGACGATCCAATCAAACCTTCCTGCGCGAATATACGAACGTGGGTCCCGCCTTGCGCCGAACCTTTCTTGGTGCACGATCTGATGGCTCCCCATCAACTCCCCACGATTGAAAATCCTTCATCTCCGATGAATGGAGACGATCATACTGAAGTTGAAGTCCAAGGGTGAGTCGGTCGAGCTATATGCGAGTAGTATAAGTGTCATCTGCAGCTGGGCGGCCCTGCCAATTTACCAAGTAACGACATCGCGGCCCGTCTGTGGTGGGAATGAACTGGTGGGATTTGATCTATGTGATGCTCTCATCACTAATCTTTCGAGTGGTGGATCCTGGTGCGATCGCCGTTGTCAACGGTGGAACCGAAGTAGACGAATCCCCAGGTGGGTGGGTCTCAGTAATGGGCGTACTGTGGTGCCTATCAGGCGAAGGTGGACTATGAGAGTGGTAAGGTAACGGGAGTGGGGGTGGGGGTGGTTGGCTGTCTCCACTGCTCGGATCCACATACTCTTGAGGCTCGTAGTATGACGTCAGATCCTCAACATTAAATACTGGATGAATTCCCATACTTGCCGGAATATCGAGTCGGTAGGCGTTTAACCCAATACGACTTATAATAGAGTAGAGGCCCATTCACCTGACGCTTAATTTTTTGGCATGCCCCGAAGGGAGCCTCTCTGGGCGGACTCACACCATTACCTTCTCGTCTACTTGAAATATTTGTTCTCGTCTTCTCTTATCTGCACGTGTTTTATAATTATCATTGCTCGTTATTATCCGTCGGCGGATCGACTCGTGCAAATCATGCAAATGTCGTGCAAAAGACTCAGCAGACTCACTAGAGTGTGACTCTAAAGGGCTAGGAATGAGGTCTATAGGCTTCCTAGGGTCATATCCTGACACTACATAAAATGGACTTAACCCAGTAGACCTATTGACTGAACTGTTGTAGACAAACTCTGCGACTGGAAGGTCAAGATCCCAAACGTAAATGATCCCAAACGTAAATGACGCAAAGCGAATTTATAGGCGGTGGAAAATCTGTGACCTAACCCTACATGATATGCAAATCCGACGGTTAGATCACAAATTAGATTATAAATAATGACGCACCGCTAGTGGGTGGTCAACAGAGGTGTCATCAAATGCCTGAGTGGAAACCACAACGTAAATGATGTTCGACTAATACTGTCTCGCAGGAACTCACCTCGCCTCAAAATATGCAGGGGGTCTCGAGGCACCCGTACTCACAGATGGTTCAACCACACCCTGGGATCTCTCCCTGGGTTGGGTTGACGTCAACGTAATCTTCCGCCCCTTGTCGTAGAAGACACATATGCTCGAACGACCGAAATACGTGACATCGCGATCAAAAAGCCAGGGGTGGCCGAGCAACACATAGGCAACATCCATGAGAATGACATCACACCAGACTCGGTCCTGGAAGGAAGCGATGCTAATAGGCACAAGACAGCGTTGGGTAACCTGAATCGCAGTCTTATCTACCCAGATGACATGATAGGGGTGGGGGTGAGGCTCTGCCTTCACCTGTATACGGTCAAGCACCTTTTGGGTCACGATGTTCACACAACTTCCACTGTCGATGACCAACTTGCAGGGTCCGCCTGCACTCGGGAGGTACTTGTAAAAGATGGTGGTGCGTCGCCAATCCTCATCTACACGAGGGTGTGTATGAGGCGCCTAATCACTCCCACCTCCAAAGATATCTCTGTGTCACTCTCCCAACCTTCCTCGACAGTGGCCTTAATCTCTTTCATAACCTCCTCATCTTCCTCTAAACCCTTCTCCTCATCTTCAATTAGCAGGGCCCGTGTAGGGCACTGCGCAGCCACACGTCCTCTACCGGAACATCTATAACACAGAATACCCCCAGATCGCTGGCCATCAGTGGCGACGGCCTTGCCCTTCGTGTCCATGGGAACACGTGAGGGTGCAACCGTGGTGGTCTGGGGTGGAGCGGGTTTCCTAAAAGTCGAGGAACCAGTCTGAGAGGGGAACTGCCTCGTGCTAGATGATCGGAGGTACTGCTCGTACTCGAGAGCGAGCTAAAATATCTGATCGACTGTCTAAGCGACGAGGAATCAATTCTCTTCGAATTTCAGAACGTAGGTTTGCCTTAAAACGAGAGGCAGTGGCAATAGGCTCCTCCGAGACGTCACTCCTGACAACTAGCTCGTCGAAACAAGCCATATACTCAGCGACAGTAAGTGTCCCTTGTCGTAAGTTCTGTAACTGCTCAAATAACTGGTCTCGGTAGGACGCAAGGAGGTACTTCTCGCTCAGCCTTTGCTTCATCTTATCTCACCTGGCGATGTGGTAATAACCATCTCGGTCCAAAGCTCTTTCTACGCTTATCCAGAATACCTTGGCCTGTCCGACTAGCTTCATTTTTGCGAAGCGAACACAACGCTCGTCACTCATATCATACCACTCGAAATAGTGGTTCATGTCCAGGAGCCAATCGCTGAAGGCTTTCAGATCCAGACGACCATCGAACGAAGGGGAATCAAGTCGAATACGACGAGTGATGTCAAAGTGGTGGCCAACTCTCCGTGGGTCGGGATAATCCTTGGGATAATCATCATGGGCGTAGTCGTATCGTGCGGGTGGGGGACCGCGCTCTCTCCGACCCGAGGGATAATACTCATCGCGGTGATGATCACGACAATCGTGTGTGGGTACACGATCTCTGGGGTTAGGCTGAGGCTGACGTGACATATGGTACTCATCACGCTGATGTGGAAGTCTATCACGCGCTGGATCAGGATTTCGCCTTGCCGGCGGAGCTTGGGATCGGTGAGGAATATCACGACGGTGGCGGTCTATTGGAGGCTGACCAACTCTTAGGCGCTGGTTGAGACGTGGTGGAGCATCGGGGTCGTGCTCAAGTGAATTGTTACACTGTGTTGGAGTGTCCCTGTCATTCTCTTAGTGGTCCAAACGAAGATTCATCTCGGCAAGATCATGACGCATATCGTTGAACTGGGCACCTAAGATGTCAACGATTTAGGATAAGACGCTGAAACTCAGCAAAAGAGGCACCCGAATTCGAGCTTGCCGCTCGGTCATCGGTGATTAACGGATCTGACATGCTTGCCCTAAATATCCTACCACTACGGAACATGCAAATGACCTAACCTCGCTTTGATACCAATTGATGTATGGTAGGCTACGGGGTGGGCAAAAACTAGACTTCTAAGAAAGGGGTGTGGACGTGACTCTAATCCAACTTTAAATGCAATGCAAACCGTCGGTGACGACGACAAACTAATTTGAGCAATAACAATTTCAACCCGCACAGTTAATTAAAGGAAATAAATAAATATTCAATTCAACAATTATTCAATGGTTTTCCTCCGCTCGGAGGGCCAAGCATAAGCGCGCGGCGAACAAATCCCACCTGCAAATTATAAGTATATCGCTACAAAGCTCTACAAGTTCTTATTTTGGCCAAACGCAATAACCAATCCAATAATAATGTCAAATCATATAAACCCAATACAACAAGACACTCACCAAAGTAGCGGGCTGACCGAGACACTATAGATTTTGGATCCAGATGCGTAGATCGGCGATCGTAGGTGGAACTGGAGGCGTGACGATGATGGAGGTGGCTGTCCTCGGCGAAAAGTGGGGAGACCGGGCCGGAAATGGATAGATCCGACCACTAGGAGGGAGATCCGGCGGGAAAGGATAGATCCGATATTTTGGGGGTCGGATCCGGGCTTGGGATGATGTACGACGGTGGAAATAATAGATCAGGGGGCTAAAACTCTAGATCTGGATTGATCTAGGGTTTTGGGGGGCTGTTGGGTGGTGGAGAGGAGTGGGCGGCTTGGAGAGGGGAGGGATTGGAGGAAGGAGGACTTTTTGGACAGCCACAAAGAGGGTGGCCGGCGGTGGGAAATGGGTAGGAGGGGTCGGCTGGAGGTAGGGATGAGGTAGGGAGGGCCGACGACGCTGTAGTAGTGGAGGTGGGCGGCGGAACAGGGATGAGAAGGTGGCAGGGCGGCTGCAGGAAGGCAGCAGACCGGCGGGTTTTGGGGGGAATTTGGAGGGATGTCGGCGGCTGGACAAGTGGTGTGAGGGGTGGAAAATGAAGGCTAGAGGTAGGGGAAGAGTTTGGGGAAGAGAAACCAACGTAGGAGTCGTCACCTAGGGCTCCACGGCATCGGCACCGAGGGGTGATCGCTGGATTCCGTGAATACTATCTCCAAAAATCTGCAATGATCTCAAAACCAGCCCCTTCTCTCATATTTATAAGAAAAACAAACTAGGGCATCCCGCAATCAACGATTATGATTGGCTGGATGTGGGACCCTCAAAATACATGAAAATAAATGCAAAAATACTAAAATAATATATGGTTTTGACTCGCGGCGACAATCCGGAAACATCCACGGAGTCGGATCAGAGATTCGATCAAGCCTTCCTACGTGAATATATGAACGTGAGTCCCGCGGTCCTGCCTTGCGACGAATCTCTCATGGTGCACGATCTGATGACTCCCCATTACCATGCAACTCTTCCGTATAGACCCGAATTTGGTATCCCAATTTGAGATCCAGTTAAATTAAGATGGTAGCGTGTTAAGTTCATTCAAAGAATTGTCTGTGTGGAGAAGCTGATAGTTTTTCTTCACTATCATCTTGTTGAGAGCAATTGAATCAACCGATGCACTTGCTTGTCCTTTTTTGGAAGCATGACAATAGAGGATCCATAAGGAGAATTGTTTGGTTTAATTAACCCTTTGTCAAGTAATTCCCACGTCTGCTTTTTGATTAATTTATTCGATACTTACCAACTTTGTGCAGCGGAGCCTTGGTGACCATTTGTATCACGTGCTCCACCGATCACTAGGGTTGAAGAACCTTCAACTTTTGAATGAGTGATGCATACATGTATAGAAATTGTTTGCACTAGAAATTAAATTGTTGAAAGATGAGTCCTTATGATTTTTTTCGTAACCAACAACAACACTCAAGCCTTTATTCCACTATAGTGGGGTCGGCTCTATGGATCCTTTGTGGCCATTGTGCCCTATCTTTTGTCATAATCTCACTGATGCCTAAGTACATAATATCTTTCCTTATAGTTTCATTCCAAGTCTTTATTGGTCTACCCCTCCCTCGTTTAACATGCCTAGTGACTAGACTCTCACAATGTCTAACAGGTGCCACTAATGGTCTCCTTTGTACGTGTCCAAACCATCTTAATCAAGCTTCTCGCATCTTCTCTACGATTGGTGCTACTCCTGTCTTATCCCTGATACATTCATTCCGAATTTTATCCAGTCTCGTGTGTCCACACATCCACTTAAGCATTCTCATCTCCACAATTCCCATTTTTTGCTCATGTACACAATTCACTGCCCAACACTCAGAACCAAAGAGCATCGCTGGTCTAATTGCAGTACGGTTAACCTTGCCCTTAAGTTTTAATGGTACTTTACGATCACATAAGATCCCTGACGCGCCTCTCAACTTCAACCAACCTGCTTGGATTATGTGTCACATCTTTATCAATACCTCCGTTGTTTTGAACTATCGATCCAAGATATTTAAAACACTCACTATCGGAAATATCTTGATCACCCAACTTAATAACGAAGCCATCCGTCCTTGCACAACTAAATTTAAGTTCCATATACTCCTTCCTTGCCCTGCTCAACCTAAAACCCTTCTTTTTCTAATGTGTCTCGCCAAGATTCAAGTTTTGCGTTTACACCCTCGTGCGTCTCATCAATCAAAACGATATCATTTGCAAACAATAAACACCAAGGTATTGCTTCTTGGATATGTTTGGTGAGCTCATCTAAGATATGGGTAAAGAGATAAGGGTTTAAAGCTGAACCTTGATGAAAGCCAACCGTGATAGGGAATTCCTTGTTAATCCTCCAGATGTCCTCACCCTTGTTACTGAATTTGTATACATATCTTTGATTATGTCAATGTATGATAGATTTACACCTTTCGTTTTTAAGACTTTCCATAAGATCTCTCTTGGAACTCTATCATAAGACTTATCAAGATCGATGAACAACATATGCAAATCTTGTTTTCTTTCTCGGTAGTTGTCAATGAGTCTCCTCAAGAGATGTATAGCTTCCATGGTCGACCTCCCTGACATGAATCCAAATTGATTTTTTCATAACCAAATTTAATTAAAATGATTTATTATCATAATTATAAAAACACACCATAAAAATTTCAGCATAAATAGATTTGCTTTACTATTTTTAAAAATATTGCTGGTAATGTATGTGAGTGAAGAGGAAAATTTAGCAACTTGAATTTCGCTACACAATGGAGTTAGGGAATCCTATTTCTGATACCAATCTCTGTAATCGCAAACCCTTGCATATTGTCCTCCACATAAGACTTCCCTGCCTTAAACCCTATAACTCCATGTACAAGTCTTGCCTATAGCTGGTTGGCACAAATCAACTCCTTATGAGTCTCTTTAACTTCGTCCAACTCCTCACTTCGCCTTTTCCATCATTTTGTCTTTGTGTTTTTAGATTTTCCTCCCAAAAGATAGCATACCCCTTCAACTTCAACGCTACCATTGCACTTCTTCCCGCCAAAGTACTCTTTATACTAAATGTGTTGAAGTACCTCATGCCACTCAATGAACTCGTCGGGACGATCTTCCTCAAAATTCAGGTATTTCAACTCATATGTCATCCCTATGTTGACACTCTTCTTTAGGCTGCCAATTTCCTCTTCTGAGATGACCACAACCTGCTAAACTTGTGTCGTCAAGGTCAAACGACTCATCACTTGCATCCTCACCCTGAAGTGCCTCGATCAACTGCACGGCCCCTTCTCCTGGGTCTGGCTTGAGTATGTTGTTGATCCTGTATGTGTTGAGCCATTTGCTCTTGCAACTCCTCAGCACTCCTTTGCATACTCTACAACTGTACTTGCTCTATGGTTGAATTTGGTGTAACGACTATAATGCTGAATTAAGCTGTCTTAAAATTCCCAAAATAATTTCGTCAAACCTCTCCCAACTGTTATGGGCTCTGACGAGAGAATGGGTGACAGCGTGTGATCTGAAGAGTTTGGCAAGTTCTTGTTCTTCCCTCTTCGAGTGGTAGGGGGAGCAATGATGGCCAATGGTTGTTTCCTTGCTGTAGGATGCGGGCTATGATGAGGAGCGGTGGCTGCGGGCGATGTAGAGGGGGAACGACTGAAGGAGTTTAGGGTATTTCCTTCGGTTAGTCGAAGCAGTAGAGAGAGAGGGAGATGAAAAGAAGAGAGAGCGGTGGCTGCGGGCGATATAGAGGGGGAATGACTGAAGCAGTTTAGGGTATTTCCTTCGGTTAGTCGAAGCGGTAGAGAGAGAGAGAGGGAGATGAAAAGAAGAGAGAGATTTGAGAGGTTTAATTTCTGTTTTCTTTTTCCATTCCAACCGAGCCCACCCATAAGGGCCACACAAGCAAAAAAAACCAAAATTAGAATGGTACTTGAAAGTTGTGCCCCTCACCTAGGCATACTACAAATGAGATAAACATAATTAAAAATTTGCGAATAAACTTGCGAAACCAAACTAACGATCCGCGCATCCTCTTTATGCGTTAGTCTCGCGTTCATGTCGGTGGTACGTCCGGCCCCACATTGGGTCCATAATACCAACCAACCCAGCTTTCAAAACTTTTTTCGAACCTTGGCTTTGGTACCAAATGATGGGTTCTGGGGTTAGTTAAAAGAATATGCACTTTAAAAATCATCACTTTCAGCTTCAATAATGGCTACGTTCAATAATGGCTACGTTCTGGGGTTAGTTTACCAATACTGTGTTTGCGACCGCAACAATGGTGCAAAATAGTACCTTAATCTATGTTTATAACCCATTTTATGTGTGTCTTGATCATACTGAGACTTGGACACACTTCTGCAAATTGCTAAGTAGACCCAAACCTTAATTTGAAATTATATACCTAAAATAACATATCTACATGTGTTGATACAGAAAATAGCTAAGCCTCAATTTTCATACAAAAAGGAGCAAAATTGACGCACCTTATAACTAAAACCAACTTGCCTGCTATGATTTCTAGAACTCAAACTTTGATTATCTATGTAATGAACCAACCTGTAGTATTAATAATATTGTTCTCTTTGGTTCAATCCATCCCAGACTAATCTGAACCGCACGGTTTTATGATCAGAGATGCATTTTCAGATCAAGTGTTAAAATTCTGTTACGAACTCTATAGTTATGCATTCTTTGGTGAAAGTCATTCTAGAATGGGTGACCTTTGAAAATGTAGAGAAAGATGTAAGTGAGAGAAAATCACCTAGAAATTTATTAATTATCAAATACATGAGTACATATACTTATATAGAGAGGGAGAGAAGGAGAGTCTTTTACATCTATAATGTGAGACTAAATAGACTATACATGAGCTTCTTTTAATGAGCTTTTTCATTATATCTTAACACTCCCCACAAGCTGGAGCGTACAAGTCGTAGGCACCAAGCTTGGATAAGAACTGATGATATAATGTCCGAGAGAGAGTTTTGGTAAATATATCAGCAACTTGTCCTGATGCATAGACATTCTATAACTCCAACTTCTTTGATTGAACTTTTTCCCGAATGAAGTGACTGTCAACTTCAATATGCTTTGTCCGCTCATGAAATACATGATTCTTGGCGATATGTATGACGGCTTGACTATCACAGAACATGATTGTCGGAGAAGAGAATTTGAGGCCCAAATCACTGAATAGACTCTTCAGCCAGGCGAGCTCAGATACAACCGTTGCCATGGTACGATACTCAGCCTCAGCAGATGAGCGAGCCATTACCGACCGTTTCTTGCTACGCCAGGTAATAAGGTGTCCACTAAGGTAGGTGCAAAAACCAGTCGTGGAACGCCTATCATCAAGTGAACCTGCGTAGTCAGCATCGGAATATGCAACAAGAGACAGAGAGGACGATTTATAAATGAGTCCTTGTCCTGGAGTAGTCTTCAAGTATCTGAGAGTCCGTTCGACCGCTTGGAGATGAGACGTCCGAGGAGCATGCATAAATCGGCTCACAACCCCAACAACAAATGAAATATCGGGTCGTGTAACCGTGAGATAGATTAGCTTCCCTACCAATCGACGGTAGTACTCTGGATTTGTAAGAACAGGATCAGTTTCAGAGTCATGTGAAGACAATTTGTGATTTACATTCATCGGAGTGTCTGCAGGTTTGCATCCTGAGTAGCCTACATCCTGCAGAAGATCAATACAATACTTCCGTTGGGACAGAACAAGACCATCAGGTCTCCTTGCAACCTCGAGCCCAAGGAAGTATCGAAGATTTCCCAGGTCTTTTGTCTGAAATGCCGAGTTTAAATGTTTCTTGATGTTTCAGATACTGATAATGTCGTCGCCCGTTATTATGATATAATCAACATATACTAGAAGAATCACAGTGTCTGTTGCTTGATGACGTGTAAAGAGAGAGAAATCAGCAGAGTTACGCGTGAAACCCACCTCTCGAACTACTTTGCTGAATTTGTCAAACCAAGCGCGAGGAGACTGTTTGAGATCATATATAGACTTCCGCAGATGGCATACACGAGACTCCCCCGTGGTCTCAAATCCGGGCGGTTGGTGCATATACACAGTCTCTTAGAGATCGTCATTGAGAAAGATATTTTTGATGTCTAGCTGATGTAGAGGCCACTGTCGATGCACAACAAGGGTTATCAGGACTCAAACAGTATTCATGTTGGCGACTGGAGAAAATGTTTCGTCGTAATCAATGCCATGTTGTTGGGTGAAGCCCCTGGCCACAAGACGGGCTTTGAGACGTTTAACAGTGCCATCTGGAGCATGTTTGATAGCAAAGACCCATTTGTAGCTAACACAAGACTGGCCGGGAGGTAGAGGGACAAGGTCCCAATTTTGGTTAGCCCAGAGAGCTGTCATTTCTTCGTTCATGGCCACCCCGGGTGTTGGAGAGCTTCCTGCAAGGAGTTAGGAATGGAGATGGTGGAGAGACAGGGCAAATTGGAGAAGAGGCGGAGAAAGTCGATGCAATGAGACATAATTTGCCATTGGATGTGCCGTAGAGGATGTAGCCTGATCATCAATCTGCGGGATAACATCAGTAGAAGGGAGCTGCTAGAGGGCATTTATCCGGGATGAGCGACGGGTGTAGACACAAAGAAGTGGAGGAGGAGGAGGTTGAGGGAATGCTGGCACTGGGAGTGGAGTAGGAGGAGGTGCAGTGCGGGGCAACGTTGTCACATGAACAACCGGACGCGCAATAGTGGCAGGTGGAGGCAGTACAGATGAGGTGGAGTAGAAGGGCTGATCAAAGGTGATATCAGCGGAGACGAACACCTTTTCATTTTTAGGAGAGTAGTAAACATATCCTTTCTGAGTGCGGGAGTAGCCAACAAACATATATTTCGTGGTCCGAGGGGCAAGTTTGTCGTTCGGCAGGCCAAGAGAGTGGACATAGCAGGTACAACCAAAGACACGGGGCGTGAGAGAGAATGAAGACTTGGTAGGAAAGAGAAGGCCAAACGGAGAAGCGAAGTCAAGCACGAAGGAGGGCATGCGATTGATGAGATGACAAGCAGTAGAGACAATGAAGTTCCAATATTATCAGTGCGGAGTATCTTTAAGGTAATAGAGAATTTCATACGCGTCTCAGTAAAAAAAGTACGGAAAACAAATGTTAGTTCAGTACGATCACGAAGTAGGTACAACCGTGTAAGACGCGAATAATCATCAATAAAGGTAACAAAGTACTGATAACCAAAAACACTGGAGACTTTATAGGGGCCCCAGATATCAGAATATACCATAAAAATGGAGAAGAACTCCGAGTACAAGTAGGCGAAAAAGAAACACGATGTTGTTTGCCAAAGATACATGATTCACAAGAAAACTTATGCAGAGAGACATCAAGAAGAGCTTTATTGAGAATCGGGAGGGGAGCATGGCCAAGACGACGATGCCAATTGACGAAGGGGACTGTAGAGAGGATAGTAGGGGAGACATTCAAGAGATAAAGCCCATTTGACAGCCGTCCTTTACCAATGATATTCCACGTTCGACAATCCTGCACAACAAAAGAGGAAGGGGAGAAGATTAGATAGCAATCAAGGTCGTGAGTAAGCCTACTCACAGAGAGTAGATTGAAGGGGGATCCCGAAACATGAAGGACCGGGGATAATGAGAGAGTAGGAGTGAGGCGCAGGTCAGCAGCTCCAGACACCGGAGTTGTGTCGCCATTTGACACAGTGATGAACTTGGGATATTGAGAGTGCATGTACTGAGGTGGCTTCTGGGAGGTAATGTGGTGAGTAGCACCTGAGTCGACAATCCAGTGAGAGCTATGAGAGAGGCAGGATATACCTTCGGTGGAGAAAGAAGCAACCGAACCAGAGGAGCGATCAACAATGCCTTGAAGCTGCTGAAGCTGCAGGCGAAGGTCATTGATATCTTGGTTTGTAGGGGCTATGGGGGGTGGTGCAACAGTAGTTGTAGCAATAAGATGAGGAGGCAGTCCATGCTTGCGCTAGCAGGTGGTTTCAAGATGACCATCCCGACCATAGTGGGTACACTTAAGAGTAGAGCGTCCGGCACGGCGTCGTCCTCGAGACGTGAAGCAATCGCCCCGAGTAGAAGGGTTACGAGCCAGAGTAGCCGGAGTAGGTAAGAGGGGCTGTTGGAGTAGAGCCGAAGAAAAACTGGCGGGGACCTCAGATGGTGGTGTGACCTTGAGCACCATGAAGCAAACATCAGATAAGGAGGGCGTAACGGAAGAGGAAAGAATCATATAGAAGCTGATGTTGTATCCAAGCTTCTATCGAAGATTTAACCTTTGTGACAAAGGAAGCTAAGTCGCCCGTGGGGCCAGGGTCCAGTGATTGAAGGGCGGAGATAATATCAAACAAGTGTTGTAAGCTGTCTTTGCCAGAGTAGAGAGAATGCAGCTCATCCCACATTTCCTTGACCGTTTCATAATACATGACCATTCGGTAGAGCTCGATGTCCATGGAATGAAGCATCCATGATTGGACCCGCCCGTTATCACGGAGCCAGTCATCAGTAAGCTCAACAGATTTTGCCCGAGTGACAAGGTGGAGAAGACCCTTGGTTTGTAGAACACGGCTGGCCGAATGTACCCAGTCAACAAAATTAGCCTTTCCGCTGAGAGAGATGGTGGTTATACGAAGCTCATCACGAGCCTCAGATGGTGGGACAACACGTGCGGGAAGGGAGGGAGCTGCAGTGTCCATGGTGGCTAGGACAGGAGTCTGCGCAAGAGAAGGTCATAGAGTAGAGGTCTCCACAGCTAGGGAAGGGAGGTCGCTGCGACTAGACAAAACCCCTGCAAGGTCAGATCGCGCAACCAGAGAAGGAGAGGTCGCAACGGCAAACCCCGTCAACCAACACAGGTCGCGCTGACACAATCAGCGAAAAGGGAGCAACGAGCAGTTGACAGAGGAGAAGATATCCACAGCGCAAATGCACAGGTCGCAGCGGCAAGGAGAGGAGTCCGCAGTGAACAACGAAGACAATCCGCGACGAGCAGAGAAGACTGTCCGCGGCGAATAGAGAAGAATCAAGCAGGCCACGACGAGCAGGAACCCAGTCCGCAATGAGCAGAGAAGGCAGTTCGCGGCAAACAAAAGATGCAGGTCGCGACGAACAGAAGATGCAGGGCGCGACGAACAGAATATGCAGGTCACGGCGAGCAGAGAAGACACCTAGTCCGCAACGAACAGAGAAGGCAATCCGCGGCGAACAGAAGAAGCAAGTTGCGACGAGTAGGAACCTAGTCCGCAACAAACAGAGAAGGCAGTTTGCGGCGAACAAAGATAACAGTTCGGGACAAGCTGAGAAGATGGTCCGCGACGAATAAAAGCACGTCGCGGCGAGCAGGAACCATGTCTGCAACGATCAGAGAAGGCAGTCCGCGACGAACAGAGAGAACAGTCCGCGACAAGCAGAGAAGATGGTCTGCGGCGAATAGAAGCAGGTCACGGCGAGCAGGATTCCAGTCCGCGACAGTCAGAGTGGAATATCCGGTGGGTCCCACGAAGAAGTATATAAAAGCCACAGGGGGGGTGGATCCACGGGAGAACTGGGCAAGCTTGCGAGCAAGAAAAGGGAAACCGCAGTAGAGGAGCGGACTGACTGCGGTTAGAAGGAGTCCGCAGTACACCGCGGATAGACAGAGGCGACGGGCGGTTAGAAAAAGACTATCAGCTGGGAGCAGGAAAAAAAACGGACCGATGGCTCTGATACCATGTTGAGAAAGATGTAAATGAGAGAAAATCACCCAGAAATTTATCAAATACATGAGTACATACACTTATATATAGAGGAAGAGAAGGAAAGTCTTTACATCTACAATGTGAGACTAAATAGATTATGCATGAGCTTGTACATGGGCTTCTTTTAATGGGCTTTTTCATTTTATCTTAACAAAAAAGTACTCGTAGGCCACTTGTGGAAAATGATACAACCATTAAGCTCAAGTTAGTTTGGGATGGACTGAACCAAAAGTGGACAATACCTCATATATTATTGATTGAGTCGCTACAATCTATTTGTGATAGTTATAGAAAGTGAGTTCAATGAATGTTCCAATTGCATTTTTCTCCTTTATATTCTTCAAGTATGGCAGTTCTCCTTTACATGCATTTTAGTCGTATGATCCTGGAGTTAATATTGTTCTTGAGAGTGTGTTCAACTTCAAGCTGCCAGTTCCTCTCAATTATCTACTGGAATGGTTTGGAGGAAAGGTTTTGTTTATACAGGTATGGCAACTTTATTTAAGACTGTGTATAATTATTAAACGTTGATGGAACTGTAATGCATATTTTATGACGTTCATTAAAAGGGGGTGCGAGACCCACTCTCCAAATCGAAGGAACGCCTCTCTATGATTCGGGAGTATTGTAGCTTGGCCACAATTAAAGAACTTGATGCTGGTATATTGTTTTTAACTTTTAGTATTTATTTATTGTGCAACTTCTCTCTCATTTCTCATTACCATCATTATCATTTGCATTATCCCCAGTTTTTGGGGTTGGCCTTGAGATTCTTCTTCTGCTACATAAAATTTAAACTAAAGTTTTCACCATATTTTAGTACAATTTCTATCCATATTGTGTTAAAAGCTCTTGAAGGGGAGTCTTGGTGCACCAGTTAAGATGTTGTTGTGTGCCCTGGAGGTCACTGGTTCGAGTCTTGGAAGTAGCCTCTTGTGAAAATGCAGGGTAAGGTTTACCTTCATTTCACCCTTGTGGTGGGACCCTTCTCCGGGTACTCGCTGTGCGGGTATGCTTTGTGCTCCGGGCTGCCAATTTTATTTTGTTAGGATCTCTTGAAATGGATCTTGTCACAGAATGGCGAAGGATTGGATCGTAGTCGAAAGCACACTCCTTTCCCTTTCTTCCTTGATGATTTTATAGCGGCTTATGTTGGAAACCTGGATACAGAGCAGAAGAGAGATTATAGGTGGAAGAGGGAGGGAGACCGTTGGCTTTGGGAGTGGGTTCCGGTGGATATAGAAGAGGGGGAAGAGATTAGAGTAAATTCTTGTGTGCCTTCATTATTCCACGTGGGTATTTATTCAGGTTGTCCAAATACAACAAATGGTCGAAAATAAATACGAAATTAAAGGCATGAGTTTCAAATGACCTGAACTGGGTCTAGGTTCCGCACTGCGTCCCGCTTTCTGCTAAATTTGTGCCCCCATAATGCGTCCATAACACATTGTTGGTCTACTTTTTTCTTTCCTAAATCATGAATATTAATTCTATCTACTCTTGTTGGGACACATCTTCAGCAAGTTCAATTGAGAGATATGAGATATTAACATTTAGTATAGAAAGTATTTGTATTAATTACATAATATTTGTATCCTAAATAGAGCAAACCCTATTTAGGAATTATTAGTGCACACGGATCAATGACGTGTCACCAAGTCGTATTCCGATGTAATAGTATAAATACCCTCTATGTGGAAGAATAAGATCATCAAAGTTATTATTTCTCCTTATTTCTACTCGGTATCAGAGGGAACCCTAAAATCCCGTTCGTTCCCCACTCCACCGTCCCGCTCGTTCTCAACTCCGCCGCTCCCGCATTCCGCTCACCCGACGCCCTCGTCTCCGGCCACGTCCGGCACGTGTCGCACAACCAACGCCTCTCCCGTCAAGGATGGCGGGCGGCTCTGCCGCTGGCTGCTGAGAGGGGTGTCGCCGCCACCCCTCTGTGACACAGTCGATCGATTCTATCTTCCAGCCGATCTTCCAAACACCGATTTCTGCATGACGAAGGTGTATATGCACGGCTAGTCCTTCCAGCAACCCTTCTGCATTGCTGGCCGCCGCCGACTTTCAGTCCTACTGATGCCAGCCGATCCAAGTCGCCCCCCAGCCGATCCAAGCAGTTATTCGACGCCGGGTTACTGTTCCAACATGGAGGCCTCTTCCGTGACGTCACCAGATGTGATTCCGCCTCAAATGAGCGACCCTCCGTGGGCTCATGGCCACTCAGGATCTCTGAAGATCACCACGGTCCCGTTGGGCGACACAAACTACCTTGAATGATCCCGGGCGGCGCAACATGTCATTCGTAGCCATCAGTTGTTTGGTTACATTGATGGTACCCGTACGGAACCCCAAAAAACGGATCCCTCCTGGAAGAAATGGGATTCCAAAAACTCCTTGGTTATTTCGTGGCTCCTACACTCTATGTCTCCGAAGGTCTATCAGAATTACATGTTGATGGACTCTGCCTTTGACATCTGGACCCGCGCCCGTGAGACATACTCGCACGTGGGCAACTCGACTCAGGTGTATGAACTCACTTGCTGCATTTTGGAGCTGCGGCAAGGGTCTATGACTGTCTCGTCTTTTTTCTTAGAGTTCGAGCGTCTATATCAGGAGCTGGACTATTTCTCGCACTTCACCCCTGCGTGCACTGCAGATGCTATTCAGCTACAACAGCGGGAAGATCGATTTCGCCTTCATGTCTTCTTGATGGGGCTGAATATGGAGTTTGACATGATGCAGACTCATATCCTTCACCGCTCTCCTCTCCCATCTCTTCAAGAGGCCTTCAGCATGGTTCTAGACGATGATGACCGCCAGAAGTCCCTTACTGCTAGTCTTCACCATGGTGCTAATCTTCGTCCTGAACGCTCTGCTTTGATTGACGCTAGCCAAGGTCCGAATATCAGCCTCAACAAATCTGATCCGTCCTGTGATTATTGTGGCCGCAAAGGTCATACTAGAGAGGTCTATTACAGGCTTCACCCTCACCTTGCTCCTCGTGGCCGTGACCGTGGTCGAGGGCCAGGTCGTGGTGGTCATCGCCAGGGAAATCTCAGACATCATGATGCTTCTTACTCTACAGATGTTTATGACGAGATCTCTACTACTGCCCCCAGTCAGCTTACTGCTCAGGAGTTGGATGCTTTCCGCCGCCTACTGCACTCTCAGCCTGATCCACCACCGAGTGCATCTGCTTCCATTGCCTCTATTGCCATGCCAAGTGCTCCTACTACTACAACCTCGTCCTCTGAGTGGGTAATTGATTCTGGTGCCACCCATCACATGACCGGTTCCTCCTCAGGTTTCCTCTCTTACACTCTCTTGTCTGGTAAGGACAAGGTTATTTCTGCTAATGGACTGTTATCCCCCATTGTTGGCAAAAGACAGATCTCATGTTCCTCTTTTATTTCTCTGTCATCTGTCCTTCATGTTCCATCCTTTTCACGCAATTTGCTTTTCATTAGTGATATTACCCGCTCTCTCAATTGCTCAGTAAATTTTTTTCCTGATTCGTGTGTTTTTCAGGAACTGGGTACGAAGCGGAGCATTGACAGTGGTAGGAACCGCGGTGGTCTGTATTACTTGGACATGCCTTCATCTCAGACCCTCTCCTGTTCTGCTGTTACAGTTGAAGATGTTCGCCGCTGACATTGCCGGCTTGGACACCCTTCTCCTATTTATCTTCTGAAACTTTTTCCTGTTTTTTCTCCGTTTTTGAAACACTTTGTCTGTGATGAATGTGACAGGTTTAAACATGTGCGACATTATACATCACATTTGTCATCTCCATGTAGTACTCCTTTTGATATCATACACTCTGATGTTTGGGGACCATCCCCTGTTGTTTCTACCTTTGGTTTTCGGTGGTTTGTCACATTCATTGATTGTTTTTCTCGCACGACTTGGGTTTACTTGTTGAAGAAAAAAAGTGAGGTCCTTGCCTGTTTTCAGCTTTTTCACAAAATGATTCAGACTCAATTCAAGGGGGTCATCCGAGTCTTGCGTAGTGATAATGGAGGCGAATATGATGATCGAGGAGCATTTGACTCATACCTTGCTGATCATGGTATTATCCACCAGACCACGTGTGTCCACACTTCTACCCAAAACGGTGTCGCCGAACGTAAAAACCGGCACCTATTGGATGTTGCCCGCTGCCTTCTAGGCACTATGCACCTTCCCAAGCCCTATTGGGCTGATGCAGTTCTTACTGCTGCTCACCTTATCAATCGGCTTCCCTCATGTATCCTTGGCTACGCTACTCCTCTGGCACGACTTTCTACCATGACTACTATCTATACTTCTCACCTTTCCCTTCGTGTCTTTGGCTGTGTTTGCCTCGTTCACGTCCATTCGCCTCACCGAGACAAACTGGACCCACATGCTCATCAGTGTGTGTTCCTCGGATACTCTTCCACTACTAAAGGGTATCGGTGTTATCATCCTCCCTTCGGTCGTCTATACTGCACTATGGATGTTACTTTTCGGGAAAGCGAATCATATTTCATGACATCGACTCATGTTGTTCGTCAGGGGGAGAGTCATGTGGATCTTCCTAGTCATGTGGATCTTCCTAGTCATGTGGATCTTCCCCTTCCTATCCCTCCGGTTCCACCTCCTCTACCACAGCCACTACATCTCCCTCCACCACAACCTTCTCTGTCTCAGGAACAGGGACCTCCTATCCCTCTACCTACTGTTCCAATATCTCCGTTTCCCCACGTGTATCACCGACGAACTTCCCGTTTACAGGCTACCAAGGCTCCGCCTCTACCAGCGCCCGCTTCAGCCACAGATCTTGATGATGCGGACTTGCATATCCCACTTGCTCAGTTACGTAAGTCTGCATATACTAATCATGCTCTTTCTAATCACGTTGAGTACCACCATCTCTCTCCTGGCCACCAGGCTTTTGTTGCTTCTCTTTCGGCTGTTTCTATTCCCAGGACCTGGCAGGAAGCCTTGCGCATTCCAGTTTGGGCTCAGGCTATGAAAGAGGAGATGACTGCCTTGGACAAAAATCACACTTGTGATGTCTCTCCGCTTCCCCATGGCAAGAGAGCTATTGGTTCAAGATGGGTGTTTTCCGTCAAGCAAAATCAAGAAGGGAAGGTCGAACGGTACAAAACACAGCTAGTGGCTCAGGGGTACGCTCAGACTCAGGGCGTGGACTACCCGGAGACATTTGCTCCTGTGGCCAAGATGGACTCTATTCGGGTATTATTGTCCGTCACTGCGATCATGAGCTGGGAGGTCCTTCAATTGGATGTCAATAACTCATTCCTCCATGGTGACCTTGAGGAAGAGGTCTATATGACATTTCCTCCTAGGTTTAGTAAAGAGGATGCTAAAGGCATGGTCTGTCGGTTACGAAGATCCTTATATAGCTTGAAACAGTCCCTAAGAGCATGGTTCGACATATTTCTTATGGCCATGCTTAAGTTTGGTTATAAGCAGGCGCAAGCAGATCATACTATGTTCATTCGAAGACGAGATCAGAGTACTGTGGTTCTTATTGTTTATGTGGATAATATTGTGATCACCGGTAATGATGCAGAAGAAATTGCAAATCTCAAGTCTCTCTTGTCTGCGGAATTCGAGGTAAAAGACTTGGGAAGGTTACGATATTTTTTGGGAATAGAGGTGACAAGATCCAATCAGGGTATCTTCATATCTCAGCGAAAGTATATCCTAGATTTGCTACAGGAGACATGTATGCTTGGATGTGTTCCCGCGAACACCCCAATGGAAGAAAATCATGGTATCTGTGAAGATGGTGACAGTGACCGTGCTGATGTCACCTGCTATCAGAGATTAGTTGAAAAACTAATATATCTATCGCATACTCGTCCGGACATTACATATGCCGTGGGCATTTTGAGCAGATACATGCATGCTCCTCGTGTTATACACCAAGAGGCAGCTTACCGATGTTACAGTACTTAAAGAAAGCTCCTGGCCGTGGACTCCTGTTCACCAAGAATGACCACTTGAGGATAAAGGTCTTTATTGATGCTGATTGAGAAGAATGTCGTGATGATTGGAAGTCCACTACGGGTTATTGTTCCTTTGTTGGAGGAAACCTGGTGACATGATGCAGTAAAAATCAAAATGTAGTGGCCAGATCGAGTGCCGAAGCAGAGTATCGTGCGATGTCACAAGGGATGTGTGAAGGTCTGTGGCTTCGTACTATTCTACATGACTTGGGGTTTACTGATACATCCCCCTTCTCCCTATTCTGCGACAATAAGGCGGCTATCAACATAGCCCACAACCCTGTTCAACATGACAGGACAAAACATGTCGAGGTGGATCGACACTTTATCAAATATCACTTGGATAAAAAAAACTGTGGTCACTCCTTTCGTCCAATCAAAAGATCAACTAACAGACGTGTTTACTAAAAGCTTGGGAAATGACATATTTACTGACGACATCAGAAAACTGGGCATGACCGACATCTTCAATCCGATTTGAGGGGGAGAGTTGAGAGATATGAGATATTAACATTTAATATAAAAAATATTTGTATTAACTACGTAATATTTGTATCCTAAATATAGCAAACCCTATTTAGGAATTATTAGTGCACACGGATCAATGACGTGTCACCAAGTCGTACTCCAATGTAATAGTATAAATACCCCCTATGTGGAAGAATAAGATCATCGAAGTTATTATTTCTCCTTATTTCTACTAGTTCTACTATTACTTAATATAAACACTCTATCAAGAAAATTAGTTATCTATTTATGCTTACCTTGTGCATAAAGTATATCACTCTATAGATTATTGAGGGCATGCTCTCTCCCATACCGAGGATAGAGAACTAGGGTTCTCATGCACAGGAAAGCAATGGATTTCTGTTATTCATGCTGACTCTCAAATTTTTATACAACTAATAAAACATTATTTTTAGACAGTTCAGGTTTTAAATTGTGATACACAGGAAAAAATAAAACAAACAATGAAGTGGATATTGTTGTGGATACTACTTGGAGGGATGAAGTTATTGAGAAAAAGTTGAAAAGGTGATAGTCTTTGTTCTTAAATTGATCATAAGAAAGAAAAGGCTTCTCATCAAGGAGATCCCAGGTTCAAATTCCTGCTCAACAACCCGCGATACTGATAACAGGTGCCGAGAGGGCTTGGGGTGTGCCGCCCTGCAGGGCATCTTGCGGAACCCACAGTTGGATGCTGGACCCTGTCACTTGGCCATGGGACCCCTCTGCGGAGGGTGGTGGCCCGTAACAAAGATGTAGTGCATATCTATCCGATCTTTGATTGTGGCTACATCTAAGATGGTTATGCTTGACCAACATTGACAAAAACATGGCTTGTCGAGCCTGGTTATGCTTAACACGCATATGAACCTGATATTGTTTTCGTCAATGTTGGGATTGTCTCTTTGATATTTGTGGAAGGGGTGTTGATCATAGTCTCAGGGAATGAAACATGGCTTCAATTTTTTCTGCATCCTTTCCCAAGTGGCAATCCATATTTTTATGCTTTGTTGAATTTCTTCTGGCTGACAGTACCACCAGGTTGCTGCTTCGGATTTTAGTTGGCATGGTACCATGTTCACACTCATGTTTCCAGAGAACTTCATTTAATCGAAAAAGTAATTAACTTTGGAGAACCAACCCATGAAGTCTTCAACACCAATGTCTTGAAAAAAGATCAAATTGTCTGCTTCATTTTGAACTTTTCGTTTTCCTGCCATGTTTGATTCTTCACACTATGGATGCCATCTTCCCTGGTCTTCATATTGACCACGATTGTCGAGCCTGTGCGGATCATAATCAGACATAGTGGCAATCCTCACTTCAACCCTGCCAAGAGAAGCCACCACCCTCATTTTCATTCTAACTAGAAGAAACTACTCGAAACCTTCAGGGTTGTCTTTGCGCCGATTTTTGTCGTGTTTCTGAGAGGGCATGAGCTACTTTTACCCATGACTCAATTTCAGGGTTTTGGAACAGCTGCCTCCTGTGTTCTTGAAACCCTCCGGCGTGCTCCAATTGTCGCACACAAAGGTTTATTCCCCTTAATAGAGGCCTTTATGCAACTAAATAATGCAAGGATATCTTCAAAACCTTAGTATGGCTCTGTTTGGGACACTGGCGGTGGTGGAAAAAACAGTGATGAGAAATCAATGTTGGGATTAGATCTGTCAGAAAAACAGTGGTGGAAAAAGTAGTATGAAAAGAAGAGAGATGTTGACCTAAGGGAAAAGAAGCATGAAAACGTGAAAAGCTCCTTGTAGCTTTTTTGGAAGTGGGAGGGTTCACTGATTTTCAAAAAGTCTTGAAAACACCTTTTTGATGCACTTTTCCACTACTAGGAAACCAAGCGCCTCCAAAATAGTGGTGGCGGTGAGAGTAGAACTTTCCACTACCACAACCGTCACAAACAGAGCCGATATGTCACATTACCATTGCTAGACTCCATGCCTAAACAATATTGTAAGATATGATACCACCTGATGCATTTCAGAAATGTCAATTGATTGGAGACTAGAGAGCCAATAGACAAACTAGCTTGGAAGCTCTAGATGCCACTCACAAAGGAGCAAAACAACACCCAAGCAAATGCTTGAGATTAGGTTCAAACTTGGAAAATTTTCTTTTTTATGCACAACACTATTAGTATAATACAAACGAGGCTTCCTTGTAAAGAATCATAGTTGTTAAAAGCTCAAGGTGCATCACGGTGCAATGGGGCCCTCAATCCTAGGAGCAAGGCTCAATGCGTAGGTGTGCATATGACGAGGGTAAGGTGCAACCACATACCATTTTAAACAATCATATCATCAAACGTCAATTCATCTTTTTGATCAAATTTTTCATCCCATCTACTCATCAACCATTCATTACCATCATGCATATCTTAAGAAATGAGATCAATGGGGTCACTTGCATCATATTGAAGGCTTAATACTTAATTATGTTTCCCAAATACTAAATGCAAAAGTTGTTGAACTAGCACAATTTCTTTCTTTATTCAGAAAAAATTGCAACAAAAATCTCACCCAAATGCGCTTTTTACACTCTAAATTTGCAAAGACTGCATTCTAAGGCATAGGCCTTTGAGCATGACGAGTAGTCTTGTGCCTTAGGCGCGCTGGTCAATTCACCATATTTTATTATTTACTTATTATTGTTTACTTCTAGCCATTGTTTTCTTTGTGTGCTACGGGCTATGAAGTATGAAGCAGAAAAATAACAGTGGACTTGCTTGTGTATAGTGGCTGTGGGCCTGTGGCTTGATTTATTTTTTTTAAATACTTATTTTTATTGCATTCAAGCATTGATGTATTTGTTCTTTCAGGCCATTGTCCTCATGATGAGTGTCCAGAGGAAGTAAATCGATTATTAAGACAGTGGGTACAAACGGCTGAACTAAGCAACCAAATGGCTAGGAGCACCTAATTTTTCTTGTGGGGGTAACATTTTACTTGTGTGGCCCCTCTTCCTAAGGTTCCTCTAGCTTTCTGTCTAGCTTTCTCTTTAAGTACTGTTACTGATATCAAAGTTATTTGCTCTTCCTGGGTTCTTGAAATCCTTGGGCATGCCCAAATGTCGCACAAAGGTTTATACCCCTCAGAGAGGCCTTTAAACAACTGAGTAATGCAGGGATATGTTCAATACCTTAATATATGTCACAATGTTGTTGGTTGCTTACACTGTTGCTAGACTCCATGCCTCAAACATATTGTAAGCTAAGATACCACATGTTGCATTTCGGAAATGTCGGTTGACTGGAGACTAAAGAGCCAATAAACAGACCAGTTTGGAAGCTTTAGATGCCACTCAAAGAGCAAAAAGAAACACAAGCAGAAGCTGGGGGTTAGGTTCAAACTTGGGAATTTCTTTTTCTTATTCATTACACTATTAGCATAATGAGGATAGCTTCCTTATAAAGAATCTTTGTTGTTAAAAGCTCAAGGTGCGTCAAGGTGCGTCAAAGGGGGGCCCTGGAGCTTAGGCGCAGACGCGCACCTGATGAGGGTAAGTCACAACCACATCCCATTTTAAATAATTATCATCATCTATATTATCTCATAAGAAATGAGATCAATGCGGTCACTTGCATCATATTGAAGCTTAACACTCGATTATATTTTGCAAACACTAAATGCAAAAGTTCTTGAACCATCACAATTTTTTAATTTTGAAAAATAATTTGCAATAGATATCTCACTCAAACTCTCCTTTTATAGTTCAAATGTGCAAAAACAACGTGCTAAGCCGTAGACATATGAGTCCGATGAGTCTCGATGTTTGCATCCTTTAACAACTTAGTAAATAATAAACAATTAAGAGGAATATGAAAAGTAATTTGTAAAAAAAGGCAAAATATGTAACATGTGCAAACAGGATTCGTGATAATGCAGACATAAAAAGTTGTGAGAAACCAGCTAGATGAACTCAATAGTTGGCATGCAAGACAAGAGTACCTGGAATGCTCGCAGCTGCGTGGTGGGCACAAAGCGAACTATTCTTTCGCCTTTTACTAAAGAATACCGTGTGCCCGCCACTTAAAATTTCAAGGAATGCTCCTAGATGTTACCGACTCCAAAAAAGATGCAGGACTGTGCCCTTGAAAGAACTCAACATTCAACGAGATTGGAAGCAATCTTGTGATCCCTGTCGTAAGAAAAGGCATCCGCATGAAATACACATTTATATTTTCTGGATATTTATGTTAATTGCTTAGGGTTCATCACCCAACTTTGCCTTTATTATTCTTGACTATGTAGCCCCAGTTCCACTCTAACCCTTGCTAAGTTAACTATGAGGTCCTAAATAAGCAAAAACATTATGTAATCTCTGAATGAGCTTGTTCTTATCACAATGAAATCTAAGAATTTTCCATCCAGTTCTCAAATTGTTATCTTCATTTCCTTTCATCGCGTGGTTTGCACGCCCCTTGGAATGTTTCCCCGTTGAAAACATGCGGTGATGTTGTGGTGTAGCGATCACCGCAGGTGGGCTTCCGATGTCACATTCGTCATATGGAATAGATTACTACTGGTAGGAGGCAGGATGCCCGTCGGCGAACAGCATTTTATATTTGCAGGAGGAAAGACTTGTGCATGAAACATAAATTGGATCTCCATCAATATTGAAGCAACGCCATAGGTTTTTGGGAGATCAAAAGCCTTTTGGTAGGAGAACGGCTCAATTGGGAGCCTGATTCGAACTTCATTTTGGATGATGTCGTCAATTTCTTCATTACATCAGATCGAATTTATAAACTAATTGTCGGTTTCGGGATTACCCCTTTTGTTGAGAGATAAGTATTTTGAACATGGGACCTGATGATGAGCATCTTATATTGTTCACCATTTTTGTAGCTTCTGTTTGTTGTGGATCATGTCCTGTGCCCTTACCCATGGATACAAGCCTATTTTGATGTTGTTCCATGTAAATCTTAGTTTTCTATACGTTATTTGATCTCATTTGACTCATCACATTTTGTTTTTGATAGGAGATTCCACACTTGGACAGTCTAATGTTATACATGTTAATTTAAGTTTGATATGAGGTAGGCTTGTCTCGGCTCGATTTTGGACCGATCTCAATCTGGGCAAAACTGATCCAACTTTCGCGTGATTGTCGATCACCGAGGAAAATTCGTATCCCTAGTTGTCCCTTAAATATCAGTAGGGTGCTAAAAGAAACACATTTATTCTCTACGACAGCCCTCCCCCCCAACACACACCATTAAGTACTGAACTAAGCAACCAAATGGTCAGGGAGGACCTGTTTTTTCCTGTGGGGGTCAATTTTTTCGCTCCAATATATTTTCTACAATGATTATACTTTGTCCTCAAATAATTAGTCAAACTTTTGATGTTACATTCAATATATCAAAATTCTTTCTAAAATTTTACCTGTCCACATTCTGGTTGGTCCCTCTTACTCATCTATCTCCTTCTGAACGTCTTTACTTTTTCATTGCTAATCCCACAGCTTCCCACAGGCCAAGTGTGGCCCCTCTTTCAAAGGGGATTCTAGCTTTCTCTTTAAGTACTGTTACTGATATTAAAATTTTCTGCTCCAAAGTAGTTTAGATTCTCTTATCACAACAGCTCCAAGTAAATTTTTTTATGATCATGGAATGGTAGAGACTGCCGCTCTTTTAATTTTCTCGTGCTTTGGTCGTGGGATGAGCGGACGTCTTTGGCTACACGCTGCGTAATAAGGGAAGGCTCACTATATGTTATTTTGTTCTCTCTGTTATTCTTAGAAAACACATCCAAATTTAATGTGCCTAAACAATCACAACATGTGTTTCAAATGTAGTAGAACTATTGGATGCTATTGTCAATACTCTCCCTCAAGTTTGGGAGGTATGTTGATAATTCTTAAATTGTTGAGGAGTGTTGAGGAATTTGAAGTACTTGGGATTTTGCAAAGATGTCTACTGTGGGAACATGAGTTATCTTGATCAATTTTTGATGAATCTTTTTTCCTTTTAAAGTGATAGTCAATTTCTCAGTGTTATGCTCGTTCATGAAAGCTGAGCTTCAAGTGTGTGGAGTGAGGCTTTGTTGTCACAGTATAAATTGGCAGGAATTGAATACCTAAATCTTATAGAATAGTCCTCCGCCATGGAACGCCAGTGTTGGAACCGAGAAGTCGGTCTCTGTGGAGTTCGGGGTCCCTTGAAAGGGGTGACCTCATACTTACTGCACTCAGGGGGATGTCACGGACCAAAGGCTCATGAAACTAGGAACAATCCCTCGGCTCTAGCGTGGAGGTCCCACCTCACACCCGGAAGACCTTGGTGATCTCCCCTTCCCTAGTCAATGCTGAGCTAGGTGCCTTGGAGGATGAAGAAAGAGGGATTCAAGTGGCTAAGAAGCAATGCCCTCCAAGGCACCCTCAAGGGTCTATTTATAGTTTTCTGGGAACGGCCTGCAAATAGCCAACCTCTGCTGCTCTGAAATTACTGAAAACACCCCGGGGCTGGTCTGACGAGCTGGCCTGACGAGCTGGGCGAGCTGGCCTGACGAGCTGGGCGAGCTGGCCTAACGAGCTGGCCTGATGAGTTGGGCGAGCTGGCCTGACGAGATGGCCTGACGAGATGGCCTGACGAGCTGGGCGAGCCGGCCTGACGAGCTGGGCGAGCTGGCCTGACGAGCTAGGCAAACTGGCCTGACGAGCTGGGCGAGCTGGCCTGACTAGTCGGGCGAGCTGGCCTGACGAGCTGAGCACGTTGGCCTGACGAGCTGGGCGAGCTGGCCTGACGAGCTGGCCTGATGAGTTGGCCTGACGAGCTGGGCGAGGTGGCCTGACGAGCTGGCCTGACGAGCTGGGCGAGCTGGCCTGACTAGTTGGGCGAGCTGGCCTGACGAGCTGAGCACGCTGGCCTGACGAGCTGGGCGAGCTGGCCTGACGAGCTGGGCGAGCTGGCCTGACGAGCTGGCCTGATGAGCTGGCCTGACGAGCTGGGCGAGGTGGCCTGACGAGCTGGCCTGACGAGCTGAGCGAGCTGGCCTGACGAGCTGGGCGAGCTGGGGCCGGGCGAGTGATGCGTGTAATACGGCAAGCGCACCGGTCGCACAAGTAATAAAGTTTTGGGAGTAAATCCCCAAGTGTCGGTCTCTTGAGGAATGCAATTAGCGTAGAACGACAACATTACTGAGAATATCGTTATGAGAGTTAAAAATAGAACAAAAAGGAAATAGCGGACTAGGGAGATCGTGGATGTTTGATCTACTGAACTAGTAAAAACTATGCGGGTCGACGACACCGCTTTGCAAGGTGAAGTGGGTTTGTCGGCCGCTATGCCGACTTCAGTTGGGCGAGTGGAAGGGAAACTAATGGATTGCAGCGTTCTTGTGTGGATTGCAATCGGACAGGCACAAGAATGAAGTGGATGTGGGTGAGTGAGACGCATTCACAGACAGAACTCACAAGCATAAGAAGAAACTAACATTCCATTAACTAGAAAGTAAACTTGATATTCAGGGATGGAAATGTTCATTACACTGCTCAAAACATTTCATAACACAGAGGAAGGGGAAGAGGAGTAAACCAAAAGAGAATGAAGATCCACCGCGGGTCGTGGCCGGAGTAG